>JAPQVW010000008.1:31954630-32554630 GCA_028535905.1 Quercus berberidifolia | reverse complement strand
AAATTCTATTTTCCATGTGCAACCAAACACACGGTAAGTTGTAAAATCATTTCCTGAAATGGTTTTACGCTAAAACAAACGCAACCTAAATGACTAATCTCAACTCATTGGCTCCATATTAATTATTGACGAACACAATCACATTTATTCATACATAAATTATACATTACATGTCTACTTAACCAATTAAATGCTTGAACAATCATTACCTTTACAATTGTTTTCTTGAATTTTACTAACTTAATTACAAAAAGTTATTATAATACGATAACAATACACTCACATGTAAAAAAAACCTTCTCTATTTCTTAATTATTAAATTATATAAAGTTATATTATATTTATATTGTCCATACAAACATCCACACACATCATAATTTACACAAATAGGTAACGTTATAACAAAAAGTAATGTACACAATCAATAATTAAACACACTCACACACATATAATATAAATTTATAAAAAAGAATTACACTTACAATTCACAAACACTCAATTTCTCAAAAAAAAAAAAAAAAACCTTACTCTTTATTCTTAAAGTCGAAAATACTTGTAATAAAGATGTGCAAAATTTAAGTGTGTGCAAAAAATATATTTTTAAAAATAAATTAAAGTATTAAGCTAACCAAAAAAAAATTATATAGTTTTTTTCAGGGGGTTCATTTGAACCCCCTAAATATGCTTTAGTGCCGCCCCTGGTCATTGATTACTACAAACTTAATTATAACTTAAAACTACAAGTCTCACCCAAAAAAAAAAAAAAAAAAGTTAAAAAAAATTGTAAAAATTAATATGGCTACATATTTTGAAAATTCAACTATTAAATTGTATATTCTTTACTTCTTTCTATTCACTAACACACTTGTCAAATTTTGTGCAGGTGTTATTTACTATTCGACTCGAAAACTTATTTTTTATACATAATTTTAGACTAAAAAAACTTGAAATTTAAACATTTAATTGATGATATAGCTATTGATTTATGATCTTCTGAAAATTTTGCAAGAATAGAGAACATAAGAAGAAATGTAATCCAGTGGTGGATTTGACAAAATTAACATCTAATAAAAAGATATTGAGTGGAGTTGTAGCCGTGGGCTACAACCAAGTTTGTTGCCAAATTTTGTCCTTAATTAAAACAAATTAACTTGATCCCCTAATAAATCCAACTATGACTTGATAAAAGTAAAGGAACCAGATACGACAAAATAATTGAACTCAAATAAAAATAGGACACGTAATTTATGAAAATTAATTCAATTCCTTAGTCAATTTGATGCTCAAACCTTAATGGCATGCTCAATAAAAGAGACCCAAATGGTATAGCACACACATAATTTTTCCACAATTAAAATATAAAATGGGTAATTTCATTAATTAAGTGATATCTCCTTCAATTCAAACTTTCAAATCCGATTATCGCCCATATATATAAAAAATTAAAGAGAATTTCATGATCTTAAAAACAGCACCGAAATTGATCTAATCAGATGGTTAGATGGCAAGAAGAGCTCAATTAAATTCAATTAACCTCGTAAAAATTTGACGAAATCAACAACAAAAAAAGGGGTTTAATAATTAAAACCATGAAATCCTTTAATTTATGGCTAAAACCTCTATCAAAATTTAGAGCTAAACAAAATATGGTATCAACAACCATGATTGTTCACCACTAGTTGTTCATAGGGACATAGAAAGCAAAAATATATTGCTAGACTCTCAACATGAGGATCATGTTTTAGACTTCGACATTGCTAAGCTTCTTAATCCCGATCATCCAATTGGACTTCACTTGCTCATCCAATTGGACTTCACTTGCTGGCAAATATGGATATGTTGCACCATGTAATACGACAATTTTTTAATCCACGTAGAACATTAAACATATGAACAAATTAACATAATATTTTGTTTGTTTGTAGAGCTTGCTTATACAATGAAAATAACTATGAAATGCGATGTTATAGCTTTGGAGTTTTGGCTATTGAAGTGATCAAAGGAAGAATTGTGACGAAATGATATCCAATCTATAATGCTTCAATTGTGGGGGAGAATTTATCGTTGAAAGATTTGTTAGACATACGCCTTTTACATCACCTTCTACATCCCATTCTTTGGGTTGAGAGTCAACTGATAGTCATCATAATGTAGGCAATTGCATGCTAACCCAAAATGTAGACCAACTATGCACATGGTTTCTCAACTGTTATCAACTCCAAATCCACATTCCTAGGGCCACAATGTAACACCCCAACCCAGCTTTATAATTAAACTACATGTTTAAGTGGTTAATTACTATTTTAAGCCACTTTCTTTTATAATTAATAGAAGAGTATTTAATAAACATATTATTTTATAATGTCATTAAATAAGAATTGTAAAGAGCATAAATAATTGAAATGACTATTTGTATTATAAATATATGCTTAGTATGTACAAAACTATATTAAGTAGTTTAAGTTATTAGATACATAGTTGGTGTTTTAATCAGGCATATGATGCATGAGATGTTGTAGTGGAAATTCTACCCACACATGCAACCAATGGAAATTCAACACATAATGCCAAAGTACCATGCATGTTGACAAACCCCAAAGACCAAGACTTGGCTGGCCATGCAATCACCAAGTTCCACCTCATTTCTTCTTTGACTTTTCTCAAGACAATTAGAACATCCAAGAAACTCTCTTACTCTCATTTTCCACGAGTCCACACACAAATCAGAATTTCTCACCTCACTTTACTCTCTTTTCTCTTAAGGAAAGAGTTAGAAGCTCTCTTAAGTCCTTTTTGTCAAACCCACGGGTCCACACATTAAAAGAAAGATAAGGCTCATCTCATTTCTTCTTTCTACTATTTCAAAGCAACTAGAATGGTCAAGAACACTCTCCCTTTCATTCCCACGGGTCCAACACCAAAAGAAAGAAAAACTCTCAACTCTCCTCTCCCTCTCACACCTACGGGTCCACCAACAACAAGATTTTCTTTCAAATCTTCTAGAGTGATTCTAGCTCTTATCACTCCAATAATCCGCGTCTAGGGTAAAGGGAAAACCTATTTCTTTTATCTATTTATCCATTTAAACCTAAGTGATGGTTATATGATTTTGTATATGGGTTGGATTCTAGAGATTGTTGATTAATTCGAATTGAATCATTATTATGCTTGCATGTACTCCTAAATAATAGGCTAAGATAAAATCTGTTTTGGGTAAGTGTTAAAATAAGTAAATAGCTAGATTAACTTTATGGAATTGCTAATTAAGGTGCTGAATGTGTAGTTGATTCAGTAATTGAAGCATGTTGAGAGTTAGTTCATGAACTTGTTAAGAGTTGCACTCATTGGTTAACCTGTTTGGTTGTCATAAATTCTGTATTTTTTTTAAGACAGCTATGGGTAAAAAGTTTGTTGGAGATTATTATATAATATGTCTAGTATGTGTGTATTAAATTTCATATGAAAATACCATTATTTGATAATTGTTTGTGAATTTACAAGAAAATATTGCAAAGCTGTCACTGTGACAGATTCTATGTTTACACATGATAAATTATGTATTAAATTGTATACAGTGAATTTGGATGCTAGAGATATTTCCAATGAAATCTAAGACACATATAGTTGTAATGAAAATAATCTCATAACATTTGGATCAACGTAAAAATAATGGTTTAATTTATAAGTTGCATGAAATTCTGTTAGGATAGATTAGAGCATGTTGTCTTGTATGATTTTTAATAAACCATGTTTTTATGCTTGGACTCCAAAATTTTTATGGTATATGCTAGACATACAGGGGAGTGGTTCTGTAAAATTTCATAACATTTGGACGTGTATGGACAGCCCATTTGTATTTTACAAATGAGGCATATACTACTGAAATGAGCAGTAAATAGTAATTGTTAACTCTGACTTTGAGGATTTAATTCTAAAGTTAGAGTGAATGTTTTGAACTATAATTTAATATGTTTATCTTTTGGTATGTCTGGATCATAGATAAATTTGTATAACTTGATTTTAGGTTTAGTACTCAAATGAGGGGTTCTAAACCATTATACCGTTTTTTCATGTTGTTGTCTTGTTCAACATGTTGTATGTTGTCATATGAGTATATATGGTTATATGACCATGTTTAAAGGATTTTATATTTATGCATGCATTATTGCCTAATCTCAAAGCACTTTTTGAAATGAAGTTGGCTCCTCTGGAGATATGATATAAATATGAGAATGATGATTTTTCTTTAGTTTGGTACATCATTTGTTGATGTGCATGATATGTTTGTGGGAACCTCATTGAGGTGGGATTAGGATTTCCTTAATTCTAAGATATAGGTTATGAGATGAATGTGTAAATTTATGATAAGGAATAATTGATAGTAATAAATTTTGATATTTGGTTTAGGTGTTACCAGCCCCAAGTCTAAACTCCTTCAACTTTAGGCTCTCGGTTCCTCTACTTTCAGGTAAGAGATAAGTTATATGGGCATTTGGTAGGTCATGAGGTTATTTTAAAGTGTAGTATGCATTAAAAGGTTTTTTATTAGAAATATGACATATAAGCATGTTTAGACAAAAATAAGTTCGTGAGCTTTTGGAACCTTATGTATATGATTTAAGCATATTGATGCTATTACTAATTCCACAAACATGATATTTAAAGAAAATAATGGAAATGCTTTTATTAAGAAATGTTACGCAAACTATGAATTTCAGTATGATGTATAAGTATGAAATGTTTTCGAGTTATGTCATCTGATGATGTGAACTCTGCCAGTAGGGGTTTAATTACTAGCTTTCTATGAAAAATGTTAACTGATTAGCTATTAATAGTGGGACTGGTTCTGCTGTACCCGCCCTTGTTGGTTACGGCCAAATTGTGGAAGAAGTCAACCGACCCCCATAGTTGAAGATATGTACTATGATATAATCCCAAGAATACCTAGCATTGTGGAGAATGCTGGATGCCTAGTACAGTGGTGCTAGAAACCTCCCAAATAAGTACAAACTTATCAGATATGGACCAACCAATATGTTATGAACAACTATATTATGTTATTGATCATAAGAGAATGATTTTGTTAAAATGCATTATGAAAAGTTGAAAGCTCTCATAAAAATAAGAAGTTTATAATGAAAAGAAAAACTGTTCTTTAAAAAATCTGATGAAAAAGTTTTAGTGTTCTATAAAGATAAAGTTTCTGATGAAAATACAAGTTTATGTTAAAAAATTATCAAATATATGTTATTTATGAAACATTAAATTTTATAACTATGAAAGTTATAATATTTTACGATAAGAAGTTTATAAAGAAAAGTTTTCTTATTAGTTAAGATGTTTCTAGTTTAAGACAAAGTTACAAATTATCTGATTTAAGTTAAAATGATTATTTTGTAATGAGAATACATATATATTGATTTTAAACAATCAATATTATATTTGATGACTTTGTAAGAAATTAAAGAAATTCAATCCGAAATGTTTTGGTAATATTATTTTGATAAGAAAAAGAAGAACAATTATTTACCTATGAAAAGCATATAAATTATTATTATGAATAGTATAAAATACTATGCATTAAAAGATGTTCTCTTATCTGAACATTTATAAAATGAAATGATTTGATTCACATGCATCTTTATTAAATTTTCATGTATCTTACATTTACTAAGCTGTGTAGCTCACCACTTCCACTCTTTCAGTCAGTAAATCTTATTTTGGAGCAGAGGGAGCCTTAGTCGAGTTTTGGAAGGAGCTAGTTTTAGTTTTAATGTATAGATCCCAAATTAGCAATTTGATGTTTAGTTTTGTAGTATTGTGTATTTTAGGATCTAATGAAAGTTATGTACCTTAAAGCATTAAGAGATGTTTTATGTGAAATTTAGAATTTGAGTAACTGGTGGATTATGTTATTCTTTGAGTACAGTGTAGATGCTCTGAATATCAAGTGAAAAGTTATATCTCAAAAAGTATAGAAACAAGAATGAAAAGAAAGAGGAAAGTTTTTGTAAAAGTTTTTAAAAGTTAAGTTGGTTCTTGTTAATATCAGGTTTAAGGTTGATATTAGCATGACGGTCATGGTCACAAATCCGAGTAATGGGTTTGGGGTGTGACACACAAAGTCTCATCAAGCTGCAAGATTTCATTAAGGAATTTGAGCAATTACCAATACAGATGGTTTGGTTACACATTCCTCAGGGGAAAATGGGTTTTTGCCCTTATTTTTTAAAATATCTAGCACAATATTCCTATTTTGAAACTATTAAGCGCTGTGTTCCTGTTATGAAATTCGATTTTTAGAAAATTGAGTTCTAAGTAAGTTCAATCACTTAAATTTTTTTTTTGAAAATTTAAGTGGAACTCGACATTGCTAATGTCAAGTTACACTTACAAATATACACACAAAACTCAATTTTGAAGATAATGAGTTTTACACAAAACTTGATTTTGTTAAAATCGAGTTTGAAAAACAATAGTATTTTGCTAAATAGTTTCAAAATAGGAGTATTTTACTACATAGTTTTAAAATTAAAGGCAAATACCCATTTTCCCCCATTCCTTATAGCATGTCTATTGTTTTTTTTTTTTTTGCTACAAGATAGAAATTTTACTCTAGCCTAATCTAAGTATATATATGTGTGAAACTCTTTCCTAGAACTTGAACTCTGGCACTTACCCCCCCCACATCCCACAAGCACTTATACTTGTGGAGTGACTATTGCACAAAGGGTGTGTAGTGGTTGCCTATAGTTAGAGCATCTTAAGCAGATTAGGCAAATTTTTGTACTATTTGGAAAATAAATAGTGACTCTTACCTTTTAGTTACAAAATTTTTTCAAATACACTTTCCAACAGATTCTCTATCTCATTTAAATATTATTTCTTCATTCATTATTTATTTATTTTTTAACAATTACACATCTTCCAACATTTTTTTATTTAATACCTTATTATTATAATAGAAAAAAAATATTTGAAGAATGAACAGTAGCTCATCAGACTTGATGAGCTACTGTTCATGAGCTAAAAAAAATTTCAGATATAGAGAATCTGTTGGAGAGTCATTTTGTAGGTTTACTCTCTATAATAGAGAGTATTTTGTGTTTAGAGAACCTATTGGAGATGCTCTTAGAAATACTACATTGACATCCTTGTATGAGAGATGCCTATGGTTTTCATTAAGCCATTTAATTTTATTTAATTATTAATTGTTTAAAATATAATTTGTTATCAAATTATATTATGTTGTAGAGCCAGGGAGTAGCAAGCAAGTACCAAGCTATGAAAGAGGAGTCAATAACAAAAAAAAAGCACCAAATTAATGTACCCCTAGAAGTTACTTAAGACTTGAAAAAAAAAAAAAAATTCTCAAAAGAAAAAAGAAAAAGAAAGATTCGAACATTTTTTTTTGGACAATTTAATTATTGGTGTAGGGGATTTGAACCTGGATATTTGGAAATACCGGAAAGTGCCATTATGGTAATTGAACTACAAGAGCTTAATGTCATCTTTCAAAGATGCAGATGTAAGCGTCCACGATACACCTGAGATCCACAGTAACAAATACACCATCTTTGTACAACTCAGCTGCTCCCTTCAAATATGGGTCTGTGATTGGTAGATGAGGTGGAGCCATCAGGAGCCCTCCGTTTGTGATAATCCACATGATAATCCAATCATAAAATCAACTCAAATTCAAAAGAAAACCAAATCTAAAATCAGTGGAAAATCAAATCAAAAATCAATCCAACTTTTTGACATTTTTTTTTTTTTTTTAATGAACTAACTTTTTGACCAGCTTAAAACAAATTAGTGATTGTAATTTCTGTGCAATTGTTTTAAGTGTAAAGAGTGAAAACAGAATAACAGTCAAATTCAATGATCCAATTATTCAAATTCCTTTTTCCTCTTTCCCATCATCGTGAAAATTGATTGCTAGAGACACGTCCAAATCTTAGACCTGTTTTTCGAGATATTATAAGGTTCACGGATAGAACTGCTAACATGGTCATTTTTTATATTCCAACTAATAAAATGTTGTTATTTATGTAAATGTAATATTACTATTTTTTTTTTTTAATCCTTGTGTTGATGAGGAAACTCACTCATACATTTGCATAAATAACATTATCTCATTACTTGAGAGGGTCACATCAGCTGTCCTCTTAGTGTAAATAATAATTTCTTCTATTTTTCTCCCCACCCTTAAATAACCATTTAGATTCCACCGGTTAAAAAAATTTAAAAGAGTATTGTTAAAGTTATAAACTATTTTACAACATTTTTATAAATTATTGATGTGACTAACTTCTTATTGATTCTTATTTAGACCCACTATTAATATCATTTTTTCATTTACCAATAATCACTTCCCACATCAGTAGTTCGTAAAATATTTTGTAAAAAAGTTTGTATATCTAGCATTATTCAATTTAAAAGGATTGATAACTTCTTCAAAGTCAGTCAAAATCACAGGTGGCTGACCTTAGATAAAATTCAATTGAACAAAATGGTTTTGGATAGAAATATATTTTGGATCCTTCAATTAGGATTTAAGCAATATTAATCCTTGAGTCCATTCTGTAAAAGAAAAGCAGCTACAGGCCTGTCCCGCCCAGGTTTCTTTCTTGCTAAATTATACTCGGCCATCTTAGAATGCACTAAATCCAAAAGAATCCTGGCATGATTTTTCAGAATGTACTACTCAGAATGTACAATATCAGGCATCTTCTTAGGGAGAGATGGAGGCAAAAACCAAACCGAAAGGACATGTTTTTAAAATAATGAATTTTTTTTTAAGGTAAATAAGCAAATTGAACCAAATTAAGTTGTTTAACAAGCAGAGCAATACATATTACTGCAGACGAAGAGAACTTAAGGATGAACTCCACATGACAGGGAAGTGAAGTACATATATATACATGGTGATGTGCCATTGCAAAAGAGAAAATTGTATAAATTGACACTTCACCATAGCTCTTCCATCAAAGGACCAAAGTCTTCTCGTATGATTATCAAAATAAAACTAGAGTCTTTTACATGAAAAATTCTAAGGGTTCTCACACAAGGAAAGAGAGCCATGAACTTCAAATCCCTCAATAAAAAGGATCCAACCACTTCAAAAGTATTGCTTATGCACCTCCTGAGGCATGAGAGCTGTATTGAGTGCCTAATGCAAGATCATGCCAAGTATCTCCACCAACCTGTTGAGTCTCCTGATCTGATCAATGTAGCAGATCCAATCAAAGGTATTAGAAAGAAAATTACTAAACCAAATAAGTTAGGAAAAAAAAGATCATTTGATGAATGCAATATGCTAAAAATTAGCAACATCAGAGCAGACAGAAGTATTTATATCAAAACACAAAGTTTTGCCATTCTCACGGCCCCAAAACAGAGCAAGACTCCACTTAATCTATAGACATATCTCAGAACCTTAACTTTTAAAACAATGGATACTAGAAACATAATTAGATGTATAGAGAACTCAAACACATAAAATGGTCATTTGAAAAACCCACTTCTCCATTTAGTATCACTTAACTAGAGGGAGTAATCTAATCAATATACATACTTGATTCCTCAGTGTCATCATTTCTAACAACCAAAACTGGTGGTAATGGAAGATCTGCAATATCAATTGAAAAGACAAATCAAACAACTGGCCTACAAAGAAATAGGGAAGAAATATTTTTTCTTGATATGTGCACATCCATATTGGGAGGGGGAAGGAAAAACAGTACCATCATTAGGCAAGGTGTCTCTCATCCAATCCTCATCCACAATATCTATTAGTATCCCCAGGCTTATTTCTGCCATGTTTGCTGTCTAGTCAACAAAAACGAAGTATAACTTAACAAATCAGTCTCTTGTGGCTTAACAAATCATAACCATTCAGATTTAAGCAAGTCACTGAAATAGAACACCTAGCAGTTCATACAAGGAAAAGCAATTTTATCATAAATCACAACATATGCTTATGATATTTAACTGATTTTTTATACCAATGATAGGATCATCTTAAAATGAACCCATGCCCGTAATACATAGCCAAAAATTTAAAAGAAAACTAATATAAGAAGTAGTGCAAGATTCATTGGGTAAAATGGGAAACTCTTATTCAACCCAAGCCTACAGGGGGCATGAGGTTTAAAGATTTGGCTCTTTTTAACGATGCTTTGTTAGCCAAACAAGCTTGGCTACTTCTTCACAATAAGGAATCGCTTTTGCACAAAGTTTTCAAAAGTAAAATTTTCCCTACTTGTTCTTTTATGGAAGCCCCAGATAATTCAAGCGGCTCATATGCTTGGCGAAGTCTTCTCAAGGGTAGGGACGTGCTGCGGAGAGGGGCTCGATGGAGAGTGGGTACTGGAGAAACCATTAAGGTTTGGGATTATCCGTGGCTGCCTAGCTTAGAGCACCCACGAATATTATCCCGGGTCATAGATGGTTTGCAAGATGCAACGGTGGATTGTCTCATCAGCCCCACATCTAGAAGCTGGGATAGGGATGTATTGTTTGGCTATTTTGCTCCTATGGAAGCTGACTTGATCCTTAAAATTCCACTCAGCCCAACCAAGGTTGAAGATAAGCTCATTTGGCCTCATGTACCTAATGGTGTCTATTCTGTGAAGTCCGGTTACAGGTTCCTCGTCAAAGACAAACCAGGCCCATTGCCGTATCATTTCTCCCAAGGTGAAGGCCCAAGTATTTGGAGTCGTATATGGAGGCTTTCAGTGCCAAACAAAGTCAAAAACTTTCTTTGGAAGGCCTGCAAGGAAGCTCTGCCAGTTAAGAAAAATCTGGTCCGCAGAAGAGTCCTTGATGAAGACGTTTGCTGCCACTGTAAACTGAAGGCTGAAGACGGTTACCATGCTTTGTGGGACTGTTCTGAGCTTTCGGCAATCTGGGAAACTGACGTTATGTGGCTGTTTTGCAGGTCTAAGAAGTTTTCAAATTTTTTCGAGCTTGCAAGATTCGTGTTGGAGAATGACAGACAACCAGAGCTGTTTGCGTCGATCACGTGGACAATCTGGTTTTGCCGGAACCAACTTCGAACCAGCAACAAACCATTCCTGTTATCCCAGATCATACCGTCAGCTAAGCAAATGCTTCAGGAGTTTAACGAAGTGCATCCAGCAGCTCCGGCGCAGACCTCTTCTCCTCAACAGGCTCGGCCAAAGTGGGAACCCCCTCCTCCGTCGCTCCTTAAGATTAATTTTGATGGTGCAGTCTTCAGAGAAACAGAGGAAGCTGGGTTAGGAGTGGTTGTCCGAGATTCTCATGGTCAAGTGCTTGCATCCTTGGCGGAGAAGATCAAGCTTCCATCATCCTCAAACGAAGTTGAAGCTCTAGTAGCTGTTCGAGCCCTTACTATGGACCTCAACCTACCCTCTTTTATTGTCGAGGGAGACTCGGAGGTGGTTATTTCAGCCTTAAGAAGTGAAGAGGAATCTCTCTCATCTTTTGGTCATCTGATTTCTTCTATTAAGCACTATTTAGTCTCTTGTAATTGCGTTTCTTTCTTTCACATTCGTAGGTCGGGAAACTCAGTTGCTCACCTTTTAGCAAAACACGCAAAAACTATTGATGGTGTTTCTGTGTGGATGGAGGATATTCCACCACAAGTTGCTGATGTACTTTTAGCCGATTTTGGCTGATTTTAGTTTTATATAATTTGAAGCCGGATTCTCAAAAAAAAAAAAATATATATATATATATATATATATAAGAAGCATTCAGAATTGCCTAATAAATCAAACACATAAAGCTCTCAACTTCGCTACACTATTCAACAAACCATGTTGAGTACCCTTAAAAATCCACCAATGCTTAATTAAGAGAAGCTTTTTGACTCTCAAAACCCACCAAAAAAAGAAGGTAAGACATCAAATAGTAACATAAAGACATGGTTTAAGTCCAAATGCCAAGAATTGTTTTTCACAGATCATGCACGTTTTAACTTTTAAATAGCAACAACACATCACATCCCATCGCTTACAATGTCTCAAAGCAGAACCTAATAGACCAGCATCATCAGTTCAAACTTCTGAGTATACAGATTCTGTATAACAGCAAGCAAATATGTACAATGTTCACAGATATAGGCTCAATGAGTCCTGCTGAAAAATGCCTGTGAGCTTTTGCCCAGGTGGTAAAAGGGTTCAATGGGATAGCAATAGGTACAATGCTCATATCTTGCTTTAAAAAGAAAAATGTGTGTTGAAAACCAACTTTATAAAAAAAAAAATTTTAATAGGTAACGAAAAAATATTATTAATTAAGAAAAAAGTAGCCAACCGGAGTACATTGGGGATGTACTATGGGGGCAAAAATCAAGAACCAAAATTACAATGATCTAAAAAAGCAGGAAGGGAAAAACAAGAAAAATGTTACAAAACCACACTCCAAACAAGGAGTATGCAAGAAAAAAGACTTAATCTCTAGCAAGGACCTCTAACATCCCTCAAAGCATCTAGCGTTCCTTGCCCTCCAAATACAACACAACATCTAGCTTACTCAATGACATAACAGGGGGATTTGAAATATTCCCAGATCCCCTTAAGCTTTGTTTTTTTTAGAAAAACTTAGAAAATTAGATCCCCCAAGCTTCTGATTAATATTGAAGTTGCTCTAAAACTAACCAAACAAGACTAACCAACTAGTTAACAAACTACCTACTTTTAGCATATGTGGAAAATGTGTAGAAAAAAAATAAAATCTGCAAAATACATTTACTAATCTAAAGTAAAATTTCTGATAGGCCCCCTCAAGATGGAGTTTACACATGTGGACTCCCATCTTGCATATGAACCAGTGATGAACCCGTGATGAAGAAGGAATCCTGCCCAGCAGGAGGGAAGGGCTCAATATGAGCTCAAAGATGCCATGATCAAGTGCAATGCGAAGGAGATGATGGGATGGCTGGCGAGAAGCAGCACTGATCACAGACAAAAAGGAAAGACACCGGAAAAAAACAATGACCACAGCTAGGATGAGCTAGAGAATGGCGGCTAGAAACCATAAAACACCAAAGATGGACTGGCAAGCAATAGATCTAATGAAGCATAGCTAGCAAACACCAACAAACCAATGGAAACTGGAAAACAAAGCCGGAAACAACACAAAACTTTCTGCCAAAAAGAGGGCACCATGGCTCCAAAATATGGTGGGGGTCACTGCCAAAGTAAGCAAGCACCATGGCTCAAACAGTCAAAGGAGGTCACTGCCATAGTGCCATTGCAGTAGCTCTATTGTTGGAAACACCTTCAAGTTCCATGACAAGAAGGAAAGAAAATATACTTGTTTGATGACTATGAGAATCCAACCTTTCAAAAACCCCGGGAAAAGGTCTCTAGAGTGGCCATGTTTGATAAATTTGCTTCACTAAAATTTCCAGTCAAGTGGAGCATCTGCTCATAGGTAAATGTTTCTCCAAGACATGTCATATAAACAAGATTCTTGAGTAGACAAGAAATGTCTCCTTTTGGAGCAAACCCCACACGGGCAGTCCTTTTAGTTGCAATGCCCTCATCACACGTTCTCAAGAGTAGCACCATGACCAACAACAAAAGCGCAATGAAGCTAATCCCACCAACAAGGCTGGTACTATGTACAGCCATATTTTCTTGGTCTTTGAAACACCATATGAAACAATACACCAATCCATAGATCCTCCCATGAAATTTCCCATTCTGCAACCTCCCTGGGCAAAGCAGGGAAAAGGCTGCCACAAGAGACTCAAAAACCAGAATTTCAGTAGAAGTGCAACACCCAGAAGAAGAAATAAGAGCCATGAATGGATGAGGCTTAAAAAAAGAGAGTATTGGCATAATCCAAAGATTCTGAGAGATGTTTCTAAGAGGTGGAGAGAATGATTTTGTTGAGTGCCGTTTAGCGAAGAAGAGAAAAAGAAGGCATTGAAAGACTCAAAGGACAAAAGGGTTGGTGCTGTGACATTACTAAGGATACAACAAAGGTATTAATTGTTGGTAATTTTTGGCAAGCAAGGAGAAATATCTAGCAAGATTAAGTGGGGAAGTGCATACAAGGTGTTTGATGTAATGCTTCAATGATAGCAGTAAAAGAAGGCAAATGTTGAAACAGCAAAACTAGCACTTCTAAAGCAAATACCCATCTACAGTGGTTGCAATGAGAAAAATCCCAAAAAAGACACACACATATCCATTTGGCATCTGGGAAGATACACATACAATTCTAAAAGAAATATTGAAAAATGTTCCCAAATTTACAAACTAAGGAGATACTAGTGTCAAATGAGGAACTTGCTACATTTAAGAATTTTTCTTCCTAAAAGACCACACTGTCTGTCTTCACTACAGTGAGGCTTTTTGTGACCGCTCAAGGTGGAAACTTTCCTCAATTTTTAATGGGTCACCAGAGATAACTTATATTGATGATAATAAGAAGCTACATTTGCTCAATACAAATTTGCAAATATAAACATATTATTTCACATAAACACTGTACGAAAAAACCAAAACAGAAGCAAACCCATGATTAAAAATAAGCAATGTGAAAAGTTTGATGAGAAAAACTAGCTGAGCAAGGTTGAGAGGCAGTACCTGTGACTCTGTGAGAGAGAGAGAGAGATGAGAGAGAATTGAGAACTGAGTCAGACTCAGGGGAAGAAGTGAAACAGTAAGGGGCTGGGCCGTGGTGTAAAGTAAAAACATTGGTGATCCAAGCCCGGAACCGGAGCCCAATTCCAAATATTTTTAAAGAGTTATAAAAATAAATGAAAATTCAAAAAGACCAAAGATGTTTAGGTCAAAATCAAACATAATGACATATAATTAATCATTTCATCACACTTTCGAGTCTACTTTGTGGATGGAAATCATTATTATCACATGATTCACATGCAGAACACATAATATATATATATATATATATATATATATTTTTTTTTTAGAAAGAATTCTATACTAACTTAATTTATGTTTATACGTATAGCTTAATTTATTAGAGTAAGTATTGTTTTAGATTTTTTTTCTCTTCCAATTTTAAAATTCTCATATAGTGTTGTTTTACAATTCACATCAAACTTTTTTTGGGTATTTATATAGGCTTTTGTTTTAACTTATGTGAATTTTTGTTATTTTTAGTTAATTAGATTTGTAGGGCGTAAATGATTTATGGGCCAAGCCGAGGAGGATTATGGCCCAAGTTCAACAAAATAGACTTTGGGTACCGCCGAGGGTAGTTCAGTCCTCGGCAGACCCAAAGTTCCCCCTCGTAAAGAAGGGTAAAAATGGTATAAAACTGAAACTCGGAAAAAAGATCTAAAATATCCGGGGAAAGCTGCTGTTATTACCATTTAATGCTCCGAACCTGACAGAGCCGCAGCCTTTAGCTTTTACAACCACCCCCAACGACTTTGAATATGGGCTGATGGGACAAGTATCAATTTTGGAAAGATTGACCCTATACGTGGACGAAGGACAATGAACGCAGGCGAATATAAAAAGGAAGAGTAAGTAATCTATAAGGGGGGTTGGGAAAAATGGCCAGAAACCTGAGCCTCCCAGCCCACCTCCAGGAGAAAGACTCCAGGGGTGTAGGAAAACTTAAACCGGTACGAACACCGCGAAAACCCACCGCCTGTCAACCAGGGCCTAGCCTTCCAAACCCACGCTCTACAAATGATATTGTTAGGGGCCTTTTTACGTGCGAACCCGACACTGTTACGGTCCGTCACGAATCGCGTCCTTACAAGATTAATTAACAATTATTTAAACCTTTTTGTTCAATTACCAAATTTTAAATTTAAGGTTTAATTTAAAATTATAACCCAAATTATATATAAAAAAATATAATTTAAATCTTTAATAAATGATACTCAACTTAAGGGTAAGATAAGTCTAGACACTTGGGTTAGAGAAAAAAATAGTATCAACCAGAAAAAACCATAATTTTTAATACCCAATAATTATTTTACCAAAAGCGTAATGGCTTAGGTGAGTAGTGGAAAAGTGAAAATGCTGGCCAGCTATCAAGGTTGTGGCATGTAATCTAATCAAAACATTTGTCTTGTAACAAGCGTGTTGAATTAAATTTTATGCAAGTCTTGATGGTACACGTGATATTTCTTTTATTGTCACGTATTTGAGGTCGATTAGTCCACGTCATAGACCCTTTTTTAATTCAAAAAAAGAAAATAAAGCAAACTCAAGAAAAATTGCACAAAAGCTATCTCGTTGACCATTTTTCATTTTAATTTTTTCCCGTCAAAGAAAGAATTAATATTTTTGTCCCCACAAATAAAGAACCAACAAGTGATGCTTGGTCGGATGATCCAAAAAATAAATAAATAAAGTTTCTTTGAATTATTCTTATATATATTTTTTCCTTTGCTCTGTTGGCTTAAATGGAAATCTTTACAAGAGTTTGGAATCGTATGTCATGACTTTTCTTACATGCTATTATTTGTGAGTTGAACGCTATACGTGTATTTTTTGAAATAAACCATTGTATTGTGTGGAAAAAAAAAGTCCACCATTAATTTCATAATTTTTTTATATAATTTATTGAGATTATACTTTCATAAACTCACTTAAATTAAAAGAAACAAATAAAATATAATAAAAAGATAAAGAAAAAAATGGAAAAAAAAAATCTAAAATATGGCATTCAAAAGCAAGGAAAGGAGCATCTCATGACCCATGACAACAAATTCTTCTTTTTGAAAGCCAATTCCTTCTTTCATTTCTCAAATAGAAAGTTATTTGGTAAGCTCTTGCTTTTGTCTCTTTCCTTATCTTTGTATCTCTTTGTTTATTCAAAATAGATATTCCTAGAATGGGGTAAAATTGCTTAAATTAAAAAAAAGAGAAAAATAGGGAAAATTATACTCGAGTATCAACTACTCCTAATAAAACTTGAAACCAAATAAAAAACAAAAATAGTGACGAATTCATTTAAAAGTAGGCGTAAATGCACTTTTAGTTCCTATATTTTGGCTTTTTTCCATTTTGGTCCATACATTTTATTTTTTCCACTTTTAGTCCCTAAACCAATTAACGCGTGTTTATTTTCGTCATTTCCGTCAGTCAACCAACGGAAATAGCTGAGGTGGCAACAGAAGGAATTAAAATATTATAAAAATGTCACATCACCCATGACACATCTTCATATAAATTTAAAAAATTAATTTATTAATTTTAACAAAATTAAAAAACATAAAAACAAAATTTAAAACATAAAATACAATGTTATAATTGAGATCTAAGAACATAAGAACTTATTATTCAATGTTCTTCTTAAATCAAGAAATAAACCCAGCAACAACATCAAACCCAGAATCAAAGAGCAAACCCGGAATAAAAGAACATGAACATCAAACCTACAGGAAAAAAAAACGTGAACATCACCAAATCAAAGAGCAAAAAAATTTCGAAGAACATGAACATCAACCTAACAACTCATCCACTCCCAAACCAAACCATAATCAAAGAAATTTCAAATACCACAACAAGTTAATAACTCAGAAAACAAAAAGAAATTTCGAAATGTGAAATTCCCAGCAAACGCCAAAACCAAATCTCCAGCAAACCCCAAACCCCAAATGTTTAGAAACGATCATCGATCAAACCAACAAACCCTGCAATCCCAACCAACGAACCCAGTCGAACCCAGCACCCACCAACATCTCTTTCTCTAAACCCAGATCCGATCAAACCCAGTCAAACCCACCAACAATCACCGATCAAAGCCAAAGAGAAATCCCAGATCCCAGCAAACCCAGCACCCACCATCTCTTTCTCAAAACCTAGATCCAAAGAGAAAGCTGAAGAAGTAAACAAAAACCGAGCCGGCGAGCCAGAGGTTGGGATCATGAAGCAAGGTCTCGCCTTTCATGATCTTCTTAATCGCGAAGGGGATCCAAACCAGGGTCGCGACCATGATGAAGCCCAATTGCTTGGTGGAGAGGAACGGAGGCCGGTGAATCAGACGGACGTTGAGCTTGGTCTTGGCCTGGACGAAATCGGCCATCGACTCGGTGAGTTGCGAAAAATGCCCTGGTCCATCTACTCCGATTGCTTCGAGGACTACTGTGGAGTGACGAGGCAGATGTGGAGGATTTTGAGCTGGAGCTCCGACTTGTTGTGGAGCTGGGTGGCGTCGAAGAAGATGAGGAGGTAGTAGGGTCTTGGGGTTTTTGTGGAGGTGAGGTAGAGATTTTGAGTTTTTGTGTGTTTGTTTCTGAAGAAATTTTTTGGGTTTTTTGTGTGTTTGATTCAAATCTGATGTATTTTTATGTTTTAAATTTTGTTTTTATGTTTTTTAATTTTGTTAAAATTAATAAATTAATTTTTTAAATTTATATGATGATGTGTCATGGGTGATGTGGCATTTTTATAATATTTTAATTCCTTCGGTTGCCACCTCAGCTATTTCCGTTGGTTGACTGACGGAAAGGATGAAAATAAACACGCGTTAATTGGTTTAGGGACTAAAAATGAAAAAAATAAAATATAAGGACCAAAATAGAAAAAAGTCAAAACATAGGGACTAAAAGTGCATTTACGCCTTTAAAAGTAACAAGCATCACAAGCAAACTTTGATTGTTTAAGAAGTTTAAAAAACAAAAAACAAAAGCAAAACTCCAAAAAGAACTAAAAATAGGAAGAACTGTATTATTCAAGTAGTGCTTGCTTCCCTGGCGCAACCGCCAAAAAATCCCTCGGCTTTCCCCAAAACAAAAATAAATAAATATATTTAATAATAATAATAATAATAATAAAATAATAAAAATATCAGTTGATCACTTTTTTTTATAATAAAAATATCAGTTGATCACTTTTTTTTTTTTTTTTTTTGATAAGATCAGTTCATCACTTTTTAATTTAATAATATACCGTACGTGCAAGCATTTCTACTTTCCTTCCTTTCTTCCTCCTCAATTCCCTGAAACCCCACAAAACCCCTTTCCTCTTTCTCTCTCTGTCTGTAACAATGGAAGGTCCTGCAAATGATGAGGGATCGATGGCGAGCTCTTCGAACACTTTGCCACCGTTCCTGAAGAAGCTTTATGCGATGGTGGATGACCCTGAGACCGACTCGGTGGTCTCGTGGAGCAATGCCAACAACAGCTTTGTAGTTTGGAATGCCCACGAGTTCGCCGCTAACCTTTTGCCCAAACACTTTAAGCACAAAAACTTCTCCAGCTTCATCCGCCAGTTGAATACTTATGTGGGGCTATCTCTCTCCCTCTCTCTCTCTCTCTCTCTCTTTTCCCCAAATCTCTAAACTAATCTGTCTGTGTTTCTATGGCTTTTTTTTTTGCTTTGCGATCTTGGTTTCTTGGTGGGTTTTTGGTTTCTTGCTTTATATGTGTGTTTTTTATGTTGTGGCTGTTGGGATGTTTGGTTCGGTTGTTTTGGTTTGTGGGTATCTTTTTATGTCTCTCTATTATGTAAATGTTTTGTGCTTTTGCTTTTTTATTTTATTTTATTTTATTGAATTTTGTAATTGTGAGGAGTAGCAGAGTATATGATTTCAGATAGAATAGAATGGAGGAAAAGAGTACATGTGGTTGACTCTAATTAATTTGTTTGGGATCATAGTTGACCCCAAAAATCTGTGAATGCCTCTCTGTTTTCACTGTCATGTCATGGATTGCAGAATTTGGGTGTGTGAGTTGTGGTTTATAGGTGTGTAATACACGTAGTTGTATTTTGACAATGATCTATGTTTGCATGTAAATTATGGTTTGTTGACTTGATTGTGTTGTAATGGTGGGGTGGGTTAGGGAAGAGTTAGATGTAGATTCGTTTTCTTTTGTGAATAAAGAATTTATCAAAGACTCAGATGTAATACAACCGAATTTAGTATATCATGAGTTTATTTTGGTAGAAGAATCACAAAATTCAAAGATGTGGGCTTCTGGCCTTTGATATCAGATATCCCAGTATTAAATTTTGTTTTTTTATTTTTTATTTTTTTATAATAAAAATACTTTTATTTTTATTGGTTGCCTTTTGTTTAAAAATATTTTCAAGTATGATCAATGTAAACCCAATGATTTTCATCATTGTGTTTTGGAGTCATGGTCATTAACTTATGGATGATTAGTGTGGTGGCCGAAAAATAAATCCGTTAATTAAGACTGGTTTTAATTAAGCTACAGTTCACTCACACAATGAATTTATAGAGATGGGATGCAAGGTCAACCTTGAAATACCCGTTGTGCAACATGAAACAACGTTTAGAGTTTAAATTTTGATATGCGAAATTAAAATATTCAATTAGAAATAGCGTAGAAATTAGCTAAGTGTTCGTCCTCAGGTACAGTTCGAGGATGAAAGTACAGCTGAATGGTTTCTCTCTTTCTTTTGTTTTTCTCCCCTCAATCTCCTGTCCCCTTGATCCAGGTGCTCCTTGGCTTTATATAAATTAGAAAGGATGCATTTGGATCTTACACTTGGTGGGTTGAGATCAGATTTTCTTGATACTTGTCCCATCAAGACCTTGCTAGAAGGTTTCTACAACAAAATATGAGTTGTGAAGGACATTGTTCATGGTCATTTCTCCTTTAATGCGGCCAGGTAAGTGGTTGCAGTGCATTTAATGCGGAGGGGATGGCTGCCTTGTCCTTCCTTTTTCTTCTCTTCCTTGTTCAAAACCAAGTTACCTTTGTCTCCCCGGGGATTGCACCATGCTTCCTTCACTCTGAATTCTCGGCCTTCCCGAGGTTAGGTAGGAATCCTTGATATCAGTAGCATCATCCCAAACTCCTTACTGGTTAAACAAGTCCTCTCCGTATAGTTCCTCTCCTCGGAATTACTCTTTCGGCCTCAACTAACTACCTTTGATCCTTGTCCCCCCACAATTAGGTTTATATGATTTTGAAAATAAATAAATTGCTTTAGCTGGAAGTCTGGAAACATACAACACATTTCAGTTTTGAAGTTCTGTATTAAGTTTGTTTCTTTTGTTCACAAAAGAACTTGGATGAGTAATCTTTTTATATAAAAAAAAATAACTTGGATGAATAATTTAACAAATTCGTTAAGATCTAGCAAGTTTAAGCCAGATTACATTAAAAGATCTGAGATGGTTGGATTGTTAAGGACTAAGCTATCAGTTTGGCAGTTCGGAATTTGGGCGATGGAAAATATGAACTCCACAAACGTTTTTTCCCCCCTGAAAATTGGTGAATCATAAACCAGTGTGGCACCAATATTTAAGGGATTAGTTTGAGAGTTTGTCATATTACATAAAAAAGGGTACTTTTTGAAATGTTATTGGAGCAATGTCTGTAGCTTGGCGGAAATTATCTGTTTCTTTATCAAATGTGCCATGTGTTGTGTGATTGTAGAATAAGAGTAGGGTGGATGAAGTGGAGAACTGCATTAGGAGTGTGGTGCAATCATAGAAAACTAAATAAGTTAAAGGGAAGATTTTATAAGATTGCTATATGGCTAGCTATGGTGTATGGCACCGAATGTTGGGATGTTAAGAAACAACATATTCATAAATTGAGTGTAGCTTAAATGAGAATGCTAAGATGGATTAGTGGAAATACACAAAAAGATAGGATTCGAAATAAGGAAATTTTAATATTCATGTATGCCATGGAATTGGCAACGGGTGGCAGGATTTCTTAGAAGAAAAATTTGACTAGTAATGGACTAAACTCAGGGACTATGAGCATTGGATTAAAACAGATAGGATAAGTTTGGGACAGGGGGAGATGGAGGAGAGGAGTCCTCTCCTCTCCCTCCATCTAAACATAGGGTTAAGTTTATGGAAAGTGAAATAAGAAGTGGTGAATTGGAAGAAGTTTACTGGTTCGTCTCTATAAGATGCAATAAATTAGATTTGAGGTGAAGGTCGCAATGAAAGACCGTTTTTTGGTTGACAAGCCTTTATGGCTGAGGATGATATTAATGGATTAGTAGGTTTTCTATTGAATAGAGTCTCTATTTGAGGAGTGAATTTTAGGAAAATTGATTGCAAGAGCAATTAGGCCTTTGGAAATGCATGAGGTTACAAGTCCCATTGGATTTAAATATTAGACATTTAAGGAACTGTAGTAGAAAGTTAGGTACCTGTTCTGATTGTTTTTATTTCTCATGTGGCAACTGTAAAACCTTAGCACAGTTGGACCACATGGAATTCCCATCCCCCCACCCCTTTCGGGCAAAACTTATCCAGAAAAAAATAGTAAGACTTTGGGGCTGCACTTTGATGAAGGAATTGGGGGTGGAAGGTGGGGTGTGAAGTGCTTTTTGGAGTAATAAAATGTGTTTATATATTTCTGGGTTGAATGGTAGGGAAGATTTTCCAATCCTCGTGGGATAGGATGGAATTAAAGGTTCCAATTTCTTATTTAATTCTATATTTAAATGCGCCAATATGATAAAATTTGCTTCTAATTGGGGTTCAAGTGATAGCCTAATGATAATGTCATCTTTTGTGGTGTCCTATGTTTGTGGTTCGAACTTCATCTCCTCCTTCCCCACTATCTGCCTATCAAAAAAAATTGCTTCTAATTAATTTCTGCCCACATGATATTCCAAACTTAAATGACTTCCTCTTCTCATGATAGTAATGGATGGAGTATGAGATTGCAAGTTAAAGATCCATTGGGTACATGTGACTTACTAAAAAAATTGCAGCCTGCCTACAACCACTACCACTATTGCTACCATCTCTGTCTCCAACCTTTGCCTTTCTTATCCATAACTGGTCTTATATCTAACTTTTCATGGTGGCTTTTTAATTCTTTTTACTCTTTTTGCACCCTACTCTTCCATCCTATTATTTGCTAATTATTATTTTTTTCATTATTTTCACCATATACAGCGCCATTTTCCTTGAAGTAATCTCTATAATGTCATCTTCTTCTAATAGGCATGCCATGGCCGAACATGATGTTGTGCTCCATTCATTTTATGGGCAACATCCCCTTGACTAATCTATAACTATTATTTTGTTTATAATTAATTTTTTACCCAAAATATATATATATATATATGTTTTCTGTATTGTTTTGCTTATTTTAGAATATTTTTCTTTTGAATCATTCAACCACAGCTTTGGGTTAGAATTTTTACATCCATTTGTTGGACTTGCCCAATAGCACTATGCTTTCAACAAATGCATGCAGCATGTTAGTTAATTAATTTATGATCTCAAACTTGCAGGTCAGCTTATACTCTGTGTGGGTATACTCGACTTGGGCAATTTTGGGTTAACTTGGCAAAAACTCAAGTGTTGTCTATTACTGAGTCTTTCATTGTAAGTTAGCAAAGAGAACTCAAATTTTCACCAAATATATATTATATTTTTCTATAGTGAATACATCAGGTGGTGAATTTGTATATATCTACTATTCTTAAATAATATATTTTTATTTACTTTGACTTTTTTTTTTTTGGTTGTTGTTTTGTTTGTCATTTTGTTGCTATGGTGCATTGCATAATCAGTAAGTTGGAGGTATCCATCACAATAAAGGATGATTTAGTTCTTTGGGAAGTTGCAAGGACATCAATTTTTTAGATATCGTAGAGTATGCAAATTATGTGTGTCAGTGTATGTGATTCAAAATTTTAGATGTACTCTTTGTTGTTCAGACTAGGTATCTTTCCATCAAGAGAGGGTTTGCAATTACATGGAGAGAGAGGAAGGTGTCTTTCTATGTCGGTCCACAATTACAAATAAATTTTTTTTCCTGTCTTTTAGTGGAGGGGGTGGGGGGTGGGTAGGGTAAGTGAAAGTTAATGAGAAAGTCACCAGAGGATTGGCATCATATGAACTGAGGCAACTGCTTCTACAGCTGTATGTTTGATCAATAAAGTTTATTGGATGAAAAGTGCACTGGAGTAGCTCATTTCTTTTGAGAAGGAAAGATACCCTGCATATTTAGCTTTTTTTTAAAAGTGGAACTAGGTTTAGTCTATATATTTTTAGTTAATCTGATATATAATTTCACGTTAATCTTTGATTGGTGATTTACATCGTTTAGGGCATATTTGTCTGCTTTATGAGATGTTGAAGAATGCTTCTTTTTATTCTTATGCTTGTG
Organism: Quercus berberidifolia; assembly: GCA_028535905.1. Classification (NCBI taxonomy): domain Eukaryota; kingdom Viridiplantae; phylum Streptophyta; class Magnoliopsida; order Fagales; family Fagaceae; genus Quercus; species Quercus berberidifolia. Next base: position 32,530,572 of record JAPQVW010000008.1, on the reverse strand, counting down.
CTCTGGAGTGTAGAAAGTAGGTCGGACATGGATAATCATGCTATTGAATCTTTCATTGTCACCTTCTGTCAATATTAGAAATTTGTGTGCTAAAGTATACTTGTACCTTGACAAAAGTGAGAAAAAGTGGAGAAAAGTGAAAAAAAGGGGGGGGGGGGGGGGGAGTGAGGTTATGCTGGTGCTATTTGGCATCTAGCAGTTTTTTGAATATATTTTTTCTTACCTATCAAAAAAAAAAAGTTGTACATAAAAGTTAAAAGCTAATGCTAAGAGCCGATGCCAAACTCACCCTAAAAGAAGAGCTACTGCCCTATTCTCTTCATACATTGAACATTGTTCAGTTTTTTTTTTTTTTTTTTGAATCACATAATACAATTTTCATAAGTAAGAATACAGTATATGCAATATGACTTTGGTGTTGCAGAACCGCAGGCTCTAACAATGTCAAATTATGTCTTGTCAATCTTTTATTTCTTTTTTCCTTCCCCCCCCCCCCCCCTCCTCTCTCTCTCTCTCTCTCTCTCTCTCTCTGTGTAGTTCTGTGTGAAATCACTTTTGAATAGCATGCTAAATCTGAAATTTTTCATGCCTTATCAGAAACCATTGAACATACTTATACAATTTCTCACCCCCATTTAAGAACTGTAATTCAGAAATTATGGGTACTTAAATGATGTCATATCTACCCAATGAGTGTGCTGTGTTTGTTATCATAGGCTGCCAATTATCTAAGGCTCCATTTCTTTTGGGCAAAATACTTGGGGGAAAACAATTTGATGGCAAATGTAATTGAGGACAATGACTTTGTTTCATGTTTTTCCAATGTTTGAGGTGTATTGAGGAATCTATAATTTTTAGAAAAAATTTACTTCTTTATGGCTAAGTGAGGCGATTGGTGGGTTCAATTGGTGGTTGGGTAGGGATAAATGAGGGTGGCGGGCAAATTAGTCCCATTGTTGCATTTTGTCTGTGGAAAGAAGATGGAGATGTGAATATAATGAGTGCCTCTGCTGGCAACAGATGGTGGAACTTAGAAAATTTGACTTTATGTTATATTCTCAAAAGCGAAACTCATTGAGTTTAAGTTTTGTTGTCTTAATCAACATTTTTTGTTGAATAGTTTGAACAATTTTGGTTTTTTTACTTCTGTTTTTATTTGTATAAATATATATTTTTCATTTGCTTACACAGGGTTTTAAGAAGGTTGACCCAGATCGCTATGAATTTGCAAATGAGAGGTTTTTGAGAGGTCAAACACACCTTTTGAAGAGTATTAGTAGGCGGAAACCAGTTCATGTACCTGGTCATCAAGAACAACCTAAAGTGCAGAGCTCCTCAGTTGGGGCATGTGTTGAGGTGGGGAAATTTGGGCTTGAGGAAGAGGTTGAAAGACTTAAAAGGGACAAGAATGTTCTAATGCAGGAACTTGTTAGGTTGAGGCAGCAACAGCAAACAACTGATAACCAGTTGCATAATGTGGGGCAACGTGTACAGGTAATGGAGCAGCAACAACAACGAATGATGTCTTTCCTTGCAAAGGCTTTGAAGAGTCCTAGCTTCTTAGCCCAGATTGTACAGCAGCAGAATGAAAGCAATAGGAGCACTGCCGCAGTGAGCAAAAAAAGGAGACTGTCTGGGCAGGAAGAAGAAAGTGCAGTTGGTGAGCATCACACTAATGCTCCTGATGGACGGCTTGTCAAGTATCAGCCTTCCATAAATGAGGCAGCTAAAGCATTGCTGCAGCAGATCTTGAAGATGAATGCAACACCTAGGGTGGAACCGTTGATGAACAACTCTGATGCATTCCTGATTGATGATGCTCCTACTCATACATTTGACAGTGGATGTTCCTCAAGTCGAGTTTCGGGAGTGACCCTTTCTGAAGTTCCACCTATGTCTGGGCAGTCATATATGCCAGCAAAGCCTGGATTTCCTGTCAGTTGTCCATCTACTTCCATTCCTGATATTCAATCTTCCTCTTATGTGGTGCCTGATCATGCTAAAGCTGCTCAATTCTCAAAATTGAATGTGCATAATTCTCAAGAAGAGTCTATTTTGCCCGACTTCATTAATATGCAAGGAATCTTGCCAGAAAGCACTGCAGAAATCAGTGATATGAATCATGTGGGGGCTGTGACTGGGAATGAAAGTCATTTGGATCCAATATCTGCAGCTTTGGATGGGACAACACCCATAGAAACTGATGCTTTCTCTCCAGAAAGTGATGTGGAGGCCTTTCTTGATGAGATCCCTAAACTTCCGGGCATTAACGATATTTTCTGGGAACAATTCCTTGCAGAGAGCCCACTTACTGGGGACACAGATGAAATTAATTCAAGTTCGCTAGATGGTAGTGTTGCCATGGATCATGAGTTACAGATCGAAAAGAAAAATGGTTGGGACAGGATTCAACATATGGATCATCTTACTGAACAAATGGGGCTTCTTGCATCGGAGAGCAGAATGGGATGACCTTACCTATTGTATATGCATGTTTCTTTCCATCTAGAGGTAAACTTTTAATCCACCACTAATCATAGTAACCATGTTGATTGTCACCAATTCCTTTTCCTAGCTATACGTAAATTAGACAATGCATACAGTATTTCTCATTGATCCCATTTTTGCTGCCTTTGATCAGCCATTTGCTTGTTCCTTTTCTTTCCTTCATCAGCTTGGTTTCCTGTCTTGGTGAGAAGGTTTATTTTATAGAAAAAGCAATGAGCTTTGGTTAAATGATGTTATGGCATTTCTCTAGTTACTCTATAACACACACAGAAGTCATTAACACATCAATTATACCATATTCCCTCAATCTGTACTAAACATTTTAAAGAATGAATAATGATTGTACTTCAAATACTTCTGAAGTGCATTGTTTCATCTTGACTTGTTTAAGAAATCTCATTTAGTCTTGAGTTGCAAAAATTTTTTGTTAGTAATTTAATTAGACAACCATATTACCATCCGGTTTCCAATTTTTGTATGTTTCTGTGACTCGTAACCAGGTTGATGTCCTGCACTGTTGGCAGACAGGCTTTCTTCAAAGAGAGATGACCGATTATGATATTACGTATAAGAAACTTTTTACCAGTTAGGATTCAACTTTAATAAATATTTTACTGTTACATATGTATTTCATAATTCTGCGTGCATGGTTACCTGAAGACATTTTGTGGACATATTACAGTTGATGTTTATAGCATAAAACCATAAAATATGTGTAACCATTTTCCCGTAAAATATACAGATACTGGTTGAATGCCTGTAATATGAACAAATGGTTCCATCTTTTTCATTTTCTATGAAATGTACAACATTTTTGCCATTTGGATACAAGTAAAAAATTTAGGTTAAGAAGCTTTTTTTTTTTTTTTTTGATAAGTAACATAAGAAATTTTATTAGAAAAAAACCAAGTACATTGGTAGTGGCACAAATCAAGACTTAGATTACAACGATCGATAAGATCGGAGAGAGAAAAACAAGAATAAAACGGCAAAACTAAACTCCAATCAAGGAGAGTATGTTCACAATCCTCAAAGCATCTAGCATTCCGCTTCCGCCATAAGCACCAAAATAAACAATGCGGCACAAACCTCCATAAATCTATATTTCGATGCCGACCAAACTTGCCCTGCCAAGAAGCCAACAACTCCCTAACATGATATGGCATAACCCAATGAATAATACCAAACAAACAAAAAACCATGGACCATAACTCATAAGCTATAGGACAATGACGGAGAAGGTGATCCATTGATTCCCCACACCTTTTACACATAAAAGCACTACTCTAGCACTACAATATGCCTCTTTCAAATATTATCCATAGTTAAGATCTTACCTAATGCAGCAGTCCAAGAAAAGAATGCTACTTTAGGAAGAACCTTCGATTTCTACACCATTTTCCAAGGAAAATCAATGACAAAAGAAGGAAATAAAGAGTGATAGAAACCTTGATCCTCAAAACCTCTATTCAGTGTTGGCTTCCAGCAAAGTCTGTCATCACCAACACCCCACACATTCGTGGAATAAAGCATATCCCAAAGCAAATCCACCGATGCTTTCTCTTAATCTTGCGGAGGACGACGAAGCTGAAAGTCCCGATGTAGCTGCCCGTCAGAGAACCACATAACCTTTGACACTAAGGACTCAGTACGACTAATACCATATAGTTTTGGAAATGCAACCTTAAGAGCACAATCCCTCATTCATCCTCCCAAAGCTTTACTTTAGTTCCATCACCCACATCAAACCAAAAGAATTTAGAGAAGTCCATCCAACCACTTCTAATGGATTTCCACACACTAACACCATAAGTACCTGTTACTGGTTTGGTGCACCAACCACCCCCTCCATCCCTATATTTTGCCTCAATAACCTTCCTCCAAATGGCATCTCTCTCTGTTCCATATCTCTATAACCATGTATCTAACAAAGCAGAATTAAATTGTCTCAACCTTCGAATCCCTAAACCTCCATTTTGCATCGGCATACAAAGCTTAGCCCATTCCACCAAAGGCATCTTAGGAGCATCAATACCACTCCAAAGAAAGTCTTTGTAATTTCTCCTTACAATTAACCACCTTTGCTGGAACAGGAAAGAGAGAAAGGAAATAAGTAGGTAAGCTAGACAGAGTACTCTTAATAAGAGTTACTTTGCCCCCCTTAGATAAATACAACCTCTTCCATTCAGCTAGACGTCACTCCATCTTCTCCAAAACAGGGTTCCAAATTGTCTCCTCTTTATGTATAGCACCCAACGAAAGGCCCAAGTATTTCAAGGGAAGCGAAGACTGCCTACAACCCAAAATCTCCACTAATTCCTCCGTATTAGGCATGATACCAATTGGTACCAATACTGACTTCAACAAATTATTTTTTAGCCTTGACACCACTTCAAATCTAGCAAGAATCCCACGAATGGCAACTAAATGATGTGAGTCAGCATCACAAAAAATGAGTGTCATCTGCAAATAAGAGATGGGACACTGATTCTCCGTATGGTGCTCATTTGGTTTGATGCTGTGTCTGGTCTGAAGGTCAATTTGGGTAAGTCTGAGCTGGTGGCTGTGGGGGCTGTTCATAACATGGATCTTTTGGTGGCTATCTTAGGCTGCAAACAAGGGTCTCTCCCAATGAAATATTTGGGTCTTCCTTTGGGGGCAAAATTCAAGGACAAGTCTATTTGGAATCCAATTCTTGAGAAGATGGAAAGAAAATTAGCAGGCTGGAAAAAATTATATTTATCTAAGGGAGGTAGAGTCACTTTAATTAAAAGCACTCTCTCTAACCTTCCAACTTATTTTCTCTCTTTATTCCCTATTCCTGCCTCTGTGGCCAACCGTATTGCTAGACTTCAGCGGAACTTCCTGTGGGGTGGCCTAGGAGATGAGCCCAAATTTCATTTGGTTGATTGGTCTACGGTGTGTACCCCGCTTTCTTCAGGTGGTTTAGGGATTAGGAACCTGAGAACTTTCAACATAGCTCTTTTAGGGAAATGGCTTTGGAGATTCGGGCAAGAAAGGGATGCTCTCTGGCGTCAAGTGATAGAGGTAAAGTATGGTTGTGATTGGGGTGGTTGGTGTTCTAGCTCTTCCTCTAGTCCTTATGGTGTCAGTTTGTGGAAAAATATTAGCAGGGGGTGGCACTCTTTATCTCGGTTTATTATGTATGATATTGGAGATGGTTCAAAAGTGCAGTTTTGGCTAGATCGTTGGTGTGGGACTTCCTCTCTCGCTGTCCGCTATCCCGATTTATATAGGATTAGCTGTAGCAAAGAGGCAAGTGTGGCGGATCTTATGAGATTCTCCAATGGAGTCCTCCATTGGGAGATTCAGTTTTGTAGGGAGGTGCATAATCGTGAATTGGAAGCTTTCAGGAGCTTCATCAACTCCATTTATAGCACTCCTGTAAGGGGAATCGAGGAGGATAAGAGATTTTGGCTGCCTTGTAAGAGTAAGGGGTTTACGGTTAGTGCTTACTACCATCTTCTTGTTGGCCATAGTGAGCATATTTTCCCTTGGAAAAGTATTTGGAAGCAGAAGATCCCCTCTAGAGTGGCTTTTTTTGCCTGGACTGCAGCCTTGGGGAAATGTTTGACTATTGACAATCTAAGGAAAAGAAAGGTTTGCATTTTGGATTGGTGTTATATGTGCAAGTGTAGTAGTGAAAGTGTTGACCATCTTTTCCTTCATTGCCCGGTTGCTTCGGAGTTATGGGATATGGTTTTTGGTTTATTTGGAGTGTGTTGGGTCATGCCTTCGTCTGTTGTTGGACTCTTTGCTTGCTGGCAAGGTCACTTTGGTCGCCACCGCAATGGAGTTATTTGGAAGGTCGTTCCTCTTTGTTTGATGTGGTGTATTTGGAAGGAGAGGAATGGTAGATGCTTTGAAGACTTTGAGCGTGCTATGCCTGACCTCAAGCTTCTTTTCATCCGAACCTTACTTGAATGGTTCTCTGTGTGGAGAAACCATCCTTTTTCTATTTTGGATTTACTTGACTTTTGTAATTTTCGTTCTTGACTTTTTCCCCCTTGTATACTCCCTGTGTGCTTGGGTGTATCTTTTTTTATTATCTATGAATTCTTATTACTTATCAAAAAAGAGATGGGACACTGTAAGCAATGTACTAGCTGAATTACCTACTGAGAAACCCAAAAACTATCCCAAAATAGCAGCTGCATCCAACGTATGACTCAAAGCCTCTATGACAATATCAAAAGGAGCGGAGATAATGGGTCCCCTTGACGAACACACCTAGTGCTTCAAAAGAAATCATCCGGGGTACCATTTATCCGAATAGAAAATTTGACAGTTGATAAACACCACATAATCCACCTTCATTTTTTTGAGAAGCCACCCTGCCTAAGCAGATACATAAGAAATTTCCAATTCACATGATTATATGCTTTCTCAATATCCAACTTGCAAATAACCCCCGACACCCCTAACTTCATCCTACTGTCTATACATTCAGAAGCAATTAATACAGGATCCAAGATTTGTCTACCTTTAACAATGGCATTTTGTGAGTTTGAAATAAGACTATGCGCCACCCTATGCAAGCAATTAGCCAAAACCTTAGAAATAATCTTATACATCCCTCCCACCAAACTAATAGGGCGAAAATCCTTCACTTCCACAGCATTAGGTTTCTTAGGAATGAGAGCAAGGAAAGAGACATTAAGACTTCTTTCAAAAACAGCTTGCTCATGGAAATTATGAAGAACTGCTGTAATATCTGATTTCAAAATACTCTAGCAAGCTAGTTTTAAAAAAGGCCATGGAGAAACCATCTGGACCTGGTGACTTATCGCCATTGAATCCATTAATCACCCCAAACACCTCATCCTCCTCAAAAGGTCTATCCAACCAGCTAGCATCTTCCTCAAAAATTCTTCCCAACTCCACATCATCCAGAACAGGGCGTTAAACCTCATTTTCAGAGTAAACCTGTCTATAAAAACGAGTAATACACTCCTTAATGGATCCCTGGTCAGAAGACAGCACCCCATCCACCATAAGCTTATCAATAGAATTAAACCTTCTGTGAGAGTTGGCCATATGATGAAAAAATTTTGTGTTCTTTTTATCTCCTTCTTTAATGCAAACCACTCTTGATTCTTGCCTCCAACAAATTTCTTTCAACATCATTTTTTCCAATTCTTAGCTAATTCTTTCCTTATTCAGTTTTTCCTCTACCGTAGGAACACGACTTTCCTCAACAGTCTCCAATACCCCAAGATCACTCCATAACTTCTTCCCCTTTTCTTCTACATTACCAAACTCCTCCACATTCCATTTCTTAAGATCAACCTTCAAAGCCTTCAATTTACTTGCTAAAATAAAACTTGGGGCTCCATGGAAATGATAAGACTCCCACTAGGAGCGAATCTTATCCACAAAACCTTCATCCCTTAGCCACATATTCTCAAACTGAAAAGGCCTCTTTCCTCTATGAAAATTACCTCCCTCTAGAAGAATTGGAAAATGGTTTGATACTAGGCTAGACAACCGCTTTTGACAAACAAAAGGAAACTTAGACTCCCAATTTGCTGTCACAAGAAATCTATCCAACCTCGATCTTGAAACAACCTCACGAGAGTTTGACCAAGTGAAATTCCTCCCTTCTAATGGTAGGTCAATCAAACCATGTTCGGAGATAAAATCTGAGAACTGATGCATAGCCTGGGTAAAAAAAAAACAGAGCCCAATCGTTCAGAGGGAAACCGTACAACATTAAAGTCTCCTCCCACACACCAAGGAATACCAGATAGCTCATCCCATAATAATCTTCTGTCCCGTCAGAATTAGGCCCATACACTCCAGTAAATTCCCATTCAAATTGATCAACCACATTTTTAAACCTACAAGAAACCAAGAAGTGCCCTGCCCCACTACTTCCTCCAAAATCTCCACCACCCTTCTGGCCCACATCACAAGCACCCCTCCAGAAGCACCCACAGAACCTAAATAAACTGAGTCCACATGCTGAACACCTCAGAGACTACGAATAATTCCTCTAGTTATAAGCTCCAATTTAGTTTCCTGAAGACAGACAATATCTGCCCTCCAAGACCTAATCAAATTTCTAACCCGAAGCCTTTTCTTCTGCTCATTCAAGCTGTTAAAATGTATGTTTGCCTTACTGGGAAATCTGAGTTCCCGATGATTTTTTATCCAGGATTCCAGACACATTGTGGCTTGGTTTTTCACTGTTGTGTCAAGAAATTTTGACAAGGATGGATAGAATCTGCACAGATTTTACTGGCTTTCAATGTATATAAATGCTTGTTGATTGAAGCATATAGCAGAGTACTGTAATCCTGAGAATTTTTTCTGGTCATTGGTCCTTTAGATATTGGCCAAGATTATGTATTTCTTCACTGTGAGCACAGATGGTAACCAGAGGACATAAAAGAAAGAAATTGTAGTGGTGTGGGTTTACAAGCTGTGGGAACTATGTAAAAAATGGCTTAAAATCCCAACTCTTGTAAATTTTAGCAAAATGTAGATTTTCACGAAGGTGTTGAGCATTTTATTTTTTCCTTGTGCTTCTGTAGAGAAAGAAAGTAAAAGAGGGGTGATAGAGGAGAAAATCTGTTCATACAGCTGGAGTTATAAAATTAAGAGCATCACCTTTGGTATCTTCATGTGCCTTGTGCTGAGTTTGCATTCATTACTTTCATATTAGGGAGTTTAACTAAATATTATACATCTTATGCTAATTCTACTTGTAGGTAGAATTCAAATAGCTTGACATTTTTATTCATATAAATTCCAAGCAAATTATTTTCATTGAGTACTGGAATGCTAAGTATAGGTTTATATGTATTGTAACCTAGATATTCTGTTTTTTTTTTTTAAGCATGTTGGCAGAACTGGCCCTAATAAGCAAAATTCAGGCAAAATCATGACTTCGGTGTACGATGAACAGCCTGCAGAATATTGTTGCATTTTGCATACGCAGAAGCATGAATTTTGTAGATTGATTTCGTTTTTCGACATTGAAATCACAATATGTTAAAAAAATTAGTCAATAATGAATGATAGATTGTACCCAAGGATTTGCCCAGTTAAAAAAGAGGTATGATGATAAGCAATGTGAATGTGATTTAAATTCTACTTCATCCAAACTGATTGGAAGCAATGCTAGAACACAAGTCAAGATTAGAGTGTATTACTTGATATACAAGTTTAGCCTTGACGGCTGAGTCTTGACGCAAAGATTTGAGGTTCCAGTTGTGAGGGGGAAGTATACATTCACATCCGGAAATTAAATTGACTTAACTTTTTTTTTTGAAAATTTACATCACCAAAATGCTACTTATACAAAACTATTTAAAGAACACACTTACATCTATATTCTTTATTTTGAAATTTATCTAATTAAAATAATACTATGTTTTATGCACACCAATAACAAAAGGAAAAGGAAAAAAAGAAAAAGAAAAAAAAAAGAAATGAGTTTTTGTTCTTTCTAGCGACAGTAGTAGGAGAGAATAAAAAACTTTTACATGTTGCTAAAGTAAATATGAATATTTACATGTTCACTGTTGCAAGATACAAAAAATTTTGCAAGATGCGTAAAGTTTTTGTGGATTTGGTGTTACTATGAACCCTAAAAAGGCAATTTGCATCACCATATGCTAATGCTCTACCGTACTGTGTATATTGATCATACTAAGGTTTGGATGTCTTATATGTCCCTTATTTTGGTGAAGGCCTGGTTGGTTCAATATATTAGCGTGAAAGGAAGAAGCCTGTTGGCCAAATATTGATAAACTTATCCATCAAGAAAGCTCCACCATTTACATACACAAGTTGTGTTTGCGATTTTCCCTCCACACAATAATAGGTTGAGAGTGAGACACCGAAGAAACATGATGAACCTCTGGTTACAACAGGCCAGGGAACATGTGAAAACAATCAATTATATGCAAACTATCAAGGAATAGTTTCAAGTTTTATTACGACTAGTTGTAAACTCACATAATGCGTGAGAATTAATAATTACTTTGTAATTTTGATATAAATATAATTTGTTCACTTAAATTGGTTGAAAATAATTTGCTTTACCAAAAAATTAAGAGAAATGTCATGTTGACAATTTCACAATATTTTCACAACTAATTATACGTAATAGGTTGTTATTGATTGTTATTAGTTGGCAAAAAGTTATTTTAGTGATAGGTTTAAATTAGAACCAATAACAATTTACCAACTATGACTTGTTATGAAAACATTGTAAACGTAGCACATTACAAAAATTAAATAATTTCTAAAATTATTTTTCATCTCAATATCTTTACAAATACAAATATATCATTCTATTATTTTTGAGTGTATTTGATTGATATTTATCCATTTTTTAGGTGGTTCATATTCCTTTATTATGTTATAGTGCGTTATGTTTTCCTAATTTGGGTTTTTAGTTTTAGATTTTGGATTATGCTATTTTCTTTAAAAACTTGATTTTCCTTTTAGAATGTTCTCCTCTTGAATATCTAGAATACAACTAAACTTTTTAACTAAGTATTAGCTCAAACAAAAATTAAATCAAAACAATAAGGAGAGAGAGGACTTATGATAGAAAACTCAATTCAATTCAATTGGTCTTCTTCATATTTTATCCAAATTCAATTTCTTCATATAGCCGAACATACATCTTTTTGGAACTTCTCACATCCAATTGGTCTTCGTGGATTTTGAAGCTTTGTCTAAACTTGGATAATCTTTCACCCGTCTTTTTTTGGGTTGTCTATTGCAACCTTATATAGTTTTATACATGTCCTTTGATTTCATTTTCTTTCCATTGACATCAAATTCTACAATTTTGGCAAAAAATCTTACAGCAAAGGCATCCTATAATAATATCTAAATTTGTTACAATACAAAAAAAGAAAAGTAACATATCTTGTATTAAGTTATGCATCTATATTCACGTCACAACTAATATGTACGTACACTAGAACTGATTTATGCTACGCATATACAAAGAGAATCATTTATTGATAATGGAGAATGCATCACACAAATTCACATAAAATGTACATCATTGGAAAAAAAAAAAATTTATCCATGATTAACGAACACATAAACTATAATAGCAAGACCCCATTGCGATTCTTTTAATGTATTCTTCACTATAGCTTTGAGATTTTTTTGGTTGGTTTATGGGAACCATTGTTGGTATCTGAGATCTTCGATGGTACATCACTAACAAAATTAATTCATAAAACCCGAAGAATATGGGAGAGGAAAAAAAAAAAAAACCTTCACTTTAGAGGGACTTTCCAAATTTGCAGGAGTGAGGTAGAGCAATTGCAAATATATATAGAAGAAAAATCAATAGTTTTTTTTTTTTTTTTTTTTGGAATTCTAATAGAGTAGCAATTAAACAGTTTTCATAACTACTTGATTGGGGAGAGAGAGAGAGAGTCATAAAGTTGAAGGAAGTTTGAATTATTATCAAATTGGACTTGATGGAATAATAAATGGAAAGTTGAAAAATTAGGAAACGTTAATCAAGAGGTTAAGTTTTTTTTAAAAAACAAAACAAATTTATGTGATTGAGAAATTGTTAATTTGTAAAAGGAAGGAAAAGAAAGTTAGTGGGACTGATGATGTGGCTGTTGATATGGCTCAATAAGAGCATAGCAACAATAAATACTACGCTTCAATTTTTAGATATATAAATTTCATACATGATTTTGCCCTAAAAGAGGTTGTCTTTTAAAAAAAAAAATAGTAAAGAGGATGTCAGCTCCAAACAAATAGACTGTACATTATTGGGCTTCATTATTTTACTGAAAGGATGGGAACTGCGTGTAATTGGAGTCTATAAGAGCAGCACAAGTTGGGGGGAGAACCACTTCCTAAGGAACACCATCAGAGACATCGCAGGTAGACCATGCCTCAAAATTGAACTTAAAATAAAGCAATTGATTTGTTGCTCAAGCTACAACCACTATGATGACAATGATCATAATGATTCCAAAGATCACCAAGAGCAAACACAGCTGCATATAAAATAAAATAAAAAAGACGGAAAACGGTTAATGATATTGTTAGAATGAATTTTTAAATAATTCTGGAGCATATATTAAGTGACTCGACCAATATTCAATATTATGCATTAGTGATATTACGATTGCTAGGAATGGAAAAAGGAGATTTAAATAAGAACATGTAGCACAAATTATAACTTGGCTCCTAACACTGTTAATTTGTTAAATAAGAATCAGTTGAACCAGTTATTAAAATACAAGGCTTAGATGGGTTGCTTCCACCTGAGGTTCAAATTACACAAAACCAAATGCCAAATAGTGTTATCATATCTAAATATAACAAAGTCACGAGAGTAATTAAGTGGTGGGCTCATTGGTCTGGGAAATGATGTCAAGCCTGAGGTCCCAGGTGCAATCCACCATATTATCAGTCTATGGGATTAAGAAGTGTCTTATGGGTAGAGAGTGGAATAAAAAAAAAGTCTAAATATAACATTAAATGGACATATTCTAGGTCACATCTCAAAGCCACCATGTTGGCCTAAAGACAACATGAATGGAAATGGTGTATCAATACAAGTTATTTACAGAGGCAACAACCAAAAAAGATTCAAAAAAGAAGAAAACGAAAAGGAAAAAAAGGGCCAAAGCAACATAACTGTAGATACTAGAGAATTCCTCTAACCATCATCTAGTTGAGCCGTCAATACAACAAGAATCATGTCTACCAAACTAACATTTAGAGCCTCATTGCCATTCCAGATATTGAGTATGTGTAGTATTGTCGATTGAATTTAAGCAACTGCTTGGTTAAAGATCAATTTTTAATTATAACAATTCCAATCACAGCAGAGCAAAAACCTAGGTGCTAATGATCTAGGCATCTACTTATTTTCTCTATCTAAGATTTTTTTTTTTTTTTTCTCTCTCTACATAAGAATTAAAAGACAAGGAAAAATTGAAACAAAAGAGAACCACATTAATCAAAGTTTACCAGAGATGAACTAGATTTTTGGCTCTTGGATGCGTTATGAAGTTGTGAACTAGCTTGTGTAGTTGCAGTATGAGAGCTTTCAATGTTAGAGCTAATGTCATCTGAGAAGATAAAGGAACACATAATTGACATTGTCCTTATAGAATATGCAAAATTTTTAACAAAAAATGCAAGAAAACTAAAAAAAAAAAATGGTAACGATTATTAATAACACAGGGCTTACCAATCATAACTCCTTGCTCATGAACCAGCACAGCTAGATCCTTAAAAATCTCATTTACCTCACTTATCTGGTGCTGAATTTCTTTGATCCCCTGCTCTCTTTCTTCAATAATGGCTTCATTAAATACAATCTCATTATCAAACAGTACGACGTCTTGTCTGCACATAATGTAATAGAAACTTAGGTTGCAATATAAACACAGATTCTAATTGCAAAATGGAAAGAGAAATTTCAAACACTCGGGCAGCAAACTTATATTTTGATTAAAACAAAGGTAGCAAACTTATATTACATATACAGTATGGAAGAAACATACTACACATAAAAACTTTGAATATTGTCATGTATTTGTTCAAAAATGTCATTGGAAATAGGTGCTGTCTGTTTTTTTCCTTTTTGGGTGGGGGGGGGGGGGGGAGGGGGTGTGGAGGGGATGTTTTGAAAAACTCTTAAATGTATAACATTTCAAATAAAAGATGAGAATATATAAGACATCACATTGCATAATTATGAAATCTAAGTCCTCCAACCCCCCACTCCCCTCTTCTCCTTCTGTTGTTAGGTCCTCAACATATAAGAGTACTTTCACACAACATTAAAGGCATTTCTATTATGAGGAGCATATCCAACACTGTTGCTCAAACGAGATATTAATATTGCACCTTTAATTTCAAGAATTTGTACACTCTTAAAACTTAGGTTTACCCATTGCATGGTGCTTCATAGCACCTAATTATAGAAAGAAGTTACGAGCATTACATTCATGCATAAATTCCAGAATAAAGCCAGTACAATTTCCAACGCAAGGTTTGCATTATTATTAGTATCAGATTTTGGCCCAGTAAAGGTATTAATCAAATGATGTTAATTATCAACTTCAGGTTGGTTGAAACTGAAACCATTAAGTTTCCAGAGACCTATTTTCTTCAAGTTCAGTCTTACTTTTTAATCTTATACCATTCAACTTGAATCAATTTACAAATCCTAAAGCTTTTCCTCCACCATTCAAAATCCTGAAATAGTAACTTTTCCCAACCCTAGCCAAATTGAGCAATCATAGACAGACTTATAAGTCTGTCCTATCTCCTATGTCATGCGTTCAATAGTGAAATGCCAAAATTGATTACAAGGGCTTCTTCTGTTTCACAGGATGATGTGTTTAGGTTTCTTTTTAGCTAACCAGGCCTTGACTCAAAGGCCCTTTTCGGCCTGATTTGAAAAGCTCAGGCAGTTTGAATGGTTAAGCTCAGGAATGAATGTATCCACAAAGTGGAAGCCCCAGGGCCTCATTCCTGATCAGAATGTTCACCATCGTGAACATGGTGCTCAGTATTTTTGAATAAAAGTTATATTACCTATCAAAAAAAAAAAAAGAATGATACAGGCAGCATTGAAAACTTGACTGGCTGGATTCGTCCCTTTTAAATCAGGCTATCCCTATAATTAGTTAGAGTAATCTGGTTTGAGGGAATGTCTGGTATACTCAAAACCAGCAATATAAAGCTGACAGGCAAAGGTCATGGTTTCGAAAGTATGAAAACAAATCCTTAAGGATCTCCAAGCTACAAACCATCCATTGGTTCTCCTTTAACAATAATCCTAAAGAAAATGTCTGCACTTAACACAAAGAAACTGTTTTATATGTCCTATTTTCTTTATGTAAGTATGGCTTGCCCCCCACCAGGAGAAGGGGAAGAGGATACTGGGAAGGACACATTTTTTCCTCGCTAGAAGTTCAATTAACACCAGACTAAAAAACACAAAGAAAGGTTAATAACTGACAGAAATTTATTTTACTCACAAGACATTACAATAAAATGAAATAAATTATCCTAAGGCAGAAAAATTACCAAGTTATGAATATAGAACAATATTAGAAACATACTGTAGGAAGCAATGCTAACCTTTTGGATTCCAGAAGAAGAACTTGCTGTTCAGAAGTCCTGGATGAACTAATTTCCAGCTCATGGGCATCATAACTGCATAATGATTGACAAAGTTAAGGCATGCCAGTTATTTATTTGACCGAAGTTAAATGCTAATGTATGTATGTCTTTATGCGTGCATGCACAGATTTATGAGTGTGCATGTGAGACCAAATACTTAGTCAAGCATCACTGACATTGGAACGTTTTAGTCCATCCATCTCTATTTGGACTGGGAATGAATTGACATCCTTATGGATACGGTGAAGTTTTAACATTGCACAGTGCAACCCAATATATATCAAATATTAGGTGAATTGTTCTGTACTAGTGATACTGGCAGAGAGGCTATGTATAACATCACCAACATTACAAATGAAACGTGCAAGTCCAAATTATAGAAAATCCATGTGAGATCAATTAAAAACATCATACTATTGTCAGAATTGGTAAATGATCGGTTGACCAATTACCATGACAAATTTTCAGCCCCCAAAATATATATTGACTTTCTAGGTGCAGGATGGGAACAACCTTTTTAAGGTTAAAAAACATTTAGTGAAAGCTACTTCCTAATTTACACTCTTTTTCATTTCTAAATGGATTATTATCCTTTTTATTTAAAAAAAATAAAGATATTATAGGAATTCCATAAACTAGCAAATATTATTTTTTAAAAAGAGGATGCAAATTTTGAGACATTCCAAAAAGCAATAGAGGATTTACGAAATGAGACGGAGTAACATACATACACATTAAGGAGACATTCAGTTGTGTAGAATTTCCCCTAAAGAGGGTAAACTTTTAGTCTATGAAGGTGAACTTTTCCAGACTAAACTAGTGACAAAATATCAACAACCCAGAGAGGAGGGAACAGACACATATATTAAACTTCCCTTTTCAACTCTCACCATCTTAAAAAACCTCATCCAATTTTCAATGGAATTTAGAATCCTAATTCTCCTTCAAGCCTTCTATAAGAATAAATTGAAGAATTAAACTGCCGGTCTCTTTTATGACATTAACAATTTCTATTTACTCTTATGGCCTTAAAAAAAAGAGAACATTAACATTTTTGTGCTGTGCCAAACCAATCCATTTTTCATGGTCCTAGTTTCCAATCTCTAAGATTTCTTTGATTCCTTTTTGAAACATATTCAACAAGTTTCACTTCCTATCAGGAATAAGCAGTTACCTCAAATGCACCAATATCCACATCCTGGAACTTTATTAGACCAGACAGACCAAGGAAGTGACATAAGAAATTTTGAACTAATCAAGTTGTCAAGAAAAATCTACCTGGATGGAAGAATTTCTTTGGGAACAAATGGAGCATATGTTGTTTCCCTCTCAGCTGCAAGCCTTTGTGCCTTCTGAAATTCCTTAAGAACTGACTGGAAATCTTTTGCAAGCTTAGCATCAGCAATCTTCTTGGCAGGCTGGAGTTTAATGAGTAAATGTCAAGGCATAAGAATATAAAACTGAACCCTTTCCATCCCACCCCAAAACAAAAGAAACAAAAACTAGATAAATAATTAATTACCCTGTCCTAACTAACCAGAAATGTATATTGGAGGGAAGGTAAAATAAATTCTAGAAACAATTCAAGATCAATTTTTTAAATTCAGTAAGAAAGGAAGGAAGGGGGAGCATGGGTAAGTGAGCCAAGAGAACAATAACAAGAGAGAGCAATTTCTCCAATGATGAAATGTTAACTTATAAATTATGTTGGGTATGAACTTACACTAACTTCCAAATGCTGATCAGCCTCGCTAGCCTGCTTAAGTTTAGCTGAAGTATCTTTTACCAACTGCCCAATGTGTAACCTTGACTTGTGCCTGCCAGTACAGTCAATCCAATTTCAATAACAGTGACAAACAAGAACAAGATTGATTGATGCGTGCAACAATCTTTTCCTTATATCATTACCTTAAGATTAACCAAATTAAATATTTAGAATGTGAAAAAATAAAATTGTTGTTATTTGTACAAGATTTCAAAAATATTTATTGTTCTAGTGAAAAATTGCAAAAACATTAAAGGTGAGTAGTTGAAAATGCAAATTCATATGCCTTATTAGCATCATATCTTCCATCCATAAAATAACCAAAAAGAAAAAAGAAAAAGCCAACCCCTTAAACTAATAATAGGAAAAGATTGAAATTGGAATTAGAGGAGTAATTAAACAAAAAAGGATCAAAACGGAAATTAAGGTATTTTTTAAAGATACAAAGACAACCCTACAAAACACTTTTTTTTTTTTTTTTTTTTTTTGATAATGAAAATTTTATTAAACTGTCAAAAAAGAGTCACCCAAGTATGCAAGAAGAATACATTAGGGACAAGTACAATCAAACACACAAATTACAAGCAACAACCCTACAAAACTTGTTACACAACTTTTTTTTATAAGTGCTTGTTACACAACTCCTTACTATGTAGTTTAAACTTGTTTTACACAACCATCAATATTTAATAGTAGCAATTCCTCTCAAAAAGGGGAAGAATAGATAATTTTTTTGATAAATAGGGGAAAAATAAATAATCCAATGCGGATTTTAAAAATACAAATGTTATTCATTTAGTGTAAATTATGTAGTTTTTTGTTTTAGTGTAAATTATGTAGTTTTTTGTTTATTTAACATCTATTCTCACATTGCATTCCTTTATGAACTCCCAAAAATAGTGTTAAACATGGTAAACATTTCTTAAACAAAAGCCTACAAGAAAAAGTAAAACACCCACAGCTTGTTATAGGGTGTCCTTCAAAGTTACAAGTCTATAAAAGGGTGCAAGCATTTACAGCACAATGTACAAGTACTTCTTACAAGCTTCTTTAATTTGCATTTTTTTTTCTTTTCTTTTTAGATACGATAGAATTTAAACCAATGCCATCTGCTTTATAATGATTTATTTTTTTTATTTTTTTTATAATCAAGCCAAAACACAAAATGGTTTTTGGTGTAGACAGGATTCAAACCCCAAATTTCTTATTCAAGAATAAAAGATTCTAAACATAAAATACAATACATAATCTTAGATTTACCGATTAAATTCAATTATGTGTCCTTGGAAGCCGCAACCATACAGACAGTAAGTGCATCAACTAATAAGCTACATGTTGTGTTGCATTGGCTAATAAGCAACTTAATGCCCATTAACCATTACTGTGAGTAGAGTTTTTGCAATATAGTTTTATCTAAAAAGCTCTTAAATTCTTTAAAACTCTGAGTTCATAAAATATGAACAGTAAATTATAAAGCTCTTTTTTTCCCCCAATAAAAGCCCCAAATCCTCCAAATTTTTGGGAGTTCATGAAAAGAGGCAAGAAAAGGTATAAACAATTACAGCACAATTTACAATCACTTATAGCACAAAATGTATGGACTTAAATGGATCCTCAATAAAATGCAAGTGGTAGCATGTGGGACCTACTAGTCACGCAAGAATTTGATTAGTTGACTGATTCTTCTACCCAATACACATACATAACATTATAACCAAACTAACAAATCGCAGAAAAAAAAAAAAAATCAAATCAAATCAACTTTCAATTGTTAAATTCCACAAAAACAAAAACCCAGAAATTTTTAATTAAAAAAAATAAAAAATAAAAACCCAAGAAGAAGAAAAAAAGACTGACAGTTTGTCACGGAGTTCGAGGGTGTCTTTGGGAGTGCCAAGAGAATTGACAAGGCGTGAGAAGGAAGACACGGCTGTGTTGATTTGGAAAATTCCAGAAGCCAAAGCCTGAGATGGGTCTCGAAGCAGTTGTTGTTGTTGACGTTGTCTTTGTTGTCTTAGTGGTCTGCCAGCTTCAAGATCTTGAAAGCTCATTTTTCCGAAACACAGGAATTGAACAAGTTTATACTACTTATTATCCAAGACCTAAAAGCAAAAAACAAAAAAAAAAATCTAAGTTTGAAAAACAAGTTGCAAATGTTGTTGCGTTGGAAGGAGAAGTTTGGTGGGGATATATATTATTGGTGGAGTTGTGTTTAAGGAAGAAGAGGCAAAGCAAAAGAAAAATTGTGACTTTGAAGATTTCAAAGTTTGTCTTTTGAGTTATTGGGTCTTAGAATTGAATTGAAGTTGAAGCTCTTCTCTTTGTAGTTTGTAGTTTGCAAGAAAGTCAAACTAGGAAGGAAATTTCCTGTGGGGCCCGGACGACTGTGTAACAACTAACAAGGCGCAAGCGAACACATCTACCTCTTTCCTATCCTTCTTGTCCTTTCAATTTCATCGTTTCCCTCTTTTAGTCCGACATTAGTTAAGAGTTGTGTTAGGACTTAGGATAGAATAACTACAATTTTTATTGTATATAAGTGTAATACAAATACTTTTTTTAAAAAATATTTATATTATTGTGTTATTTAATTGGCACCAATTATATTAATTTTGCATTAATTTATAAGTTTTTATTAGAAATATTTTATTTCAATTTAATTACATATTTAGTGTGCGTTTGACTTCAGCTTAAAAAGCCAGCTTATTTTACTATTCAATTATTTTTACTATTATCATGGGTCTCATTGTACTTTTTGGTGCTATTTATGGGTCTCACTATATTATTTCAGCTAATTTTTACCTTTATCTATAGTATTTTCAACAAAAATTTTTCAGTTTCAGCAAAATAAGCGGATCTCAAATAGGAGAAATTATAAGGTCCTCATGGTGGATAAGTGATGTGGTCCACCATTCCACTAAAAGACTCCCACCTGTTTAAAATTGCTGAGTTAGAAATTTTTTTTAAACAAAAACTAATTACTGACTCAATAATTTTAAACAAGTGAAAGTATTTTAATGGAATGGTGGACAAGTGATGTGGTTCACCATAGGATTATATAATTTGTCCTCAAATACACCCTCAGTACTAAACTTTTGTCCCATATTTAAAATTAGTCCTTTATCTTTTAAATTTTTTTTTATTTTGTTCTATATACTTTTAAGTTTGTATCAAAAGTTCCTTACTATTGGCTGTTACTTTGATTTTCTCCATGTTATATATATATATATATATATATATATATATATATAGATTTTCTTGAACAATCTCAACTTCAAATCTAAGCCAGAATTAACGGCATGCACTTTTTTTGTCACAAACTTAAATTATAAGGACTAAAATGAAACATTTAAAAAAATATGGACTATTTTGAAACATGGGACAAAGGTTGAGAAGTAAATATATAATTTACCCTACAATAAAATACGTATTTTGTCTTAATGTACCTAATTAAGCATATCTAGTTTTTGCTAACCAAATATTTCAATTCAATGATAAGATAAGATAGACTTAATCAATAAGCTAAAGACAAACTAAAGAATATTATTGCTATCCAAAGTTGGGAAAGATGTGCTAATTAACGTTGTAGCCCAATCTATCCACACATATATACAATGGGTGTTTTCTAGCTGCCGACTGATCTCAATGCAATGTGTGCAAGATTTTGGTGGGGTCAAGTTGGCGGGGAGAGGAAAATCCATTAGAAGAGGTGGGTATGCTAACTCAATCCAAGAAGATTGGAGGCATGGATTTCCATGACTTGAAGTCCTTCAACCTTGCCATGCTAACTAAACAAGGGTGGAGATTATTACAAAACAAAGGGTCCTTAGTGCACCAGTGCCTAAAAGCTCGATATTTCCCACGTTGTAATTTCCCGGAAGCCGTTTATTCTTCGAATAGCTCATTTGTATAGAAGAGCATCACCGCTGCTTAGCCTGTTTTAAAAAGTGGAAGTTGCTTGAGGGTGGGAGATGGGGCGTCAATACGTGTCATGACAGATAATTGGATTCCCAACCATCCTACAAAAAAGATCCTGTTCCACCCTGTTAAGGAAGAATGGGAATGGAGAGTTTTTGATCTCATGGACCCCAAATCAAGGTGTTGGAATAAAGAGGTTATCATGGCAAAGTTCCATAAGGATGATGTAGAGGCAATTTTGCCTATACCATTAAGTAGGAGTCAAATCATGGACTCTGTGATGTAGCTACATACGACCAGTGGTATGTACTCAATGAAGTCAGGCTATCATGTGGCAACACAATTTCTAAGAGATGTAGACTGGACAGAAAGTTCCAGAGGGCCAAGTGGAAATAAGGTTTGGGCAAAGCTATGGAAGTTTAAGCTATTAAAGTCTTTGGCTGGAGGGTGTGCCAAAACATTCTTCCAACTCGGGATAATTTAGTCCAGCGAAAGATTATGGTAGACAACACCCGTGAACTATGCAGGATTGCTCTAGAAACTGGAATTCATGCTTTATGGGAGTGTGGAGTGGCGCAGGATGCTTGGGAAACAGTTTTATGAGTCTGCAAAAATTTGTTGGCGGCCAATGTGATTCAGTCCAACTGTTTGAAGAGTTACTAGATTGCCTATCAATGGAAGATTTTGAGCTGTTTCTAGTCCAAGCCTGGCTCATCTGGAACCAACGGAACAGATCATCCATGGGGGAAAGTTTCAAGAACCAACTCAGCTGAATAAACGAGCCTCTGATTATCTAGTAGAATTTCATCAAGCTCAAGAGCAACCAGCTATTGTTAGCAGAACCGGTACTGAGAGCAGATGGTGCCCACCACCAAATTCTAAGTTCAAACTTAATTTTGATGCAGCCATTTTCTCCGACTTGAGGTGCTTAGGTATGGGAGCTATCATTCAAAATGAGAAGGGAGAAGTTATGCAAAGCTATGGAAGTTTAAGGTACCAAATAAAATTAGAGTCTTTGGCTGGAGGGTGTGCCAAAACATTCTTCCAACTTGGGATAATTTAGTCTGGCGAAAGATTATGGTTGACAACACCTGTGAACTATGCAGGATTGCTCAAGAAACTGGAATTCATGCTTTATGGGAGTGTGGAGTGGCGCAGGATGTCTAGGCAAACAGTTTTATGAGTCTGCAAAAATTTGTTGGTGGCCAATGTGATTCGGTCCAACTGTTTGAAAAGCACTGGATTGCCTGTCAATGGAAGATTTTGAGCTGTTTCTAGTCCAAGCCTGGCTCATCTGGAACCAACGGAACACGATCATCCATGGGGGAAAGTTTCAGGAGCCAACTCAGCTGAATAAACGAGCCTCTGATTATCTAGTAGAATTTCATCAAGCTTAAGAGCAGCCAGCTATTGTTAGCAGAACCGGTACTAAGAGCAGATGGTGCCTACCACCAAATTCTAAGTTCAAACTTAATTTTGATGCGGCCATTTTCTTGGACTTGAGGTGCTTAGGTATGGGAGCTATCATTCGAAATGAGAAGGGAGAAGTTATGGGAGCAATGTTTGCTGAGGGTCCTCAGGTGCAAGAGTGTGGAAGTTGAAGTCTTAGCATGTCATAGAGCTCTAGAGTTTGCCATTGACATTGGCTTTTCTAAATTGATGATTGAAGGTGATAGTGCACAGGCGTTGAACTCCATTTGATCCAATGACGCAAACCAATCTCGGCTAGGCCATGTCATTGTAGACATTTAATTCCTTGTAGTTGGTTTAAACTGGGTAGAGGTGACATGGGTGAAATGGGATGCAAATTTTGTTGCCCATACTTTAGCGCGTTATAGCTATATTGCTATTTTTAGCACCAATACTTAAAAAGCATGCTGTAGTGATGGTACCATAGCTAAAACTTTTTAGCTTCTTGTTACAGTGAACAGCTATTTATGGCTTTGCACTGTAACTTAAAGCTAAATTCAAATGTTATTTTTATTCCCACTCTCATTAAAATAATATTTATTTCTTTCTTTTTTCTATTTCTTTTATTCCTCTGCCGTTTCACACTTATTCTCTCTTTCTCAAAAACAGAACTCTTACCTCTCTCTCATCCTCCTCAAACTCTCACCTCTGATTCATCCATCATCCTTTCCCATCATCCTCCTCATCCATCATCCTCATCGATTCATCATCCTCCTCACTGCCGCCACTAAAGCTCATGCAACATTGTCGAAGCTCACACACCATTGCCGACCCAATTTATCATCCTCCTCACCCATCTTCGAAGCCCAGCTCCATTCATCCATCATCCTTATCACCAACCTGATTCATCATCGTTGACTTGATTCATCATCCTCGTCACCCATTTTCGAAGCCCAGCTCCGTTCATCCATCATCCTCACTTAAGCTTTCTGTTCAATTAGCCATCACCAACCCACGCATGCCATGCCCTATTACCATCTTTGTGTATGTTTGTTTACGTTGTTGTTGATTTTGCTTTGGGGTTATTGAAAAGATCCTAAATTTTTTGAAGTTTCGTTTGTGATTGGTGATTTTTGATGGTTTGGGTTGAGGAAAAAGATTAGGGATTTGGGTTGGGGTCATGCAACCCTTTTGTTTGGTTACTGAGAAAACAAAGGATATATTAATAATTTGATTGTTAATTGAAATTGGGTTTTGCTAAGTCAAATGGTATTTTTCCTTCATTTTCTAATCAACCTGAGATTGAATTGAGGAAAATATTGTAAAGATATGGATTGTTATGCTTATTATTTTTTCATCTTGTAAATGTTTGTTTGAGAATTTTCTATGTGTAGAGAGGTTTATATTTTGTTATTTCTATATATGCATGTGATGTTGGCAGAGGCAAAGGTGGTGGCAGTGACAGGGCGGTTGTAATTGCGGTGGTTGTGATTGTTGTTTATTGTAGGAGATGTATATTATTTTATTGTAGTATATATATATATATTATTTTATTGTGTTTTTAAAATTATTTTATTGTGTTGAAAGCTAAAATAAACCACTAATGCTGGATGTTTTGTAAAGTGAGAAGGTAAAATAAATAAAGTAGCTTTTTGTGTTGCCAAATAGCTAAAATTATAGCTCCACTAATGTGGATGCTCTTATGCAAAAATTATAACTGATGATGTAATCTGGCTCGAGGACTCTCCACCACTAGCCTTGGAGGCTTTGTACCATGATTCCCTTTAGTTTCAATGAATGAAGTATCGGTGTGTTCTCAAAAAAAGAAGAAGAAGAATATTACTGCTTAACCAAGGACAATTTAGTCCATAAAAATAGGATAACTTAAAGTTAAAAAATAAAAATAAAAAATGTATTTTATTGTATTTCCTATATGGCTACATGTAACAAAAAACTCAAGAAGGGGAATCTGATACCCTAAGTTATATGAATTTTATTAGATTGAATTGTATGAGTGTGTTTAACGTGGATGTGTTTTGAGTTCCACATCAAGGGTATACTGGTAGGACAAATAACACCTACATTGGAAAATTATTAGAAATAGAAATTATTTTGATTTAAATAAGAATTTAAACTCTTCTTTGGAAACTATGAAACATTCACATATTTTGCAGATAATGACTTCCATAAGGACCATGAGTCCATAACCAAGTTAATACAAAAATTAGAAGTAAGCACATAAATTAAAAATCGTCAAATTTTCGAAAGTTCGTGCCTTAAACTATGAGCATGACCAAACAAATTTTGTTGGAAACCATTCTCTTGCATTTCAGAAAGGAAAATTGTGACGATGTCCAAAAGATAGTGCACCCCACATCTTCCTGCCAACAACTTAAAAAAAAAAAAAATCGAAGATGCATTAGGAAATAACAAAATGGATTCCAATATTTTTAATTGATCTCCAAAGGAATAGCAATTACGTAATCATTGAATTAAGAATTTGAATTATTTTGAGTAGTCAACATATTCCAAAGTAGCAATAGCATAATCAAGTAGGCATTATACATAGTGTAAATCTGCTACACTGACTACATAGTTTCCTTTCCTCAAAAAAAAAAAAAAAAGACTACGGCCCTGTTTGGTGAACAAGTTCTAACACACTTTTGAGCATTTTAAACAACTTTACACACATTTCAACACACTTTTTCACCCACACGTATATCAAAAACACCCAAACAACATTACTCAAACTCCTCTAGTTTCCATACTGAATTGTTTTTACCAAGAATTTAGGAAGATATCTATTTTGCACAATGAATGGTTTGAGTCTTGATTGCCTTTGCCAATCTCAATTCCAAACCCCGTCAAATGTGTCCTTAACATCAAATCCACCAAAGCCATCAAATAGTTGCTAAAGTTTGGCTTAATTTAAAAATTAAAAAAAAAAAAAAAAAGCCCAAATTGAATGAAATGTCATAAATAAATTTACAGAAAAAAATAAACATGAGATTGATGAGAATGAAACTTGGCCCTTGTTTTGTGGTGCCTTCATAAATAAAAGATAAATATAAACATGATTAACAAACATGGAGGTTATTGATAATGAGGAGATTGTGAGTGTTCATCAAAAAAGAAAAAAGAAAATGAGATCATGAGTGAGAAAGAGAAAAGTAAAAGCCTGATAGTATCATATTATATTATATATTATATACTATACTAGTATATAATAAAATTTGGGTTTAGAAGTTGTGGTTGCGCCAAGTAGTTTTACTAAATTGCAGCAATTTGTTTTAACAAAACATGCAACATGAATTTTTAGATAAAATAACAATAAATATTTTAACAAAACATGTAACATGCATATAAGTTTTTTTTTTTTTTTTTTTTTTTTTGAGAGAGTTTCAACCTATGGCGTCCGTTCCTGATGATAACTCTTTATTATCAAGCTATGACACCAATCAGTTTTTGATGTAGGCGGGGATTAAACCCCAGATCTCTTATACAATCATCAAAGATTTTAACAGTTGAGCTAACTAGAATCCATTGCATCCAAGTTTCAGTTGATAGAGACAACAACTTATTTGTCCTTATACATTTCTTTAGATAAAGTAATAATAAGTGTTTTAACAAAACATGCAACATGCACTAAGTTTTAGAAATTTAAGTCTTACTCCAAACTAACAATCTATTATCAAAATTTCGAATTTTATAGATACCAATGGTCATTCCATAGAATCCCTCTTACAACCCACGTTTTTGTTTTGTTTTGTTTTTGTTTTTGTTTTTATTTATTTATTTATTTATTTTTATAAGTTGCAACTTATGCATATGTATTTGTATTGGAAGGATGTATATGTTGTATAATTAATGGGAGTTAATAAATTTATATGATACTCTCTCTCTCTCTCTTTCTTTCTCTAACACTTTTTTTTTTCCTAATAAACAACTACTCTCATTAATACGTATTTTATTGTATTTCCGATATGTAACACAAAACACAATTATGGGGTTGTGATACTCCAAATTATATGAATTATATATGACTGAATTGTATGAATGTATATTACATAAATGTGTGTTGAGCTCCACAACAGGGGTATACTAGGTGGATTATAGCTTAACTGGTTGATATCTCTTGTTGTTTTCAAATGAGACATCTAAGATTCAAATACCTCCCTCTCCTAATTATATATAAAAAAAGGTGGATTGTTAGCATATAAGTGATTACAATAAGCTTCAATTCTATATTGACAATTCTTTTTAAGGTATAAGTGTAGATGTGGTCAATGCTTTCCTTATATTATTACAAATAGTATCAGAGCTAACTTAATAACTTGGGGGGGGGGGGGGGGGGGGGGGCATGGGCCTTTTGACTTTTCAAAAATCCTCACCCTCTTGTATTTTTAGGAAAAACAAAATTTTGGACATAAATTTCAATAATGTCCTCCCTAGATTTTTATTATAAACATGTAATGCTTTTATGTAGTTGACTAATGCATTTTTTATTCCCTCTAATTACTCTTATGTCATACATAATTTATTAAGTTAAAGTATATGTAATGTACACTATACATAATTTAATTATTCTTTTATTTTTATTAAATTGACTTGTATATTTTTAGACATGTCAAGACTTTTTAAATATTAATTTTTTTTGCAAAGATGTAGACACTTATTTTATGTAAATATTTTTGTTTATGTAAGAAAAATATCATATGTTAAATCAAAATTACAAATATTCCATGTATAAACAATAAATAAATATTATATATACTATCTCAAAAAATATTTTATATAAATATATATATATATATATATATATATATATATTTATTTATTTATTTTGGCCCCTTCCAAGAAAAATTTTCTGAATTCATCACTATTGATAACGTCGTTTGGCTCGAAAACACTATAGCATAATGCATACCTTAATGAGGATGTTAGGAATTTAAGTGGAGGAAGGAATAGAGATACCCTAATGGCCCTCTTGACTTTTCAAAAATCCTCTCCCTCTTGTATTTTTAGGAAAAACAAAATTTTGGACATAAATTTCAATAATGTCCTCCCTAATTTTTACTATAAACATGTAATGCTTTTGAGAGGTGCTACGTCTACAATATTTTTACAACAAATCATAGATAGTTAGTTGTTATTGGTTCAAATTTGAATTTAACACCAAGATTACTTTTTTGCTCCAACAATAACAACCAGTAATAACTTGCCACTTAAGATTTGTTGTAAAAATGTTGTGGACATATCATTT
Source organism: Quercus berberidifolia (assembly GCA_028535905.1). Taxonomy (NCBI): domain Eukaryota; kingdom Viridiplantae; phylum Streptophyta; class Magnoliopsida; order Fagales; family Fagaceae; genus Quercus; species Quercus berberidifolia. Next base: position 32,502,541 of record JAPQVW010000008.1, on the reverse strand, counting down.
CTCAATGCGTCTATGTAGTTGACTAATGCATTTTTTATTACCTCTAATTACTCTTATGTCATACATAACTTATTAAATTAAAGTATATGTAATGTACACTATACATAATTTAATTATACTTTTATTTTTATTAAATTGACTTGTATATTTTTAGACATGTCAAGACTTTTTCTGAAATTTTTTTGCAAAGATGTAAACACTTATTTTATGCAAATATTTTTGTTTATGTAAGAAAAATATCATATGTTAAATAAAAATTACAAATATTCCATGTATAAGCAATAATAAATAAATATCATATATACTATCTCAAAAAAATTATATATATACACGTGTGTGTTATTCTTGGGATTTAATTATATATATATATATATATATTTATTTATTTATTTATTTATCTTGGCTCATTCCGGGAAAAATTTTCTGACTTCATCACTATTAATAATGTCGTTTGGCTTGAAAATACTATAGCATAATGCATACCTTAACGAGGATGTTAGGAATTTAAGTGGAGGGAGGAATTGAGATACACTTGGTTATGTGCGTTAGATTGTATAGGCGTGTGTTGTGCATGTTGTTGGAGATCAAAGGGGTAAATGATGAAAGAAATAAGTAAAAGATTAATGAAGAGGATGACAAAATTTTAATGGCCTAAAGCACAACGGCGAAGATTAGGTGGTTAAAGTGTTACTTTACCGTATGAGTAGTAGAAAATTCTCCGATTAATCCAAATTCATATCTAAAGAAAAATTGTAAGGTTGACTTTAATCAACCATCTTGTTGGTTTTATTCCGTGCCAAATTTGCTTGTAATTTAGCAATTAGTAACTCTGTGTTTAGGTGAGAATCATGTAAGGGTAGTGTGTGAGAGAGTATGAAGAAATGTTCAAGACTATACAATGAAGCAGGGACTCACAGTTGGATCTCGCGGGTGGCTCGTAGCTTGCAGGCCGCTAGAAGATGCACACGAGTGAAGCATGCAGAGAAGTTGAACCGTCATGCCAACTGTAGCACTACAGGACAAAAAATCCAGACTGGCCATTTAGTTAGCTCACGGCTTGGACTTGCGACTCAGTTAAGTCACGAGGCCAAGTCACCAATCCACTCTGTTATGGAAAAACTGACTCTTCGCATTCTTTTCTCACTCCAGTATAAATACCCCTTATACCCACAAAATATTGAGAGCTTCTAGAGAGAATTTTGAGAGAAAAACCCTAGAGAAAAACAAGATTGACTCATCCACAATCTTTACATAATGACTCTTCAAATTCCTCAACTCTCATCATCTCCATTGTTACATCCTTAAGAGGTACATTAGTTAAAACCTTTTCTCACCATATTCATATCTGTGAGAATGCTATTTGGTACTTGGGAAGTAGTTAGGAAGGGATCAATTGATATTGGTTGATGCTATGGTTTATAGCGGAATCCGGTAAGCTAAAGAAGACAAAGGTTTAGCGTAACCTCATTGGAGCAAGAAGCTTGGAGGGCTTAGGTACACTAGGTAGATTAGGCTTGGAGGGTCTTTTGCTATTCATGTATCCCAACTTCATTCTTTAGTGGATTATTAACCGCTTGGAGGGCGGCGGAAAGGTTTTACGCCGAGGGTTTCGGTTTCCTCTTCGATAACACATTGTTGTGTTGTTCTTGTGTTTGCATCTCTCTTCCCTTAATTTTTGTCATTTAATTTCTGCTGTGGATGTGATTTTATTTGGTTTAGATTGTTTTATCAATTTTGTGTTTAGCTTATGTTCATATTCCGCACATACATTGTTTGATAATAAGCTTGAATTGGTAACTTGTAATTTGAAGGTCTAAACGTTCAAGGGTGTTTTACACACATTTTGAACATTCAAAAATCAATGTGATTATTTTGTCAAAAACTCTAATATTCTTTATTAAAACTGCATGCTTTTAGTGATAGAAATGTCAATGAGAAATTCAGACTAGGAGGCAACGATGCTTAAGCTGAAATTTTTTTAAGGTACACTGTTCTCTAATAACATAATATTCTCTTATCTCATATAAAATAAATTTCATTAATTAAATGAGAAATGATATGTTCACAACATTTTCACGATGAAATTTACCGTTTACACTTAAGATCATTTTTCTAATATTTATTTTAAAAAATATGGTAAAATACTATTTTAATCTCTGAACTTTACTAAATATTTTTTTTTCATCCTTAAACTTTAAAAAATTAATTTTTCTTCCTTAAAATATTAAAAATGTTTTATTTTTCTATCCTTAAATTTTAGGGCAAATTTATCCACCTCTGGTTTAGCCGAAATTTAAGTTGCTTACCTGTAGTTTGAAATTTGACACTTTACCTATCTGAGATTAGCTCAATTAGAGTTTCGTAACCCACTTCTATTAAAAATATAGTTAAATGTGTAATTTTGCTTCACTTTTATGTTTCTCTCCTCTAAAAACACAAAAAATATAAAAAGACAAGATCAAATAAATAAGATAAAAGAGAATCCAGAAAAACACTTGCATCATGTGATTTCTAAATCACAGGTAAACAACTTAAATTTCAATAAAATATTAGGTAGGTAAAATGTCAAATTTCAAACCATAAGTAAGCAACTTAAATTTCAACTAAACCACAAGTGGGTAAGTTGTAATTTACCCAAAATTTTATCAATATTTCGTATTTTCTCCTTAAACTATTGAAAAAAGATTTTTTTTTTTTTTTTTTTTTTTTTTTTTTTTTTCATTCATATTTTTGTCTCTATACTATTAAAAAAACTCTTTACAAAATTCAACAATGAAAAATGAATTTTTTAAAATTTCGGCACAAAAAAAACTTTTAGTAAATTATAGAAATCCAAATAGTATTTTACTATCCTAAATTAAAAAATAAATATGTGTGTGTCTGGTCACACGTGAGGGGAAGGTAGCGATATCATATGTCGGTATGTCGGTTGTTTGACTCATGGACGCGTACCTCCATTTTTAGCTACAACCGATTCTCAAAACTAAAAAGTAAAAACACCTTTCTATATATCTCGTACCTTTTTCCTCATCACTACCCTTTCAAAAGTACAACTCGGTCTTAAACAAACCGGTCCGCAGACAATCAAAATTTAACTAACCGCCCTTGATATTTGCCCAAGAATCCTTTATAACCGTCAATTTCTCTCTCTCTCTTTCTCTAATATTCTCTGAAAGTTTCTTTCTCTACCAAGAAATTGATTTCTATTGCACAACAACCAATATTTCATGGCGGTGAGTTGTGAATTTTCTTGTTGTTCTTAATCTCTGTTCCTTTAAGATTCGCTTTGTTTTCTGTTTTGTTTGCTCACAGAATGTTGGGAAATGAAAGCTTTAAGGTAACTTCTTGTTATTGTCTTCAAACGTTAACATATGCAAATCTTAAATTTTGGAAATGAATCTATATTCCTTCGTTTTTCTCAATGGCCCAAGCTAGAATTTTTATGGGAAAATATCCTTTTTTGTGTATTTGTTTATATAAATGGAATCCGTGTTCTTATGGTTATGAATGATTCGGTGCTTCGACCTTCTTTAATCAGTTATTTACGATATCTGTGTTATTGGGTTACCTTTTGATGCTTATTGCAATTTGCAACTTTGTGATTAACATGTCTTTACCAATTGCTTTTGGAGAAAATTTTTTTTATTAACTTTTTATTTTTATTTTTGTAGATGCTTTAGAATTTTAGCCTATAACGTCTGTTCCATGATGATTGTTCATTATCATCAAGCCAAGACACTAATTAATTTTTGGTGTATGCGGGGTTCAAATGCAAATTTTTTTATTCAATGGCAAGAATGTTCACCAATTGAGCTAATCGGAACTTATAGAGAATTTATTTGCTTGTGAATTGGGAATGATTATATTAAGTAAAGGAAGCACTTTGTGAAATAGCATGTAATTTCAAAAGATCTGGTCTGATCGAGACATTTATGATGTTCTCTATATCATGTTATTTGTACACAGTGGGCCATGCCCATTTGGTAACTATTTCAAAGTACAGCTTTTATAAACTTCATTTTTCTTTAGGTATAGCTGTTTCAAACAAATCATTTTCAAAAAGTTGAAAATTCAGCTATGCCTACCCTAATTTCAAACAATAAGTGCTTATCACATCATTATACACACACGCACATGCGTTGTTGACATTTTTAGCATAGAATTTGGCAATTTGCCTTTGAATGTGTTTGCATCTTATTTTTGGATGAAGTTTTATTGGAAAATTTGAATTATCAAGTTCTTAATCTCCTCTCCCTCTTTGTCCTTCTTGTGGCCTCTGTTATAATTGCTTAGTACTGCTTATTGTTGGGGTGAAACCTAGATGTACTCACTTGCCACTCCATTTATGCACCAACTGGACTAAGGGTTTGCTCAATCACAAGTTGGGGAAGTAGTGAAGAATGTAAAACGTTTATATGGCTAGTTTATATCCAAATTACGCTTTTTGTTTGGATTTTCTTGAACCAGAATTGTGATGAACTTCATGTGGCCTCAACTCTTTCAATATGTAGTCAGCAGAGTCTTCAGGCATTTTCGATTTTAGTTGATTTAATTATATTAGGTTGCATATATTACTCCACTTATACTCACCTTGAAGACTCTGTTAACGTGAAAATAAATTTGTGACAGTGGATCATTTTACTCTTGATGTGTTGGTTATATCTTGAAACTGTATCTAGAACTGCAACTTTGGTATCATACAGAATCTTCTTAACTGCTTTTTTTCCTTCTCTTCCCACTTCTAAGTATTAAGCCTAGGCCTTAATGATCGAACAGGGCAGTAATCTAAGCACTTTTGGGTTTGAAATTATTGTGGTAAAGATGGATGGTTAGTGTCATGTTTATTGGGAAGACTTTCATATCCTTAATATCACATTGTTGTAGTAGAGCCTCAAATGATGGTCTTAAGTAAACCTAACCAAGCGCATGAAGTTTAAAGGTGACCTACTTAGCATGTTTGCTTTTGGAGAATGGCTTACATTGTAGAAAATTTCCTGAAGATACTGAATTTGAAGCTAAATCTTGATAAGTAGTCATGTGTGTTAAAGCATTTAATTTTTTTCCCTTCTTTTTAAATCAGAACTTACTATTTCAGACTTTCAGCTGCTGCCTATGAAACATGGGAAAATGATTATGCCATTTATTGCCACTTTCTGAAGGAAATTAAATATCCATGTATTAGTTTTTTATGAAAAATGGGGAAGATGATTGACCAAGTTTTATGAGTGTTAGATTCTTGCTAATGTATATCATGCTCGGGTTAGTGCAGATTTTGGAACTGGAAATTTCTCATGAATCCCACAGCTTTAATTCTCAAAAATAAAAGTAGATATATTTGAAAAGTGAGGATGGTGGTGGCTTAAAATATTTTGTTTGCCAAATTATTTGGTGGTCTGCTATTATCGATACAATAAAAGGACTTCAGATATGAAAAAGTTCATTTATTTTTTTAATTCTGGCTTTTGGCATTAAAGGATTTTTTGTTCATGCTCCTTGGTACTGCCTGTTAAAAGCATGATTATATTGTTCTTGCCACACTATCTTTTAATCCTAACTTATTATAGTTATATGCATTCTCCACTCATATGGAAAAATTTGTTCTACAAGTCTCTAGTTGGTAATTTATTAGTTGCTTGTCTGGTTCCTTTTCATTCCAGATAACAACAGTGAAAGTCAGCAATGTCTCCTTAGGGGCATCTGAGCAAGATTTAAAGGAGTTCTTTTCATTTTCTGGAAAAATTGAATATGTTGAAATGAAAAGGTTAGTATAAAAGACTTGGATTTATTTCAGCATTTCTCCTATATATGTTATGCGTGGCTGTGTAAAAGATGGATATTAGGATAAGTACTAACCAGAATCAGCTTTTGGGTTCCAAATAGTTGTATGACCACATAATATTTTTTTTCTTTTTCCTGGTGACCTGACAAAGAAATTACAATTTTTATGGAAACTGATGTAGCCTAATTTTTCTCTCGTCTTCTTTTTCTTAAGTGAGGACGAGAAGTCTCAAGTTGCATATGTCACCTTCAGGGAAACCCAAGGGGCAGAGACTGCTGTGCTTCTTTCGGTAAAATCAATTCTATGTGCCTTATGAGTTAGCCTTCTCATTATTCATAAATCTTTGCTGATTATCCTTTTGTACATTATTTGATGGCAATATGCATTTTTATGAGACTGGACTTCCAAGTGCTACTCTCTTGGTTTATCATGTCATCTATGCTTTTGATGGCTGTACCTTCATGTTTTAGGTGCATCAAAGCATTATTACATAACTCATGGTCACTTTGCAGTTCATTAGTTCTCATTGAATCTGTCAAGCCTTTAAGATTGCTCAACATTACTACTGGTCACAAGTAAAGAGTTTTTTATTTGAAGTACAATTGGGTGCATTTTTTACAAATCATTCCCTTCATTAGTACCTGTGGAAAGTAAATTTCACTTTCCATGTTAATGAAGACCAAATCAAGAGATTGATTTGTAAGAGAAAGTTATGGGATCGATTGCTATAGAAAATCATGGAATTGAGACAATTAATATGCAATTCAAATTCAAATTATGTTTGACTATTATATGTAATCCCATTCTAAATATGGGTTCTCTTGTAATGTGTTATTAAGTCAAGTTAATCAAGATGTAGTCTTTTAGGGTTTAGTGGTGTGGTAGGCAGTTAGGCTGAACCACATGTGTTCTTCTCTTTCTTTTTTCCTTGCTTATGCTTCCGCATCTTCTACAATTCTCCATTGTTCTCTTTAATTCCCACAGTACCATTAATTAAGTATGGTACTTCGCTTTTTTAAAATGAAATTTAATTTTGATTTATGAAAAAGCAAGAAAGTAGGAATCTAAATTTGATCCACTTTCAATGTGTTCAACTTCCTCCGGTATTTTAACCTTTTCCTCTATTTCCTTTATTTTTTAGGATAAAGTTTAACTATAAAATTAGTTGTATCCTAAAGCTACAACTTTACTCAATAAAATAACAAATAACAATGACTGACAGAACCTTCAGTATGCCTGCCTTATATGCATGTAGGCTAAAGACAGTTGGTTCTCTACCAGTAAACATTGATTTTTTTTTTTTTTTTGCATTGCAAGAATCATCATTTCTCTGTTCTCATGGTCATTGCAATTAACCTCACAAGGCAATGCGCCCTATCTAGATTGATGTCTTTTCTTTTTTCAAGCATGTTTCCTTTTTCCACTTTATTTAAGAAATTAAATTAAATGAATCTGGATCTCTTAATGATGATATCAAGTTTCTTGGTTCTAGAAATATATATATATATATATATATATATATATATATCTTGTATGTATATCGTTTGGCTGCAAGAGAGAATATTGTTCCCATGTAAATGTATCTATCTTCTTTACAGTTTGATTGCTTTCTCACATAATGAACCTATATGGCCTTTTCAGGGGGCAACAATAGTTGATCAGTCTGTCCACATAGCCCTGGCTCCAGATTATGAGCTACCAGCTGCTGCTGCTTCAGCACTGGCAACTGTAATATTGTCTCCTAAGTCCATATCTTAATATTGTTGTCAATGCTCTGCCTGACATTAAATTGTTTCAGTCTCATCAGGAAACAGAAGAAAAAAGAGAAGGTGGTTCTGAAACTGCTATTCAAAATGCCGAGGTTGTTGTCAGTAGCATGCTGGCTAAGGGCTTCAATTTGGGCAAAGATGCACTCAACAAGGCAAAGGCCTTCGATGAGAAGCACCAGTTTACATCGACTGCCACAGCCAAAGTTGCATCTCTGGACCAAAAGATTGGTCTCACTGAGAAAGTGACTGCCGGCACGACCGTTGTTACTGAAAAAGTGAAGGAAATGGATGAGAAGTTTCATGTTTCTGAGAAGACCAAGACTGCAATTTCAGCTGCTGAGCAGACAGTCAGTAATGCTGGATCTGCCATTATGAAGAATCGGTATGTTTTAACTGGGGCTACATGGGTTACTGGTGCATTCAGTAGGGTTGCCAAGGCAGCTGGGGAAGTGGGGCAGAAGGCAAAGGAAAAGGCCATAGCTGAGGAAGATCAGGAGAAAAATGTGGAAGGCTCTGCTCAGACCCATGAAACTGTATCCCCAAAAAATGAGCCCTCCAAAACCACACCGGCACAGGGATTGATCCTCTAAAACTCCAATACTAGCATAAATATTTGCATAGAAAGTTTAGGCTTTGTCATCATATTAAAGAATACCAATGCTTTGCTGCTAGTCTGGAAGTGGTACATGTATAATGTGTTGTCAGATGCTGGATGCTTTATTATGTATTTAACAAGGAAGTCATTATTTTCTGTTGTTTTAGTATTGTTCTCTTGTGTGTGTGTGTCTTGTGATTCAATGTCCTTCGAGGGCCACTCTAAAATTGTGCATCTATGTAATTATTTAATAGAAGTATAAAGATTAATGGAAGTTAAATTTTGATGTCGATATGAATAACAGAATTCTAAAAAGCTTTGTGCAAAATATTTGCTTGGTGGGATTTAATTACAGATATCTGATATGGATGAAATTGACTTGGATGTGGTATGCAAAGCTGAAAAATCAGAAACTTTATTGCTACCTATGTTTTGACTGGATCCAATTCTGTAGGCTCTCTTGCAAGGGCCCTGCAAGATTAGACTATGATTTTGGTTTCAATTGTACAGATAAAAACTGTGGGTTTTTGTAGTAATATCAAATTATTTTTCCACCTTCCCAACAGCCATGATCATGGATGCATTTCTCTTTAATTTGGTTACCCTTGAAGTCTGGATATTATTGAAGCTCAAAGAAGCAGCATAATAGGCTCACCAAACCGAGACATAGTATTTGCAATATTTTGATTGATGGCTACAAACTTCTGCAGAGTCATGAGCATTTGTGATTTTCCAACCAAAGATTTAAGTGGTGTTGAACATTCACTTGAAACAGTTGTTATGCATGCTACTTCTAATGGCCAACATCACATAACTTTATGCATTGCATTTTGCACGAAGAATGGAACAATCCTCTAGCGAAGTATTTGATTGTGATGAATTGAACAAAGTTAATTAAAATTGTGAGCTTGGTAATATGTAACATGGTTAAGAAGAAGGTGGTTGGCTAGATAACATGGTGCATTTCAATTGGATTATGATGCTGGAAAGCTGAACTAAGGAACTTTAGAAGGGGCTACCAACACAAGCCCCCATTACAGTGTGCATAGTGTTTTGCCAGAGTGGTTTTGTTTGGAATAAATAAATAAAAGGACATTGATTAATGCAACAACCGATCATTCTTTTTCCTCCTTGATTCAAAAACGCAATAGCAGAGTCAGCAAAGATAGGAAATACACAATTACACACTAGCAGATTCATTTGTTGTAAAATAATAGAATACTCATTACATTGATGAAATTATAAAAAGAAATTAAAAAAAAAAAAAAACTGGTAATCACTGATTCTGATTCATTTTTTTGGTGCATACAATGCAGCAGAATAAGTATGAACTCTAAATACCATACATTCTTCAGAAACTTTGACCACTGTATCATGCTTCCTATAGGACTATGAATGACCCAAAGAAAAATCCTAGCAAGATGACTAGGGATAATTAGTCAATTTTAATTTCTAGAAGACTTTAAATAGAAGCCTTACTTCATTACAGAGAAGTTCCTCAAGGCTAAGCTTATAACAAATTTGCTGAGCATCTTCTTTGCAGCTTTGGCAGGTGCATGATGTTCCAGCCAAGTTTTTGGAGAGATCGTTGCTTTTTTTTCTGCAAGCACTACCACCATCCTCTCCCTTGGCTGAAGAGACACTATGTGCCATGCAAATATTCGGAAAAGTGTTTCAAGTGGCAAGTGCAATGGATAACATACCCTGAAATTAACTCAATAAAGTCAAATAAAATTTATGATTATGTATACTGTCAAATTTGGCTGAATGTTGACAATTATATGCATACTGGAGAAATTCTTTTATCCTAAAGAAAACTTAGGAAGATGTAATATATTCTGCCATCAAAAGCACAAATTGTCTATGAATTATACAACTGAAAAGAGGCACATAGGGCCACATAGAACTATTTTTCACTGTTTAATTTATGAATTTCGCCAACTTATTTTTGTATGTACATTTTTTTAATGTCTCAAGCACCATATGTACAGTTTTTAATGTCCCACTTCTCCTTAGGTACATCGTAGTCAAACTCAGCATATTTTTATCTTACCAGATTAAGCTATATCAAATGTACAGAAGTTAAAAAACAAACTCAGAGACAAAAATCTTGAAAGACAGTGAGAAAATTTAATGTGTAAAAATAATGAATGTCAGCTAAATCAACTAGTAAAGTCTTTTGTGATCAAATGTGGGACTTCTGATTGAATCCCACCTGCATAAAAGAGGCAAGCTCCCTCCAATTCTGTAGCCTATAGGCTGGATTCAAAATTAAAAAAAATAAAAAATAAAAAATAAAATGTTGCAAAAGTACATATGTAGAGCAAAGATGTACGACCTGAAGATAGTGCACATGCTTGTTTGGCCTTGTTTGTTTAAGGTCTAGTAAATGTAAATCACTGTTTGGATGTAATGGGAAGCCATTTTGATACAAAAGCCTCTTGAACACAGACATTTTGAATGATTCTCTCCCTCTCTCTCCCTAAAAATATTTCTAGGAAAAGAAAGATACACCTGATTTCATGCAGGATATCTCACATAGGAATAATGAAATTAAAGCAATGCTGTGGAATTGTCATGGCTTTCCCCAAGAGTTTGCAAATTTGTTAGGTCCACCTGCCATTTAAAGATGATCACATATTGTAAGGAACATAAATTGCAGGAATAATGAAAACTAAGGTGAAGAATTCCTTAATGGAAAGGAAAGAAATAATGTAGTCATAACAGTTTTAATGCATGGTATTCCAGCAGAATTCCACAATTAGATGTGGCTGAAAAAGATACTGCAGTATCCTGTGGGCACCAATTTGTCAAGTACAAATTATAACCTGTTCACCTTCCACTTACACTGCACTGCACCGGCCATCCCCTCACTGGCAAGTTTTATGTTCATGGCCTGCCTGTGAAACAAATAGATTATGAAAGGCTATTCGACACCCTCATTTTTTAGCATGGCCTAATTCTATCACTCTTCAAAATTATATAACCAATCATGTTTAAGAAATAAATGAATTGGGATATATTGTTTTGTGAGAAATTGAAAGGAGGAATTTTCCTTAGATATCAATAACAGTAGATTGAAGATTTGCATGTAGCATCTTATTATATGTGGCACCACAGTTGACACAGGGTAATTTTCAAGTTTCCTATATAGTCTGCAGTGAAATTTTTGGTATTTATTTGGTTTTCAAATTCAAAAACACTAGTTGAAATCTATGGAAATATGATCGATTGAACTTTGTAGCTTATATGACAAAGGCAAAAAACCTACTTGACCTCTTAAATTATCAACCTCAAGCTTTAAGTACAAAATGCAAGGATGGTGGGCAGTAGTCTCATTTTATATATACAAGAGACAGAATGATCATGGGTCTACTTTTTTTTTTTTCTCTATACAAGAGATTGAAGTTGTAGCTTTAGGGAGAAACATTCTCTTTTTTCTTCCCCTTCTGTTCAACTAAACTCAGTCCATAAACTTGCCTTCTTTTCACAATTGATGCAAGATTTGTGTAAGTAATGTTTGGGTATACATGTGTGTGAAGTCCTACATTGAATAATGATAAGAAGAATGAGTGGTTAATATAATACAGGTGAGCTCATACCCATTGGGTTTAGGCCTTTTGAGTTAAGTGATGGCTCTACATATTATATTAACTACCCAAGGATTCTTCCTAAGATGTTATCTCCCCAACAATTAAAGTTATTCTAGTGTAGACTTGTGACTAAGAAGGAAAATGAGTAGTAGAAGTATACCTATCATTTTACTATGGAAGACACCCATACTTACTAAAGTTGGACTGGCTACATTATTCCATAACACTTTTCTTACAAATAGTAAAGCAATACATAAAAATAGATATTAAGACCATATTCCTCAATTTTTTATAGTATGGGTTATTATATTAAGTACATATTCCACAATGAATTCAGGTTTGAGCAAGAGTTTAATAAAGTCTAGAACAAATCAAGAAATCAACTCCCAAGGTTGAAAAATTATAAGCGCATCCCAAGTCCTTCCAACACTTTGATGAATGAAAATAGACATCGTAACTCTACATGAATGAAATGACCTTTCAACTTTGATGAATGAAAATAATTCCTTTCCTCACTCACAGCTATGACCTTTCAACTGTACAAAGTAAATACAACATAAGTGTTTACAAAACCAATTAAGTTCAAAAATTTTGTATTCGGAAAGATACATAATGCTTAATGAATCTAAGACTTGAGTACTAAAATAGATATGAGATCCCTGACGAGGAAAAGATTTACAATGAACCCAATATTTTAAGCATGGGTTGTTTTACATATCTTTATGCTTTGACAGAGATTTTCACCAAAGAATCAGAAAGTTTCCTTCTTAAATTACTTTGATATCTTACCCTGTATATTTCCCACATATATATATATATATATATATGGCCAATTGCTATGGTTTAGCAATATGCTACATTGATTTAGTTAGTTGAGTGAGCCAAGTTAGAAGATAACATGGAGAATTGCAAAGCATTCATCAAAACATGGGTTCCTCTGATGCTGTAGTCATCTTATTAGTGCTCAAATACATATCCATGGTGTGATTGATATTCCAAATCCAACTAGACATTGAAGGACATAGCTCCAAAGATCATAGCTGAGCCCTTCCTCTATGTCCTGCAATGTCTTGTTGGTTTTGGGAGCCAGAATTGACCAATAGGAGACCCACTGTAGCTGTGCAATATGACACATGATTTTCATTGCCTGTGACCTTTCGCCACCAGCCCTCTCTATAAATGAGTATGCCAAAAATCATGGCTCAGCCCTGCATGATATGGGAAATCAAACATGGAGAGAACAGGGGGCAAAAGGTCACAGGCGCTCAAAATAATCTGTTGTGACTTAATTAAAATATTCATAAAGTAGCAAACTCACTATCCAAATAATAAAAGCAATGCATTATTATTAGTTTTCCCCATGCTATCAAAAAAAAAAAAAAAAAAAAAAAAAAAAAAACTGATCCTTTGCATCGTCAATGATAAAAAAGACCTTTTAAAAAAAAATTACTAAGCAAAGGCCCTCCTTAAGTAAACCTCACAAGCCAAACAAAATAGTCAACAACAAAAAGTACTATGAACTTTACTTGGTCATAGCTCTATTAAATAAGATCCTATGGCATGTAGTTCATATTTTTTTTTGGGCAGATTCTTTTCAGATAATGAAAGCTGTGATACCATTTCTGTGAGTGTAATCAATTATAGGTGTTATGTGGAATAGAAATAGAATAAACAATCGCAAATGGACCACAAAGATTTATGTGGTTCGACTTTAGGCCTACATCCACAGGTGGCCGAGTTGAATAGAAATTCAATCAGAAAATATGGAAAAGGAAAGAGTGGTACACACTCAAAGTTCTATCTTTCGCGAAATTACAAAGACTGGTTTACAGAGAAAACATAGAGCTGCTTGGGAGACTTTCTGTGGAGACAACCCAAACCAACTAGGACTTAGGTGATACTACTGGCTTTGTTGTACAAGACAAGAAAGCTAACTGACTATCAATGGGTTATACCTCCATGTGGTACATGTAAGGCTTATTCAAGCCATGCATAAACTTGATCTATTATAAAATCAGTAATCATCAATCCAACACAAAATCATAGGCAAAAAACAAGGGAAATCAGGTTGGATTTAGAAGTTATATGTATGCCTCTCTCACCAATAACTCTCCAATTACTCTATCCAAAATATTTTATGGTAAATCATCTTAGAAACTAGAAAACATTGTTTTAAGACAATCTTTCTATTATATAGCATATCGACATTAATTTTCATATTTACTGAATTAGTGAATCTTTAAATCCTGCCTAGGCTACAAATAGCTGTCACTAGTGATTACGTTGATTTGTTATATAGAAAATGAAAATCTAAGATTTCGATATAAAGATTAATAGCGTATGACATCTAATAAATCATTCTTTCACTTTTGTCAACTTCTTTGTTGAAAATGTGTCAAGACTATCACATGTGAATTTATTTTTCAATCTTTTCTATATTTGTTATACTATTTTGATTAATGAATGTTGCTTGCTTCACCATATATAATTTTTAATCAATTTACTTTCTTCATTTTTTTTTTTTTTTTTTTTTTTTTTTTTTTTTTTTTTTTTTTTTTTTTTTTTTTAAGGTTGAAAACTACTTTGGGGAGATTAACAAGTGTATGAGGAAGAATAACATGATTTTACAAGAAGTTAATCGGAGAATGAAATAAGTGACTAAATTCCAAGACACTTAAATCCAAAATCTCTCTCTCTCTCTCTCTCTCACACACACACACAAGAATTCTATTCACAATCCAAAAGAATGACAAGTTAAAACTGCTCCACTTTTCTGAATCAGATGTGACTTGATCTTTCTACTCTGTCTCATTTGGATAAATGGCCCCATTGGCAGTTTTATGCACAACCTTTATTTAAGAAACTAGTGACAGTTAGTGTAAAAATCTGGTGTAATCAACAGCCACACCGCACACATGAGATTAGTACCTCCAAGAGGCTTGCCCCCTCTCAACTTTCCAAAACATATCTATCCATGGCATGATCCAGTTCTAAGGTATAATTATTCTTAAGTTGAATTTGTTACAAGTTCCGGCTTCAACATTGATATAAATTCTTGCACATAGCAATATTAAAGAAAAACAAAATTATGAAGTTATACACTCTTTACTCTAATCAATTCCTGATTACCTAAAGGAGTAGGTTTTCCTTAAGAATCATTTCAGAAGTTTTCTTCTTCTTCTTCTTCTTCTTCTTCTTCTTCTTCTTCTTTTTTAACAGAAATTATGATATTTGGTATTCTGACTCCAATGATAATTGAATATGTAAAAATTCACTCCCTAAATGACAAAACTGCAGATTACACAATAACCGTCACTAGTTTGAAATAAAGAGATGTGAATATAATCTTTATTGTGAGAAATAAAAATATCCATTACTCAGTGAAATAAGGTTGAAATTATCATGGATTTAAACTGCCAAGATTGATGCCCAATCTAGAATATGGTATTATCCTACTTTGGAAGTCATTATCAAGAGAAAGCATTGATATTTTAGTATGCCATGTTGTGTACAAGATTGATGTACGCTTAATTGACTTGTAACGGACACAAGACACCGAGAAGAGTACAAAAAGGGCAATGGTATGTTCATGTTTCTCCAGGAAAACTTAAAGAAGTCGAGAGTAATTCAGCAATGAAGCTGATACTGCTATATATATATATATATAACTCTAATGCTAGCCAACCCTATATATAAAAAGTGCGAAAAAGGGGGGGGGGGTACTTGAGGCATGCATGCAAGAGAAATTATATTAATCTCAAAATTGACTACTCACCAGAATCATGAATATCACATGTTTTCAGGCAAACATGATCTCTTTAAAACTGATTTAACATACGTGCCGTCAGAGCAACAATATGGTCTTGTCTTGCTGATCTTCCTGCATCAGTTACCCCCCTGACTACTGTCAGCATCGTTATACACACCTGAAAGATTAAAGAAACAAAGAGGCCGGCATGAGTTTCAGTTGTTATAATATGTTAAAATAGGCAGATTATATGCACTTGTAATGATGGGTGGTAATTATGACTTATGAGTCCAAATCAATCACCATAATGCAAAAGGCAACATCATAAAAGAGAACTATCCGTAAAAAAGAAAAAATACATTTGAATCTTATAAAATAAACCAAGGTTCCATATAATCAATATCTTTGTTGTGCTTCCAGAGCAAGCAATAATATACAGTTCATCAAGCTAAGGCACAATTTTCACTAGGAAGATGATTGTACATCACTAAATAACACAACATAATTTAATTTAATGGACACTTCACGGTTTATAGAAATACATGAAACTATAAATGAACACTAGGTGTTCACAATAACATAATACAAGTACGATAAAATTCTTTCTTTTTTGCCAAGAATAAGATTCCATTTGATAGTGCCAATCATTGCATTCTAGAAATTCAAATAATGTGTGTGAGAGAGAGATTTTCATTAACTAATCAAATAAATTAAAACTTCCATTTCATGTCAAAGAAAAAAAGAACATTATCTCCAGAATACAGGTGTACAAAATTGTTCACCAATTTGACAATGATGATAATCCCTAAACCTGCTTGTGTTTATTCACCAAGACTATCTCTTGGTATCAAACAATTGTTGGCACCAGCAGCCATTTTACAGAACTATATTAAAAAATTTATGACAAGAAAAATAGCCAGCATAATAGAACATACTAAAAATTGGAAGAAGAAAAATTCTGACTTTTTTGAAACTTTGGCACCAAGTCACCAACAGCCATTTTACCATTATGTAAACTACCCAGCATTACAGAAAATACGAAAAATTGATTACTTTCGTGAAACCTGCAAGATTATGCTCAAAACTGCCAACAAGCTATTGAATACGGCCAGTCATCATCTGTAAAGTTGCAGGTCAACCACCATAACCTCATCCAATGGCTAGGTCCAAGCAGTGCAGCACAAGATGTGTAAACCACACTACCAGTATGACGATATATGTGAAAGATTTGGAGCAAGTGATCCGTATCACAAAAGTGCTTCTAGATCCTCTCGAGCACCCTTATCCCTGCAACACAAGCTGACAATTTAAAAACCGTCCCTAAAGAGGTCCTTTTAGAAATCACAGGCAATATTTGTTATTTTCTTCTTTCTAAATTTTGCAAGGTCATTTGATTACATAGCAAGAAAAAAAAATGACCAGCACTATAAATAGCATAAATAAACTCCACTCATTCTACTGGAATGAAAAATGTTTTGATATAGAAATGAAGCATTTTCCAAAGCTTTAGGTTCTATTTTGTCCCTGAAATATCATCCAAGATTTCGTTAAATATCATCCAAACCTACTTCTATTTTTCATTGAAATAAAGCATTGTACAAAGCTCTAAAACCCCATATATATACTATCAGAATGAAATGAGGATTGAATTTAAAAATGCACTGATATGGAAAGTTACAATCTGAGTGACAAGTATCAAAAATATTAGACTCAGCCAAAAGTTTCAGGATTCAGTGACTTCTTCAAGTTAAGGCACAATTTTCACTAGGAAGATGACTGTATACTAAATTACACAGCATAGTTTAATTAAATGTGCACTTCACGTTTTATAGAAACTAGTCACAGACCCGCGCGTTGCGCGTGATTATTTTTTATGGTGATCTCATTATTATTATTTTGTAATTTGAACTAATTTAATGAAAAGTAATGCATTTCATAATCATATTTATCACAAAATAATTTTTTATTATTGTAGAATTGTTTTATTTAAAATTTGAAACCTTAATTCTACCATAGTTGGTTGACTAATTTTTACATCTCTAAGTCAATTAAACACGTTTTGCATGCTACATGTAAACCTTCTTTTCCATAAGGGTTGAAATAACGTGTGTAATATTTTTTTTTCTATGGAAGTTAAAATGAATAAAATTCACCTTGTCTTGATGTTTTCTAAAAATTAAATTTGGAGATTCTCTTTCAATAATTGTGAAAATTCCATGCAATAATTCAGAAGATAATACATGTTACATGTTCATGTTTGATTGTGTAATTGTATGATTGATTTGGGTTGTAATTTATAAGTTGAATATGGTGGTGTATATCTAAAAGGGTCTAACTATGTTGTTTAGGATATTGAATATAGTGTTGTGTGTGATTTATAAAGTAGCGACGGTTGTAGTAATTAAAAATTGGTTTTTCATTGTCTTTTAAGATAATAAAAATCTTACATCTACTTTTTTTTTTTTCAAATAAAACCTTTACATATTTTTTTAAAGTGAATATTTATATATACCTTAATAAGTAAACCCTATACATTTCATTTTCTTAGATGCATAAAAAAAAAACATCTATTCCATAATAATAGTGGCTAATTAGTTTTTTCATGTTTCCATTTATAACGTTTCTTACTATTATCATATTTTACTGGCTGTTGATTTTCATAATAGAGGCATTAAATGAGAGTTAAATTCTTCGAACCTTTCATTAGATTTTAAAAGTCATGGTGTGTGAAGAATATAAGCATTTAAGGACTTTTTTATATATTTTATGATTTATAAATAATGTTAAATGAAATGTCAAAAAAAAAAGATTTTGAAAATTTTCATCTTATTTCTTATATATTTCTATTATTATTGAAGAACGATTTCCTTTTAGTTTTGATAATAAATACGATTTTCTAGATTAGAGTTTGATTAGTTTCAAGTTTAAATTTTGTATGATTTTATTTAATTGTTGATTATATGATTTAATTAAGTGAATTTAACGATTTATTTATTTGCATTGTAAAGTTTATAATAACATTCGTAGGGTCATCTTTAATTAATTTTTTACTCCTTCAGCTGTCGGTCTCTTTGTTTTCCAATTAATGGTTACTAATTAATTTATCTAATTGACGTTTGATTTCTTTTACTAATCTCTTTCTCTCTCTCTTTGTTTTCCAATTAATGGTTACTAATTAATTTATCTCATTGACGTTTGATTTCTTTTACTAATCTCTTTCTCTCTCTCTTTGTTAACATCCTATTGTTTTCCCAAATTTGATGATAATTCTAATGTACTAAATATGCATATTGTAAAGTTTATTTTTATTTTTATTTTACTCCATTTTGCTGCCATGAAGTTAGTACATCCATAACTATTAGTTTATTATTTTATGATATGTTTGGTTTGATATTATTATTATTATTATAAATTTAGTGTTTCTAAAATAGCACGTGTTTTGTATTCTCTTTTTCTATTAATGCATTGTAACTTTTTATGGGAATACTTTATAAGAAATTGTTTATTCTTTTTTTTTTTTTTTTTTTTAATTGAGTGTTTCTAAATTGATATTTGTTTTGGATTTCATTTTTCCATTGATGCATTGTAACATTTCATGGGAAGACTTTATAAGAACAATTTTTATTTATTGAATAAAATATTATACGTTTAATTTTAAAAAAAATGAGACAAAATATAAATAATTATGATATGGAGGATGTTGCTAAATTTAAATGTTGAATAAAATAAGATGAGAATAAAATAATAAAAATGAAATGTATAGCAATAAACACCATATTATTTTAGTTATGCTATGTAATAAAATAATATTATATTTTTATATACTATCTTTATAATGCAATAATATAACATTTAACAACCAATGTGAATAAAAAAGATAACATAATAAAATATAAAACTAAATCGTATCAAGCTGGATTACCTGTCAATTCCAATTTTAGCAAACTAACTGACTTCTAGTAGTCTAAAATTGATTTTTGCAATGCATTTGGTAGAGCTTTCAATACTGCATCAGTATGTTTTGATGGTCAACCTGTTACACTAAAATTAAAAAAAAAAAAAAAAATATATATATATATATATATACACCAAAAATTGAAGGAAAATATATATAGATATATATATATATATATATATATAGAGAGAGAGAGAGAGAGAGAGAGAGAGAGAGAGAGAGAGAGAGAGAGAGAGAGAGAGAGAGAGGGGGGGCTTTTGTGTGTGGAAAAATAGAAATTATGCATGGAATAAGAGGGAGAATGACCATTTTATAGCATGAGGATAAGAATAAGAATAGTCAAAAATAAAGGAAGATAAAAAGATAGAATAATATTAATATTAAGAGTAGTGGGGATATGAAAAGTTGAATGGAATGAGAAAGGTTGAAGAAAGTTAAGGTAGAGAGTAGTGGGGATATGAAAAGTTAAAATGGAATTGAAAATTTAATAATAAATAAGAATAATTAAAAATAAGATAAATTAAATATGATATTTTGATTGTAATATAATAGAGTTTTTAATTCATTTTAAATGTTAAAAAATTGTATAAAAAAATTGAAAAAAAAATAATAATAATGACATGGTTGCTGACGTGGCTCAATGGAAGCGTAGCAACATTAAATGCTACGTTTCAACTTTTAGTAATATATTGATGAATGAAACTATAAAATGAACACTTGGTGTTCAAGATAATACATAATACAAGTACCATAAAATTCCTTCTTATTTTTTGCCAAGAATAAGATTCATTTGATAGAGCCAATCATTGCATTCCAGACATTCAAATAGAGAGAGAGAGAGAGAGAGAGAGAGAGAGAGAGAGAGAGAGAGAGAGAGAGAGAGAGAGAGAGAGAGAGAGAGAGAGAGAGAGAGAGAGATTTTCATTTACCAATCAAATAAATTAAAACTTTCATTTTAGGTCAAACAAAAAAGAGCATTATCTCCAGAATACACTTGTACAAAATTGTGCACCAATTTAACAATGGCGTTGTTCCCTAAACCTGCATTTGTTTATTCACTGAGACAATCTCTTGCTGTCAAACAATTGTTGGCACCAGAAGCCCTTTTACCAGACTATATTAAAACCATTATGGCATGAAAAATAGCCAGCAGCCATTTTACCAAAACTATATCAAAACCACTATGAAATGTAAACTACCTAGCATTATAGAAAATACGAAAATTTGAAGAAGAAAAATTGATTACTTTCGTGAAACTTGGCAAGATTATGCTCAAAACTTCCAACATGCAATGTAAAGTTGCAGGTTAACCACCATAACCACATCCAATGACTAGGTTCAAGTAGTGTACCACAAGATGTGTAAACCACACTACCAGTGTGACCATATGTGAAATATTTGGACCAAGTGAACCTTGTATCACAAAAGTACTTCTAGAACCTCTCTAGCACCCTTCTCCCTGCTACACAAGCTACTTTAAAAACCTTCCCTTGGATCCTTTTAGAAATGACCAAAACTATAAACTTTTTCTTTTATCTTTTTTTGAGGGAAACCAGCACTACAAATAATAAATAAACTTGATTCATTACTGGAATGAAAAATGTTATGATATGGAAATGAAGCATTTTCCAAACCTTTAGCTCCAAACCTACTTATATTTTTCATTGAAATAATGCGTTGTCCGAAGCTCTAAAATCCCATATATTTACTATCAGAATGAAATGAGGATTGAATTTAAAAATGCTTTGATATAGAAAGTTACAATCTGAGTGACTAGTATCAAAATTATTTGATTCAGCCAAAAGTTTTATGATTCAGTGACTTCAAATGTCCAATTAGTCTCACAACAACAGGAAACCGAAGTAATTCAAGTACGATGGGTTTAAAAAGAAACTACCAATTAGTAGTTAAATTAAGATTAGAATTTAGTAAAAATATATCCATTCAACTCTATACTAAATCAATCTTGTAACAAACTTACCAAAATATGTTGCAAGTAAATCAATGCTGTTGCGACAGCGGTGACTCCAGGAATATTTTTTAGGGTGTTCCTAGGTGGGCTTACTCTGTTACAATTTTTTTTCTTTAGATTCTCTATTACAATTTTTTCTTTTTTAGATTTTAGTTCAATTTTTTTTTAAGCTTTTTCTTTTTGCTTGAAAGCAATGTTATGAATACTGTTTTGGACACTGTTTCGAATTGTTTAGTGGAACGGAATATTTCGGTACTGATCTATTTCGACGTACCATTTAAGGGTATTTCGGAGTTTCTAAAAAAAATTAAAATTAATATATATTTATATTTATATTTTCTTATACAACATAAAATTATTGATCCAAATAAGTAAACCTCAAATAAAACAAATCGTTTAGTTTTTCTTTTTTGACACTCAGATCATTTAGTTATTACATAACAATTACTGTTTTATAATATTAAAACATAAATATGTAATTAAATAATAAAAAACAACAACCAAAAATAGTACAATAAGAAGAAGAAGAAGGAGGGGCGACCTTTGCAATGGCTGGATTTGTTCTTTAGGCATTTGACGCAGGTAATGACATGCTGTGTTGACGAGTTTTTCCGTTTAAGGATTTTTCTTTTTTTCTTCTAAAAACTGGTACCGGCCGAAATGTAACAAATAATCCACCAAAATTTAATTTTGAGAAATGATATGTCTATGGCATTTTCACAACAAATTCTAAGTGGTAGGTTGTTACTGGTTATTATTATTGTCATAAAAAAGTAATCTTAGTACTAAGTTCAAATTTGAACTAATAACAACTAATCAACTGTGATTTGTTATGAAAATATTGTAAAAATATTGTGGACATAGCATCTCTCTTTAATTTTATTGGCATAAAATTTTTTTGAGGGTGTTCCTAATTTTTTTGAAGGTGTTCCTATTTTTTTTTTAAGGTAGATAAATAAAAAATATTTAATTATTACATATAATTTTTTTTTTTTTTTTTTTTTTTCAGGTCAGGACCACCCTGACCTCTATGTGGCGCCGCCACTGTGTTGCGATTAAGCAGGATCTATATTTTCAACTTTCCACATACAATATCAATTCCATAAAGTTCAGGCTTTGACATTCATGACCTTCCTTTCTAAATACAATGTTTTGTTCATTTCATAATAATAAATAAAGAGATAGTGAACTACACATTGCAATGAAAAGTAATAACGGATCTCGTAAATCACTGATATGACTTGTACAATCAATGGTTTGAAGCTAGTATAATCCATAGTAATTAAGCGTACTGTACTCATTATCTGATAGTGATATTGTTCACCCGCTTCATATATTATCTGATAGTGATATTGTTCACCCGCTTCATATGGCCTGGAAGATATCCGCAAGGTGGTCAGTAGTTTTCGTTGAGCTGACAATCTTCTTGGGATATCTTGGGCATGTGAACGTGCAAGCAGTGGTTAAGATCTGTACCACTGGTTACACGCTCCCACCTCATATGGCTGCATCCATGAATGTTCTAGGAACTGCATCCAAAGTTACAAAGCACATACCATCAGAAAATTATAGCAACATGCATGTACATATATGATATATCATATCCCATCACTAATATGAAACCATTTGTGTGTATAAAGATATGTGTTTGTGATGAGAAGAAAGAGATTGCTTACTTTGAAGGTGGGTCATACTGTGAAAATCTGGTAATTCGCTGATTCGCTGTGAGCACAAACTTTTCTGTTCGTGCTGCTGTTTGATTCTCTTCTTTTTTGAGAATATGAGAATTTCTCTATTCTCCTCCATTGGAGTTTACCTACCTACAGATACCTATATTGCTCACTCTCTCTTTGATCACATTCACAAGGGTTTCTATGAGAATTGAGAAGTGAAGAAGACTGAGGCATGGTGAGGCTATTTATGGCGTGTTTGGTTTGTAACGTATAAGCTATGTAACGTATACTTCTCATACTTCGAGAACGTACGCTAATTTCTAGGCCAACCAACCACCAGTTGTACTTATCTTTTTGAGGGTTCTTTTTTTTTTTTTTTTTTTGACAAAATCATTTTGAGGTTTCGATAGTACGATAGCACAAGAGAAAATTTTGAACCCTCTTGAGACCAATAGTATACTAATCTTACCCCTTTAAAAAATAAAAATTATTTTACCTTTTTTTTTTGAAAATTTTTAAGAATACATTTTCTAACCTTTAAATGTGCTGGATACTTGAAATAATCATAACATGTAGTAAAACTGAATCAAGCATTTTTTACATATGTTACTACAATTAAAATTTTAAATGATACGTGAACATTGTTTTTTTTTTTTTTTTTTTTTTTTTTTTTTTTTTTTTTTTTTTTTTTGTAAGAGGTAAATTTTACGTTTTTAGTATTAGGTTGGCAAATTGTGAGCAAACTTGTGTCACTTGTGCCTTGAAGTTGACTTGAAGTCCAAGACGTGTACCTATGACTGCACAAGAGGCTTCATAATTTTTGGAATCTCTACATATTGTATATGGATCGAGATCTCGACACGTAGCTTACTAAATTCGATCCGTTGAGATAATAATGCCGTTATAATCTTGAAACAACCTAATCATTTGACATAACTTTTTGGGGTGGGTTTTGTGGATTCCAAGTTAAGGTATAAAAAATACTTAAGAGGATGTGATTTTAGACTTTGGAAACTGTGTATTGCACACCTAAGGTGAGGGTTAACCAAGTTCGCATAAAAACATCACCTAGTAATAATGGAATTATGCAAGATTTTATGATCAAGTTGAAACTGTTTTAATGAGTAAACAAAGAAGTTTCAAGAGGATTTCTAGGAGTGAGTTGGCGTTCACATTCAAACAAAGTCCATCGAAGAGGAGTCCTTGGTTTTGGAGTTGTGTGGTCACGTCAATAAGTCTACCTAATTTAATAAGGAAAATTATTGAATACTCTGGAAGTACTATAAATGCGTACTCTCCCTTTTCACATAAATTGTGTGTTTCATTATAAATTTAATTAGTAAGACCCACAATTATGTAAGAGGGGAAAGTACGTATTTATTGTATTTCAAGAGTACCTAATAATTACCCACTTAACAATATATTTAGCATTAAATATGTTGTAATCTTCCATTATTTTATAATAGATTTGTTTCCTTTTTTTTGTTTTTTGTTTTTTGTTTTTTTTTTTGAGAATCTAATAGATTTGTTTCCTTGAGGTTGGTGGATAAATTTTTGGAGAATTTTTCTTATCTAACATTTTCTTTGTTACCGTATCATATGCTTCATTTAATTTCCATTTTTTTTTTTATATAGTAGATTGATTCTCTCCTTGTTTGAGAATTCGAGAATTTCTCTATTCTCCTCCATTGGAGTTTACCTAAAGATTTCTATAGGACTATTGTATTTCTCACTCACTTTTTGATCACAAAGAGGTTCTATGAGAATTGAGATGTGAAGAAGACTAAATCGTGGTGAGGCGACTTATAGTGTGGTAGGTTTGTAACGTATACTTTTTTTTTTTTTGGCTGAATGGTTTGTAACGTATACTTTTTTTTTTTGCTGAATGGTTTGTAACGTATACTTCGAGGACGTACGATAATTTCTAGGCCAACCCAATGGTTCTTATCTTTTTGAGAATTCGGTAGTACAAGATTTGAACCCTCTTGGGAGTTGGGACCAATAGTATTTTTAAAATATTTTTTTAAAAAAATTTTGTTACAAATTTTTTAAAATTATAATCAATTATCAGACTTTTTTTCTTCTCAAATAAAATATAGGATAAATTACTAAATTTTAAATTACATCCTGAAATTTCAGAATTTAGATTTTACCTCCTGAAATTTGGAGGTATTTGGATTTTACATCATGACACTTTTAGAATTTGGATTTTACTTTCTAAAGTTTAGGGGTGTTTGAATTTTACTCCTTAAAGTTTGGGGTGTTTGGATTTTATACTCTGAAATTTCAGAATTTAGGGATGTAAAATCCAAATTCTGAAACGTTAGAGTGTAAAATCTAAATACTCCCATATTTCAGGGAGTAAAATCGAAACACCCTTAAACTTACCAAAGTTGATAAAAGAAAAAATGATCTTACATATATAGGTAAAGGAAAAAATACTTTATGTTACTAATCTTACATTTTCAAAAAAATGTTACTGATCTTACCAACTCTTTTCCCCCCCAATTATCTTACCTTTTAGACAAAATGAGTCATGTCACTCGTGACATAAGCAAAACATGTGTTACAAATGCATCAATCCTAAATCCATATGCTTGATGCATTTCTAACGCATGTTTTGCTTAAATCTAAAAGGTAAGATAATTGGGGGAAAAGAACTTAGTAAGATCAATACCATTGTCTTGGCCTTGGCCTCATGGTTATCAAGCATATGTATTTCAAACATATCCTAAATCTTTCTCAAAAACAAAAAGAAAAAAAGAAAAAACATATCCTAAATCAAATTTATGATACTGTGAACCCTACAAAGATTTTTTTTTTTTGGGTGAGCAACAAAGTTAATTAGTTTAGCGGTTTAAGTTTCTAATTAAGGCCTCCTCATATTCATAAGATCATGAGTATCTCTAACCAAGATTTTGGGACAACTAAGTATTTAGTATTCGAAAAACTCTAGATACTTTTGTAACTAAGAATTTTTTAACACTTCTCTAAGATGGTTAAGATTTCATTTCTTGAATCTAATAATGTATATCTTGGGTTTAGCGTTGGCAAATACATAACAACGTGTTTTGAGTTGTAAGTATCAAATATCAAGTACAAGATCAATGTCCAAGAAGCTGCTCAATAAAAAGAAGATTTTGTAATCTAGACTTGCTCTCAATTGAGTGTCAATTGATCAAGAATGGGGAAATTTTTTTTTTCTTAATATGTTTTATTCTCAGCTAACTAATGATATCGATTATTGTAACCCTAATTAGAGAACAATTTTAAAGACCCATTAAGTACGACTTTCAAGAGGTTGTAGAGACAAAAAAAAAAAAAAATTTATATACAAAGAGAGAACTCGAACCTCCAACTATCAACGCTTGAGTACAGAAGCAAATAGAGAAGATATTCTCATGTGTTGTTGTTGCCATATTGTAGATCAAGGTTGAAGCCGCAGAGTCATCCTAAGGTAATTGTGGAAATCAAATCGTCAAGAAATTCTTGAAGACTCTTGAAGACTCGGGCGTAAATTCATATTTGAAAAGTTCAAGAGGCTTGGAACAATTTGATGGGACAAGACCGTTTACAATAGATTACAATTAGTGATAAGGGTCTATTTCAATCTTACACTTCGACTTTAATAGTGAATTTTTCTTGGGGTTAGGGTTAACTCTCGTAGTGGTTTTTCTCGTGGACGTATCCATACATTTTCCGCTTCATCAATATATGGTTATTTTCTTGCTTTATTATTTATTTGGTGACATATTTAAACCATGCAAATTAACCAGTAATCAAAATTAATGGCATAATTGGTTAATTTAATCAAGTAGAGTTAATTCCCCTAAAATCAACCTATTGGGTCTAAATTTTATTTCAATATAGTGTGTCACATCATTGAACATTTTATATGATGCGTAAATATCTTTTTTTTTTGGGTCAAAATGATGCGTAAATATCTTATTTTGCAAAAGGTAAACTTTCAATTTCCTGATTGCAACTCCCAAGGTAGGTGCAAAAGTCATTTTAAACCTTCTCTCACAAACTTTGTGAACTTTTTTCTAGAATATAAAAGATTAATTCAAATTGGTTGAAAATTACTATTGAAATAGAATCGATCCCTGAATAAAACTTTGGTACAATTTACTTAGGTGTCATACATTAAGTTTTAGAATTAAATTAAAACATATAACTACATTGAAAAATATTATACTGTTTATAATTTGGGTCCTGTTAATAGAAGGCTTAGGGGCAATTGTTAATAAACTATTTAAAGAAAATTTTGACACAATTTTCATGAGAAATATATAAAAAGCCAATGAAAAAATTATTGATTTTTTATTTTCATATAAAAATTTCTTCAAATAATTCTTAAACCAATGCCCTTTGAGCATCCATTAACATTTTCCATAAAATTAATGCAACCATGTGTTTGTCTTTAATTGGAAAACTTAATATGCAACACATACAGATCTGTACTTAAAATTTTGTCTTGAAACATGTATAAAAAAGGTTCATTGATTTAATGTGTCATTGAATGAGTATATTAATGTACCTTTAATGAGATTGATTGATTTAATGTGTCATTTAATGAGATTGATTTAATGTATCATTCAATGAGTATATTAATGTGCCTTTAATGAGATTTATTGATTTAATGTATTATTGAATGAGATTCATTGATTTAATTATTCTCATTTAATGTACCTTTAATGTGTCATTATTCTCATTAAAGATACATTAATTATTCTCATTCAATGACACATTAAATCAATGATATATTATAAATTTTGGGGGTGTTTGGATTTTACTCCTTAAAATTTGTGAATGAGATTGATTTAATGTATCATTGAATGAGTATATTAATGTGCCTTTAATGAGATTAATTGATTTAATTATTCTCATTTAATGTACCTTTAATGTGTCATTATTCTCATTAAATATACATTAATTATTCTCATTCAATGACACATTAAATAAATGATATATTATAAATTTTGGGAGTGTTTGGATTTTACTCCCTAAAGTTTGTGAATGAAATTGATTTAATGTATCATTGAATGAGTATATTAATGTGCCTTTAATGAGATTGATTGATTTAATGAATCATTGAATGAGATTCATTGATTTAATTATTCTCATTTAATATACCTTTAATGTGTCATTATTCTCATTAAAGATACATTAATTATTCTCATTCAATGACACATTAAATCAATGATATAATATAAATTGGGAAATGCTAACGAGTGCCCTTAGGGCACTGGTTAATAATCCACATAAAAAAAGTTTTTATGGGAAATGAAAAAAAAGTAATTAATATTTTGACAGCTTTTTTCATTTCCTATAAAAGTGGTATCAAAATTTTCTTGAATGTATCATTGAATGAGATTCATTGATTTAATGTATCATTGAATGAGATTCATTGATTTAATTATTCTCATTTAATATACCTTTAATGTGTCATTATTCTCATTAAAGATACATTAATTATTCTCATTCAATGACACATTAAATCAATGATATATTATAAATTGGGAAATGCTAACGAGTGCCCTTAGGGCACTGGTTAATAATCTACATAAAAAAAGTTTTTATGGGAAATGAAAAAAAAAGTAATTAATATTTTGACAGCTTTTTTCATTTCCCATAAAAGTGGTATCAAAATTTTCTTAAAGTGGATTATTAATGAGTGCCCTAAGGGCACTCGTTAGCAAAACCCTTATAAATTTTGGGAGTGTTTGGATTTTACTCTCTAAAGTTTGTGAGTGCTTGAATTTTATACCTTAAAGTTTCAGAATTTGGGGGTAAAATCCAAATACCTCCAAACTTTAGGAGATAAAATCCAAATTCTGAAATGTTATGGTATAAAATCCATTTAAATATATATCTCATCTATTAGATGTATGATTCATGTGCTGTTAGACATATGATTAAAAAAAAAAGCAAAAATAATTACATTACGTTTTATACATATATCATGTAATTTAAGATTTTAAATGATACTAAATTTAAAATAATATGTAATCTTTGTATTTTGTAAAAGGTAAATGTTAGGTTCATAATATTAGGTTGACAAACTTGTACCTTGTAAGTTTATTTGACGTGCAAGACATGTGCCCATGATTGCACAAGAGTTTACAAGTTATGAAATCTTGAGACATAGTAGATTGATTGAGATCTAGACACGTAATTTGCTATAGTTGATCCATCAAAAATCATGCAGTCAAAATCCTAATTTAGTCTTCAAAACTTCTAATGTTTCTCAAATTCCGAGTTAATGTATAAAAAGAGACCGAGAGGATGTGATTTGATAATTTTGAGAGTTGTGTATTGCACACTAAAGGTGTGGTTTTACCAAGTTCTCACAAAAGCATGATCAAGGTTTTAAGATTATTTAAGATTTGATGATTTAAAAAAGTCATTTCACAAGTCTAGGATTAAAAAGTCATATTACTTTTCCTTTTTTCTTTTTTTGTAATATGACTATTTAAATCCTAGACTTTTCAAATGACTTTTTTTAATCATCAAATCTTGAATAATCTTAAAACCTTGATCATGCTTTTGTGAGACTTGACATAACACAAAGTTAAAGTTGAATTGAACTTTCAAGCACAAAATTGTTATTTTTTGCATAAAATTTGGAAAATTTATTCTATAAATATCAATGCTTAATTCTCATTGCTGAAAAATACTCATAAAGTAGTATTGAGCAGAAAATAAAATTTAGGTACAATTCCGATGTGCCATACATTAAATGTTTAGAAGACTTAAACTAAAGCACTACTTCATTACAAAGAAGTTCCTAAGTTTATACGCAAAGATTATTTTTCTGAATTCACTGTGTGAATTAATTAATTAATATGACAACACAATAAAACCTAATTTGGTTATGTTTTCTAATTTCCTTCTACTATTTGAACAAGTTCCTCACTCTCAGTCTGTTCAACTTGTCATCTAGTCTTCTTCCATTTCAAGATAAAAGCTTCAAATTCATAACTTTGACCTGACCTTCCCACTATTCCCCCCCCCCCCCCCCCCTTCTTTTAAAGCTCCTTACATCATATAGTTTAAACAAACAAAAAAGTAGAGATATTGTAAAGTAAAACTGTTAAAGAAATGTGATTTTTTTTTTTTTAAAGAAGAAGAATCCACTCTAATTAGTGTAATCGTGACTTAAATATATAGAGAAATAAAAAATTTAAGTCGGGATTCATGATGTACGAGGTGAATTGAAAGATTTGAAAGTGGATTTGAATTTTGGACGCAATATTTGAATTTTTTGGAATTGTTTTTGATGTAATTGATTTCTAATAAAATATTTTTTTAAATTTCCTTATATTCCTATAAGATTTTTTTGAAGAGTAGTTTAGAACATTATGAAATCTCTACACATAGTAGATCGATCAAGATGCCATGGTTTCAATTGGATTATGATGCTGAAAAGCAGAACTAAGGAGCTTCAGAATGGGCTGCCAACACAGGCCCCCCATAACAGTGTGCGTAGTGATTTGCCATTTGTTTGGAATAATGAAACTGATCTTTTTTTTTTCCTCGTGGATTCAAAAAACGCAATAGCAGGGTCAACAGAGATAATAAATACACGATAACAAACTATGAGATTCATTTGTCGTAAAATAAAAGAATACACAATACATTTATGATATTGTTAAAAGAAACAAAAAAATAAAATAAAATAAAATAAAAAATAAATAAAAACCCTAGTAAATCACTGATTCTGACTCATCGTTTTGGTGCATATAATGTAGCAGAATAAGTATGAACTCTAAAAACCATACATTCTTCAGAAACTTTGACCACTGTATCATGCTTTCTGTATGACTATGAATGACCCAAAGAAAAATACTAGTAAGATGACGAAAGGATAATTAGTCAATTATAATGTCTGGAAGACTTAAATAGAAGGCTTACCTCATTACAGAGATGTTCCTCAAGGCTAAGCTTATAACAAACTTGCTGAGCATCTTCTTTGTGGCTTCGTATGCGGGTACATGATGTTCCAGCCGGGTGTATTTAGAGATCGTTGCTTTTTTCTGCAAGCACTACCACCATCCTCTCCCTTGGCTGAAGAGACTATGTGCCATGCAAACTTGGGGGAAAAGTGTTTTAAGTTGCAGGCGCAATGGTTCATATTACCTGAAATTAACTCAATAAAGTCCAATGAAAGCTACGATTATGTATAATGTCAAATTTAGCTGAAAGTTGACAATCGTCAGCACTCAACATACTCGAACAATTCATTTGTCCTATTGGAAATTTAGAAAGATGGGATAGATTCTGCCATTAAAGGCACAAGCTGTTTATGAATTATACAACTAAAAAGAGGCGCATATGGGCCACATACAGCCTTACTGTTTGTCATTGTTTAATTTATGAATCAAGCCAACTTATTTTTGAATGTACAGTTTTTTTTTTTTTTTTTGGTCTCAAGTTCTATATGTACAGCTTTTTAATGTTCCGCTTTTTCCTAGGTACATCTTAGTCAAACTCAGATTATTTTTATCTTACCCAATTAAGCTATATCAAATGTACGGAAGTTAAAAAACAGACTGAGAGAAAAAAATCTTGAAAGACAGCAAGCAACATTGAATGTGTAAAAATAATGAATGTCAGCTAAATCAACTAGTAAAGTCTTTTGTGATTAAATGTGGGACTCCTGATTGAATCCCACCTATATAGAGTGAAGCTCCCTCCAGTTCTATAGCCTATAGGCTGGATAAATTATTATTATTTAAAAAAAAAATAAAAAGGTGCAAAAGTACATATGTAAAGCATAGATGTAAGATCTGAAGAAAGTGCACACGCCTGTTTGGCCTTTGTTTGTTTAAGGTCTAGTAAACCACTGTTTGGATGTGATGGGAAGGAATTGTGATACAATAGCCTCTTGAACACAGACATTATGAATGATTCTCTCTCTCTCTCTCTCTCTCTCTCTCTAGAAATATTCCTAGGAGTCTCCATCTGTCAACCACAGGGGCTTCTGTATGAAATAAGAAAAACAAGGAATTGAAAGGATACCTTTAATTTCATGCTGGATATCTCACAGAGGAATAATGCTTTTTTTTTTTTTTTTCAAGCAATGGTATGTGAATTGTCTCATGGCTTTCCCCAAGCGCGTGAATTTTTTAGGTCCACCTGACATTAAGGATGATCACATATTGTAAGGAACATAAACTTTCTTATTGAAAAATAAGGTGAAGAATTCCTTAATGGAAAAGAAAGAAATAATGCAGTCACACCAGTTGTAATGTATGGTATTCCAGCATAATTTCACATATAGATGTGGCTTAAAAAGAGACTGCAATTTCCTGTGGGCACAAATTTGTCAAGTACAGATTATACCTGTTCGTCTTCCATGTACACTGCACTGCACCGGCAGTACAATCACTAGCAAGTTTTATGTTCATGGCCTGCCAGTGAAACAAATAGATTCCAAAAGACTATTCGCCACCCACATTTTTCAGTATGGCCTAATTCTATCACTCCTCAAAATTATATAACCAATCATGGTTAAGATATAATGAATTAGGAACAAATTTGTTTTGTGAGAAATTGAAAGCAGGAAATTTCCTTAAATATTAGTAACAGTAGATTAAACATTTGTTAGTAGCATCTTACTATATGTGGCACCACAGTTGACACAAGGTAATTTTCAAGTTTCCAATATCGTCCACAATGAAATTTTTGGTATTTATAAGTTTCCAAATTCAAAAACACAATTTGAAATCTATGGAAATATGATCGATTCAACTTATATGACAAAGGCAAAAACCTACTTGACCTCTTAAATTATCAACCTTAAGCTTGGTACAAAAAGCTAGAATGGTGGGTATTGGTCTCATTTTATATATACAAGAGACATAAAGATCATGGGTCTATTTTTTTTCCTCTATACAAGAATTTAAAGTTGTATCTTTAGGGGGAAACATTCTCTTTTTTCTTCCCCTTCTGTTCAACTAAACTGTCCATAAACTTGCTTTCTTTTCACAATTGATGCAGGATTTGTGTAATCAAAGTTATTTTATACATGCTCTCAAAAAAAAAAAAAAAAAAAAAAAAAAAAAAAAAAAAAAACTCAACTAAATTGGCACATATCAACTTATGATCCAAGTTGGTCTGAACACATGTAGTGTAGACTTGTGACTGAGGACAATAAGTGGCAGAAGTATACCTATCATTTAACCAGGGAAGACACCCATACTCACTAAAGTTGGATAGCCTTGAATATGTCAATTTGGTTCAGAATGTAGAATGGGCTTGCTGAAATTGGCAACATACTTCTATAACAATTTTCTTAGAAATAGTAAAGCAATCAATAGGAATAGATATTAAGAACATATTTCATAATTTTTTATAGTATAAATAATATTAAGAACATATTCAACGATGAATTCAGGTTTGAGCATGTGTTCAATAAAGTCTAGAACAAATCAAGAAATCCAGTCCCAAGGTTGAAAAATTATAAACACATCCCAAGTCCTTTCCAACACTCTGATGAATGAAAATAGACACCGTACCTCTGCATGAAAAAAAAAAAAAAATAGAGCTACTACCTTCCATGCAAGCAAGTTGACAGTGGATCTATCAACACATGGCATAATACAGATGACTTAAAGAACCCACTAATGGGCTGCTGAACACTTAACAAGTCAACAAGCCACTAATTGGCTGCTGAACACTTAGCAAGTTGACAGTGGATCTTCATAAGTTTCCTTCTTAAGTTCCTTTGATATCTTACACTATATACTTCCCATATATGTCTATATGTATATGCCCAAATGCTATGGTTTAGCAATATGCTACATTGATTTAGTTAGTTAAGTGGGCCGAGTTAGAAGATAATATGGCCAATTGCAAAGCATTCATCAAAACATTTTTTTTTGATAGGTGCATAGCATTTATCAAAACATGGGTTCCTTTGATGCAGTAGTCATCATATTAGTGCTCAAATACATTTCTATGGTGTGATTGATATTCCAAACCCACTAGACATTGAAGGGCATGGCTCCAAAAATCATGGCTGACCCCTACCTCTATGTCCTGCAAAGTCCTGTAGGTTTTGGGAGCCAGAATTGACAATTAGGAACTATGCAATATGCACATGATTTTTAATGCCTGTGGCCTTTTGGCACCAGCTCTCTCTATGTATTATTATGCCAAAAATTGTGGTTCAACCCTGCATGATATGGGAAATCAAACAGGAATAGAACCGGGGGGAAGGTCACAGGCACTCAAAATAATCTATTGCAACTTAAGTCAAAATATTCATAAAGAAGCTAATTATCCAAATAATAACAATGCCCTATTACCAGGACATGAACTTTACTTGGTCATAGCTCTATTGAATAAGAACCTATGGCATGATGTTTATATTTTGTTTGGGCAGATTGATTTAAGATAATGAAGGCTCTGATACCATTTTTGTGACTGTAATAAATTATAGAGGTGTTATGTGGAATAGAAATAGAAAAATAGAATAAACGATTGCATATGGACCACAAAGATTTACATGGTTCGACTCTAGACCTACATCCACAGGCGACGGTGTTGAATAGAAAGTTTCACTCAGGAAATAAGGAAAAGGAAAGACTGGTGCAAAACTCTGACAAAACCTAAACTGCAAACACACTCAATGTGTTATCTTTTGCCAAATTACAAGGACTGGCTCATAGAGAAAACATAGAGCTGGTTATGAGACTTTCTATGGAGACAACTAAAACCAAATAGGACTAGGTGATACTATTGGCTTTGTATTACAAGACGAGAGCTAACGGACTATCAATGGGTAATACTTCCATGTGGTACACGTAAGGCTTATTCAAGCCATGCATAAACTTGATTTATTATAAAATCAGTAGTCATCAACAATCCAATCACAAAATCATAGGCAAAAAAAAAAAGCAATCAGGTTCGATTTAGAAGTTACATGTATGACTCTCTCACTGCTAACACTCCAGTTACTATATATCCAACATATTTCATGGAAAATCATCTAAAACACTAGAAAACACTGTTTTAGGACAATCTTTCTAATATATAGAATATCAACATTAATTTTCATACTTACTGAATTAGTGAATCTTTAAATCCTGCTACAGCTACAAACAGTTGTCACCAATGATTATGTTGATTTGTTATATTGAAACTGTGAATATAAGAATTTGAAATTATTATTATTAATGGCATATAACATATCTAATAAATCATTCTTTCACTTTTGTCAACTTCTTTGTTGTAAATGTGTGCCAAGACTTTCACACATGTATTTGTTTTACAATTTTTTCCATACATTTTATTTATTTATTTAATTATGAATGTTGCTTGCTTACTAAGTTTTTAGTAAGTTTGAAAACTACTTTGGGGAGATTAACAAGTGTATAAGCAAAAATAGCTGATTTTACGAGAAGTTAACTGGAGAATGAAATAGGTGACTATATTGAAGCAATTGCTGAACATACCTCAATTCGAAGACACTTAAATCCAAAATCTCTTTCTCTCTCTCTCTCCAACCTTACTTTGGCTTGCCCAGCATACCTAACTGACACCAATTACAAGATATTCTGTTTTTCATTTTTGATAAATAAACCGAGTACAAGAATTACTTTCATAATCCAAAAGTATGACAAGTTAAAATTTAAAATTACTCCACTTTTAGAGCCAGATGTGACTTAATCTTTCTACTTTGTCTCATTGGGAAAATGAACTCCTTTGGTCAGTTTTATGCACAAGCTTTATTTAAAAAACTAGTGACAGTTAGAATAAATTTCTGGTATAAACAACAGCAATGCGATACACATGAGATTAGTTCTTCCTAGGGGCTTGTCCTCTCTTAACATTCCAAAACATGTCTATGATCGGAGGAACTATCCTTGGAATGATCAAGATCAAAGGTATAATTATTCTTAATTTGAATTTGTTACAAGTTCCAGCTACAACATTGATAGAAATTCTTGCACAAGAAACAAAATTAGGAATTTATACCCTCTTTACTCTAACCATTTTTCTAATTACCTAAAGGAATAGGTTTTCCCACAAGAATCATTGCAGAAGTTTTTCTTTTTTTTTTCCTAAAAGAAAATATTATATTAGGTATTCTGACTCCAATGATAATTGAATATATAAAAACTCACTTGCTATGTTGCAAAATTGCAGATTACACAATAACTCACCAAAAGAGTCCATGCAAACAATAAAGAGATGTGAATATAATCCAAAATATAAGAAATAAAAATCTCCATTACTCAGTCAGATAAAGTTGACATAATCTTGGATTTAAACTGCTAAGAAATTAAGAATGATGCCCAATCTTGAATATGGCATTATCCTACTTTGAAAGTAATTCTCAAGAGCAAGCACTAATATTTTAGTATGCCATGTAGTGTACAAGATTGATTTACGCTTAATTGACTTATAACAGACCCAAGACACCAAGAAGAGTACAGAAAGGGCACAATATGTTCATGTTTCTACTGGAAAACATGAAGAAGTTGAGTGCAATTCAACAATGAAGCTGATACTGCAAAGTATTGCCAATATATATTACTCCAATGCTAGCCAATCCTATATATAACAAGTGCGAAAAAAAGGGGGTAGGTTACTTGAGGCATGCATCCAAGAAAAATTATATTAATCTCAAAATTGATAACTCACTAGAGTCATGCATATCACATGTTTTCAGGCAAAAACGATCTCTTTGAAACTGATTTCCATCTGTCATCAGAACAACAATATGGTCTTGTCTTACTGATCTCCCTGTGTCAATACCCCCTGAATCCTGATCCCCTGTCAGCATCATCATGCACACCTGAAAGATTAAAGAAACAAAGAGGCGGCATGAGTTTCAGTTGTTGTAGTACGTTAAAATAGGAAGATTATATGTCATTTGTAATGATGGGTGATAATTATAGTCCAAATCAGTCACGATAACACAAAAGGCAACATCATAACAGAGAACTATCCATAACTGTTGTACCAAGTCAAATATGTTCTTCAAAAAAAAGCAAAAATACATTTGAATCTGATAAAATAAACCAAGGTTCCATATAATCAATATCTTTGTTCAGCTTTTGGTGCATGCAATAATATATTGTTCATCAAGTTAAGGCACAATTTTCACTAGGAAGATGACTGTACACTAAATTACACGGAATAGTTTAATTTAATGTGGACTTCATGCTTTATAGAAATGCATGAAACAATAAAATGAACACTAGGTGTTCACGATAATACATAAGACAAGTACCATAAAATTTCTTCTCTTTTTCCAAGAATAAGATTAATTTGATAGTGCCAATCATTGCGTTCCACACATTCAAATAATGAGAGAGAGAGAGAGAGAAATTTTCATTAACTAATCAAATTAATTAAAACTTCCATTTGAGATCAAAGCAAAACAGAACATTATCTCCATAATACATGTGTTTATTCACCGCAACTATCTCTTGGTGTCAAGCAATTGTTGGCACCAGCAGCCATTTTACCAAACTATATTAAAACCATTATGGCATGAAAAATAGCCCGCATTATACAACATACGAAAAGTTGGGAGAAAAAAATCTCATACTTTTGTGAAAGTTTGGCACCAACAGCTAATAAGAAATGTCATTATAGAAAATTCGAAAAATTGATTACATTTGTGGTGAAACTTGGAAAGATTATGCTCAAAACTGCCAACATATATGCTATGTGAAGTTGCAGGTCACCATAACCACATCGAATGACTAGGTTCAACCGGTGTACCACAAGATGTGTAAACCAGAGGGTGACCATATGTGAAATATTTGGAGCAAGTGATCCTTGTATCACAAAAGTACTTCTAGAACCTCCCAAGCACCCTTCTCCCTGCTACAAGAACTACTTTAAAAACCTTCCCTTGGGGTCTTTTAGAAATGACTAGCACTAATTGTTATTTTTATCTTCTTTCTAAATTTTGCAAGGACTTTTGATTACATAGCAAGGAAAAAGAATAACCAGCACTACAAATAGCTAGTATAAATAAAACTCTACCCATTCTTCTGGAGTGAAAAAATGTTATGATATGGAAATGAAACTTTTTCCAAAGCTTTAGAGTTCTATTCTTTTTTGTC
Source organism: Quercus berberidifolia (assembly GCA_028535905.1). Taxonomy (NCBI): domain Eukaryota; kingdom Viridiplantae; phylum Streptophyta; class Magnoliopsida; order Fagales; family Fagaceae; genus Quercus; species Quercus berberidifolia. The sequence continues at coordinate 32,464,365 of JAPQVW010000008.1, read as the reverse complement.
CCTAAAATATCATACAAGGATTTGATAAATAAAGCCTTCTAGCAGTCAAGCTCCAAACTTACTTCTATTTTTCATTGAAATAAAGCAGTGTCCAAAGCTCTAAAATCTCATTTACTATCAGAAAATGCTTATTGAATTTGAAAATGCTCTGATATATAGAAAGTTACAATCTGAGTGACTAGTATCAAAATTATTTGACTCAGCCAAATGTTTCATGATTCAGTGACTTAAAATGTCCAATTAGCCTCACAACAACAGGAAACTGAAGTAATTCAAGCACGATAGGGTTTAAAACGAAACTACCAATTAGTAGTTAAATTAAGATTAGAATTTAGTAAAAATGTATCTATTCAACTCTATTGCTGAACGAATATTGTAACAAACTTACCAAAATTTGTTGTAAGTAAAATCAATGCTGTTGTGATTATGCAGGATCTATTTTTTTAACTCTCCACATGCAATAACAATTCCATAAAATTCAGGCTTTGACATTCATGATCTTACTTTCTTAATACAATGTGTTTTTCATTTCATAATAATAAGTAAAGAGATAGTAAAACTATACATTGTAATGAAAAATATTAACAAACATCTGGTAAATCACTGATCTGACTTGTATGAGACAACTAACATGTACAATCAATGGTTTGAGGCTAGTATGATCCATAGTAATTAAGCGTACTGTACGCATTATCTGACAGTAATATTGTTCACCACACAAACACAAAAACAACAACAACAACAAAAAGATAGTGACATTGTTCACCGGCTTCGCGTGGCTCACTGGAAGAAAGTCAGTAATTTTCCTTGTGACTGACAGGCACTAGGAATCTTCTTGGGATATCTTGAGCATGTGAACGAGCAAGCAGTGGTCAAGCTAAAAGCAAGCATCACTACCAACCATTCTGATCAAAGACGCTGAACTGTTTTTCTTTCGAGAAGCAGACTTCAAGCTCTTTGACGCTATGCTCAAGCCAAAGTTAACCAATGCTTTCATGTCGATTCCTTGATTGCATCTCGTAATCAACACAAAGCTGATAAAGAAAAAATATGTAAGCACATCCTGAATATATCATACTTTCATATTTCATATAGGTAAAGGAAAATTTATGTGATAGTATAGACTATTGAGTTGTTAATGAGGATGTATTAGACATTATGAAGTACTATCTAGATAGATCTAGTAGATTGTAATTAAGATTTTTTTTTTTTTTTTTAAATGTTGCTTTAACAGATCTAGTAGAATTTTGTGAAAATTATGTTGTTTGCCATCATTTTTTTATATTAAAAAAAAAAAAAAAATAGCTTATTTGCCTATCAAAATTTTTTATAGCCTCAATGTTCTTTAGGTGTACAACGGTATTTTAACTTTAACTAACTTTCAGCAAATAAACAATAAAAAATTAACAAAAGATACGTCGAATATCACAAAATTCCTAAAATTGCAGTCATTAGTCACTGAAATTAAACAACATTAAGTAAAAGAAAAAAAATTCCAAAACCTTATCAGCAATGAAAACGTGTCAAAAGATTTTATTTGGCATAAAATACACGACCGATCTAGAAAAAAAAAAAAAAAAAAAGTAGATTTGGAAATTGTAGTTGGTTGTTCATATTAATTATATGCTAATTATGTGCAGATCTAAGGTAACAACCACCTGGAAAGCCAAAGCATAATTCAAAACATTGAAAAATATCAAAATAATCTAGGGTTTATGTACCACAAGATGGATTTATTAAATTTATTTATAGATTTACATAGAAGGAAAAAAAAAAAATTCAGAAATTAATATATCACAAGCTTTAGAATAATGGAACCAAAAGGGAAAGGGTACGATAGATCTATAACACTGGTTATACAATCCCACCTCATCTGGCTGCATCCACGAATGTTATAGGAACTGAAACCAAAGTTCAAAAACACGTAACATCAGAAAATTATAGCAACATATATGAAACCATCTGTGCGCATAAAGATACGTGTTTGTGATAGCTAGGAAGAAAGAGATTCCTTACTTTGAAGATGAGTCATAATGTGGAAATCTGGTAATTCGCTGATTCGCTGTGAGCACAAACTTTTATGTTGATGCTGCTGTTTGATTCTCTTCTTGTTTGAGAATATGAGAATTTCTCCATTCTCCTCCATTGGAGTTTACCTACAGGCTACAGATATCTATATACTACTCTGTGATCACAATGGTTTCTATGAGAGTTGAGAAGTGAAGAAGAGTGAAGCATGGTGAGGTTATTTTATAGTGTGTTTGGTTTGTAACGTATACTTCTCATACTTCGAGAAAATACGATAATTTCTAGGCCAACCCCCAATTGTACTTATCTTTTTGAGGATTCGATACCGACCAATATTATACTAATCTTACCCCTTTAAAAAATAAAAATTATCTTAACTTTTTTTTTTTTCAAGAATCAATTCTCAAAAAAAAAAAAAAAAAAAAAAAAAAAAAAATTGTCTTACCTCTAAATGTGCTGCTGGATACTTGACATAATCAAAGCATATTGTAAAACGGTATTAAGCATTTTTTACATATTATAAAACTGCATTAAGCATTTTTTTACGTATGTTATGTGAATTAGAATTTTAAATGATACGTGAACATTGTTTTTTGTAAAAGGTAAATTTTAGGTTTATAGTATTAGGTTGGCAAACTTTGAGCAAACTTGTGTCACTTTTTTCTTGTAAGTTTATTTGAAGTTCAAGATGTGTACCTATGACTGCATAAGAGGTTTCATAATTGTTGGAATCTCTATACGTTTGGTATATCGATTGAGATTTCGACACATAACTTACTAAATTGATCCGTTGAGATAATAATCCAATTATAGTCTCGAAACAGCCTAATCAATCGACACAACTCTTTAGGGTTTTGTGGATTCCAAGTTAAGGTATAAAAAAGACTTAGATGATGTGATTTCAAACTTTGGAAAACTGCGTATTGCACAACTAAGGTGAGGGTTAACCAAGTTCTCACAAAAGCATCACCTAGTAATAAAGGAATTATTCAAGATTTTATGATCAAGTTGAAATTGTTAATGAGTAAACAAAGAAGCTTCGAGAGGATTCTAGAAGGTGTGAGTAGGTGTTCACGTTTGAACAAAGTCTATGATAGAGTAGTCCTTGGTTTTGGAGCTATATGATCACGTCAGTTAGTCTACTTGAGTTAACAATATATTTACCGTTAAATATGTTGTAATCTTCCATCATTTTATAGTATTTGTTACCTTGAGGTTGGTGGATAAATTCTTGGAAAGTTTTTCTTATCTAATAGTGAAAATTAAAATTTTTGATTGAAAATCATAAGGTAGGGCAAAATCATCATTTCACAAGTCTAGGGTTAAGGGAAAAAAAAAAACCCATTTACAACATGGCATAATTCAAAACTTGACCAAACACCAAATTCAAGATGAATTGAACTTCCAAGGGCAAAATTGTTATTTTTCACACAAAAATTTGGGAACTTTATTCTATAAATATCAAAGCTTAATTCTCATTGGTTAAAAAGTAATCATAAAGTTGAGAATAAAATAAAACTTAGGTACAATTGTTATGTGCCGTACTTTAAGTGTCTAGAAGACTTAACTTGAAGCATTGCTTCATTACATAGAAGTTCTTTAGGATCTATTTGGATATTGATTATTGCTGAAAACTGAAAATACTGTAGCAAAATAATTTTTAAATGTGTGAATAGTGCCATGAGACCCAGTTTTAACTTAACATTTGCTGAAATCCATACTAGAGTGTCCCGTGAACAGTACACGAGACCCACAAAAAAAAGGCCAAATGCAGTGAGTTTCATTTTTCAGTGCAATCCAAACTCAACTTTAGTTTATAAGCAAAAATTATTTCCCCGAATTCCTTGTGTGAATTAATTAATTAATACAGTAGCACAATAAAACCTAATTTGTTTATGTTTTCCAATTTTGGTTTCTTGGAAACACCCCAAATTTGTCTTCTACTATTTGAGCAAGTTCCTCACTCTCAATCTTTTTGACCTGTCATCCAGTCTTTTCATTCCAAGAAAAAAGTTTCAAATTCATATCTCTAACCACATCTTCCCACTATTATTTTTTCTTCTTTTAGAGCTCCTTACATCATATTTTAAACAAAAAAAAAAGTAGGGATATTGTTAGGAAATTTAGTGAAAATCGTGACTAAAATATATGATGAAATCAAAATTTAGGTGGGATTAATGATGTAGGAGGTGAACTAAAAGATCTAGAAGTAGATTTGAATATTGGAAGCGGTATTTCAATTTATGGGATTGTTTTGGTTGTAATTGATTACTAATACAACATTTTTTTATTTATTTTAAATTTCCTTGTATGCCTTTAACATTTTTTGAAGAGCAGTTTAGAATATTCTTACGCCTCATCTACCACGGCTTGCCCATGTAGCAGAATAATTTGACCAGTGTATCATGCTTCCTGTATGACTACGAATGACCCAAAGAAAAATACTAGCAAGATGACTAGAGGATAGTAAATTATAATGTCTAGAAGACTTAAATAGAAGCCTTACTTCTTTACAGAGGATAGTTCCTCATGGCTAAGCTTATAACAAAATTGCTGGGCATCTTTTTTGGGGCTTCGTATGCAGGTAAATGATGTCCCAGCCACAAATGCAGGTACATAATGTTCCAGCAGGATATTTGGAGTGATCGTTGCTTTTTTCTGCAAGCACTACCACCAATATCTCCCTTGGCTGAAGAGACACTATGTGCCATGCAAACATGGGGGGAAAGTGTTCCATGCGGCAAGCGCGATGGATCATATTCCCAGAAATTAACTCAATAAAGTCAAATAAAAGCTATGATTATGTATAATGTCAAATTTGGCTACATGTTGGCAGTTGTCAGCATACTGGAACAATTCTTTTATCCCAAGGGAAATTTAGGAAGATGTGATAGATTCTGCCGTCAGAAGAACAAGATGTTTATGACTAATAAAACTGAAAAGAGGCACATATGGCCGCATTTAACCTTACTGTTCGTCGCTATTTAATTTATGAATCAAGCCAAAAGTAAATATGTAAAGCATAGATGTAAGACCTGAAGACAGTGCAGACGCTTGTTTGTTTAAGGTCTAGTACATCACTGTTTGGATAAGATGGGAAGCCATTGTAATACAAAGCCACTTGAACACAGACATTTTTAATGATTCTTTCTCTCTCTCTCTCTAAAAACATTTCTTGGAGTCTCCATCTGCCATGCACAAGCAGGGCAGCTTAATATATTTGGGGGCTTAATGCAAAAATTAATTATCTTGTTTTATATGCAAAATTACTATTAATTAACAAAAGCTACGTAGAATTTTTTCTTTTTTTAGAAATTTTATAAACAAAAAAAATTTGACAAATTTTTTCATATTTGTTGATATGGTAGATTGATAATAGTAATTAAAAAAATGGTGTTAGTGGTAGACTTAGATGAGAATTAGTAAAAGTTTGCTAATTAAACTCTTATTATTATTCTTATTTTTTTTAGAAGTAAAACATTTACAATATTTTTTTACAACAAATCCTAAGTTTTAAGTTTTTTTTTTTTTTTTTTTTTTTTTTTTTTCTCTCTCTCTCTTTGAAAATATCACTATAATTATTTTTTTGCTATCAATAATAGGTTGTAACAACCTACTACTTAGCATAATTGTAAAAGTGTTGTAAAAAAATATTGTAGACATTGCATTTTTCTCTATTTTTTATTTGTTTTTCATCTAGTAAAAAAATATTCTTTTATTTATTGATTATAAATAACCTTATTGGTTAAAATTTGGAGGCCTTTTTTTTACTTGAGGCCTTAGGCAACTGCATTTCTTGCTCCACTATTCAGCCGGCACCGTGCACAAGGGTTTTGGTATGAAATAAGAAATATAAGGAAATGAAAGGAAACCCTTGATTTCATGCTGGATATCTCACAGAGGAAGAATGTATTTCTGGCATTGCTATGTGAGTTGCCTCATGGCTTTCCCAAGCACTTGCAAAATTGTTAGGTCCACCAGCCATTTAAGGATGATCACATATTGTACGGACCATAAAATTTCTTATTGAAAAATAAGATGATGAATTCCTTAACGGAAAAGAAATAAATAATGTAGTTATACCAGTTGTAATGCAGGGTATTCCAGCTGAATTCTACAATTAGATGTGGCTGAAAAAGAGACTGCTATATCCTGTGGGAATCAATTTGTCGAGTACAAATTACATCCTTTTCACCTTCCATGTACACTGCACTGCACCGGCTGTCCTGTCTCTGGCTTTTATATTCATGGCCTGCCTGTGAAACAAATAGATTCCAAAAGACTATTCATCACCCTCTTTCTTCAGCATGGCCTAAATTCTATCACTCTTCAAAATTATATAATCAACCATGGTTAACAAATAAATGAATCAGTCTATCTTTTATCTCAAAAAAAAAAAAAAATAAATAAATAAATAAATGAATGAATTGGGATATAAAATTGTTTTGTGGCAGATTGAAAGCAGGAAATTTCTTTCTTTCTTTCTTTTTTTTGAAAAAGATAAAATAAAGCAGAAAATTTCTTTAAATATCAATAACATTAGATTGAACATTCATATGTAGCATCTTACTATATGTGGCACCACAGTTGACACAAGGTAATTTTCAAGTTTCCAATATTGTCCACAGTGAAATTTTTGGTATTTAATTAGTTTCCAAATTCAAAAACACTAGTTGAAATCAATGGAAATATGATTGATTGAACTTTATATGACAAAGGCAAAAACCTACCTGACCTCTTAGATTATCAACCTAAAGCTTAGTGCAGAAAGCTATAATGGTGGGTACTGGTCTCATTTTATATATACAAGAGGCATAAAGATCATGGATCTAATTTTTTTCCTCTTTACAAGAAATTAAAGTTGTAGCTTCAGGGGAAAACATTCTCTTTTTTCTCCCCATTCTGTTCAACTAAACTCAGTGCATAAACTTGCCTTCTTTTCACTATGGATGCAGGATTTGTTTAATTAAATTTATTTTATACATTCTCTCAAAAAAATAAAAATAAAACACTCTCAACTAAATTGGCACATATCAACTTATCATCCAAGTTGGTCTGAACACATGTAGTGTAGACTTGTGACTGAGAAAGATGGTAAGTGTTAGAAGCATACCTATCATTTAACCATGGAAGACACCAATACTCACTAAAGTTTGATAGCCTTGAATACGTCCATTTGATTTAGAATGTAGAATGGGCTTTCTGAAATTGGCAACATACTTCTATAACAGTTTTCTTAGAAATAGTAATGCAATCCATAGAAATAGATATTAAAAGCATATTCCACAATTTTTGATGGTATAAATTATATTGAGAACATATTCCACAATGAATTAAGGTTGGAGCATGAGTTCAACAACCTCTAGAACAAATCAAGAAATCAACTCCCAAGGTTGTAAAATTATAAACATGTCCCAAGTCCTTTCCAACACTTTGATGAATGAAAATAGACATCATACAACTGCAAGAAGGAAAAAAAAAGCTACTACGTTCCATGCAAGCAAGTCTGCTGTGGATTGATCAACACATGGCATAATAGTTAAAAAAAATTAACATAGTGATCAAAGCATATTACGAAGGACTTATAGAGCTTATTAACATTGGGCTGCAGAACACTTTACAATTCAACAGAACAGGACACATGCACTAGAATCTATTCAAAACATATTCAGCTAGAAGCAAGATCAACTGTGTAGATATTGTCCACTTTGGGGCCTATATCCCTCATGGTTTTGTTCTTCCCCAAGTTGTACTAGGGAAAAGACCTCTACACATTAAAAGGGGGTCATTCTTTATAAACACATTCCCATGTGCTTCCCTAGGCGATGTGGGATTCCATGGAATGCAAAACCCCCTTTTTGGGTCACTACAATCCGACCCCCTTTTTGGGTCACTACAATCCACCCCCCTTACGGACACACGCATCCTCGCGTGTGGGGCCCACACTTCTGGTTAGGGCATGGCTCTGATACCATCTGTAACAACCCAAGGAAAAGCGCTAGCCACATCTGCGCTATACCTCAAAAAGACTAGTCACAATTGAGCCTCCTTATAGTTGTTAATAAAAGCCAGATTTACCTAGTAAATACCCGATGTGGGACTCATCACACACCCACACACATCACACAATTAATCATATTGGGACATTACAATCTCCCCCAGTTAAATCCCTAACGTCCTTATTAGGACCCACTTTGTGGGGTAGTGTCTTCGAGCCCACATGAGGTTACTGGGTTGACTCTAATACCATATGTAACTACCTAAGGAAAAACGCTAGTCACATCTGCGCTATACCTCAAAAAAGTTCAGAAATTAATATATCACAAGCTTTAGAATAATGGAACCAAATATATCACAAGCTTTAGAATAATGGAACCAAAAGAGAAAGGGTACGATAGATCTATACCACTGGTTATACAATCCCACCTCATCTGGCTGCATCCACGAATGTTATAGGAACTGAAACCAAAGTTCAAAAACACGTAACATCAGAAAATTATAGCAACATATATGAAACCATCTGTGCGCATAAAGATAACGTGTTTGTGATAGCTAGGAAGAAAGAGATTCCTTACTTTGAAGATGAGTCATAATGTGGAAATCTGGTAATTCGCTGATTCCCTGTGAGCACAAACTTTTATGTTGATGCTGCTGTTTGATTCTCTTCTTGTTTGAGAATATGAGAATTTCTCCATTCTCCTCCATTGGAGTTTAGCTACAGATATCTATATACTACTCTCTGTGATCACAATGGTTTCTATGAGAGTTGAGAAGTGAAGAAGAGTGAAGCATGGTGAGGCTATTTTATAGTGTGTTTGGTTTGTAACGTATACTTCTCATACTTCGAGAAAATACGATAATTTCTAGGCCAACCCCCAATTGTACTTATCTTTTTGAGGATTCGATACCGACCAATATTATACTAATCTTACCCCTTAAAAAAAATAAAAATTATCTTAACTTTTTTTTTTTTTTTCAAGAATCAATTCTCAAAAAAAAAAAAAAAAAAAAAAAAAAAATTGTCTTCTCTCAAAATGTGCTGCTGGATACTTGACATAATCAAAGCATATTATAAAACGGCATTAAGCATTTTTTACATACTATAAAACTGCATTAAACATTTTTTACATATGTTATGTGAATTAGAATTTTAAATGATACGTGAACATTGTTTTTTGTAAAAGGTAAATTTTAGGTTTATAATATTAGGTTGGCAAACTGTGAGCAAACTTGTGTCACTTTTGTCCTGTAAGTTTATTTGAAGTTCAAGATGTGTACCTATGACTGCATGAGAGGTTTTATAATTGTTGGAATCTCTTTACGTTTGGTATATCGATTGAGATTTCGACACATAACTTACTAAATTGATCCGTTGAGATAATTATCCAATTATAATCTCGAAACAGCCTAATCAATCGACACAACTCTTTAGGGTTTTGTGGATTCCAAGTTAAGGTATAAAAAAGACTTAGATGATGTGATTTCAAACTTTGGAAAACTGCATATTGCGCAACTAAGGTGATGGTTAACCAAGTTCTCACAAAAGCATCACCTAGTAATCAAGGAATTATTCAAGATTTTATGATCAAGTTGAAATTGTTAATGAGTAAACAACAAAGCTTCTAGAGGATTCTAGAAGGTGTGAGTAGGTGTTCACATTCGAACAAAGTCTATGATAGTGTAGTCCTTGGTTTTGGAGCTATATGGTCATGTTAGTTAGTCTATTTGAGTTAACAATATATTTACTGTTAAATATGTTGTAATCTTCCATCATTTTATAGTATTTGTTACCTTGAGGTTGGTGGATAAATTCTTGAAAAAATTTTCTTATCTAATAGTGAAAATTAAAATTTTTGATTGAAAATCATAAGGTAGGGAAAAATCATCATTTCACAAGTCTAGGGTTAAGGGAAAAAAAAAAACCACTTCACAATATGGCATAATTCAAAACTTGACCAAACACCAAATTCAAGATGAATTGAACTTCCAGGGGCAAAATTGTTATTTTTCACACAAAAATTTGGGAACTTTATTATATAAATATCAAAGCTTAATTCTCATTGGTTGAAAAGTAATCATAAAGTAGTAATGAGAATAAAATAAAACTTAGGTACAATTGTTATGTGCCGTACATTAAGTGTCCAGAAGACTTAACTTGAAGCATTGCTTCATTACATAGAAGTTCCTTAGGGTCTGTTTAGATATTACTTATTACTGAAAATTGAAAACTGAAAACATTGTAGCAAAATAATTTTTAAATATGTGAATAGTGCCGTAGGACAGGGTTTTAACTTAACATTTGCTGAAATCTGTAATTGTGGGTCTTGTGAATAGTGTACGGAACCCACAGAAAAAACGTCAAACATAGGGAGTTTCATTTTTCAGTGCAATCCAAACTCAACCTTAGTTTATAAGCAAAAATTATTTCCCCGAATTCCACATGTGAATTAATTAATTAATGCAATAGCACAATAAAACCTAATTTGATTATGTTTTCCAATTTGGTTTCTTGGAAACACACCAAATTTGTCTTCTACTATTTAAGCAAGTTCCTCACTCTCAATCTGTTTGACCTGTCATCTAGTCTTTTCATTCTAAGATAAAAGTTTCAAATTCATATCTCTTACCACATCTTCACACTATTATTTTTTCTTCTTTTAGAGCTCCTTACATCATATTTTAAACAAAAAAAAAGTAGGGATATTGTTAGGAAATTTGGTGAAAATCGTGACTAAAATATATGATGAAATCAAAATTTAGTCAGGATTAATGATGTAGGAGGTGAACTAAAAGATCTAAAAGTAGATTTGAATATTGGAAGCGGAATTTCAATTTATGGGATTGTTTTGGTTGTAATTGATTACTAATACAATATATATATATATATATATATATATATATATATATATATATATATATATATTTAAATTTCCTTGTATGCCTTTAACATTTTTTGAAGAGCAGTTTAGAATATTCTTACTCCTCATCTAGCATGGATTGCCCATGTAGCAGAAGACTTAGATCAGTGTATCATGCTTCCTGTATGACTACGAATGACCCAAAGAAAAATACTGGCAAGATGACTAGAGGATAGTTAGTCAATTATAATGTCTAGAAGACTTAAATAGAAGCCTTACTTCTTTACAGAGGATAGTTCCTCATGGCTAAGCTTATAACAAAATTGCTGGGATCTTTTTTGGGGCTTCGTATGCACGTAAATGATGTCCCAGCCACAAATGCAGGTACATAATGTTCCAGCAGGATATTTGGAGTGATCGTTGCTTTTTTCTGCAAGCACTACCACCAATATCTCCCTTGGCTGAAGAGACACTATGTGCCATGCAAACATGGGGGAAAAGTGTTTCATGCGGCAAGCGCGATGGATCATATTCCCTGAAATTAACTCAATGAAGTAAAAAAAAGGCTATGATTATGTATAATGTCAAATTTGGCTACATGTTGGCAGTTGTCCATACTGGAACAATTCTTTTATCCTAAGAGAAATTTAGGAAGATGTGATAGATTCTGCCATCAGAAGAACAAGATGTTTATGACTAATACAACTGAAAAGAGGCACATATGGCCGCATTTAACCTTACTGTTCGTCGCAGTTTAATTTGTGAATCAAGCCAAAAGTAAATATGTGAAGCATAGATGTAAGGCCTGAAGATGGTACACACGCTTTTTTGTTTAAGGTCTAGTACATCACTGTTTGGATAAGATAGGAAGCCATTGTGATACAAAAGCCTCTTGAACACAGACATTTTTAATGACTCTTTCTCTCTCTCTCTCTCTCTAAAACTATTTCTTGGAGTCTCCATCTGCCATCTACAAGGGTTTCGGTATGAAATAAGAAAAATAAGGAAATGAAAGGAAACCCTTGATTTCATGCTGGATATCTCACAGAGGAAGAATGTATTTCTTATTGAAAAATAAGATGGTGAATTCTAATAAATAATGTAGTTATACCAGTTGTAATGCAGGGTATTCCAGCTGAATTCCACTATTAGATGTGGCTAAAAAAGAGACTGCAATATCCTGTGGGAATCAATTTGTCAAGTACAAATTACATCCTTTTCACCTTCCATGTACACTGCACTGCACCGGCTGTCCTGTCTCTGGCTTTTATATTCATGGCCTGCCTGTGAAACAAATAGATTCCAAAAGACTATTCATCACCCTCATTCTTCAGCATGGCCTAAATTTTATTCTATCACTCTTCAAAATTATATAATCAATCATGGTTAACAAATAAATGAATCGGTCTATCTTTTATCTCAAAAAAAAAAAAATAAATAAATAAATGAATGAATTGGGATATAAAATTGTTTTGTGGCAGATTGAAAGCAGGAAATTTCTTTCTTTCTTTCTTTTTTTTTTTTTCTTTTTTTTTTTCTTTTTTAACAAAAGATAAAATAAAGCTGTAAATTTCTTTAAATATCAATAACATTAGATTGTACATTCATATGTAGCATCTTACTATATGTGGCACCACAGTTGACACAAGGTAATTTTCAAGTTTCCAATATTGTCCACAGTGAAATTTTTGGTATTTAATTAGTTTCCAAATTCAAAAACACTAGTTGAAATCAATGGAAATATGATTGATTGAACTTTATATGACAAAGGCAAAAACCTACCTGACCTCTTAGATTATCAACCTAAAGCTTAGTACAGAAAGCTATAATGGTGGGTACTGGTCTCATTTTATATATACAAGAGGCATAAAGATCATGGATCTAATTTTTTTCCTCTTACAAGAAATTTAAGTTGTAGCTTCAGGGGAAAACATTCTCTTTTTTCTCCCCATTCTGTTCAACGAAACTCAGTCCATAAACTTGCCTTCTTTTCACTATGGATGCAGGATTTGTTTAATTAAAGTTATTTTATACATTCTCTCAAAAAAAAAAAAAAAAAAAAACACTCTCAACTAAATTGGCACATATCAACTTATCATCCAAGTTGGTCTGAACACATGTAGTGTAGACTTGTGACTGAGAAAGACAGTAAGTGTTAGAAGCATACCTATCATTTAACCATGGAAGACACCAATACTCACTAAAGTTGGATAGCCTTGAATACGTCCATTTGATTTAGAATGTAGAATGGGCTTTCCGAAATTGGCAACATCCTTCTATAACAGTTTTCTCAGAAATAGTAATGCAATCCATAGAAATAGATATTAAAAGCACATTCCACAATTTTTGATAGTATAAATTATATTGAGAACATATTCCACAATGAATTAAGGTTGGAGCACGAGTTCTACAACATCTAGAACAAATCAAGAAATCAAGTCCCAAGGTTGTAAAATTATAAACGCGTCCCAAGTCCTTTCCAACACTTTGATGAATGAAAATAGACATCATACAACTGCAAGAAGAAAGAAAAAAAAAAGCTACTACGTTCCATGCAAGCAAGTCTGCTGTGGATTGATCAACACATGGAATAATAGTTAAAAAAATTAACATAGTAATCAGAGCATATTACGAAGGACTTATAGAGCTTACTAACTTTGGGCTGCAGAACACTTTACAATTCAACAGAACAGGACACATGCACTAGAATCTATTCAAAACATATTCAGCTAGAAGCAAGATGTAAAGGTCTACTTTTTGCAAAATTTCACAGGACACATTCTTCATGCTTCCCTCACTCACAGCTATGACCTTTCAACTATGCAATGAAAACCTATTAAGTTTCAAAAATATTGTGTTTGAAGAGATACATAGTGCTTAATGAATCTACGACTTGAGTACTGGAATATATATGAGATCCCGGACAAGGAAGAGATTTAAAATAAACCAAATATTAAGCGCGGGTGGTTTTACATACCTGTATGCTTTGACAGAGATTTAAGTTAGGGTCACCGAAGACGCAGAAAGTTTCCTTCTTAAATTCCTTTGATATCTTACCTTATATACTTCCCATATATGTATATATATATATGGCCAGTTGTTATGGTTTAGCAATATGCCACATTGATTTGGTAAGTTGAGTGGGCCAAGTTATAAGACAATATGGCCAACTGCAAAGCATCCATCAAAACATTTTTTTGACAAGTGCATGGCATTTATCAAAACAAGGGTTCATTTGATGCTGTAGTCATCTTTTTTGTGCCCAAATACATTTCGATGGTGGGATTGATATTCCAAACCAACTAGACATTTATTAAAATAGCTCTACAAATCATGGCTGACCCCTGCCTCTATGTCCTGCAATGTTTTGTCGGTTACTGTAGCTATGCAATATGCACATGATTTTTAATGCCTGTGACCTTTTGCCACCAGCTCTCTCTATGTATTATTATGCCAAAAATCATGGCTCAACCCTGCATGATATGGGAAATCAAACAGGGGGAGAACAGGATGAAAAAGGTCTCGGGCACTCAAAATAATCTGTTGCGACTTGATCAAAATATTCATAAAGAAGCTAACTAGCCAAAATAATAATAGCAATGCACTATTGCTTGGTCATGAACTTTACTTGGTCATAGCTCTATTGAATATGATCCTATGGCATGTTTTTTATATTTTGTTTGGGCAGATTGTTTTGAGATAATGAAGGCTCTGATACCATTTCTGTGAGTGTAATCAATTTTAGAGGTGTCATGTGGAAAAGAAATAAAAAAGTAGAATAAACAATTGCATATGGACCACAAAGATTTACATGTTTTGACTTTAGACCTACATCCACAGGTGACGGTGTTGAATAGAAAGTTTCACAGAGAAATAAGGAAAAGGAAATTGTGGTGCAAAACTCTGACAAAACCTAAACCTCAAACACACCCAATGTGCTATCTTTTGCCAAATTACAAAGACTGGCTCACAGAGAAAACATAGAGCTGGTTAGGAGACTTTCTGTGGAGACAACCCAAACCAAATAGGACTAGGTGATACTATTGGCTTTGTATTACAAGACAAGAAAGCTAACTGACTATCAATGGGTTATAATTCCATGTGGTACAGGTAAGGCTTATTCAAGCCAAGCATAAACTTGATTTATTATAAAATCAGTAGTCATCAACAATCCAACACAAAATCATAGGCAAAAAAGAAAGGCAATCTGATTGGATTTAGAAGTTATATGTACGCCTCTCTCACCAATAACACTCTAATTACTATATCCAACATATTTTATGGAAAATCATCATAGAAACTAGAAAACACAGTTTTAAGACAATCTTCCAATTATATAGAATATCAACATTAATTTTCATATTTACTGAATTAGTGAATCTTTAAAGAGTCCATGCAAACAATAAAGAGATGTGAATATAATAAAAAATATAAGAAATAAAAATCTCAATTACTCAGTCAAATAAAGTTTACATGATCTTGGATTTAGACTGCTAAATAAATTAAGAAGGATGCCCAATCAAGAATATGGAATTATCCTACTTTGGAACTCATTCTCAAGAGCAAGCACTGATATTGTAATATGCGATGTTTTGTACAAGATTGATGTACGCTTAATTGACTTGTAACGAACACAAGACAACAAGAAGAGTACAGAAAGAGCATGATATGTTCAGGTTTCTACAGGAAAACATGAAGAAGTCAAGCGCTATTCAACAATGAAGCTGATACTGCAAAGTATTGCCAATATATATTACTCTAATGCTAGCCAATCCTATATATAAGAAGTGCAAAAAAAAAAGGGGGGGGGGGGGGGGGGTGGGTACTTGAGACATGCATGCAAGAGAAATTATATTAATCTCAAAATTGATAACTCACCAAAGCCATGCAAACACAGGGGGTGTTTGGTACATGTTTTCAAATAACAATTTTCAGTTTTTAAACAACATTACATATATTTCCACACACGTATTTTCACACATGTTTTCAAATAACAATTTTCAGTTTTTAAGTGTGTGTACTGAACACCCCCACAATCTCTTTGAAACTGATTTTACCATGTTTCATCAGAACAACAATATGGTCTTGTCTTACTGATCTTTCTGCATCAATTAACCCCCAATCTACTGTCAGCATCATTATGCACAGCCGAAAGATTAAAGTAACAAAGAGGCCGGCATGAGTTTCAGTTGTTATAGTATGCAAAAATAGGAAGATTATATGTCAATTGTAATGAAGGGGGCTATAAACTTATAATTATAGTCCAAATCAGTCACAATAATGCAAAAGGCAACATCATTACAGAGAACTATCCATAGCTGTTGTACCAAGTGAAATATGTTCTTCATAAAAAAGAAAAAATACACTTAAATCTGATAAAATAAACCAAGGTCCCATATAATCAATATCTTTGTTCTGCTTTTAGTGCACGCAATAATATACGTTCTTCAAGTTAAGCACAATTTTCACTAGGAAGATGATTGTAGATTACTAATTACACAGCATAGTTTAAATTAACGTGCACTTCATGCTTTATTGAAATGCATGAAACTATAAATGAACACTAGTTGTTCACAATAATACATAATACAAGTACCATAAGATTCCTTCTTTTTTGCCAAGAATAAGATTTCATTTGACGGTGCCAATCATTGCATTCTCGACATTCAAATAATGAGAGAGGGAGATTTTCATTAGCTAATCAAATAAATTAAAACCTCCTTTTGAGGTCAAAGTAAAAAAGAACATTTTCTCCTAAATACACGTGTACAAAATTGTTCACCAGTTTAACAATGACGTTGTTCCCTAAACCTGCAAGTGTTTATCCACCAAGACAATCTCTTGGTGTCAAGAAATTGTTGGGACCAGCAACAATTTTACCAAACTATATTAAAAGCATCATGGCATTAAAAATAGCGGCATTTCAGAACAAACGAAAAATTGGGAGAAAAAATTCTCTCACTATTGTGAAACTTTGGCACTAGTAGCCATTTTACCAAAACTATATCCAAACCATTATGAAATGTCATTATAGAAAATTCGAAAAAGTGAAGAAGAAAAATTGATTAATTTCGTGAACCTTGGAAAGATTACGCTCAAAATTGCCAACATGCAATGGGGCCCTGTTTGGTATGGCAACTTAAACACATGTTTTCAGTTTTTAAACAACATTACACGTATTTCCATACATGTTTTTAAGTGCATGTACCAAACACCCCATAAAGTTGCAGGTTAACCACCATAACCACATCCAATGACTAGGTTCAATCAGTCTACCACTAAATGTGTAAACCACACTACTAGTGTGACCATATGTGAAGTATTTGGACCAAGTGATCCTTGTACCACAAAAGTACTTCTAGAACCTCTCAAGCATCCTTCTCCCTGCTACACAAGCTACTTCAAAAACATTCCCTTGGGGTCCTTTTAGAAATGACCGGTAATAATTGTTATTTTATCTTCTTTCTAAGTTTTGCATGGTCTTTTGATTACATAGCATAAAAAAATGACCAGCACTACAAATAGCTTTTGTTTTTTGGGGGAAACAGCACTACAAATAGGTAGTATAAATAATCTCAACCCATTCTACTGGAATGAAAAATGTTATGATATGCAAATGAAGCATTTTCCAACGCTTTTAGGTTCTATTTTTGCCCCTGAAATATCATACAAGAATTTTGATAAATAAAGCCTTCTAGCTCCAAACCTACTTCTATTTTTCATTGAAATAAAGCATTGTCCAAAGCTCTAGAATCCCATATATTTACTATCAAAATGAAATGAGGATTGAATTTAAAATGCTTTGATATAGAAAGTTACAATCTGAGTGACTAGTATCAAAATTATTTGACTCAACCAAAATTTTCATGATTCAATGACTTCAAATGTCCAATTAGCCTCACAACAACAGTAAACCGAAGTAATTCAAGTATGATAGTGTTTAAAAGAAACTTCCAATTAGTAGTTAAATTAAGATTAGAATTTAGTAAAAATGAATCTATTCAACTCTATTACTGAATGAATCTTGTAACAAACTTACCAAAATTTGTTGTAAGTAAAATCAATGCTGTTGTGATTAAGCAGGATCTATTTTTTCAACTCTCCACATGCAATAACAATTCCATAAAATGCAGGCTTTGACATTCATGATCTTACTTTCTAGATACAATGTGTTGTTCATTTCATAATAATAAGTAAAGAGATAGTAAAACTACACATTGTAATGAAAAATAATAACAAACATCTGGTAAATCACTGATCTGACTTGTATCAGACACCTAACATGTACAATCAATGGTTTGAGGCTAGTATAATCCATAATAATTAAGCGTACACGCATTCTCCGATAGTGATATTGTTCACCATAGGAAAACAACAACAACAAAAAGATAGTGATATTGTTCACCCGCTTCATATGGCCCACTGGAAGAAATAGATGGTCAGTACTCAGTAGTTTTCTTTTATTTCTGCACTAGACATCTTCTTGGGATATCTTATGCATGTGAACGTGCAAGCATCACTACCAACCATTCTGATCAAAGAAGCCAAACTGTTTTCCTTTCGAGAAGCAGAGTTCAAGCTCTTTGACCCTATGTTCAAGCCAATGTTAACCAATGCTTTCATGTTGTTTCCTTAATTCCAGCTCTTAATCAACACAAAGCTGAAAAAGAAAAAATATGTAAGCACATCCTGAATATTTGGCACTTTCATATTTCATATATAGGTAAAGGAAAACTTATGTGATAATTGAGACTATTGAGTAGTTAATATAGATGGTTCTAGTAGATTATAATTAAGATTTTCTTTTTTAAATGTTGCTTTAACAGATGCAAGTCTTGTAAGACATTTTAAGAATTATCGAAAAATATGTTGTTTGCCATTAATTTTTTATATTAAGAAAATAGCTTATTTGCCTATGAAAGTTTTTTATAGCCTCAATGTTCTTTAGGTACAACGGTATTTTAACTAATTTTCAACAAATAAACAATAAAAAAATTAACAAAAGGTACATCGAATCACATGAAATTCCTAAAGTTGTAGTCTTTAATAACTGAAATTAAACAACATTACATAAAAGGAAAAAAAAAAAATACAAAACTTTATCGGCATTGAAAACGTGTCAAAAGATTTTATTTGGCATAAAATACACGACCGATCTAAAAAATAAAAA
Organism: Quercus berberidifolia; assembly: GCA_028535905.1. NCBI lineage: Eukaryota > Viridiplantae > Streptophyta > Magnoliopsida > Fagales > Fagaceae > Quercus > Quercus berberidifolia. The sequence goes on along the minus strand of JAPQVW010000008.1, from coordinate 32,445,309 downwards.
ATAGTAGATTCGGATTTTTTGGTTGCTTGTTCATATTATATGCTAATATTAATTATGTGCAGATCTAAGGAAACAACTACCCGAAAAGTCAAAGCATAATTCAAAATAGTGAAAAAATTAAAATAATCTAGGGTTTATCATTGATGTACCATAAGATCGATTTATTAAATTGAATTATAGATATACATAGATGAAAAAAAAAAAAAAAAAAAAAAAAAAAAAAACTTTTTTATTAAAATTAATATATCATAAGCTTTAGAATAAGAAAAAAGGGTAAGATCTATACCATTGGTTATACAACCCCACCTCATCTGGCTGCATCCATGAATCTTCTAGGAACTGAAACCAAAATTCAAAAGCACATAACATCAGAAAATTAAAGCAACATTCATGTAAATATGACATCCCATCACACACACACACACACACACACATATATATATATATATATATATATGAAACCATTTGTGCGTAGAAAGATGTGTTTGTGTTTGTAATAAGAAGAAAGAAATTGATTACTTTGAAGGTGAGTCATAATGTGGAAATCTGGTAATTCGCTGATTCGCTGTGAGCACAAACTTTTCTGCTTATGCTGCTTTTTGATTCTCTTCTTGTTTGAGAATATTAGAATTTCTCTATTCTCCTCCATTGGAGTTTACCTACCTACAGATATCTATATAGAAGGATTGTATTTCTCACTCACTCTTTGATCACAAGGGTTTCTATGAGAATTGAGAAGTGAAGAAGACTGAAGCATGGTGAGGCTATTTATTGTGTGTTTGCTTTGTAACGTACGCTAATTGGCTTTGTAACGTATGTTTCTCTCATACTTCCAGAACGTACGATAATTTCTAGACCAACAAACCCCAATCGTACTTATCTTTTTGAGGGAACGGTAGTACAAGATTTGAACCCTCTTGGGACCAATAGTTAAAATTTTCTTTAAGCAAATTTCTTACAATTTTATATATATATATATATATAGGTGTAAATGCACTTTTAGTCTCTACATTTTGACTTTTTTCCATTTTGGTCCCTACATTTTAATTTTACTACTTTTAGTCTCTAAACTAATTAACGTGTATTATTTTCGTCATTTTCATCAATCAACCGATGGAAATATCTAAGGTAGCTGACAGAAGAATTAAAATATTATAAAAAAATGCCACATCAGCATCTAATTTTAAAAAAAAATTATCAATTTTAACTAAATAAAAAAAGAAAAAAACAGAATTAAAAACAATAAAATACACAAATTTAGATCTAATTCATTTTGAACAAGAACACACAAGAACATGATCACAAATTTAAACATCAATACAAGAACATAAGAGCACAAACCCAGAACCAAACACAAACTCAAATTTAAAAATACAAAGAACACAATAACAAACATAAACTATTTACTCTCAAAATAAATGCCATGTCAAATTCAGAAAAATCATACAAATCCAGAAAATCATACAAACCCATCAAGAACACACAAGAGCACAAACCCAAAAAAATCATACAAACCCAGAAATCAAACACATAAAAATCATAAAAGAATATTGAACAAAAAAAAAATCAATCCATATATATACACAAACCAAATTATCCAAAAGAAAAAATAGATTTAAATTGGAAAATTAAATCAATGCAATCATTAACAAAATACCCACAAAATTGAACAAACCCATCTCAATCCCTCAACCATACCAATACAAAGCAAAACATTTCAGCCTCTCTTTAGACCCACAATGGACCAAGCCGATCCAGACCTAAAAAACCCAAATCTACCCACCACCTGCGACCCAAAAAAACTGAACCAACACCACTAATCTGACCCAGCCACCACGATCTCCACCTCCACCAATCTGGCATCGCCATCAAACCTAACCAACCCGATTTGGGTGTGCATGTTATTACACACGTTACATGCTCACAAAGCCTCACAACACTGAGCACAAAAACACATATACCCAGCACTTACCCTCTGTTTTGCCCTTTAACCTCCACATCTCATTTTTGTGGATCAAGTGCCGTTCAAGATGCTCTTAGCTTGTAGATCAGAGAATAGCTTCTAGGTTTGGGAGTAAAGAGATTCGGGTTTAGAGAGAGTGTTTGTTGATTTTGGGCTTAGGTCGAGAGTTTTGTGAGTGCTGGGTTCTGTGGTGGTGTTGGCTGAGTTTCGTGGTGGAACAAGGAGGTTGTGCCTTGTTTTGGATCAAGGAGAGAGAAGTCGAGGTCTAGAGAGAGATGGACTTAGATCAAGTTTTGGGTCTCAAGTGTTCGAAGTGTGTGAGATTTAGTTTGAGTGGTAGAGAAATTGGAGGTGGAGGAAGCTCCGGGCATGGTGGCCATGGAGCTTTGGCATAGAGGAGAGGAAAGATTTAGTTTGTTATTGTGTTCTTTGTGTTTGGTTTTGGGTTTGTGCTCTTATGTTCTTGTGTTGATGTTTAAATTTGTGATCATGTTCTTATGTGTTCTTGTTCAAAATGAATTAGATCTAAATTTATGTATTTTATTTTTTTAATTCTAAAATTAGATGCTGTTGTGGCATTTTTTATAATATTTTAATTCCTCCGTCAGTCACCTCAGATATTTTCATCGGTTGACTGACGGAAAGGACGAAAATAACGCGCATTAATTGGTTTAGGGACTAAACGTGATAAAATTAAAATGTAGGGACCAAAATGGAAAAAAGCCAAAATGTAGGGACTAAAAGTGCATTTACACTATATGTGTGTGTGTGTGTGTGTGTGTGTGTGTGTGTTACCTTTTAGATGTACGATTCATGTGTTGCTGGATACGTAACATAATAAAAAATAATGTTACCTTATATATATATATATATATATATATATATATATATATATATATATATATATATCATGTAATTTAAGATTTTAAATAATACCTAAACATCGTATTTTGTAAAAGGTAAATGCCAGGTTCATAGTATTAGGTTAGCAAACCATGAGCAACCTTGTGTCTTGTAAGTTTATTTGAAGTCCATGACATGTATCAAGGTATACACAAGAGGTTGCAAGTTATGAAATCTTGACACATAGTAGATCGATTGAGATCTCAACACATAGTTTACTAAAGTCGAGCCATCAAGAGAATCATGCTGTCAAAATCCTGATTCAGCCTAATCAAGATTTTTAAGGTTTGAAGCTTTTAAGGTTTCGTGGATTCCAATTTAAGTTATAAAAGGAAACCTAGAGAACAAGATATGAGACTTCTGGGAGATGTGTATTGCACTCTTAAGGTGAGGGTTAACCAAGTTCTCACAAAGCATCACTATGTGATCAAGGTTTTAAGATTATTCAAGATTTGTTGATCAAGTTGAAGTTTTTGCAATGAGTAAATAGACAAGTTGCTACGAAAAGGCTTCAAAAGGGTTCTTAAAGGTGTGAGCATGTTCACATTCAAATAAAGAGCTTAGTTTTTGCACTAGATGCACACTAGATGCACCTTGATGCACACTAGATACACCTTGCTGCATACACTCTAACACTTGACATATTTTGCATTCACTCATGCTAATTAAGTCCTTTTAGACCTTTTAGCACATTTAACATGTTCTTGTGTCTATGTCATGCATAGGTTTATACCTTGTTCCATCATCCTTAGCATGTCTTGTTTACTTTATGCTTTGTAGCATTTTTTAGATATTTTTGTTTTTCGTTTGAGCTTCATTTTCTCATTCATCTTACACCCCTCTTGCATCATCTTTTACCCTTGTTTATATTTTCTTTTCTTTCCTTCTTTCTTGATTCATTTGTCTATTCGTGACAAAAAGGAAGAGAGTATACTTGAGAGTATACCGGAGTGTATTGTCATTTCTATATGACTCATGTGCACATTCTTCGGGGGAGAAATTCTACTTCGTGCACATTCATAGGGGGAGAAAGCCATAGGGGAGATGCATGTACTAAAGGGGAGAAGACATCTTTTATATGAGAAAACCTTGTTTTGTCTTGTTTTATGTTATGCTTGTTTTCTCGTTGTTTTATGGTGTTTTGAGTTACATTTAGTATCTATGCTTTGTTGCTTTCATCGCATCGTGTTTATGTATTGGACATGCATACATCCTTATGCTAATGTGCTTTATTGGTTGTATGTTTGGATGATCATTTGCTTTGCTATATGATCATTTTAGTCATTTCCATATGACAATCATGTGTTTGATCAAGTTGCTCACATGTTTCACAACATGTTTACTTGGTCGCATTTTATTTGTTACATTATACTTGTCCTTTTATCACTTGATTTACCTTGAGGGTCTAATGTATTTTGTGCAAGTGTTTCAGGTTACAGGTATACATGTTCCAAGTTCATCACAGGTGTTAGATTTAGGTGTGAGTGAGTTTTGCTATTGTTCTCAAACTCACGTTTAAGTCTAGAGTCTGTTATAGGGTGTTTTGTCACGGAATAACCAAAGGGGGAGATTATAAAGTTGTGATTTACAACTATGTTTTATGTGGCTCTATTCCATGACAAAAAGTGTTGTAATTGCTTTAATTTTATTCCTTGTATTTTGTGGGATTTTATTGTATTGGGTTTAGTATTAAGTTGGTAAAGAATTAAGTATGTATTGGAAGAACAAGTGGATTTTGCGAGAAGATTGTGAGAAGCACGTGAAAAGCTAACCCGTGAAAGAGCCACGTGCGAAGCACATGACTGGAAGTTGAAGAGTTGTGCCAGGCTGTCAGTTTCGCGGGTATCTCGCAGTTAAAGCCTTACCCGCGAAACACTTGCAAAACATTCTGCCTGGAGGATTTTTAAGTGTGACTTTTTTACCCTTCACCCATACTATATATATCTTCATTACCCACAAAAGTACGAGGAGGCCATTTAGAGAGAAAAACCCTAGATAGGTTTTCTACAATACACACACCCATCTTTTATAGAGAGAGCTACTCATCCTTAGTGAGAAATCATTCTAGCCTCTTCTCTTTCCTTCTCCCACTGTCATACCTTGAGAGGAGATTTGTACCCAAATACAACTCATACCTTTTCAAAGTGTAAAGAGTGTTTTAGAGCTTGAGAAGTTTTGGGGATTTGCCAAAAGAAGTCGGTGAGGCTTGGCGGATGCAATTGGGCGTATTGCAGGATCCAAGAAAGTTAGAGAAGATAAGGCTTCGTTAAGTCCATTGGTAGTAGGAGTTTGGAGGGCTCAAGTAAATTGTGTATGTAACACCCCAGTTATTAAGCATAATTTGGAAGAAGTTTGAGGGGAAAATTGGTAATCTACTCACAAGATATTTTTAGGGCAAATTGGTAATTAAGCTTTTCAACTTAAGTCACCCCCACCCCCTTTCTTCCTCATTTCACGTTGATATCTCTCTCCCTCTTGACCAACTGCCCCTTCTCTCTATTTTTCTATCCTTTTATCTCACCCACCTACCAAAACACAAACAAACACACTCTAGTTCCCATCTACTTCATCATTTCTTTCCCCTCTCTAGTCGAAACCTCCCTATCAAGGAGGATTCTGTCTCCATTGATTCTCCTAGTAGAGCCAAAACTCCATGAGATTTTGAAGTGCAAGAGACCCAAGGTAAAAATCTAAGTTTTCTCTCAGTTTCTTCTATGAAATCCTTTGCATTTTGTTAGTTTATGATGTTTATGGTATATACTTTATGGGTTTGGTGAGTATTGGAAGTTTAGAGGGTTATGAGGATTTGGGCGGCAAGAGTTTTTATTAAATCCGAAAAGTTTAAACTATTTGGGGGTGTTTGCTTTGATGGGGTGTTTTGGCTGTCTATTTTACTAGTGGGTATTTGAGGTTTGGTTTCCTAGAGCAGCTATATGGGTTTTGTTGTTGCATGAGTTGATTCCAAAGTGTTTCTTTTGCATTTGAATGGCTTTGACATATGTGAATGTGGGCATGTGCTTGTTGCATGTCAAGTGTTTGGTAAATTGCGTATATGAGTTAAAGGATCGAATTTCTTGACTCGTGTTGTGATGACTATTATACAAGGTTATTGGTTGCATTCATAGTTGTTATCATGTGCTAAAACATGTAGTTTTAAGGTTATTCAAGTCTGAAAGTTTTTGGCATAGTATTAAGATTATAGTAATTTTATTTTGGAATTGTAAATCTATCCCTGATAGATTTGAGCCAGCTGCAATATATGATTTTTAATAAATTATAGAAAAATATTTTTGGGCTGAATTTTCTATGGTGCATTGTATACATATAGGGGAATGTTCCCTTAAAGTTTTGAATTAATTGGATAACTTTTCATTGACCAAACAATTTTTACAAAATGGCTGCCCTGCTATGTATTGAATCTGAAGGTAAGACTAAAACATTGAGAAATTGTGGAATTAATCTCAAACCTAGGTTGATCTTATCTTAGCTTAAATATATTATTTAGTACCCAAAGAGATTCATCAGTATGCTATATCATCTTATGATGCACATTATTGCGGTAATGAATTTAAAATGTTTTGGTTGTGTCAGTACTATGAGTTTCTTGGATGCTTGTTTGGTTCCTGCTTGGGAAGGGTACTTGTCTTAGGACAAGCAAGCTAGACTTTAGGGCTTTTGGTTTGATTTTAGGGTATTATTACGATTTATGGAGATAAGTGTGATGGTACTTTATGAAAGGCTTTGTTATTGATAGGTTTGATCATTGTGTTTCTAGGTTCCGATATTCTTGGTGATGGACCTAGTGACTGGATTAGTTGATTTTGTGATGCCCAGTTGAGGTAAAATTGTTTGGCCTTTCGAAGTAAGTAGCTTTTTAATGGAATTTTTGGAAAATAACCATATTGCATAAACATTATTTTTGGGTTAAACACGTTTTGGAAAATTATTTGTGGAACTATATATTTCTAAAAACTATTGTGTTGTAACCTTAATGTATATAACTATTTATGAAAAGTGCATCATGTTTAATATTGCATATGGGGAAATGCATGAATATTTGGCATGGGAAAGAAAAAGCATCTTTGATTAAATTCGTGAGAATGGATTTTATGGATTTATTGCATTATTCGCAAAATTTAAAAATGCTTTGATAATAGGGAGAGTTGATACAAAATCTTTTTGACAAGAAATGAGTTTGAAGGCTTTGAGAAGCTTGTGAATATCTTTGGATATTAAAAGGTTTTGTGAAACTACTTGGAAATGAACTGTGTTTTGAATTCATGTAATTTATGAGCTCTTTATGTTTTACCCTTGTGTCGTGACGTGTGATTACCCAATGATTACCTAGCTAGATACTATAGTCTGTGTGACATTGGTATCTTAGCACCCATCTTTGTGAATGCGATAAGTTCCATCTTTGTGACGACAGATTAGTTCTATCTTTGTGACGGCATATGAGTTCCGTCTTTGTGATGGCAATGAGTTCTGTCTTTGTGACGGCAAATTAGTTCCGGCTGTGTGTCAGTGATGAGTTCCGTCTTTGTGATGGCGTTGTCACATGGCCCTGGGGTTGGATTTTCATGTTTTGGAATGGTGTTTTGATAGCTCACAGTAAATAGTATGTAGTTTCATGTTAAAATATTTTAAGAAAGTTTGGTGCTACATCGTTTAAATCATTCTTGTCATTTTACCAATGAAAATGGATTTGCTTGATTTTCATGGAAATTCCCAAATTATAACATGTTTTGTAAAATGTTCATTATCATGAAACTTGCATTTCCCCCACCCCCATTAATTGTGCTACATATTGGGCTTTAGCTCATCCCACTCTCCAACAATTTTTCAGATAAATTTGCTATACCCCGGGCATGGAGCTTGTTTATTTGGTGGTGATTGGAGCATTATGCTAATTGAGAGAATTATGTTATGATTGGTTGGTGACTCAACTGACAAATTTTATTGAGGCCATAGCTAATTCTATCAGAGGTTGAGCTTTTGAGGTTTGTTAGCCTTGGGCATGGTAAACCTAGATTCTGTCATTGAGGTTAAGGATTGTGATTTGATGTTGATCCTTTTGGAGTCTTGGAATTTCGTGTATATTTGGAGACATTGTTTGTAATTTGTATTGTTTGTAAATGTGTTATAATGTTTTGACTTGTAATATAGAGATCTTAGTATGGTTATTTATCCTTATCATGTGTTGAGGAGAAGAAAAAGAAAAAAATCTCCTACATTCTCACTCTTAATGGTTCTTCTCTCATGCTTTGGACCCTTTTAGGTTTGGGGCATGACAGGGTAGACTAGGCTTGGAGAGTCTTTTGTTATTCGTGTACTCCAACTTTATTCTCTAGTGGATCGTTTACCGGTTGGAGGGCGGCGGAGAGGTTTTTCGCTGAGTTCTTCAATTTCCTTTTTGATGACACGTCTTGATGTTATCTTGTGGTTACATCTCTCTTCCCTTACTCTTGGTGCTTTACTTTTATTGTTTGTTATTCATGTTTGTGCACTAGAGTAGTTATCGGTTTATTGTGCTTCATTTATTCTTGTTCCGCATTTAGATAAGTTAGAGTAAAAGCAATCTAGCCTTAATTTTTATTTGGGGGTCTAAACAAGTTCTTGTGTTTTCACACAAATTCGAGCTTTCAAAGTCCTTAAAGAGTCCCTGGTTTTAGAATTGTGTGTGGTCACATCAGTAAGTTTACTTGAGTTAGAAATAGAAGCAATCTAGCCTTAATTTTTATTTGGGGGTCTAAACAAGCTCTTGTATTTTCACACAAATTCGAGCTTTCAAAGTCCTTAAAGAGTCCCTGGTTTTGGAATTATGTGTGGTCACATCAGTAAGTTTACTTGAGTTAGAAATAGATTTAGGATTAAATATGTTGTAATCTCAGTTCCTAAAAAAAAAAAAGATGTACTCTTCTTTTCTTTTCTTTTCTTTTTTACAATTAATTTGTTTCCTTTAGATTTGCAGATAAATCATTAGAGATTTTTTCTCTTTGTCACCATATCATGTGTCTCATTTAATTTCCACTATGTTTACTTTTTATTTTTTTACCATATGGTTATGCGATTGTTTAGCCAAGGTTTGAATCACTTCATCATAATTGGTTAACTAAAGATTCTTGGCTTTGAAATTGGTGAATTGGTACAACTAGGTTCTAAATCCTCAATGGTTGATTGAAAATCCCTAGGTAGGGGCAAAACCATCATTTCACAAGTCTAGGGTTAAAAAGGTGATTTTACAACATGGCATAATTTAAAACTTGACCTAACACAAAATTCAAGTTGAATTGAACTTTCAAGGGAAAAATTGTTATTTTTTGCATAAAATTTGGGAACTTTATTTTATAAATATCAAAGCTTAATTATCATTGGTTGAAAAATACTCATAAAGTAGTATTAAGCAGAAAATAAAACTTAGGTAAAATTTTTATGTGCCAGACATTTAGTGTCTAGAAGACTTAAATTGAAGGATTGGTTCATTACATAGAAGTTCTTAAGTTTATATGCAAAAATTATTTTCCTGAATTCTTTGTGTGAATTAATTAATTAAGATGGCAACATAATAAAACCTAATTTGGTTATGTTTTCCAATTTGGTTTCTTGGAAACATGCCAAATTTGCCTTCTACTATTTGAGCAAGTTCCTCACTCTCAATCTTTTCGACCTATCATCTGGTCTCTTTCTATTCCAAGATAAAAGTTTCAAATTCACATCTCTAACCCCACCTTCCAACTATTATTTTTTCTTCTTCTTCTTTTAGAGCTCCTTGCATCATATTTTAAACCCAAAAAAAAAAAAAAAAAATGTAGGGATATTATTAGGAAATTTAGTGAAAATCATGACTAAAATATACGACGAAGTCAAAATTTAGTTGGGTAGATTTGAATATTGGATGAGTATAATTTTTTGGGATTGTTTTGGTTGTAATTGATTTCTAATACAATATATTTTTTAAAATATTTCCTTATATGCCTTTTAAGATTTTTTGAAGAGTAGTTTAGAATATTCTTACTCCTTGTCTACCACAAACGACCCATGTGCAATTGCTCTCAATGGCTGAGATTGAGAGTTAAAAAATATTATAAGAACATAAAAGTTAAAAGTTAAAAAGTGAAGAAGAAAAAAAGTAAAAACTTTTTGTAAGAGGAGAATGGGGTAATTGCACTAGGGTAATGTCCATTACACATACCCTCTTACACATACCATATGTACACCACTTATGCACAAATATCGTGAATTTACGTCCCAAATTTAGTTCAAAAAAGTGTGTATGTGTGTGTGTAAATCACTGATTCCGACTCATCCTCTTGGGTCATACAATGTAGCATAATAAGTATGAACTCTAAATACCATTCACTCTTCAAAAACTTTAACCACTACATCATGCTTCCTGTATGGCTATGAATGACCCAAAGAAAAATACTAGCAAGATGACTAGAGGATAGTTAGTCAATTATAATGTCTAGAAGACTTAAATAGAAGCCATACTTCATTACAGAGGATAGTTCCTCATGGCTAAGCTTATAACAAAATTGCTGGGCATCTTCTTTGTGGCTTCGTATGCAGGTACATGATGTTCCAGCCAGGTATGCAGGTACATAAAGTTCCAGCAGGATATTTGGAGAGATCGTTTCTTTTTTCTGCAAGCACTACCACCAATATCTACCTTTGGCTGAAGAGACACTATGTGCCATGCAAACATGAGGGAAAAGTGTTCCACGCGGCAAGAGTGATGGATCATATTCCCTGAAATTAACTCAATAAAGTCAAATAAAAGCTATGATGCTGTATTCATATTTTTAGTGCTCAGATACATTTCTATGGTGTGATTGATATTCCAAACCAACTAGACATTGATTGAAATAGCTCTACAAATCTTGCTTGACCCCTGCCTCTATGTCCTGCAATGTCTTGTTGCCACTAGCTCTCTCTATGTATTATTATGCCAAAAATCATGGCTCAACCCTGCAAGATATGGGAAATCAAACAGGGAGAGAACGGGGGGAAAAGGTCGCAGGCACTCAAAATAATCTGTTGCGACTTAATCAAAATATTCATAAAGAAGCTAACTAGCCAAAATAAAAATAGCAATGCACTATTACTTGGTCATGAACTTTACTTGGTCATAGCTCTATTGAATAATTAAGATCCTATGGCATGATGTTGATATTTTGTTTGGGTGGATTGTTTTGAGATAATGAAGGCTCCGATGCCATTTCTGTGCATGTAATCAATTTTAGAGGTGTCATGTGGAAAAGAAAAAGAAAAGTAGAATAAATAATTGCATATGGACCACAAAGATTTACATGGTTTGACTTTAGACCTACATCCACAGGTGATGGTGTTGGATAGAAAGTTTCAGAGAGAAATAAGGAAAAGGAAAGAGTGGTGCAAAACTCTTACAAAACCTAAACCTCAAATTAGAAAGACTGGCTCACAGAGAATAGAGCTGGTTAGGAGACTTTCTGTGGAGACAACTCAAACCAAATAGGACTAGGTGATACTATTGGCTTTGTATTAATACAAGGCAAGAAAGCTAACTGACCATCAATGGGTTATACTTCCATGTGATACACGTAAGGCTTATTCAAGCCAAGCATAAACTTGATTTATTATAAAATCAGTAGTCATCAACAATCCAACACAAAATCATAGGCAAAAAAAAAAAAAAAAAGGGCAATCAGGTTGGATTTAGAAGTTATATGTATGCCACTCTCACCAATAACACTCTAATTACTATATCCAACTTATTTTATGGAAAATCATCTTAGAAACTAGAAAACACAGTTTTAAGACAATCTTTCTATTATATAGAATATCAACATTAACTTTCATATTTACTGAATTAGTGAATTTTGAATCCTGCTAAGGCTACAAAGAGTTGTCACCAATGATTACATTGATTTGTTATATTGAAATTGCAAATATAAGAATTTTAACTTAATATTAATAGCGTATAACATATCTAATAAATCATTCTTTCACTTTTTTCAACTTCTTTGTTGCAAATGTGTGCCAAGACTTTCACGTGTATTTATTTCACAATTTATTTTATATTTGTTTTATTATTTTGATTATGAATGTTGCGTCATCCTTACTAAGATTTTAGTAAGTTGAAAACTGCATTGGGGAGATTAACAAGTCTTTGAGCAAAAATAGCATGATTTTATGAGACGTTAATCAGAGAATGAAATAGGTGACTACATTGAAGCAACTGCTGAACATACCTCAATTCGAAGACACTTAAATCCAAAATCTCTCTCTCTCTCCCTGACCTTACTTTAGCTTTCCCAGCATACCTAACTGACACCAATACAAGATATTCTGTTTTTCATTTTTGATAAATAAACCAATTACAAGAATTACATTCATAATCCAAAAGTATGACAAGTTAAAAGTTAAAGCTGCTCAACTTTCAGAACCAGATGCGAGTTAATCTTTCTACTTTGTCTAGTTGGGAAAATGAATTCCTTTGGTCAGTTTTATGCACAAGCTTTATTTAAAAAGCTAGTGATAGTTAGAATAAATTTCTGGTATAAACAACAGCAATGCCATACACATGAGATTAGTACTTCTTAGGGGCTTGCACCCTCTTAACATTCCAAAACATATCTATGGTGGGAGGAACTATCCATGGCATGATCCAGATCTAAGGTATAATTATTCTTAAAGTTGAATTTATTACAAGTTCCGGCTACAAGCCTACAACATTGATAGAAATTCTGGCACAAACCAATATAAAACAAAAAACAAAATTAGGAAGTTACACCCTCTCTACTCTACCCAATTTTTTTATTACCTAAAGGAATAGGTTTTCCCTTAAGAATCAATGCAGAAGTTTATCTTTTATCTTTTCTTCCTCTTTTTTTTCCTAACAAAAAATATTATATTTGGTATTCTGACTCCAATAATAATTGAATATATAAAAACTCACTCCCTAAATGGAAAATTTTCAGATTACACAATGACTCACCAAAAGAGTCCATGCAACAATAACGAGATGTCAATATAATAAAAAATATAAGAAATAAAAATCTCAATTACTCAGTCAAATAAAGTTGAAACGATCTTGGATTTAAACTGCTAAATAAATTAAGAAGGTTGCCCAATCTAGAATATGGCATTATACTACTTTGGAACTCATTCTCAAAAGCAAGCACTGATATTGTAGTATGCCATGTTGTGTACAAGATTAATGATGTAAGCTTAATTGACTTGTAACGGACACAAGACAGCAGGTAGAGTACAGAAAGGGCACGACATGTTCAGGTTTCTACAGGAAAACATGAAGAAGTAAAGTGCAATACAACAATGAAGCTGATACTGCAAATTATTTCCAATATATATTACTCCAATGCTAGCCAAACCCATATATAAGAAGTGCAAAAAAAAAGGGGGGTGGGTACTTGAGGCATGCATGCAAGATAAATTTTATTAATCTCAAAATTGATTACTCACCAGAGCCATGCATATCACATGTTCAGGCAAACACGATCTCTTTGAAACTGATTTTACCATGTTTTGTCAGAACAACAATATGGTCTTGTCTTACTGATCTTTCTGCATCAATTACCCCCTGATCTACTGTCAGCATCATTATGCAAACCAGAAAGATTAAAGAAACAGAGAGGCCAGCGTGAGTTTCAGTTGTTATAGTATGCTAAAATAGGAAGATTATATGTCATTTGTAATGATGGGTTATAAACTTATAATTATAGTCCAGATCAGTCCCAATAATGCAAAAGGCAACATCATTACAGAGAACTATCCATAACTGTTGTACCAAGTCAAATATGTTCTTCATAAAAAAGAAAAAATACACTTGAATCTGATAAAATAAACCAAGGTTCCATATAATCCATATCTTTATTCTGCTTTTGGTGTATGCAATAATATACAGTTCTTCAAGTTAAGGCACAATTTTCACTAGGAAGATGATTGTAGATTACTAGATTACACAGCACAGTTTCAATTAATGTGCACTTCATGCTTTATAGAAATGCATGAAACTATAAATGAACACTAGGTGTTCAAAATAATACATAATACAAGTACCATAAGATTCCTTCTTCTTTTTTTGCCAAAAATAAGATTTCTTTTGACAGTGCCAATCATTGCATTCCAGAAATTCAAATAATGAGAGAGAGAGAGATTTTCATTAACTAATCAAATAAATTAAAACTTCCATTTGACGTCAAAGCAAAAAAGAACATTATCTCCCGAATACACATGTACAAAATTGTTCACCAATTTAACAAAGACGTTTCCTAAACCTGCACGTGTTTATTCACCGAGACAATCTCCTGGTGTCAAGCAATTGCTGGCACCAGCAGCCATTTTACCAAACTATATTAAAACCATTATGGCATAAAAAATAGCCAGCATTACAGAACAAACGAAAAATTGGGAGAAAAAAATCTGACTTTTGTGAAACTTTGGCACCAGCAGCCATTTTACCAAAACTATATCCAAACCATTATGAAATGTCATTATAGAAAATTCAAAAACTTGAAGAAGAAAAGTTGATTAATTTTGTGAAACTTGGAAAGATTAAGCTCAAAACTGCCAACATGCTATGTAAAGTTGCAGGTTAACCACCATAACCACATCGAATGACTAGGTTCAACTAGTGTACCACAAGATGTGTAAACTACACTACCAGTGTGACCATATGTGAAATATTTGGACCAAGTGAACCTTGTATCACAAAAGTACTTCTAGAACCTCTCTAGCACCCTTCTCCTTTCTACACAAGCTACTTTAAAAACCTTCACTTGGGTCCTTTTAGAAATGACAGGAAATAATTGTTGTTTTTATCTTCTTTCTAATGCTTCACTACAAATAGCATTTTTTTTTTTTTTTTTTTTTTGAGGTAAACCAGCACTACAAATAATGAATAAACTTGACTCATTACTGGAATGAAAAATGTTATGATATTGAAATGAAGCATTTTCCAAAGCTTTAGGTTCTATTTTTGTCCCTGAAATATCATACAAGATTTTGATAATTAAAGCCTTCTAGCTCCAAACCTACTTCTATTTTTCATTGAAATAAAGTGTTGTCTGAAGCTCTAAAATCCCATTCATTTACTATCAGAATGAAATGAGGATTGAATTTAAAAATGCTTTGATATAGAAAGTTACAATCTGAGTGACTAGTATCAAAATTATTTGACTCAGCCAAAAGTTTCATCATTCAGTGACTTCAAATGTCCAACTAGCCTCACAACAACAGGAAACCAAAGTAATTTAAGTATGATAGGGTTTAAAAAGAAACTACCAATTAGTAGTTAAATTAAGATTAGAATTTAGTAAAAATATACCCATTCAACTCTATACTAAATCAATCTTTTAACAAACTTACCAAAATATGTTGCAAGTAAGATCAATGCTGTTGCGATTAAGAAGATCTATTTTTTCAACTTTCCACATACAAATCAATTCCATAAAATTCAGGCTTTGACATTCATGATCTTCCTTTCTAAATACAATGTTTTGTTCATTTCATAATAATAAATAAAGAGATGGTAAAACTACACATTGCAGTGAAAAATAATAGCAGACATCTGGTAAATCACTGATCTGACTTCTAAGTGGCACCTAACATGTACAATCAATGGTTTGAAGCTAGTATAATCCATAGTAATTAAGCATACTGTACACATTATCTGATAGTGATATTGTTCACCCGCTTCATATGGCCTACTGGAAGATATCGGCAAATTGGTCAGTAGTTTTCGTTGTGCCTGACAACCTTCTTGGGATATCTTGAGCATATGAACATGCAATCATCACCACCAACGTTTCTGATCAAAGAAGCTGAACTGTTTTCCTTTTGAGAAGCAGAGTTCAAGCTCTTTGATTGCATGTGCAGGCCAAAGTGAACCAATGCTTTCATGTTATTTCCTTAATTACATCTAATCATTTTCCTTTTTGTTTCTTGGATGTCATTAAGGACAGATCTTAAACAACGCAAAGCTGATAAAAGAAAAAATATGTAAGCACATCCTGAATATTTGATACTTTCATATATAAGTAAAGGAAAATTTATGTGATAGTTGAGACTATTAGGTTGTTAATGGGGATGTACTAGACATTATGAAGTACTATCTAGATAGATCAAGTAGATTACAATTAAGATTCTTTTTTTTCTTTTCTTTTTTTAATGTTGCTTTAACAGATACAAGTCTTATAAGACATTTATGAATTTTGAAAAATATGTTGTTTACCATCAGTTTTTAAAAAATTTTAAAAAAATTAGCTTACTTGCCTTTGAAAGTTTTTTATATCCTCAATGTTCTTTACGTACAACGGTATTTTAACTAACTTTCAGCAAATAAACAATAAAAAATTAACATTTATGTACAACGGTATTTTAACTAACTTTCAGCAAATAAACAATAAAAAATTAACAAAAGGTACATCGAATCACAAGAAATTTCTAAAGTTGTAGTCTTTAGTCACTGAAATTAAACAACATTAAGTAAAAGGAAAAAAATTCCAAAACTTTATCGGCATTGAAAACTTGTCAAAAGATTTAATTTGGCATAAAATAAAATAGTAGATTCGGATTTTGTAGTTGGTTGTTCATATTAATTATATTCTAATTAAGTGCAGATATAAGGAGACAACCACCCGAAAAGCCAAAGCATAATTCAAAACAGTGAAAAACAATTAAAGTGAATTGTGGATTTACATAGATGAGAAACACAATTAAAATGAATTATAGATTTACATAGATGAAAAAAAAAATTAAATTAATATATCATAAGCTTTAGAATAAAGGAACCAAAAGAGAATAAGAAAAAAGGGTAAGATCTATACCCTTGGTTACACACTCCCACCTCATCTGGCTGCATTCATGAATGCTCTAGGAACTGCATCCAAAGTTACAAAGCACATACCATTAGAAAATTATAGCAAAACATGCATGTACATATATATATATGATATATTCCATCACATATATGAAACCATTTGTATAAAGATATGTGTTTGTGATTGTGATAGGAGGAAAGATATTGCTTACTTTGAAGGTGAGTCATACTGTGGAAATCTGGTAATTCGCTGATTCGTTGTGAGCACAAACTTTTCTGTTCATGCTGCTGTTTGATTCTCTTCTTGTTTGAGAATATGAGAATTTCTCTATTCTCCTCCATTGGAGTTTACCTACAGATTTCTATATTTCTCACTCTCTCTTTGATCACAAGGGTTTCTATGAGAATTGAGATGTGAAGAAGATCAGAGCATGGTGAGGCGACTTATATTGTGGTAGGTTTGTAACGTATATCTGGGTATGTAACGTATGCTTCTCATACTTCGAGAAAGTACGATAATTTCTAGGCCAACCACCAATTGTACTTATGTTTTTGAGAATTCGGTAGTACAAGATTTAAAAATGGTACCTTTAAAAGTTTTTTTAAAAACATTTCTTACAATTTTTAAAAAATAATAATCAATTATCTTACTTTTTTTTTCTTCTCAAATAAAATATAAATTATACAGTCCGTATATACGTGTGTGTATCTTACCTTTTAGATTTACGGTTCATGTGCCGCTGGATACGTGACATAATAAAAAATTATGTTACCTTTTATACCTATATCATGTAATTTAAGATTTTAAATAATAAGTAAATTTTGTATTTTGTAAAAGGTAAACATTCGGTTCATAGTATTAGGTTGGCAAATTGTGAGCAACCTTGTGTCTTGTAAGTTTATTTGAAATCCAAGACATGTGCCCATGTCTGCACAAGAGATTGCAAGTTATGAGATCTTGACACATAGTAGATCAATTGAGATCTTGACACATAGTTTACTAAAGTCGAGCCATTGAGAGAATCATGCAGCCTGATTCAGCCTAATCAGGATTTTTAAGGTTTGAAGCTTTAAGGTTTCGTGGATTCCACTTTAAGTTATAAAAGGAAACCTAGAGGATAGGATATGATACTTTTGAGAGATGTGTATTGCACACTTAAGGTGAGGGTTAACCAAGTTCTCATAAAGCATCACTCTGTGATCGAGGTTTTAAGATTATTCAAGATTAGTTGATCAAGTTGAAGTTGTTGCAATGAGTAAACAGAAAAGTTGCTACGAAAAAGCTTCAAAAAGGTTCATAAAGGTGTGAGCATGTTTACGTTCGAATGAAGTCCATAAAGAGTCCTTGGTTGTGTGTGGTTACATCAATAAGTTTACTTGAGTTAGCAATAGATTTAGGGAAAAATATGTTGTAATCTTGGTTCCTCAAAAAAAAAAATGATGTAATCTTCTTCTCTTTTATTTTATTTTATTTTATTTTTACAGTTGATTTGTTTCCTTTAGGTTTGTGGATAAATCATTAGAGATTTTTTCTCTTCTAGCTTTTTCTCTTCATGACCATATGCCTCATTTAATTTCCACTATGTTTACTTTTTATTTTTATTTTTTGCAATATGGTTATGTAATTGTTTAGCCAAGGTTTGAATCACTTTATCATAATTGCAGTGGTGAAGCCATATAGGGATTGAAGGGGGCCTTGGCCCCACCCCCCTCCCCCCAAATTTTTTTTTAAAAAATCGGTAGATACTATATATATATATATATATATATATATATATATATATATATATATATATCAATATAAGAGTTATCTCTTCTTAAGGGGGAAAAAAAAAAAGTAATACCATCATACACCGTGTGATGGTCACTTTATAAGTATAAGTACTTATAAGATATGGGGGGGTAAGGGCGGGGTTCAAGTCTCCAGGAGAGAACTTCACACACATATACACATAGATTAGGTTAGAGTAGAATTTATCCCTTGTATTAAAAAAAAAAAACGAAAAAAAAAAGTATAATAGTTCTCCATGATTATGGCCCTTCCGGTTAATTTTTTTTAATATATATTTATGAATACATTTTAGATTCATTTAAATAGGATTACAATTATGTACAATTTATCACTAAACTAATTAATTGGACAATCAAACACTGATGATAAACACAAGATTGTTTTAACAATCGAAAAGAAAAAAGAGAATTAAAAAAATCTAATTTTTTGCTCTCTAACCACACTGAAAAACCCCTACGACTTACTTTGGAGTTTGACAGAAAGGTCTCCTTCTTTGTACTCAATAAATTACATGGCTTTATAGTCACACAATCACACCACTAGACTCCTACATATTTGCATATGAGTTCTCTCTCTCTCTCTCTCTCTCTCTCTCTCTCTCTCTCTCTCTCTCTCTCTCTCTCTCTCTCTCTCTCTCTCTCTCTCTCTCTCTCTCTCTCTCTCTCTCTCTCTGAGAGAGTTGGTTTGGTTTGCTATTTTTTTGTTCTTGCTTTACTCTTTCATCCCAAATTCCAAGACAAGATTTTTTTACAAATTTGAGATTACAACTCAATTCTCAATTCTCAGTTTCCATAACTCATAACTCAAAAATGGTGAGACCCATAACAAAAAGGTTGTTTGGGAAGTCCATAACTCTGTTTTCATCACTCAATTCTCTGATTTTTGAGTTATGAGTTATGGAAACTGAAAACAAATTTTGACTGTTTTCAATTTCCATAACTCATAACTCAATGTAAAAAATATTAAGGGATGAGAAGTGAGTGATGATGCCAAACAAATATGGTATTTTAGAGTGATGAGTGATGAGTGATGAGTGACGGAAATTGAGTGACCAAAAAAAAGCATCCAAACATGAGCTAATTTTTCCAAGACCTACAAGTGTATGGTTTACACTTCAACTTGTCTTCAAAAGCAAAAGCAGATTTGACCTTTCTTTCTTCTACTTGTTATTTGTCATTAAATTAAAAAATTTATTAATAATATATAAATATAATATACTATTTATGAAATTGATAATATATATAATATAAATAAAATAATAGTATAATGTATAATCTGATGTTTCATATTTCATATTTGATTATATTTTTGTATGCATGAAGTGTTTGTTTTTTACTCTTTTTAATTAGCAATCTTTAATTGACTAGTAATTTTGTTGTATCTTAGTCATTATGCTTAATGAGATACAATTTATTTGAAAATCTAAGTTTATGGAAAGGTTAAAATTTATTGATTCATTCTTAAGAAGAAAGAAAAATGGTAACATTATTAATTTTAATTATTGTATATAGAGAGAAAAAAAATTGAATGTTCTTTTTTATAATAAATAAATAAATAAACATCTCTTTTTTTTGTTCACCCCCACCCCTGCCCCCAAAAGTCAAGTTCCTAGCTCCGCCACTGCATAATTGTTTAACTAAATATTCTTGGCTTTGAAATTAATTAATTGGTACAACTAGGTTCTAAATCCCCAAGCGTAAAAATTCAATTCTCTGATTCAAAATCCCTAGGTGGGGACAAAACCATCATTTCACAAGTCTAGGGTTAAAAAAGTGATTTTACAACATGGCATAATTTAAAACTTGACCTAACACAAAATTCAAGTTGAATTGAACTTTCAAGGGCAAAATTGTTATTTTTTGAATAATATTTGGGAACTTTATTCTATAAATATCAAAGCTTAATTATCATTGGTTGAAAAATACTCATAAAGTAGTATTGAGCATAAAATAAAACTTAGGTACAATTGTTATGTGCCATACATTAAGTGTCTAGAAGACTTATACTGAAGCATTGCTTCATTACATAGAATTTCTTAAGTTTATACGCAAAAATTATTTTCCTGAATTCTTTGTGTGAATTAATTAATTAATATGGTAGCACAATAAAACCTAATTTGGTTTCTTGGAAAAACACCAAATTTGCCTTTTACTATTTGAGCAAGTTCCTCACTCAATCATTTCGACCTGTCATCTAGTCTCTTTCCATTATTCCAAGATAAAAGTTTCAAATTCATATCTCTGATCCCATCTTCCCACTATTGTTTTATCTTCTTTTAGAGCTCCTTACATCATATATATATATATATATATATATATATATATATATATATTAAAAAAAAGTAGGTTTTTTTTATAAAAAAAGTAGGGAAATTATTAGGAAATTTTGTGAAAAATCGTGACTAAAATATATAACGAAGTCAAAATTTAGTTGGGTAGATTTGAATATTGGATGTGGTATTTCAATTTTTTGGGATTGTGTTGGTTGTAATTGATTTCTAACACTATATATATATATATATATATATATATATATATATATATTTTTTTTTTTTTAAATATCCTTATATGCCTTAAGATTTTTTGAAGAGTAGTTTAAAATATTCTTACTCTTTTTCTACCACGGATTGCCGATGTGCAATTACTTTCAATGGCTGAGATTAAGAGTTAAAAAAGATTATAAAAACAAAAAAGTTAAAAGTTAAAAAGTGAAGAAGAAAAAAAGTAAAAAGCTTTTTGTAAGAGGTGAATGAGGTAATTGCACTAGGGTAATGTCCATTACACCCACCCATTTACACATATCGTACACACACCACTTATGCACAAAAATCATGACTCCAAGTCACAATTTTAGTTCAAAAGTGTGTGTGTGTAAATCACTGATTCCTACTCATCCTCCTGGGGCATACATTGTAGCAGAATAAATATGAACTCTAAATACCATACACTCTTCAGAAACTTTGATCACTGCATCATGTTTCCTGTATGGCTATGAATGACCCAAAGAAAAATACTAGCAAGATGACTAGAGGATAGTTAGTCAATTATAATTTCTAGAAGACTTAAATAGAAGCCTTACTTCTTTACAGAGGATAGTTCCTCATGGCTAAGCTTATAACAAAATTGCTGGGCATCTTCTTTGAGGCTTCGTATGCAGGTACATGATGTTCCAGCCACAAATGCAGGTACATAATGTTCCAGCAGGATATTTGGAGTGATCGTTGCTCTTTTCTGCAAGCAATACCACCAATCTCTCCCTTGGCTGAAGAGACACTATGTGCCATGCAAACATGGGGGAAAAGTGTTCCATGCGGCAAGCGCAATGGATCATATTCCCTGAAATTAACTCAATAAAGTCAAATAAAAGCTATGATTATGTATAATGTCAAATTTGGCTACATGTTGGCAGTTGTCAGCATTCTGGAACAATTCTTTTATCCTAAGGGAAATTTAGGAAGATGTGATAGATTCTGCCATCAGAAGAACAAGATGTTTATGACTAATACAACTGAAAGGAGGCACATATGGCCGCATATAACCTTACTGTTCGTCACTGTTTAATTTATGAATCAAGCCAAAAGTAAATATGTAAAGCATAGATGTAAGACCTGAAGACAGTGCACACGCTTGTTTGTTTAAGGTCTATTACATCACTGTTTGGATAAGATGGGAAGCCATTGTGATACAAAAGCCTCTTGAACACAGACATTTTAAATGATTCTCTCTCTCTCTCTCTCTCTCTAAAAACATTTCTTGGAGTCTCCATCTGCCATGCACAAGGGCTTCGGTATGAAATAAGAAAATAAGGAAATGAAAGGAAACCCTTGATTTCATGCTGGATATCTCACAGAGGAATAATGTATTTATAGCAATGCTATGTGAGTTGCCTCATGTCTTTCCCCAAGCTTTTGCGAAATTGTTAGGTCCACCAGCCATTTAAGGATGATCACATATTGTACGGACCATAAAATTTCTTATTGAAAAATAAGGTGAAGAATTCCTTAATGGAAAAGAAATAAATAATGTAGTTACACCAGTTGTAATGCATGGTATTCCAGCTGAATTCCACAGTTAGATGTGGCTGAAAAAGAGACTGCAATATCCTGTGGGAATCAATTTGTCGAGTACAAATTACATCCTTTTCACCTTCCATGTACACTGCACTGCACCGGCTGTCCCGCCTCTGGCTTTCATATTCATGGCCTGCCTGAGAAACAAATAGATTCTGAAAGACTATTCGTCACCCTCATTCTTCAGCATTGGCCTAAATTCTATCACTCTTCAAAATTATATAATCAATCATGGTTAACAAATAAATGAATTGGGATATAAAATTGTTTTGTGACAAATTGAAAGTAGGAAATTCTTTAAATATCAATAACAGTATATTGAACGTTCATATGTAGCATCTTACTATATGTGGCACCACAGTTGACACAAGGTAATTTTTAAGTTTCCTATATCATCTACAGTGAAATTTTTGGTATTCATTTAGCTTCCAAATTCAAAAACACTAGTTGAAATCTATGGAAATATGATTGATTGAACTTTATATGACAAAGGCAAAAACCTACCTGAACTCTTAGATTATCAACCTTAAGTTTAGTACAGAAAGCTATAATGGAGGGTACTGGTCTCATTTTATATATACAAGAGATATAAAGATCATGGATCTACTTTTTTTCCTCTTTAAAAGAAATTAAAGTTGTAGCTTCAGGGGAAAACATTCTCTTTTTTCTCAACATTCTGTTCAACTAAACTCAGTCCATAAACTTGCCCTTTTTATATCTCTCAAAAAAAAAAAAAAAAAAACACACTCGACTAAATTGGCACATATCAACTTATCATCCAAGTTGGTCTGAACACATGTAGTGTAGACTTGTGACTCAGAAAATAAGTGTTAGAAGTATATCTATCATTTAACCATGAAAGACACCAATACTCACTAAAGTTGGATAGCCTTGAATACGTCCATTTGATTTAGAATAAAGAATGGGGTTTCTGAAATTGGCAACATACTTCTGTAACAGTTTTCTTAGAAATAGTAATGCAGTCCATAGAAATAGATATTAAAAACATATTCCACAATGAATAAAGTTTTGAGCATGAGTTCAACAACCTCTAGAACAAATCAAGAAATCAACTCCCATGGTTGTAAAATTATAAACGCATCCCAAGTCCTTTCCAACACTTTGATGAATGAAAATAGACATCATACCTCTGCAAGAAAGATAAAAAAAAAACTACTACGTTCCATGCAAGCAAGTCTGCTGTGGAGCAGTCAACACATGGCATAATAGTTTAAAAAATTAACATGGTAACCAGAGCATATTACAAAGGACTTATGGAACTCACTAACATTGGGCTGCAGTACACTTTACAATTCAACAGAACGGGACACATGCACTAGAATCTATTCAAAGAATATTCAGCTAGAAGCAAGATGTAAAGGTCTACTTTTTGCAAAATTTCACAGGACACATTCTTCATGCTTCCCTCACTCACAGCTATGACCTTCCAACCATGCAAAGAAAATACAAAATCAGTGTTTACAAAACCTATTAAGTTTCAAAACTTTTGTATTTGAAGAGATATATAGTGCTTAATGAATCTGCAACTTGAGTATTGGAATATATATGAGATCATGGACAATGAAGAGATTACAATGAACCAAATATTAAGCGCGGGTGGTTTTACATACCTGTATGCTTATTTAAGCAAAGAAGCAGAAAGTTGCCTTCTTAAATTCCTTTGATATCTTACCCTATATAATTCCCATATAAGTCTATCTCTCTCTACATATATATATATGGCCAATCGTTATAGTTTAGCAATCTGCATTTGGTTAGTTGAGTGGGCCAAGTTAGAAGATAATAAGGCCAACTGCAAAGCATTCATCAAAACATTTTTTTGAGAGGTGCATAGCATTTATCAAAACATGGGTTCCTTTGATGCTGTAGTCATCTTTTTAGTGCCCTAATACATTTCTATGGTGCGATTGATATTCCAAACCAACTAGACATTGATTGACATAGCTCCACAAATGATGGCTGACCCCCCCTATGTCCTGCAATGTCCTGTTGGTCACTATTGCTATGCAATATGCACATGATTTTTAATGCCTGTGACCTTTTGCCACCAGCTCTCTCTATGTATTATTATGCCAAAATCCATGGCTCAACCCTGCGTGATATGGGAAATCAAACAGGGAGAGAACAGGGGGGAAAAGGTCACAGGCACTCAAAATAATCTGTAGCGACTTAATTAAAATATTCATAAAGAAGCTAACCAGCCAAAATAATAATAGCAATGCACTATTACTTGGTCATGAACTTTACTTGGACATAGCTCTATTGAATAATATCCTATGGCATGTTTTTTAAATTTTGTTTGGGAAGATTGTTTTGAGATAATGAAGGCTCTGATACCATTTCTGTGAGTGTAATAAATTTTAGAGGTGTCATGCGCGGAAAATAAATAGAATAGTAGAATAAAAAATTGCATATGGAC
This sequence comes from Quercus berberidifolia, assembly GCA_028535905.1. NCBI lineage: Eukaryota > Viridiplantae > Streptophyta > Magnoliopsida > Fagales > Fagaceae > Quercus > Quercus berberidifolia. The sequence goes on along the minus strand of JAPQVW010000008.1, from coordinate 32,420,323 downwards.
CACAAAGATTTACATGGTTTGACTTTAGACCTACGTCCACAGGCGACGGTGTTGAATAGAAAGTTTCACAAAGAAATAAGGAAAAGGAAAGAGTGGTGCAAAACTCTTACAAAACCTAAACCTCAAAAACACGCAATGTGCTATCTTTTGCCAAATTACAAAGACTGGCTCACAGATAAAACATAGAGCTGGTTAGGACACATTCTGTGGAGACAACTCAAACCAAATAGGACTAGGTGATATATTGGCTTTGTATTACAAGACAAGAAAGCTAACTGACTATCAATGGGTTACTCTTCCATGTGGTACATGTAAGGCTTATTCAAGCCAAGCATAAACTTGATTTATTATAAAAGCAGTAGTCATCAACAATCCAACACAAAATCATAGGCAAAAATAAATGCAATCAGGTTGGATTTAGAAGTTATATGTATGCCTCTCTCACCAATAACACTCTAATTACTATATCCAACTTATTTTATGGAAAATCACCTTAGAAACTAGAAAACACAGTTTTAAGACAATCTTTCTATTATATAGAATATCATCATTAATTTTCATATTTACTGAATTAGTGAATCTTTAAATCCTGCTAAGGCTACAAAGAGTTGTCACCAATGATTACGTTGATTTGTTATATTGAAATCGTGAATATAAGAATTTTAACTTAATATTAATAGCGTATAACATATCTAATAAATCATTCTCTTACTTTTTTCAACTTCTTTGTTGCAAATGTATGCCAAGACTTTCACATGTGTATTTATTTTACAATGTTTTCTATATTTATTTTGTTATTTTGATTATGAATGTTGTGTGCTTACTAAGACTTTAGTAAGGTTGAAAACTACTTTGGGGAGATTAACCAGTGTATGAGCAAAAATAGCATAATTTTATGAGATGTTAATCGGAGAATGAAATAGGTGACTACATTGAAGCAACTGCTGAACATACCTCAATTCGAAAACACCTAAATACAAAATCTCTCTCTCTCCGACCTTACTTTAGCTTGCCCAGCATACCTAACTGACACCAATACAAGATATTCTGTTTTTAAACCAATTACAAGAATTACATTCATAATCAAAAGTATGACAAGTTAAAAGTTAAAGCTGCTCCACTTTCAGAACCTGATGTGACTTAATCTTTCTACATTGTCTCATTGGGAAAATGAACTCCTTTGGTCAGTTTCATGCCCAGGCTTTATTTAAAAAACTAGTGACAGTTAGAATAAATTTCTGGCATAAACAACAGCAATACCATACACATGAGATTAGTACTTCCTAGGGGCTTGCCCCCTCTTAATATTCCAAAACATATCTATGGTGGGAGGAACTATCCATGGCATATCCAGATCTAAGGTATTATTATTCTTATGTTGAATTTATTACAAGTTCCAGCTACAACATTGATAGAAATTCTTGCACAGACCAATATAAACAAAAAACAAAATTAGGGAGCTATACCCTCTATACTCTACCCAATTTTTGAGTTACCTAAAGGAATAGGTTTTCCCTTAAGAATCAATGCAGAAGTTTGTCTTTTTTTCTTTTCTTTTCTTTTTTCCTAACCGAAAATATTATATTTGGTATTCTGACTCCAATAATAATTGAATATATAAAAACTCACCCCCTAAATGGAATATTTTCAGATTACGCAATAACTCACCAAAAGATTCCATGCAAACAATAAAGAGATGTGAATATAATAAAAAATATAAGAAATAAAAATATCAATTACTCAGTCAAATAAAGTTGAAATGATCATGGATTTAAACTGCTAAATAAATTAAGAAGGATGCCCAATCTAGAATATGGCATTATCCATTTGGAACTCATTCTCAAGAGCAAGCACTGATATTGTAGTATGCCATGTTGCGAACAAGGTTGATGTATGCTTAATTGACTTGTAACGGACACAAGACAGCAAGAAGAATACAGAAAGGGCATGATATGTTCAGGTTTCTACAGGAGAACATGAAGAAGTAAAGTGCAATTCAACAATGAAGCTGATACTGAAAAGTATTACCAATATATATTACTCTTATGCTAGCCAATCCTATATAAGAAGTGCAAAAAAAAGGTTGAGGGGGGGGGGGGGGGGTACTTTAGGCATGCATGCAAGAGAAATTATATTAATCTCAAAATTGATAACTCACCAGAGCCATGCATATCACATGTTTTCAGGCAAACACGATCTCTTTGAAACTGATTTTACCATGTTTATTCAGAACAACAATATGGTCTTGTCTTACTGATCTTTCTGCATCAATTAACCCCTGATCTACTGTCAGCATCATTATGCATACCCGAAAGATTAGAGAAACAAAGAGGTCAGCATGAGTTTCAGTTGTAATGATGGGTTATAAACTTATAATTATAGTCCAAATCAGTCACAATAATGCAGAATGCAACATCATTACAGAGAACTATCCATAACTGTTGTACCAAGTCAAATATGTTCTTCATAAAAAAGCAAAAATACACTTGAATCTGATAAAATAAACCAAGGTTCCATATAATCGATATCTTTATTCTGCTTTCGGTGCATGCAATAATATACAGTTCTTCAAATAAGGCACAATTTTCACTAGGAAGATGATTGTAGATTACTAAATTACACAGCATAGTTTAAATTAATGTGCACTTCACACTTTATAGAAATGCATGAAACTATAAATGAACACTAGGTGTTCACAATAATACATAATACAAGTGCCATAAGATTCCTTCTTCTTTTTTGCCAATAATAAGACTTCATTTGACATTGCCAATCATTGCATTCCAGACATTCAAATAATGAAAGAGAGATTTTCATTAACTAATCAAATAAGTTAAAACGTCCATTTGACGTCAAAGCAAAAAAGAACATTATCTCCTGAACACACGTGTACAAAATTGTTCACCAATTTAAAAATGACGTTTGTTTCCTAAACCTGCATGTGTTTATTCACCAAGACAATCTCCTGGTGTCAAGCAATTGTTGGCACCAGCAGCCATTTTACCAAACTATATTAAAACCATTATGGCATAAAAAATAGCCTGCATTTTAGAACAAGCGAAAAATTGGGAGAAAAAAATCTCTGACTTTTGTGAAACTTTGGCACCAGCAGCCATTTTACCAAAACTATATCCAAACCAATATGAAATGTCATTATAGAAAATTTGAAAATTGAAGGAGAAAAATTGATTACTTTCGTGAAACTTGGAAAGATTACGCTCAAAACTGCCAACATATTACGCTCAAAACTGCCAACATGCTATGTAAAGTTGCAGGTTAACCACCATAACCACATCCAATGACTAGGTTCAAGCAGTGTACCACAAGACGTGTAAACCACACTACCAGTGTGATTATCTTCTTTCAAAGTTTGGCAAGGTCTTTTGATTACATATCTTGTTTTCTTTTCTTTTGAGGGAAAACAACACTACAAATAGGTAGTATATATAAACTCGACTCATTCTACTAGAACGAAAAATGTTATGATATGGAAATTAAGCATTTTCCAAAGCTTTAGATTCTATTTTTGTCCCCAAAATATCATCCAAGATTTTGATAAATAAAGCCTTCTAGCTCCAAACCTACTTCTACTTTTCATTGAAATAAAGCATTGTCCGAAGCTCTAAAATCCCATATATTTACTATTAGACTGAAATGAAGATTGAATTTAAAATGCTTTGATATAGAAAGTAAAATCTGAGTGACAAGTATCAAAATTATTTGATTCAGCCAAAAGTTTCATGATTACTTCAAATGTCCAATTAGCCTCACAACAACAGTAAACCAAAGTAATTCAAGTACGATAGGGTTTAAAAAGAAACTATAGATTAGTACTTAAATTAAGATTAGAATTTAATAAAAATTTATCTGTTCAATTCTATTACTGAATGAATCTTGTAACAAACTTACCAAAATTTGTTGTACGTAAAATCAATGCTGTTGTGATTAAGCAGGATCTATTTTTTCAACTCTCCACATGCAATAACAATTCCATAAAATTCAGGCTTTGACATTCATGATCTTACTTTCTAAATACAATGTGTTGTTCATTTCATAATAATAAATAAAGAGACAGTAAAACTACACGACGCAATGAAAAATAATAACAGACATCTGGTAATCACTGATCTGACTTGTATGAGACAACTAACATGTACAATCAATGGTTTGAGGCTCCAATAATCTGTAGTAATTAAGCGTACTGTACACATTATCTGATAGTGATATTGTTCACCACACAAAAACAACTGCAACAACAAAAAGATAGTGATATTGTTCACCCGCTTCATATGGCCCACTGGAAGAAATAGATAAATGGTCAGTAGTTATCTTTTATTTCTGCACTAGAAATCTTCTTGGGATATCTTGGGCATCTGAACGTGCAAGCATCACTACCAACCATTCTGATCAAAGATGCTGAACTGTTTTCCTTTTGAGAAGCAGAGTTCAAGCTCTTTGACGCTATGTTCAATCCAGTGTTAACCAATTCTTTCATGTTGATTCCTTAATTGCATCTCGTAATCAACACAAAGCTGATAAAGAAAAAATATGTAAGCACATCCTGAATATTTGATACTTTCATATTTCATATATAGATAAAAGAAAATTTATGCGATAATTGAGACTATTGAGTAGTTAATGAGGATGTATTAGACATTATGAAGTAGTATCTAGATAGATCTAGTAGATTATAATTTGTTGCTTTAACAGATACATGTCTTGTAAGACATTTTAAGAATTAGTGAAAAATATGTTAATCCATCAATTTTTTATATTAAAAAAAATAGCTTATTTGCCTATGAAAGTTTTTAATAGCCTCAATGTTCTTTAGGTACAACGGTATTTTAACTAACTTTCAGCAAATAAACAATAAAAAAAATTAACACAAAAGGTACATCGAATCACACGAAATTCTTTAAGTTGTATTCTTTAGTAACTGAAATTAAACAACATTACGTAAAAGAAAAAAAAAATCCAAAACTTTATTGGCATTGAAAAAAGATATTTGGCATAAAATACACAACCGATCTAAAAAAATTAAAAAATAGTAGATTCGGAATTTTTAGTTGGTTGTTCATATTATATGCTAATGTTAATTATGTGCAGATCTAAGGAAACAACCACCCGAAAAGCCAAAGCATAATTCAAAACAGTGAAAAATATCAAAATAATCTAGGGTTTATCATTTATGTACCATAAAATCGATTTATTAAATTGAATTATAGATATACATAGATGGAAAAAAAAAAAAAAAAAACTTTTTTATTAAAATTAATATATCATAAGCTTTAGAATAAAAAAAAGGGGAAGATCTATACCATTGGTTATACAACCCCACCTCATCTGGCTGCATCCATGAATCTTCTAGGAACTGAAACCAAAATTCAAAAGCACATAACATCAGAAAATTATAGCAGCATTCATGTACATATGATATCCCATCACATATATATATATATGAAACCATTTGTGCGTATAAAGATATGTGTTTGTGTTTGTGATAAGAAGAAAGAAATTGCTTACTTTGAAGGTGAGTCATAATGTGGAAATCTGGTAATTCGCTGATTCGCTGTGAGCACAAACTTTTCTGTTGATGCTGCTCTTTGATTCTCTTCTTGTTTGAGAATATGAGAATTTCTCTATTCTCCTCCATTGGAGTTTACCTACCTACAGATATCTATATAGAAGGATTGTATTTCTCACTCACTCTTTGATCACAAAGGTTTCTATGAGAATTGAGAAGTGAAGAAGACTGAGGCATGGTGAGGCTATTTATTGTGTGTTAGCTTTGTAACGTACGCTAATTAGCTTTGTAACGTATGATTCTCTCATACTTCCAGAACGTACGATAATTTCTAGGCCAACAACCCCTAATCGTACTTATCTACAACCCCCCAATCGTACTTAATTATCTTTTTGAGGGTTCGGTAGTACGATAGTAAAAGAGGAAAATTTGAAAATGAGATAAATTATTAGGTTATGATTTGTAACAGTGTTATTGATGTTAGTTTGAGTTGTTAAATATATATGACATTAGTTCGATCAGGACATTTGGAGGTACTAAAATGATTTTTTTTGTAATTTTAATGAAATTAGTTGTGCCAAGTTTCTCATTACACTACTATTATGTATATAATTTTTAAAATTACTATTGGACACTACATATATATGCTTTGTTTGTTTTGGCAATAATTTTTTTCTAGAAAATGATTTATTTTTCAAAAAATGTTTTCTATACAACAATCTCATTTTCTTATGTTTAGTAGTAACCTTAAATGAGTTGATTTTTTTTTTTTCCTTACTTCCCTTATTTAGCTTGTTGTGAGATAGAGTTGTTTTTTCCAAAAAAAAAAAAAAAAATAGTGGAAAACAATCTCTGAAAATAAGCTGTATTTTTTATGTTAACCAAAGATTGTTTCCTTTGACTAATTTTTTCTAATACTACCAAACACTGAAAAATACGAAAAATTATCTTTATACATTGTTTTCCATCGAAACAAACAGAGTATTAATATCAATCCATTACCACTGTTTGTTAAATTGTACTAAATAAAACACAAAATAAAAAAATTGGTTCAATAGTATCTCCTAAATTGAATGACGATAGATACATGGAATTGTTTAACTCAATTACAATTTATTACATTCAAGATCTTCACATACAAAATATCTAAATAGAAAAAGTATAAAAAATTATAGTCATTAGTTCAAAAAAATAAAATAACAGAATAAACCTAAACAATTTAATTTGTATGAAAAGTTAACAAAGGCAAAATCTAATTTTTATTCTAATTAAATTTTCTCTAAGTTTTGGTTTATATATATATATAAATATATAAAAGCTAGGTTTATTTATATTGGACTCCTTGTTTTCTTCACTAAATTAACTTACTCAGTACAAAAATTTTAAAATATATATATTAGATGGGACATGTGGCATAAAATTAAATTCTAATTTAAATCCAATTTTAATACTAAATCAATTCACTTAGCACAGAAATTTAAAAACTTAGATTAGATGAAACAAATGGCGCAAAATTAGACTTCAATTGAATTCCAATTTGAAATCTAGTTAGATATTCCCTCAGTTTTGGTTATTAATATATACTAGTATATAACCCTGTGCTTATGCACGTGACTTGTCAATTGTAGTGGTGGTATGAGTTATTAAACATATAGAACATTAGTTCATGTAATTTATTTATGACATGGATATATTCAAGATTTTATCATTTTAAAACTACTCATACAAATTTTGCTTTTTTTTGGAATTCAATTAGATTGTTGCACAGTTCATATTAATGGTGATTGATGGAGTTGCTCTCTATATGTTTGTCATAATGTTTCTATGATTGATTATTTACCACAATTTGATATTTTGGTTTTGGCCTTTGTTTCATGGTAAGAGCTTATTGTTTTGTCAGTTTCTTGCACTTTGCTTAAACATATACGACCATTAAATGAAAGATATTGAAAATTTGAATAGTTAAAATAAAATTGGAAATGGTTAAGAATTTAGATTAGATACTTTTGAAGAAAGTTTCAGAGCAATTTTCTGAATTATTTTTTCTACTTCTTTATCAAAACGAACAAAAGAAGTTGTTATCTTTCACTTGGATTTAATTGAATATAAAAAATGTAATAAACTTATTTTTACATCTATAATTAAAGCAATTATCATTTTGGTTTCCTATGCAATCATTTTCATAGCTATATAATATAAGTAATGATTAATTTGGTCACTTAGCACAAAAACATATTATTTTGCCACTTTACTTTTCATTTGCAAAGCTGACATGATGTATAATTCCACCCAATTTCTGCTTCTATGTTTACAATATTAGCGTAGCAAATAAGAAACCTTTCCTACAAAATCATTTATTGGATTAGTTTTAGTTTACATAATAAAGATGTTTTTGAAATAATTCAAGATAAAGAAAACCTTTACTCCTCATGAGCCTTCCAGTGCTTTAATTTCTACCAATGACAACGTAGTTTGCAGTACTAATTTAGATTTTGGTTTTTTGTCACATGCTGGAATATGTTGAACAACATTATCTCCTTCATCCTCAACAACTTTATATTCGAACATTGTAAGAGATGAATTAAACAACAAATCCATTGGTAATCCATCATAGAAAATTATTAAAGTAAATGTCTATTAACCTATCAATAAGCTCAAAAACCTCTATAATTTTGATTAATTAAAACGGAGAGGAGGTGAAGTAAAATATTTGGGATTTACTATAATGTTTTATATATATGAAGTGGTTATTTGATGAGCTAGGAGAAAGGTACAAGTCTCCAAAGTTGTGAGAATGCCTTGCAAATTAAAATTAATAAATAAATAAAGATGTTAACAGTACTATAGAAAGTGAAATAGATTAAAAAAAAATTTTATTATTACGAAAGATCACAAATTTTCCAATTATTATGTTTAAAGGCAACCAAAGGAAAAACACCCACAAACACAAACCCAGCAAAATTTAAGCACTTAAAAGTATATAGAGTAAGAGGCAACAACGTTAAAGAAGAAAAATAAAATAAATAAAATTACAATCAAGTCCATGGTTGTGGAGGAGGAGGACCTATGTGAGATCATGTGCGGCACTAAAGTGTGTCCAATCAATTATTAGGCAACCATTGTAGGAGTGAAAGAAAAAGGGTTTAAAGGAGGGGTAGACTGTAGAGGGAGGCTAAAAGAGATGGGCTTTTGTTGAGCTTGAATGTGATTAACTCACATTTAATTGAGAAAAAAAAAATATTCAAACCTAATTTAATAAGAATTTGTTTATTATTGGGTTACTTTATCATGAATCCGAATTAATTTAAATGAACATAATTCAGGAACGTGTATAATTTTTAAAACCACATTAACATTATTTGTTACATAAATAATATAGATTTCTAAAATTTATGTTTATTTGTAGAAGAAAACATAAAATCAAAGGCTTATATTTTATATTGCATTTTACTAATCACATGCTTGCATGATAGGCGACAGTTTCTTGTTAATCACAACATGAAACTCTTGTGCACAATTGCAATGTAATACCGATGTTTTAGATTAATCCTGCTATCATTTAGTGGAAGTCATGGAAGAGGTTAGAAGATGAGTAAAACATATTTTTCACATAGACCTTTGTTCTAGAGGATTTTGATGATCTGTACCCAAGTGTCACAAATACAAATACATGAATAATACACGAATATAAAGAATATAATAGTAACTAAAGTCAAAGTACAAAAACGTTTACCTCAACAAAATAATGAGCTTCAAATCTCTATTTACCACAACGGAAACAATCGATGAACCTACAAAACCCACCGAATTTAATACCTAAAAAATTCACCTTCCCCAAAAAATAATACTACCACAATGAAATTAAATAGATCTAATTAAAAAGTAAAACATGAAGATCCTACCTCGTATTTGATATTGTGTTTCTTAGAATCCTTGAAAGGAACATAGAGCTTAGCAAGATGGGTCTTTCCTTGCTTGTCTTGTAATAGTATCATACTGTTATTATGAATCTTATATGCCCAAACCAAAGATTTTGTTATTGAAAAATAAAAAATAAAAAATTTTTTTTTATTTGAGAAACACACACACACACATATAGGGGAAGGGGGATGAGATAAGAGAATACACTCACACGTCAATACCAAAACTGCATGCAATAAAAAATTAAAATGAATGATATAAGTGGAATACAATTCTTGAATATAATAATAACTAGTCGCTAACCCGTGCGATGCACGGAAAAACTATTGATTCTGAAAAAAAAAAAAAAAAAAAAAAAAAAAAAATCCAACAATTAGTAATTCTACATTTTGCTAGTTAGTATTTTTTTTTTTTTTTAAATGAAGAAATATTTAACTTCTATATTTTTTCATAGTTTAGAAGTGTTGTCTAACAGTGAATGTTATTGAGTTGCAAGTGCAAAGTTACTGAAACCTAAAAAGTAATTTACAATTCTTAAATTAATAAAACAAAACTTCCAATAATTATATATACACACATGGAACACCGAGTTTCAAATTTGAGTAGTAATATGACTTTCTCATAATAATAACAATATAGACAATTCAAAACATGGAACAATATCAAAATTATAATACCTAAAAAAAAAAAAAAAATCACATGAACCTAAATAAAAAACATTTTAGGTGAAGAATCAAGATCAACCTAAGACACAAATACCAAAAACCCCAAGACTTAAAACTTCAAAATTTATAGAATCCCTAAATTCTACTTCAAAACCAAAACAAATTCAACAAATTTATATATAATATACCAAATAAAAATTTATCGTTAAGTGAACATGCTTTTGAGATCAAACTAAAGAATTAGAAAACAGAGATTATGTACTCTATTATATGTGACATTAAGTGAAGAATACTGTAAAACATTATTGCATCTAAAAGAAAAATTAGATTAAAAAAAAAATACTAATTCTCTTACCTGCTAGGTTGTGTTCCTAGGAAACCTACAAAATCAAAAGAAAAAAGAAAAAAAAAAAAGAAAAAAAAGAAAAAGAAAAGAAAAAAAACAACAACAACATGAAGAACCGTCAAATAAACAATTTTTTATGCAATGGATGGTGAGTTCTTCAAACATGCGTCAAAGTCCATTAATAGCTGTGTCAGAATTGGGGTTAGCCAAATCCACCAAAAAAATAGTGTTTGATAATAGATTAAGTGTGGTCTTGAAAGCAGCTCTCCCAATATCTATTGCCTCACTGCTTTGATGAGTATCAGCTAGGGCGTCTTGCACTTTCTTGTGCCTTATAGCTTGGTTAGCATCAAGTGTCTTGTTGGCGAATAGTTGTTCCATGCATATTCTGCAAAGGTTTCTCCACCGGGTTGAAATAGATGCCTTGCGTAGGCTCTTAGGGGATGGGAAGAGTTCTAGGGTTTTTATGTTTTAGTAGTAGCAAAATAGCGTGTAGTAATTTTATTTAAATATATTTTATTTAAATATTGTACTAAATATTGTGCTGACGTGGAAAATATATTTTATTTAAATAGTGTGCTGACGTGGAAAATTGTGAGAGTTTCAAAAGCTTCGGTTTTATATATATATATAGACTAGTCGCCAACCCGTGCGATGCACGGGAAAGCTATTAAATATGAGACAAAGTTTAATTACAAAATTAGTTGCAACCTTAGGCTACAAACTTAATATCTTTTTATTGGAGTTGAATTTTGACAAATCTACCATTAAATTACATCTTCTTCTTATATCCTCCATACTTGCAAAATTTCAAGAAAATTAAAGATCAATAACTATGGCATTAATAATTTTTTTGCAAGTTTTTGTAATTTAAAATTATGCATAAAATATAAGCTTATAGATCATATAGTAAATAATATCCGATTGATACAAAATTTAACATGTGTATTAAAAGCGTAAAAAATATGCAATTCAATGGTTAGATTTTCAAAATATGTTGTAATATTTATTTTATTGAGTGAATTTGTAGCTTTAAGTTACAACCAATTTTGTAGTTAAACTTTATCCTTAAATATGAGTTATTGCATATTCTATTAGGGTAGTTTAAGAGATTATTTTAAATCTCCATTTCATTATATTTTAGCTAGAAAATACTATATTGTCCCATAAATATTGGAACACAAATTGTCTTTTAACGCAAATGTTTATGAAGTTGCATTTCAATAATAAACTCCCCACAAAAATAATATAAATCAACCAAAAAAACAAACTTCTATGAACAACTACTAATGTGAGTTTCATATTTTGTTGTTATTTCTATAGTATAATATAGTTGCTAACTCATGCGATGCATAGTACAGTTTAATTAAAATTATATATATTTATTCAAATTTGTATGGGAAAAAAAAAAAGCTAATTAATTCAATTTTCAATCTCTCTATTAATTCACTTGTTGTGAGTTTTATAGACAAACTTTATAAACAAAAATGATAGAGACCATCATACAAACATATAAAGGCAAAGCAAATAATGATTTTTTTGAATTTAATTAAGAATAGTTGTATCAATAGGAGTCAAGGTTTTATGTTTCAGTTTGGATGTTTCTTTTCAGTTGTATCAAAATAATTACATATAATAAATGATATATTAATTTTTATTAATTGATAATAATAATAATAATAATATAATAGATGCACATGGCCTAACTCCTCTGAGGTAACCAATTAGACTCATAATTAAAAATTATAATAATCTACAATAAAATGCCCCAAACAATTTCACAATATTTCTAGATTAGTATATCAACTCAAATAAGAACAATATAATGCATTAGGACTTGGGCTTGAGCCATATCTGTAACATTTATTACTATAAATTTTTTTGGGTAAAAAAAATTACATATGATACAATCATAAGTGAGACCAAAAATTAGAAGTATTTGATGAAGTAATTAAATTGAAATATTGCACTACCTTCCAGATAAGGATTCTGAGCATCTGTTGGTCACCACCATAGTTGGAAATAGGGCTGAGGGATCCACCCAACACAAGTTCCTTGTTAGTTTGAAAAAAGCCTGAGCACAGCATATTGTAGCAACAGGTGTTATTATTTGGAGAAGTCTGCAGGCATTATAAAAAACTCATTTCAAAAACCAGTAAAAAGAAACAATAAATAGGTTGGTGCTAGCGGGGGAGTCAAAAACACTAAAATGGGCATAGCTATTATAAAAAAAACACTTAAATAGTTTAAAATCGTGGCATGCTTTTTCACCACACATTGAAAAGTGGTTGCAGCCTTTTTAGTTGGTCCTGTTCCCTCCTATGCTACTCAAATACTTAGATTCATTCACGCACAATACAGTGAGAGAGAGCTGGGCTGCGTGTGAAGAAGATAAACAGAGGAAAAGAAGAAGAAAATTCAAAGAAGAAGAAGAAGAAAAACTTACATCTATTATATCTCCTAGTGGATGATAAATCTGAGTTTTTCATACTAATGGAGTCATTGGTCTGCGTTTAAGGTGTAAAAAAAGGGTTCACCTTGCCTTCAAGGTGGCACCGCCAATGCCTCAGCCGCATTGATGCCAATATTCAAAGCAAAGAGAATGAACTCTTTAGGGTTTTGAGTTTGTTGGTGTTATAAAATAGGAGTCGGGTTTCACATTTTAGTTTGATGTTTCTTTTTCTTTTTTTATATAAAATTTGAAAATAAATTAGTGATGTGGAAAATATTTCTTTAGTATATATATAGAAATATAAAATCAAAATATTTGTTTTTTTTTAAATAATGCTGACATGGAAAATTGTGGTGCTAGCAGAAACTTCGGTTTTATATATATATATAGATAAACATGGAGATAAAGGAATAGAGCATATGGTAATAAAATTAAAAAATGATATAGAGCAAAAATCCAAGTTACAACACAAATTCTAATGGCAGGTTGAAGTCTTTGTGAGAAAGGAGATAAAGAGCGATGAGTTTGAGTTAGTTTGGTGATTACATTTGAATGTTAGTAATGTGATCCTTGGAATTCGTTTTTGCACAAGATGGAAGAAGTAGATAAGCTGAATGAGGGCTGTGACTTGTAAGTGGAAAATTGAAAGAGAGAGAGTGAAGGGGGATGTAGCTGCATTTTATTCTATCAAGAACATCTTAGCCATAGATATTGTATCGAGATTGAAGCAGATGACTAAAAAATTTCATTCATTGAATCAAAATTATTTATTCAAAATGAATACTTTGATGGATATTTATGGTATGGTCCCCACATTTGGCACAAAAAAAAAAAAAAAAATTGGGACACATGGTAAAAACTTTGCTCACAATTGAAATCTAATTTTGAATCTAAAGGATAATTATGGTGTGGTCCCCGCATAAATCTAGACACGTGATTCAAAATTAGAACTCTAATTTGGAATTTTTTTTTTGAGAATCCACATCAGAAGATTTTTATTCAACTAAGGCTATGAAAATCAACCTGAAGTACATTTGCAATCTCTGGTGGTACATGTTCCATCCAGATTTGTAATGACGAAAAAGAAAGTGCCCGCCTCGCAATCGAGTGAGCTACAGTATTACAATGCCTCCTTACATGAGAAAAAGAAATAATGGAGAACTTAGAGGCTAAGTACTATATATCCTTGATAACATGACCGAACTGTGCAAGGCTATGAGAGTTTAACTTCAGAGCGTTCATGAGGATCTGTGAATCACCTTCCAGCACCCCCTTATTGAGACCAGTTTCCAACGCCAACTCCATTGCACACCTAGCTGCTAAGGCCTTAACTTCAATAGATGTACTAGGCAATGGAAGTCGCTGTGCCAAGGAGACCATCACCTCCCAATTGCTGTCCCTAATCACCACCCCTATTCCGGCTTGGTTTTCATCCTTGAAAAATGCCCCATCAAAATTAATCTTGTACTGTTGGTGCGCTGGTGGCTGCCACTGCATTGGAGGTCTGTCCGTAGCAGTTGTTGCTGCATAATTATGCAGCAAAAAATCCTGTAACCTGTTTTGAGCTAATTGCACCAAGTTTGGTAGATTTTCACCTCTTTTCCTAACCCTCATATCATTCCGTCTCTTCCATACAGCCCATACAACCATAGCAAACAGTTCCGGATCCTTGTTCTTCGCCAAAATGCATCCCATAAGATCAACAAAGCTCTTTATTTGCCTTAGACTACGCTAGTTCCAAGCTTGTACCGAGAGCCAAATTTCCTCCAACTTCGGACAGAGGTATAGAGCATGGAGTGTGTCTTCTTGCTGCATCTTACAATGATCACAGCGGTCATCATTTAACACCTTTCTTTTAACTAAATTCTGCTTCGTGGGGAGTTAGTTTTTCACAGCTTCACCTATTATTATATATATAAATATAAATAACTACATTTTATTGGTTAGGAGGTCAGAGAGTACCATTTCAACAATTCTCCCCATGGACCTAATAATATTTCCCTATCAGGTTAGGACCAATAGTATACTAGTCTTATCCCTTTAAAAAAAAAATTATCTTACTTTTTTTTTTTAAAGAATAAATTGGCTTACCTTTAAGATTCTTAAAAAAAAAAAAAAAAAAAAAACATAAAAATTGTTTTACCCTTAAGATGTAAGGTTCATGTTTTGCTGGATACTTGATATAATTGAAACTTGTTATAGAATTGCATGAAAGCATTTTTTTGCATATGTTATGTTATTTAAAATTTTAAATGATACGTGAACATTGTTTTTTTGTAAAAGATAAATTTCAGTTTATAGTATTAGGTTGGCAAATAGTGGGCAAACTTGTGTATTGTAAGTTAATTTGAAGTCCAAGACATGTATGTATGACTGCACAAGAGGTTTCAAAATTTTTGAAATCTCTACATATAGTATATCGATCGAGATCTCGAAACATAACTTACTAAAGTTGATCCATTGTGATAGTAATGAAGTTATAATCTTGAATTAGCCTAATCAGTCGTCACAACTTTTTAGGGTTTCATGGATTCCAAGTTAAGGTATAAAAGAGACTTAAGACGTGATTTTAGACTTTCAAAAACTGTGTATTGTGCACCTAAGGTGAGGGTTAACCAAGTTCTCACAAAAGCATCACCTAGTAATCAAGGACTGAAGATTATTCAAGATTTTATGATCAAGTTGAAATTGTTATAATGAATAAACGAAGAGGCTTCAAGAGGATTCTAGAAGGCGTGAGTAAATGTTCACATTCGAACAAAGTCCTTGGTTTTGGAGCTGTGTGGTCACATCAATAAGTCCACTTGAGTTGATAATATATTTAGCATTAAGGGTCTGTTTGGATAGAACTTATTTTGCTGAAACTGAAAACTGAAAACACTGTAGCAGAATAATTTTTAAATGTGTGAATAGTACCGTGGGACCTATTTTTAATGAAAAAATTGCTGAAAAGTGTAATTTGTGGGTCCGTGAACAGTGCACATATACACTATTCACTATGGAAAGTCAACATTTGCGGTTACTGTTCAATGAACAGTAACCGCATTACTCCAAAACGGGTGAAAAAAAAAAAAAAAAAAAACGCAGCTTCAGAAACGCAACGCAGTAGACGTGGAACCCAAACACACACTAAATATGTTGTAATCTTCCATTATTTTATAATAGATTTGTTTCCTGGAGGCTGGTGAATAAATTCTTGTAGCATTTTCTATGTCACCATATCACATGCTTATTTAGTTTCCGTTGTGTTTTTTTTTTTTTTTTTTTTTTTTTGGGTGGTTGTTGCAATATTGGTGTGTGATAATTTAATAAAGGTCTGAATCACTTGAGCATATTTGGTTCATTAAATACTCTGGACTTTAAAATTTTTTAATTTGCACAAATGGGTCTAAATCTCTAATGGATAAAATTCAATTATTTGATTGAAAATCATAAGGTAGGGGCAAAATCATAATTTCACAAGTCTAGGTTTAAAAAAAAAAAATCATTTTACAACATGGCATAATTTTTTTTTTTTAAGAAATAATTACAACATGGCATAATTCAAAACTTGGCCTAACACCGAATTCAAGTTAAATTGTACTTTCAAGGGCAAAATTGTTATTTTTAGCACAAAATTTGGGAACTTTATTTTATAAATATCGAAGCTTAGTTCTCATTGGTTGAAAAGTGCTCTTAAAGTAGTATTGAGCATAAAATAAAACTGAGGTACAGTTGCTAGGTGCCGTACACGGTTGTCCTGAGGACTTAAATTGCAGCATTGCATCATTACATAGAAGTTTCTAAATTATTAATTAGACAAAGATTTGATGATACAATGACAAACTAAACCCTTTTTCCCTGAATTCTCGGTGTGAATTAATTAATTAATACGACAACACAATGAAATCCCATTTGGTTTCTAGAAAACACACCAAATTTGCCTTTTGAGCAAGTTCCTCATTCTTAATCTTTTTGAATTGTTGCTTTCCATTTTAAGGATTCGTTTGGATTGAACTTATTGTTGCTGAAACTGAAAACTGAAAACTGAAAACACTGTAACAAAATAATTTTTAAATGTGTAAATAGTATCGTGGGACCTATTTTTAATATTTTTTAATGTATGAACCGTATTGCTACAGTGATAAACAGTGACAAAATAGTGTATGAACAGTAAAAATTGTCTCTGAATAGTAAAATCTGTCTCTCCTTAAACGCGTGAAAGCGAAAAAAAAAAAAAAAAAGAAAAAAGAAAAGAAAAGGGAAAAACGTGGACGCAGGATTCAACAAACGCTGAATCCAAACCCACGCTAAGATAAAATCTTCAAATTCATAACTCTGAACTTACCTTCCCACCATTTTATTTCTTCTTATTTTAGAGCCTTTTACATCATAGTTTGAACAAATAAAAAAGGTTGGGATATTGTTGGGAAAAACTACAAAAATAAATGTGGATATTTTTGTTTTGAAAAATAAACCATTCACACTAGTGTAATAGTGACTAAAATATACGGAGAAGTAAAGATTTAAGTCGGGGTTAATGATGTAGAAGGTGAACTGAAAGATTTGAATGTTGGATGTGGTATTTCAATTTTTTTGGAATGTAATTAATTTCTAATACAATATATGTTTTTAAATTTCTTTATATGCCTTTAAGAATTTTCTGAAGAGTAGTTTAGAATATTCTTATTACTTTTAATGACTTAGATTGAGTGTTGAAAAAAAAACCTTTCAATCTTAATCATTGAGAAAAAAAGTTTAAGTTTAAAAAGTGAAAAGTGGTAAAAAAAAATTTGTGAGATGAGATTGGGGTAATTTGTGATTGCACTAGATCCTGATCCGTCATGTAATCCTTCTATTATTACTATTTGTTTAATCCAAAATAATAAATTTGAAACTCTCTCTAAATTTGATAATAAAAGAGAGCTATTATCATCAAGGACAGACATTGAAATTCTCTTTAAATAATAAATTTCATTGGGCTAATGGTTTTCAATGGGCTCGCAAGCCCAGCGGGCTTTAAAAAAAAATTTGGGCTATTAATCTCAGTCAGGCTAAACAAAACACTACATATAAATAAACAAAAGGGCCCATACAAAAATTCAGGCCCCAAATAATATTTTAGGATTGAGCCCTAAAAAATTTCCCTCATTGCTCTTTCCCAAAATTTCGAATTTTGAATACCTTCTACACACTCTCACTCTCAGACACAGACGCAACACACAGACACACAGAACACACGGAGAGAGAGAGAGAGAGAGAGACGTTGTTTCTTGCCGTTGATGTTGGGCAAAAATCAAAATCCCACATCGGATTTATACGTCAAATTTGGTGTGCTTTTGTTTTTGTTTTTGTGTTTGTTTTTTGCTGGTTCTTGAAGAAGAAGAAGGAGGAGGAGGAGGAAAAAGAAGAATATAGTGGTATAGAAATGATGGAAGCAATATTGATAGAGTGTGTTCAGAATAGCCTTCGGCAATTCATGCACCGAAAC
This sequence comes from Quercus berberidifolia, assembly GCA_028535905.1. Lineage (NCBI taxonomy): Eukaryota > Viridiplantae > Streptophyta > Magnoliopsida > Fagales > Fagaceae > Quercus > Quercus berberidifolia. The sequence continues at coordinate 32,401,945 of JAPQVW010000008.1, read as the reverse complement.
GCCATTTTCATCTGCGAAAGACTCTGCGCTCAGTTCCCATCTGAGGTACTCTCTCTTTCTTTTTCTTTTTCTTCTTTTCAAGAAAAACCCTTTTGTCATTACCAAAAAATATTGGTAAAAAATTGAAAAAAAAGAGAAAAAAGAAACTGACTTCTTTGGCATCTGGGTTGTGAAAATTGCAGACAAATTTGCAATTGTTAGCTGGGTGTTATTTGAACAACAATCAATCTTTTTCTGCTTATCACATTTTAAAAGGTATGTATGTATGTGCTTTTTTGATTCTTATTAATTAATTGATAAAGAATGTTTTTGTTTTTTTTTTTTTTTTTTCAATGAGTTTCTTATTATGTGGTTTTATTCTTATGTGAATGAAGGAACACAAATGGCTCAATCCCGGTACTTGTTTGCGATATCATGCTTTCAGATGGATCTTCTTAATGAGGCCGAAGCCGCGTTATGTCCTCCTGCCAATGACCCTAATGCTGCCGAGGTTGTACTTTTAATTTTACAACCACAAATCAATAATATTCTTAATCATTGCATATGTTTTCTTCAAAATTTGGGGTGGGTTCGATCAAAATGTAATACTTTGGACCCATCAATTTTGCTATTTTTGTAGTTGTTTGCTTCGCTTCTGATGATGACTTACTTGCTCATTGTTGTCTGTCTTCTTTTCTTTTTGCAGATTCCAAATGGTGCAGCTGGTCATTACCTTCTTGGGCTTATTTACAGGTTGCTCTTTTTTTAGTTTTTGTTTTGATAAGTAGGTTGAGCTTTTGTTTTCCCACATGTCAGTCTTTTTGTGAACTTCCAGAGTTCTTTTGCTTGATAGAGAGACAAGGAACAAGTCAGTTTGAGACAGACATTGTTTACTTATCAAAAATGAAACGAGAAAAAAGAATGAATGGGACATAGGACACCCTTAAAGCTTGTTGGTTTCTCTCATATGGTTTTTTGAAGTGGATTGTCTAAGAAGTTTGCACTTATTATCAAATTCACCAGTCTATTAATGTTTCGCATGACAGAATATCAAGTGAAAGACATATTTAATTAAAGTTTTCTTCTTGCTGCCCCAAGATATGGGCTCACAACTGACTATAAGTAGTTGGAATACAATGACACATTCTCTTAATTTGTGTTGGCTTCTATTCTTTAATTTATTTTAATTCACTGGCATCTCTAGCTTATTTAAAGTCTTGGATCAAAGTAGCGCATGGACAATGTAAACAGGGTTGTTAACCCCCAGTTAATTGAATTTCATTGCTATATTATCTTTTAACCTCTGTGATCCATATGAGTTATATTTCCTTCATCTTACAACTAGGATAGTGAGACTGAATTTCATTCAATTCTCATCTTTGAATTTCCAAATTAACATAAATTCTGTTGACGGTTAGTTTTTATTCATGCATAGACTGCATGAATATGTCCATTTATATTTACTTCAATTTTATGAAATTTCTTAGTTTAGCATATTGGCTGCTTATTATTGGGATTTTATTTTGTTTTAGGTATACTGATAGAAGGAAAAGTGCTGTGCATCACTTCAAGCAGGCATTATCTATAGATCCTCTAATGTGGGCTGCATATGAGGAGCTTTGTGTATTAGGTTTGTACAAAAAATACCTGCTTGGTTTCAAGTTCTTTAACTGCTGTGCTACTGGCATTATATATAACTTCATGCAGAAACCAATCGGTTAACTCTAAAGGCTTAGAAACTTATTTTTAGGAATTTCAGCTAATTTGAACTCAGTGAAAAAGAAATTTAAGGTCATTATGGTTGGTGAAGTTCCATATCATCAAAAGAAAAAGAGAGTTATATAAAATATCATGGTTGGACTGCTGCCCTAGGTAAGATTCTTACTAATGATAATCTTCGCCACCGTAAGGTCTGTGTGATCAAGTGGTGTTACATGTGTAAGAAGGCTGGGGAGGCGGTTGATCATCTTTTCCTCCAGTAAGTATGCTAGTGATCTGTGGTCCCTGATTTTTCTTTATTTGGGGTTCAGTGGGTTTGCCTCATCGAATCATTGAAGTGTTGGCCTGCAGGAAGGGGAGATTGTTAGGTGAGGTGTTCTGCTTGGTGTGCAGTACCTTTGTCTCTTATTTGGATGGTTTGAAGGGAGTGTAACTGTATAGAGCATTTGGAGGTTTAGAAAGGCCTTCAATGGAGTTGAAAATTTTCCTTCTGTGTCCTTTGCATGAGTGGATTGCTGCATACAATCATTCATCTCACACTTTGCTTGTTTTGATTGATAGTTGATGTTCATATAATTGAGGGATGTAGTAGTGTTATCTCGGTAACCTTTGACGTTTGCTCTCATACTTTTGATCCATATTTAATTCAAGGCCTTTCTCCTTTGATTGTTTTAGGTGCTGCTGAAGAAGCAACTGCAGTTTTTGGTGAAGCAGCTGCTCTTTGCATACAAAAGCAGTACTTACATCATGGATCAGCTTCCCAAAGCTTGCACATCTCAAATGAGGATCGTAACTTAGTTTCTGGCAGGAACTTTGGCCAAGGCCCTGATGATGCCAGTCCAAGGCAATTGAAACACATGCAAGGAAATAGCCTAAGAGATATTCCTGGCAATTATCATGGAGCAGCTGCATTGGGAGGAGCTGCTAGTCAGCCTTCAAATGGCAGTTCATCAAACATATCATTCTATAATACTCCTTCACCAATGGCCTCACAGGTATAAAAATGGAAATTACACCTCATAATGTTATAGCTATGTGTAAGGTTTTACATCCCTTTTTATTTTGTGTATTAAAGATTTAATCACTACTATGGTTAATTCCTTGAAACTTTAAATGAAGTTAATGTGTTTGTTTTCCTTATAAAAGAATAACTCTCTTCCTTCCAAAAAATAATTGTTTTTGATGCTGCTCGTTATAACTCACGGTACTGAAGAAGTGGACTTTTTTTCCCTTGTTTCTTTAGCTAATATATTGTGTTTCTTTACATCTTCATTAGTTTGTATCTCCTTTTTCTGTAAAGATTAATCAGTGGCCTTAGATCCCCTATATTTCACAGTTGTCAGGTGTTGCTCCACCGCCTTTGTGTAGAAATGCGCAGCCAAACGGCCCAAACCCAAGCATTCTCAATGCTGACAGCTCTCCAAGGTCAACTGTAAACTCTACTATTCAAGCCCCTCGAAGAAAGTTTGTGGACGAAGGAAAATTACGAAAGGTTATTGATTTGAATATTCATTTATTTATTTATTTTTTAAATTGTCACTCAGTTTTCATTTATATAAAAAAGTAATTATGTATTTCACTGCTTTCATATGTCATCTCCTTTTCTTAGGATATAGTGATAATTAAATTAGCAGTAATTCCTTATTATAAATTATAGTCTAAATTATGAATTTTCATGTATCCATTTTTTAAGAACTTTTTTGTAATAAATAAATTCAATAAATTATTTGGTCAGATTTCCAGAGTGCATTTGTTGTGCATGAAACTAGGAATTTTATAGGGTTCATTAGTAACATGTCAGGAAGTTAAAATTGGGCAGGGGGAGTCTTATCAGCCTTGGACTTTACACATTATCTAGAAAAGCTTGGTTCAAGTTTTTTTAGGTATTAGTTTTTTGAATTTGTGAAGTTGTGAGGTGTGAGCTTTTTTATATTAATTTACCCACCAAGATCATTTTGTTACTTGGTTTTGTCTTTATATATTTTGTTAGAATGGTGGTTTAGGTGATTAAATTTACCCTTTCTTATTAGTTTATGCTTTTGGGATAAGTGGCAATTTTTTATGGTATTAGTGTAGGCGGTAGTAAGTCTGATTGTATGTTTGAAAATTCCACGTGTTGGACTCCACTTATTGAGGGAGAGTCTAGACCCACACGTGAGAGAGTGTTAGAATGATGGTTATCCACCCTTTCCTATCAACTTAAGCTTTTGGGGGTAGGTGGCATTTGATCATGTTCATGTATTTTGAGGTTATTCAATTGTTTCAGTATTTTCTGCTTTTCCTTGCCTTTTAGGTATGGAATTTGAGCTCATGGTAGTTTATTTTACCTTTGGGGCTGATATAATCCTCAATTCATTACATAGGTTGCACCATTGTACTTTAATGTGTCGGCTTAACTTGTCTATACATCTTATGGCATCTTTCTGCCTTATGTTATCAAATTAGTGGGTGACATTTTCTTTTTGTTTGTTATACACTATATGTGGATGGGGAAAGAGGAGAGGGGGGAGTATAGGGGAAGGGGGTGGGGGGTTTAAATTTTCCTGTTTGAAAGTTTTATAAAGGGAATAAGAAAGGATTTGAAACGGTTTTAATGGATATCTTACTCCTTCAAACCTCTTATTTTTAATTCCCCCACATTGGGGGAATTTGGAGGAGGGTTCCATTTTATTAAAAAATTTCAAATTTCCAATTTTATCCCTAGCATTTTATCAAATTACTAACTATATCAACCATCTACACAATCAAAATTCTCTCTTTCTTCCCTCGCATTTAAAGTCCTCCCTTGGTTCTCAAATGTCTTAAATATTATACCTATCTAAGAACAATGTCGTTGACCAGTTTTGTGCCCTCTCAAGTGTCTTTTAGCCATTAAGAGTTACTCACACTGCAGTGTAGTAACAAACTTCACTTTTTCAAGGACAATTACTTCAATTTATACCCTGGAAGATAATCAATGGTCTATCTCCAACCATCTTAAGCAAACATCTGCCCTTTTTTTGGATAGAAAGTTCAAGAGAAGACAGGAGCACAAAAACATGTAACTGGACAATTCAAAGGACAAAAAACCAAGTAGTAGTAGTCCGCTTCTTGAGAATTATAGGAGCAAAAGTTATGAACAAATGCATGTGTCCCATCCAGTTATTAAGTCTTTTATAAAAAAAGGGACAGAATAAAATTTAGTTAATAAAAAAAGTAACTTAAAAAGAAATGGAAAAAAAAGACTTTTTTCTTTTGTTTTGTTTTCTCCAGCTGTGTTATCTTAATTCAAGAGTCTCACATTGGACAGTAAATTAGGTTTTGTTACTTTGTGCCAAATGGAAGGTCCTAAGCTCTCTCTCTCTCTCTCTCTCTCTCTCCCCTTGAGCTTCTTTCTACTAAATTAAAGCCTGAAATCGATCTCTTTTGTTAGCCACAGATCCACTACTTTCTCTACGTGGTGTTTACAGATATATTAATAATATGGTTGTATATAATGGTCAATCACCCTCCTTTACTTAAACATATATTTTATGCTTTGAAATAGAGTTTGGTGCAATATAATTAATATGTTCATTGGTTAATAGTAGAGTAACACAGTTTGGTTAGTAATTTTCTTGTATAATTGCCTATCACAAAAATAGAAAATGGCACAATTATAATTTTTTTTTATATTTATATTTTGTTTATCTTTATATGTATTTTTGAAGAGAAATTTCATGTAGATAATATCAAGTAATGATCTCTTATGATTATATCTATTTGTTTAATTTTAACCAAAAAAGGGTACAATCATCAATTTATATGATGTCTTAACCTTTCCTCTACTTCCCACATTAGTTTTTAAAACATCCAAACAAAGAGGAGGGTCTCTATTCCCTTCTCTTCCCCTTAATTTTTAAAACATCCAAACAAAGCCTCTCCTCTCCCTCCAAACTTTCAAACCTAGTCTAAGTCATTTGAGCTTGTCTTATTTTATCTCCTTTGTTTTCAGATTTCTGGGAGGTTATTTTCTGATTCTGGCCCTCGACGAAGTACAAGACTTTCTGGAGAAGCAGGGGCCACGAATGTGAGTGCAACTATGGTAGTTGGAAATGGAACTAGCAACTCTTCTAAATATCTTGGAGGTTCCAAGCTGAGCTCTATGGCATTTCGTGCTGTGACAGTTCGTAAGGGTCAGTCATGGGCTAATGAAAATATTGATGAAGGTAATGAATCTCTTTATCTTCTACTAAGTTAGTGACCTATACTGAAAAAATGATGATTACCAGTGCAAAAACGATAATCTTCCACTGGTATTCCTTTACATAATTATTCTCTACCACTTGGTTAAAAACAATAGGATTTGATTTTTCTTAAAAAACCTGAAAATGGGAACTCAAGTTTTTAATTGCATTGCGGATGCAAGAGTTGTTTCCTATAGATTGTGGTTTGGACTTCCAATATATCAATGTCAAGTTGGCCTTATGTGAACTCGATTTCCTTTCATTACGATATTTTGCCTAATGGCTATTTTACTGATACTCTAATCATTCTAATTCGATCTCATTTAGGGATACGCAATGAGGCTTTTGATGATTCTCGTTCAAATATTACATTGTCAACTTCTAGTTCATCTCCCTCTGTTGATACTAGAGATCTTGAACAAGAAGGAGCCACCATTCCAACTAATGGAAGTATCATGAATGGCTCAAGAGTTATTAGTGGTGCTTCAGAAATAATGGGCCTTTTGAGAACACTTGGGGAAGGCTACAGACTTTCCTGCATGTACCGGTGCCAGGTATTGCACGTTTTTTCTTGAAGAAACAACAAAACATACTAGTTATATAAATAGGAAAAGATGATCGGAGAATTTTTATGAAAATAATGGAAGTCTATTAGAAATCGACACAGAAAAAAGATGATTTTATATACCCTGGTTTATGTGTAATTGTATGACTGCTTCTGGGTTGTACAGGAAGCACTGGATGTCTATCTTAAACTTCAACACAAGCATTATAATACGGGCTGGGTGCTTTCTCAGGTAGTTTTGTAGGTCAAAATTCTATACTTGACCCTTTTCTGGATTTGATACTTTTTATCTACATTGTGATACAAAAGTTGACTATTTATACAAATGCATGGATTTTTTTATTTTATTTTTTTATTATCAACGAACTGGTTTATTTACATGCCATTGTTTCCTAAATGACTCTTCTGCTAGAACATTAGAATATCTGCATAATACTGACTATTTGGCATGTTATTGTTCATGTTTCAAATGCAGGTTGGAAAAGCTTATTTTGAATTGGTAGATTATTTAGAAGCTGATCGGGCTTTCAGTCTTGCTCGCCAGGCATCCCCTTACAGTTTAGAAGGAATGGATATATATTCTACAGTACTTTATGTGAGTTTTGACCATATTGTACTTGAGGAAAGAATTCTTTTTTCCCCTGTAAAATGGAAGGGGGGTTGTCCCAACTCTTAAAAGGATGCAATCTGAAAATTTACTTCCTTGGATGGGTAACTTAGCAGAGTCAGAGTCAGCTGACTGCAAGCAGGGGGCTTAAAATCACTGTTCTGCTTCTTAGTTTGTCATTACTATATAGTTCTCTTGATCTATTATCTATTTATCTTGCATTTATGATAATGTATGCTTGCAGTAAATTTTTTTTCCTGTTGCTTCGCTGACAGTTATACTATCTCCATTGCAGCATTTGAAGGAAGATATGAAGTTAAGTTACCTGGCTCAAGAACTTATATCGACTGACCGCTTAGCTCCCCAATCTTGGTAGCTTTGTCAACTCTTTTCAAATTACAATGTGCATTGTAGTCTTTAGTTTCCTATAAACCTGCTCAGCATTGGACTTTTTCAAGTATTTTTAATACTCACTTTTATACTTCTTTATGTTCAGAGCTATTTCTCCCCTAAATGTTGTTATTATTATTATAATCATTATAATTTAATCTGGTGTTTAAAGTTTGGCTCTATGCAGTATAATCTGTAATTATCTCATGTCTTACTGAAACTGATTTTGGTTGTTTGTTCACTCTGGTGGACCACGTAATAAGTTCTCAATTGTAAATTGTTGTTATTGTTCTTTATTACACTCTGAAATATTGAGATATGGAGACTTTATTCATGTAAGTGTAAATTTTTCCTGCATACTTGTTAGTGGAGGGATGGGAAGGTCGTTAGGCATTTGTCTTTCAGTTTTTCCATGAGTCATGTATTTGTTACTGCCCTCCTGTTATATGGTTGTATTATGGCAACTACTTGTAGACGTTTGGTGATTTATTGGTTTTTTGGCATTGATCACCTACTTTTCATGCTGCTAGTAATTTGTCTTTTCAATTTGAGGGTCAAAGGCCAGGATTAAATAACAGGGTTATTATCATGTCCATTGTTATCCATGGCTGTATTCAGAGTTCTTAGTTGTTACTATCAACATTACCTTTTCTTACATGTTTTGTTCTGAATGGACATGCAGGTGTGCTATGGGAAATTGCTATAGCTTGCAGAAGGACCATGAAACGGCTCTGAAAAATTTCCAGCGAGCTGTTCAACTGAATCCAAGATTTCCATATGCACACACCCTTTGTGGCCATGAGTATGACAGTTTCTTCCCTACCTGAAACCCCAATTTAACTCATAAGATTGAAAATCTTGTACAGTGAACTTGTATTGATGGTTAATTCTTACTTTCTATTATTTCAGCTAGCTATTTATGATCTTGCAATTGTTTCCTCAACTGCAGATATGTAGCTTTGGAGGATTTTGAAAATGGAATAAAGAGCTACCAGAGTGCACTTCGGGTTAATGCAAGGCATTATAACTCCTGGTATGGGCTTGGAATGATATATCTTCGCCAAGAGAAGTTTGAGTTTTCGGAGCATCACTTCCGAATGGCTTTCCATATAAATCCACGTTCTTCTGTTATAATGTCTTATCTTGGCACAGCTTTGCATGCCTTAAAGGTTGGATCACTCGCTACATTTTTCTACTATTATTTATGGCTGCTGAAGCAATATTGTATTTGCAAGCTCTCTTACTTGTGTTTCTATTATCCAACAGAGAAGTGATGAAGCTTTGGCGATCATGGAGAGGGCTATCTTAGCAGATAAGAAGAATCCTCTTCCCATGTATCAGAAGGCTAATATACTAGTGAGCTTGGAAAATTTTGATGAAGCTCTAGAAGCCCTGGAGGAGCTTAAAGAGTATGCCCCTCGTGAAAGCAGTGTATATGCTTTGATGGGTAGGATTTATAAGCGGAGTAAGATGTATGACAAAGCGATGCTTCATTATGGTCTTGCTTTGGATCTGAAGCCGCCTGCGACAGATGTTGCTGCCATTAAGGTGATTGACTTATTTCATAGCTAATTGTTTCTTTTAAACTTGGATATTATTGTTTTTTTTTTTTTTTTTTTTTGATAAACAACTTGGATATTATTGTTGTTATTATTGAAATGCTACTTCAGAACCAATGGTAGTGTAGCCTAGTGGCATTTCTCCTTTGGGAGGTTTCGGGTTTGGCTGAAATTCGGTGCTAGATTTGTGGGGTTAGAAATTTCTTCTATTGTTTGTAGAAAAAAGGTTTAGTTTTCCAATTGCACAAGCACGTTTGTCATTCAATTTTGTAGTAAGATAAGTCAGACTATCTGCCACAAATTATGCGTTTTGGCTCTTTATTTGTATCTATACCATCGATGCGCTTCCAAAAAAAAAAAAAAAAAAAGAAAAGAAAAACTCTTGAGTTTGATTACTGCGCAAAAAGATTGCATTTCTTTTTTGTTCTTTCAATAAGTGCAGAGAGCAAGGAACTTTTGTTATATTCATCATTTCTTACTTTCTAATCTTTTGACAGGCTGCCATTGAGAAGTTGCATGTACCTGATGAAATTGAAGACAACTTGTAGATTTACTTGTCCTTGATGTGCAGAAATGGAGAATGATGCAAATTATTCGGCTCAGATCATTTGGTTCCAAGGAGTTTGGCCTGCTTGTGCTTTCGATGGATGATGAATAAAAAAGCTTAATGCTTGAGGCCTGATTTTTCATGCTGGTATCCCATCTAGTTGGCAGATAATGTGGAAGTAACCTCATTTTCTGTAGGTGATTTACACATAACAGAGGAGTGCGTGTAACAAAGGTATTAAAAGATGCCATACGTGTATGGATACTGGTATAATGATGCCAGAGAAGTCTTGTACCATTAGTCTGTATTACTTGTTCATAGTTGTAGTTGGCTCTCCAATTCATTGATACTAGGGCATAATATTCAATATATTTAAATCTGTTGTTTATCAAGGCACATAGCCAGATTGCTGATCCGCACCCGTTTCTTATGATTTTGCACTCATCCTGTACCCTTTGCCGCACTTAGTTGTATTTGGAATCATACCCTTTTACATGAGTTGGTTTATTAATCATTATAGCTCAGTTGTAACTGATGCTAGAGGCCCTTGAGGCACACATTCCATCGAACAACTCAAGTTTTTTAGAGTCAAAGTGAAATGAAGGCCATTACAATCATTATAATTGTGATTTCAAGGATTGTCGTTTTAGCCAATCGTCAACTGGGTCTGGATCCACTATAATACAAGGGCACCAGATGTGGGGTTGAGCTTGCTTTAAACTTTAATTGTATGTTATAACATAGATTGCACTGACATAACACTACAATCTCCAAGTCAATTAAATTTTAAGGAGTTGATGATAAAATTTTGAATTTAAGGATTTGAAATAGTTTTATAAAGCTGGATATTGGAGCAATAGTCTATCTTTCAATCCCACTTTTTGTGACATGGCTTGGCTAGCTGGTTTCTTTGATATTAGGTTATCATTCACAAAGTTGGGTTCAGCTTGGAGGCAAATTGAGCCTCAACTTCAGCAAGCACAGAGTGGTTTGAGCGCTAAAAGCTTTGAGCAAAAACAAAGTCAATCAAGAATCTCCCATGACATATATATACAAATTTAGGTAAGATAAATAATCAAACATGAGGGGTTTACATTTTTTGGGCTAAGAAAACAATTGGGTTTTGTGTTATCAAAGTGATCAAATTAAGTGGAGTCGAGAAGGAAAAATAGGACAATATAAAGAAGTTTACATAGGCCTAGAAGAAATTGGAGACAAACAAAGACGTGTATAGTAACACTAACAAAAGAGAAATCTTGAATGTCTAGAGCATAAATATTATGGAAGCAGACCTATAAAATGGAAAATATCTGAAAGCAATGCAGCTCTAATAGTCAAAAAGTTGATGTCTTACATATACCATATAGCATAGAGCATAATTTGAACAAAACTACAATAGAAAGCCCAGTTAATAGCTGTTAATATATGTACTGAATGGTAAATTAACTATATAACCTCAACGAATAGTCATGACTCATAAGCATGTCCAAAAGGCGTGGTTTCATGCTTGTTCACACAATTAGATTAGAACTTCGCATATGTAGCCAACATGTGGAGAGTATGGTAAGACAATTACAACTTCACAAAGCCAGAATACTGCCCCAAAAATCCAAGTACTAACAACCTTTAACAAGCTTCATAGGCCTCAACTTGACCATATAAGCATATCAAATCCTTGGGCGTTTCGGGTTTGGTGCACGTGTATATGGATGATTGTATGTGACCAAGGTGGTCTAGAACCTGCAGCCTAACCCTTCGGCATTGGCGGTGCAGCAGGTGTATGGGGACCTTGGGACGGGCATGAAGGTGGTTGTGATGGTGCAGCAGCAGCATGTGTATATGGATGTGGGTGGTACGTGCAGCCAGAAGGGATTGTTGGGGGCGGGGGGCGGCGGGGTTGGGCAAGAATAAGTGAAGGTAGATTTGTGTATAGAAGAATTCAGCCACGATGAGCAATTCGTTGGGTTTAGCATTCGACACGACATATATGGGCTGCCCTTTACTAGAGGAGCACCATGGTTCTTCAAACACATAACCTTGAAAGGTCCTCAGTGTTACTAGTGATCAGTGGAAGATGATGAATGGGCTTTGCCTTGAACTGAATACAGTATTTCCAACCGACACCCATCTGTACCAACAGCTTCACAAGTCTCACAAACTCCTGTACCTCGCAATTAATATTCATGTTTAAAAATAAAAAAAAGAGCATACTTATAATATAACTATAAAATAATGACAGTGTCTATTACACACTTGTGTGCGTCCTTACAAGTGGGAAATACATTGGAATCGTGACTCTAAGACACGTTTTTTAGTTTGAAAACGTGACTTAGAGTCAAGATTTCAGTATATACTTGTGTGGATGCACACAAGTGTGTAACAAGTTTTCCCCTAAATAATTAATACATACTTATTGAGAAAATTAAACTAACCTTGATTTCATTGTAGCGCTTTATCAACATCCACATGTATTCAGAGCATATTATGCATTCATGCTCAGCAAGCTGCAGAACAAACAAGCAAGTTTAATTAATTAATTATTAGTTTTAGTCAATCAAAACCCTTTTTTTTTACCATATATATGTGTGTACCTCCATCGCTGTGGACAATCTGGGATTAAGAAGAAGAAAGAAAATGTCAATTTCGGGATACTTAGATATAGTTGCTTAGGCGCATACATTCATTACAAGTCTAGAAGACTTAAATAGAAGCATCTTCGTAAGGCTAAGCTTATAATAAATTTGCTGAGCATCTTCTTCTTGACTTCGTATGCAGGTACATAATGTTCCACAGTTCCAGCCGGATATTTATTGAGATCGTTGCTTTTTTCTGCAATATGCCAAGCAAACATTCGGAAAAGCATTCCAAGTGCAATGGCTTGTATTCCCTGAAATCAACTCAATAAAGTTAAATAAAATCTCTAATTATGTACATAGTCGAATTTAGCTGAATGTTGACAATCGTCAGCATGTTGGAACAATTCCTTCATCCTAACTGAAATTTAGGAAAATGTGATAGATCTCGCCATCAAAAGCAAGCACAAGATGTTTATGAATTATACAACTGAAAAGAGGCACATTTTGCCCCAGACAACCTTACTCTTTGTCACTGTTTAATTTATAAATTAAGTCAACTGATTTTTATATGTACAGTTTTAATGTCTCACATTTTATATGTATAGCTTTCTAATCTCTCACCTTTTCTTAGGTCGAACTTAGACAAACTCAGCTTATTTTTCTCTTACCAAATTAAGCTATTGTAAAATTTACTGATGTTTAAAACAGACTTGTAGACAAAAATCTTGAAAGACAACGAGCAAAATTTAATGTGTAAAAATAAATGTCAGCTAAATCAAGTAGTAAAGGTTGTTGTCATTAACCGTGGGACTTATGATCCAATTCTATCTACATAAAAAGAGGCAAGATCCCTCAAGCTGTGTAGCCCATAGACTGGCTAAAAGAAAAGGTGCAAAAGTACAAATGTAAAGCATAATGTAAGACCAGAAGATAGTAGTACACATGCTTGTTTGAGCTTGATTGTTAAGGTTTGGTAAATCACTGATTCTATGTGATGTGGAAGCTAATCTATATATTACTAAAAACTGAAGCGTAGTATTTAATATTGCTACGCTTACATTGAGCCACATCAACAGCCATGTCATCATTTTTTATTTCCAATTTTTTTAATATATATTTTAAAACATTTTCTCATTTAAGGTGACTTAAAAACTCCATTATTTAAAAATTAAAATATCTTTTAACCATTATTTTTAATATTAATTTCCCAAAACTCTCCTTCCCTTTTACCTCTTCATCTTCCCACTACTTTCTACCTTAATATTATTCTTTCTCTACCTTTTTATCTTTCTTTATTTTGACTCTTCTTATTCTCAACATCTTACTATAAATTTGACATTTTCTTTTTCATTCTATGCATAATTTTCTCACACAAAAAATGTTACTTCTTTCTCTCTCTCTCTCTCACTTTGTTTTTCATGTTTTGTCTGATTTTTATGTTTATTTTTATTGCATCAATTCTTTAGGTTGATGAATTTTTGTGTTAATTAGAATTTTATTTTGGATTGATGCAATTTAATTTTGTGTTTTAAGTTGTTATCTTTTATATTCTCTTTAATTAAATATTATCCTACTACATTATACATAAAGTATATAATAATATAATGTTATAATGTTACATAGAATGACTTGGATAATTTTATGCTTATTGTTATATATTTTATTTTTACTTTTTTTTTTCTTCCCATCTTATTTTATTCAACATTTAAATCCAATCACATTCTCCATACTATTAAATTATGCAACACAAATCAAGAAAATGGCTAGACACAAACCTGCCTTTCTTTACCATACATTAGGGGAATCAAAATATTTGTGTGATAAAGGGTCATATAATTTATAATTTAGATAGCACTCTTTGAATGTGTCTAGGCCTATAGATTGAGCAATTTGTAGACTTAAAAGGCTATTGAGAATGAACTTTTTGAATCAAGACTAAAAAAATATGAACTACTATATATCATTTAGATAAAAACTTTTATCATGGATACATTAAATTTTTTTTTTTTTTGGCCACAAATTTAAATCATGCAAACTTAATAATTTTAGGACAAAGTTTAGTTACAAAATTGGTTGTAGCTTAAGGCTATAACCTTAATCAATATCTTTTTATCGAAGGTGAATTTTGACAAATCCACCATTGGATTACATCTTCTTTTTATATCCTTAATGCTTGCAAAATTTCTAAAATATTAAAGATCAATAGTTATCTCATCAATAAATTATTTAAATTGCAAGTTTTTATAGTTTAAAATTATGCAAAAAATATAAGCTTACCTATCATATGGTAAATAATTTCCAATTGACACAAAATTTGACATGTGTATTAAGAGCGTAAAAAACATGTAATTCAATGGTTAGATTTTTAAAATATGTAGTAATTTTTATTTTATTAAGTAAGGTTGTAGCTAAACTTTGTCCATAATTTTATATTATGTGTTAGCATGAGCATCATCTCTGCTTCTTCTTCTCCTTCTTCTTCTTCTCAAAAATATTATGTATCATCTTTAAAGGATGCCAACAATATTGATCTTAAAGGAAAAATTACATAAAATATTGAGAAAAAATGTTTTATATTACAATCTACTAAAAATGCTTTTTAAATATTTAAACCTTTCTATTTTCATATCATTGACGTGTTCTACAACTACCATATGTGTTAACTTAAGTCTTAATATTTTTAAGTTGTTTTAGCAAAAAGAAAAAAAAAAAAGTTGTCACAAAAGCGGAGCTCATGTAAAGTTTTTTGCAAAATGAAATATCTGTTTTGTAAGGCCACTCGTAACAATATTTGCATAGTTATATAGTTCTAACTAAAGCAATCAAGTATACTTTTAGTCTTCAAAAAACACATATCTACTAGTGGTTAAATGTTCATCTTGGGTAGTTTTAACTTTACATATAATTTTACCTTTACATATTCATCTATTTTAATTTATATTTTTTTTTTCAGGAAAAAAAAACTTTATTTTAGATATTTATAAGTAAAAAATGAAATAATGATTCATGAATAATTAAAAAAATATATATTATTTGTACATATTTATCTTGTGTAGTTGTAACTTTACATATAATTTTGCATTTATATATTTATCTGCTTTAATTTAGATGTTTTTAACTTAATAATGAAATCTATAAATAAGGTAATTAAAAAAAAAAAATCATATTTCTACAATTCAAAAAGTCACAATTTCTTTTTTTCGAAAAAAGGCCTTTTACATTTCCTTGGAATTATTTAAAAAAAAATTATAATACTTTGACATACCACTAACCTAACCACTTCATACATTAAAAAAAAAAAAAATTATTGATTGAGAGAGACCAAACTAGAGAAATACCTTTCATATTTCCTTGTTAAAAAAAAAAAAAAAAACCTTTGACATACCACTAGCGTAAAAACCTATTTAAGCCATCACTGATATTTATTTATTATTGATAACCATAAAATTTACAACTAGAAAGGGAACATACAAAGTAATAACGAATAAATAATGGAAGAAAAAAAATGAAATGAAATCAAACGTTAATTAATAACCATTATTTAGAAAATAAAAAGATGGTCAAGAGGAGTAAGAAATAAAATAGAAATGGCTATACAGTAGACATTAAAAACTTTATAGTGCAATAAAATCAACCATTACATTCACTTAATTAAATCAATAATACAAAATTAAATATAATAATAAAAATTTTAAACTTAAAACTAATCAAACTCTAACTAGGGAAATTATATTTCATATCATAACTAAAAATGAGACGTTCTTCAATAATTTAGAAATTATATTAGAAGTAAAGTTGGAAAATTTTATAATCTCATTTGTTGACATATCATTTAACCTTATATATATATATATATATATATATATATATAATCATAACCTTCATACACCATGACTTAAAAAAATCTAATGAATAGTGCTTCCTCTTATTTAATGTCTATCATATGCAAATCATCAACCAATAAATATAGAAAAAAAAAAAAAACTTTTTATAAAGTCTAGGGACTAAAATAGTATTTTACCTAAAAAATTACCACGCGCAACGCGCGGGTTTGCGACTAGTGCGATATAAAAGTCTCTTAAACACGGACATTTTGGTTGATTCTCTCTCTTTCTCTCTCTATCTCTTTATCAATATTTCTTCGAGTCTCCATTTGCCACCCACGAGGGCTATCTTCTGTATGAAATGAAGAAAAACAAGGAAATGAAAATATACCCTTGATTTCATGGTGGCTATCTGACAGAGGAATCACCTATTTATAGCAATGCTATGTGACTTGTCTCTTGGCTTTTTCCAACCGCTTGCAAATTTGTCAGGTTCCCCTTCCCTTTAAGGATGATAAAATATTATAAGGCACATAAATTTTCTTATTGAAAAATAAAGTAAAGGCTTCCTTATTTGAAAAGAAAATAATGTAGTCATATCAGTTGTAATGCATGGTATTCCAGCAAAATTCCACAATTAGATGTGGCTGAAATAGAGCAATCATCATGGAGTGCCATAAGTAGAAATTCTTTGTATCTATATAAAAAAAAAATGTGGCTGAAAGGAGACTACAATATTCAGTGGACACAAATTTGTCAAGTACAAAATACATCCTGTTCAACTTCAATGTAAGCTGCAGTGCACTGGCTGTCACCTCACTGGCTAGTTTTATGGTCTTGGCCTGCCTGTGCAACCTAGAGATTTTGAAAGGTTATTCGTCGCCCTGATTTTTCAGCCTGGCCTAAACTTGCCTTTTTTTTTTTCACCATTGATGCAGGACTTGTGTAACTAAATTTATTTTATAAATGTAGAATGGGCTTGCTAAAATTGGCTACATACTTCAAGTACACTTTTCTAAGAAATAGTAAAGCAATTGATAAAAACAGGTATTAAGAACATATTCCAAAATATTTGATGGTATAGGTTGTATTAAGAACATATTCTACAATGAATTCAGGTTTTAGCATGAGTCGAGTAAAGTCTAGAACAAATCAAGAAACCAACTCCCAAGGTTGTAAATAGACATAGTAACTCTGCATGTAAAAACATAAAGCTAGCATGTTCCATGCAAGCTAATTGATCCTGGATCTATCAACACATGGCATGATAGTTAAAATAAATTAAAATGAAAACTAATTCAAAAATTGGAAAGACAGACAAGAAGACTAGTAGATCTCTAATAAGAAAAACCAAATACTGAAAATATATTGTCTATCCTTCCACGTAGTACCCAGATTCCCAGAGCATATCCCAACAGTCTTGTAGGACACAGTTACTGGGGGGCTGAACACTTTACAAGTCACCAGAACTGGGCACATGCACTAGAATCAATTCAAAACATATTCAGCTAGAAGCAAGATGTACATGTCAACTTTTTGTGAAATTTCACCTTGGCTTTACCATTTTTCATGCTTCACTCAGTCACAGCTATGACATTTCAAACCGTACAAAGTAAATACAAAATCAGTGTTTAAGAAAACAACTAAATTTCAAATTTGGTGTTTCTAAGAGAAACATAATGCTTAATGAATCTGAGACTTGAGTACTAAAAAATAATGAGATGCCATTGCCTGACAAGGAAAGATTTACAATCAACCAAATATCTTCAGACCAGGTTGTTTTGCATATCTGTTAGTTTGGACAAAGATTTAAGTTTGGATCACCAAAGAAGCAGAAAGTTTCCTTCTTAAATTCCTTAATCTTACCCTCTATACTTCAGATATATGAACCAATCTTACAATAGGAAAAAAAATACAGATTTTGCAAGAAACCATAAAGTGTGATTTGCAAATTTTCCGACTCCCTTGGGGTTCAGCAATATGCCACATCAATTTAGTTAGTTGAGTGAGCCAAGTTAGAAGATGAGATGGCCAATTGCAAAGCATTCATCTAAGCATGGGCTCCTTTGATGCTGTAATCATTTTATTAGAGCTCAAATACATTGCTATGGTGTGGTTGATATTCCAAAACCAACTAGACATTGAAGGACATAGCTCCACAAATCATGGCTGAACCCTGCCTCATATGATAATCATACATACAGAGCGCCGGTGGCAAAAGGTCACAGGAATTGAAAATCATGTGTCATACTGCATAGCTACGGTGTGGTTCCAAATGGTCAATTCTGGCTCCCAAATTAATGATATTGCAGGATCATATATAAATAGAAGTGGAAAAATCGAATAAACCATCACACATGTACAACATAAATTTATGTGGTTCGACCTTAGACTTACACTCACAGATGGCAGTGTTGAATAGGAAGTTTCACTTAGAAAATAAGAAGGAAAGAGTGGTAGAAAACTCTCAAAAAAGCTAAACCTCAAACAAACTCAAAGAGCTATCTTTCACGAATTACAAAGACTGCCTTAGAGAGAACACAGAGCTATTTGAATGTATAACGTGCTACAAAGTTGGTTAGGAGACAATCCAAACCAAATTGGACTAAGTGCTACTATTGGCTTTGTTGTACAGGAAAAGAAAGCTAACTGACCATGAAAGGGTTATTCAACCCACACATGAACTGATTTATTATAAAATTCAGTAGTCATATAGTCCAAGACAAAATCATAGGCAAACAAAAATTTGGCAATCACATTGGATTTAGAAGTTACATATATATGCCTTTCCCATCAATAAATCTCTAATTTCCCTATCAAACTTATTTTGTGGAAGATCATTTTAGAAACTAGAAATCATAGTTTTAAGACAATCTTTCTATTATATAGCATATCAACATTAATTTTAATATTTACTAAATTAGTGAATCTTTAAATCCTGCTAAGGCCACAAACAGTTACCACTTACCACTAATGATTTTGTTGATTTTTGATATAAAAATTGAGAAATCAAGAATTTTAAATTAATAATAGTAACTTATAACATGTCTAATAAATCATTTTTTCACTATTGTCAACTTCTTTGTGGTAAATGTGCGCTGACAGTTTTAGCATGTGTATCTATTCTACAATCTTTTCTATATTTGTTATATTATTTTGATTATGAATGTTGCTTGCTTCATCGTAAATAATTTTTAATAAATATTTTTTAAAAAAGTTGAAAACTACTTTGGGGAGATTAACAAGTGCATGAAGAAAAATAATATGATTTTATGAGAAGTTAATCAGAGAATGAAAGGGGTGACTACATTGAAGAAATTGATAAACACGCCTCAATCCAAGAAACTTGAATCCAAAATCTCTCTTTATGCCTCTATGTGGCTTGCCCACTATACCTACCTGACACCAATTACAAGAAATTCTGTTTTTCATTTTTGATAAGTAAATAAGTAAACCAATGACATGAATTATATTCACTATCCAAAAGTATAGCAAGTTAAAACTGCTCTACTATCAGAACCTGATGTGACTTAATCCTTGTCCTTTGATAAAATGACACCTTTTGGCATTTTTATGCATAAAATTTTATTTAAGAAACTAGGGGGCCGTTAGTATAAAAATCTGGTGTAAGCAACAGTCATGCCGTACACATGAGAATAGTTCTTCCAAAGTAGCTTGGCCTCTCTTAACTTTCCAAAACATATCTATACTAGGAGGAACTATCCATTTCAATCCATGGCATGATCCAGATCAAAGGCATAATTATTCTAAAGTTTAATTTGTTACAAGTTCCAACCAAAACATTGATAGAAATTCTTGCATATAGCAATGTAAGAAAAAGAAAAAAAAAAAAGAAAAAAAGAAAAGGAAGTTGAAGGCTCTGTACTCTAACCAATTTTCTAATTACCTAAGGGAGTAGATTCTCCATTAAGAATCACTGCAGATGTTTTTCGTTTTTCTATTTTATAACTTAACATATTATATTTGCAATTCTGACTCTAATGATAATTGAATACATAAAAACTCTTCCCCTAGATGGAAAAACTGCAAATTACACAAAAACTCACACAGAGTCCATGCAAACTACAAAGAGATGTGAATATAATCCAAAAAGTATGAAATAAAAATCTGCATAACTCAGTGAACTAATGTTTTCATGATCTTAGATTTAACCTGCTAAGAATGACGTGCAATCTAGAATATGGAATTATAGTATTCTGGAAGCCATTCTTAAGAGCAAGCATAGTATGCTATGTTGTTTAAAAGATTTATGTACACTTAATTGACTGGTTTCGGACACAAGATGCCAAAAAGAGTACAGATATGGCAATGATATGTTCATGTTTTTACCTGAAAACTTGAAGTTGAGAGAAATTTAACAATGAAGCAGATAATGCAAAGTATTGCAAAAAAAAAAAGAAAAAAAAAAGGATATTGCTCTAATGCCAGCCATATAAGAAGTGCAAAACTTGGGTGGTTACTTAAGGCATGCATGGAAGAGAAATTGTATTAATCTCAAAATTATAACTCACAAGGATCATGAATATCACGTGTTTTCTGGCAAACATGAGTTCTTTGAAACAGATTTACATGTTTGTGTCGTCAGGACAACAATATGGTCGTGTCTTTCTGATCTTCCTGCATCAATTACCCCTGATCCACCGTTAGCATCACTTTGCACCCCTGAAATATTAAAGAAACAAAGAGGCTGGCATGAGTTTCAATTGTTATAATATTTTAAAATAGGAAGATTATATGTCACTTTTAATGCTGGATGATAATTATGAGTCCAAACCAGTCACACCATAATGCAAAAGGCAACATCATAACAGAGAACTATCCATAACTGTTGTACCAAGTCAAATAGTTCTCTAGCCAAGGTTCTATATGATTAATATCTTTCTTGTGCTTCCAGTTCAAGCAATAAAATACAGTTCATCAAGTTAAGGCACACTTTTCACTCAAAAGATGATTGTTCATTACTAAATTACACAGCATAATTTAATCTAATGTGCACTTCACACTTAATAGAAATGCATGGAACTATAGAATGAACACTAGATGTTCATGATAATACAAGTACCATAAAATTTCATTTGATTTTGATAATCAATGCATTCTAGACCCATAATGGGTTCTTCCTGCAAAAGAACTACTATTCTATATAAGATTAAAAGACAACAATTATATGTTCATTTGATAACCCAGGAAAAGGAAAAATGAGAGAGAGATTTTCATTAACTAAGAAAATAAATATAAATTTCCATTTTTGGTCAAAGAAAAAGAATGCTGTCTCCATAATATTCTCAAACGAAATTGTTCACTATTTTAACAATGACAATTGTGTTTATTCCCCAAGACTACCTATTGTTAGCACCAGCAGCCATTTTACCAAACTATATTAAAACCATTATGACATGAAGAAAAGCCAGCATTATAGAACATACGTAAAATTGAAAGAAAAAAATGCTGACTTTTGTAAAACTTGGGCACCAGCAGCCATTTTACCAAAACAATATCAAAACCATTATGAAATGAAAAACTACACAGCATACTAGAAAATACGAAAAATTGGGAAAAAATATGCTTAAGTTTTTGAAACTTGGCAAGGTTATGCTCAAAACTTTCAACAGGCTATTGAATGTGGCCAGTTGCCATCTGAAAAGTTGCAGGTTAACCACCATAAACACATCCAATAGCTATATGTTCAAGCAGTGCACCCTTACTAAGCTTCCTTAAAATCCTCCCCTAAGGGTCCTTTTAGAAATGACAGGCAAAAAATGATCAGCACTATATATAGTTGTTATCAAGTATAAATAAACTTGACTCACTCCACTAGAATGAAAATTTTTTTTGATATGGAAATAAAGCATTTTCCAAAGCTTTAGTTTCTAATTTTGTCCCTGAAATATCATCCAAGATTTCATTAAATAAAGCATTCTGGCTCTAAACCTGCTTCTATTTTTCCTTGAAATATAGTATTGTCCAAAGCTCTAAAACCCCATAAATTCAATATCCAAATGAAATGAGCTTTAAATTTAAAAATTTTATGATATGGAAGGTTACAATCTTAGTGACTAATATCAAAATTAATTGACTAAGCCAATAAGTTTCTTGCATTCTGCCACTTTAAATGTCCAATTAGCCTCACAGCAACAGACAACAAAAGTAATTCAAGTGTGAGGGTTTAAAAAGAAACTAACTAACAATAAGTTGTTAAATTAAGATTAGAATTTAGTAAAATTGTATCCACTTGACTCTAATACTCTAAATGAATCTTGTAACAAACTTACCATATATAATGTGTTGTAAGCAAAAATCAATGCTGCTGCGATTAAGCAGGATCTATTTTTTCAACTCTCCACATACAATAACAATTCCATATAATTCAAGATTTAATATACAAAGTGCAAAACACAATCTTCCTTTCTAAATACAACTCAGCATTAATTGTTGATTTCTTCATAATAAGTAAAGAGATAGCAAAACTAATAATTGCAATGAAAAATAACAGACATCTGGTAAATCACTAATCTGACTTGTAAGTGACACGTGACATGTACAATCAATGGTTTGAAGAAATACACATTATCTGATTTTGTTCTGCCACTTCATATGACCTTCAGGAAGACATCAGCACATCAGTTTGTTTTTGCTTGGTGTAATTGAGTCTTCTTAATTGGTGTATCTTGAGCAGTGATAAACATCCAACCAGTGGTTAAGCAATATCAGCATGCGTCACACCACATTTCTGATCTGCTTAGTAAGCTCAAATCCTTTTCCTTTGGAAAAATCTAGTTCCAGATTTCTTATGTCTTTTTCAAGGAAAGTGGATTCTTCTAATTTCTCTTGGCTGGATGTCATGACGGACAAATCTTAATGAACCCAAAGGAAAAATAATAATGTAAGCATAACATGACAAATTATGTAAGAATATCAAGAAAATTTGATACTTTCGTACTTGATATGTAAGTAAAGGAAAATTTATGTAAAAAAATAATTTGAGACTATTGAATTATTAATTGGGGACACACTAGACATTATGAAGTACTATCTAAATAGATCAGGTAGACTGTATTGAATAAAAGGTTTTTTTTTTTTTTTTTTTTTTTTAAGGCAAAAGAAAAATAAATTCTATTTTTGTTATAAGCCATTTAAGAATTTCATGAAACTTATGCTGTTTTCCGTCAGTTTTTCCTTTTAATTTTTTATCTTATTTGCCTATGTAAAATTTTTAATAGCCTCACTTTTGGTTATTTACAACGGTATTTTAATAAACATTCAACAAATAAGCAATAAAAAATTAGCAAAAAGGTGCATCGAAATACACAAAATTCCTAAAGTTGTAGTCTTTTGTCAATATTATTCCACAATATTATATAAAACAAAAAAAAGAAAAGAAAAAAAGAAAAAAGAAATCAAAAAACTTTATCAGCATTGAGAATGCGTCAAATTTATATATATTTTAAATCTAGCATAAAATGCACATCGGATCTAATAATTTCAATATAGTATATTTGGATTTGTAGTTGTTAGTTCATATTATATGCTAATATTTATAAAGTGCCATGACTAGGCAGATCTAAGGAAACAACCATCTGAAAAACAGTGAAATTTAAAAAAAAAATCTAGGGTTTAATGGATTATATACCACAATATGGATTTTAACATAAAAGGAATTATAGATTTACGTAGATGGAAAAAAAAAAAAAAATTCAAATTAATGTATCACAAGCTTAAGATTAAAGGAACCCAAAGGAAAAAAGAAGAAGAGTAAGATCTATACCCCATTGATTGCCCATTCCTATCCAGCTGCTTCCAGGAATATCCTAGTAACTGCATCCAATCCAAATTTCCAAAACACATATTATCAGAAAAATAACAACATGCATGTACATATATGATATATCCCATCACATATACGAAACCATTTGTATAAAGATATGTGTTTGTGTTTGTGATAGGAAGAAAGAGATTCCTTACTTTGAAGGTGAATCATACTGTGGAAATCTGGTAATTCGCCGATTCGCTGTGAGCACAAACTTTTCTGTTCATGCTGCTTTTTAATTCTCTTCTTGTTTGAGAATATGAGAATTTCTCCATTCTCCTCCATTGGAGTTTACCTACAGGCTACATATATCTATATACTACTCTCTGTGATCACAATGGTTTCTATAAGAGTTGAGAAGTGAAGAAGACTGAAGCATGGTGAGGCTATTTATAGTGTGGTTGGTTTGTAACCGTATACTACTCTCTGTGATCACAATGGTTTCTATGAGAGTTGAGAACGTACGATAATCATGAGGCCAATGCCAAGGCAATGTTACTGATCTTACCAACTCTTTTCCCCCCCAATTATCTTACCTTTTAGAGAACATGAGTCATGTCACTCGTGACATAAGCAAAACATGCGTTACGTACAAATGCATCAATCCTAAATCCATATGCTTGATGCACTTCTAACGCATATTTTGCTTATATCTAAAGGTGAGATAATTGGGGAAAAAAGACTTAGTAAGATCAGTACCATTGGCTTAACCTTGGCCTCGTGATTATCAAGCATATGCATTTCAAACATATCCTAAATCTTTCTCAAATAATAATAATAAAAAAAAATAATAATAAAAAATACATATACTAAATCAAATTTATGATACAGTACACCCCCACAAAGTTTTTTTTTTTTTTTTTTTTTTTTTTAGAGAACAACAAAGTTAGTTTAGTGGTTTAGGTTTCTAATAAAGGGGTCCTCATATTCATAAGATCATGAGTATCTCTAACCAAGATTTTGGGACGACTGAGTATTTAGTATTCGAAAAACTCTAGATACTTTTGTAACTAAGAATTTTTTAACACTTCTTTAAGATGGTTAAGATTTTATTCCTTGAATATAATAATGTATATGTTAGGTTTAGTGTGTTGGTGTGGTGTGTGTTCCAAACACTTTTATTCTTATTTATTCTCTAGCCATTGGAAATTTATGAGTAACACTTTTATTCTTATTTATTTTCTAGCCGTTGGAAATTTATGAGTAAAATAACCATTGGGCAATTATGAGAAAAATAGCCGTTGGACAATTATGAGAAAAATAGCCGTTAGGTAATAATTGATAATATAGCCGTTTGGCTTTTAAGGGTTATTAGTAACCAATAACTATAGACTATTATCTTCATAAGTAGCCTATATAATACTTATCATAACACACTTTCTAAAGAGTCTTTTTACTACTCTATATTTTTAGATATACACAAGTCTACTATCTTCCTCTCCTATATATGTTTTCTACAAGAATATTTGTTCCAAGGAAAGGCAATAGAGGATTGTTCTTAAACCTTTTGTGAGTGGAAGTGTGTACATCACAAAGGTCGACGCTATAATCTAATCCTAGGGGGTTGTTTGGCCAAGAGAACCAATCGCACTAAGTTTTACTTTGGGTGGCACGAATCAACCTTTAAGGACAACACTCTTTGCGTGATTCTATAACACTGTGAGATTGTTCCTAACTTTACTTAAATTTATATTATTATTGCTTATTTACATTCTTGCTAATTATTTGGGACATTGTTTGTTGTATCAAACTTGTTTATTCACTATTATTTTCCAACAATCTTAAAGGTTGATACGGTTTCTCAAAATGGATAAACAAGTTGTTGATTCTCTTAAAGTCATTTCATAAATTACCAAGCTTGAACCTTTTGATGGAAATAATTTTAAACGTTAGAAAGAAAGTGTTTTGCCCATTTTGGAATTTACTGAAATTGATAGTGTTCTTCATCAACCCAACCCGATGATCCCAAAAAATTAGCAAAGTGGTTAAAAATAAATAAATTATGTACACATACTATTAAGTGTGGTTTAGCTAATAAGTTTTTTGATAATTATTGTCATTTTACTTGTGCTAAAGATTTATGGGATGAACTTAATGGTCGATATGGGTTTGAGGATGAGGGTGCTAAAAAATTTGCTATAGCCAAATATATGTCTTTTCAAATGTGTGAAGAAA
Source organism: Quercus berberidifolia (assembly GCA_028535905.1). Taxonomy (NCBI): domain Eukaryota; kingdom Viridiplantae; phylum Streptophyta; class Magnoliopsida; order Fagales; family Fagaceae; genus Quercus; species Quercus berberidifolia. Next base: position 32,375,971 of record JAPQVW010000008.1, on the reverse strand, counting down.
ACACTGTTTCTAGCCAAATTGAAGATTTTCAAAAATTAGTTTCTGACTTAGCCAAAGAGGGTGATAATTTACCTGAAAGGTTTGTGGCTCATGGCCTTGTTTATAAATTGCCAAACTCTTGGAAAGAGTATAAGCATCGGTATAACCATCATAGAACTTATTTAAATCTTCAACAAACTATTGTTTCAATTGTGGTAAGACAGGTCATTATGCAGCAACTTGTAGAGTGAGAGGCAACTTCAAAAACAATAACAACAACAAGGGCTCAACATTAAACAAAGCAAATGTGGTGGAAATCGAAGAGGTCATTGCGGCAGTGGTGTCCGAGGCACATTTGGTCTCAAGTGTGAAAGGATGGGTAGTATATTTGGCTTGCACAAGACATATTGGTGCATTCAAAGAGGAGTTTACTTCCTACACTCCAATAGTGGAAGGCATCGAGTTTGTTTATGTTGGGGAAAATAGGCCTATACCAGTGAGTGGCAAAGGGAAGGTACTCTTGAAGCTAACTTCCGGTAAAACTCTTTCACTCACCAATGTCCTCCATATACCTCATTTTCGACACAATCTCATCTCAGTACGTTTGCTTGGTAAAGCTGGTATTAAAGTTCTATTTGATGGTGGCATAGTTACTTTATCTAAAAATGAAATCTTTGTTGGTAAGGGTTATGATAATGATGGTCTTTTTGTATTTAATGTTGATCAAGTCATTAATGAAAATGGTTCATCTTCTTATGCTTACTTAGTTGATTCTATTGATGTGTGGCATGGTAGACTTGGACATATAAATCTTGGTTACATAAAGAAAATGAAAGAGTGTGGAATCATAAACTCACTAGGTGAAGCAAACATGGAAAAATGTGAAATTTGTGCCGAAACTAAAATCACCAAGAAATCTTGTAAATCTATAACAAGAGAATCCGAACTCCTTAGTTTGGTACATAGTGACTTGGGTGATTTAAAACACACAATGAGTAGAGGTGGTAAAATTTTTTATGTAATCTTTGTTGATGACCATTCTAGATTCACTAAACTTTATTTACTAAGAACCAAAGATGAAGCTTTGGAAATGTTTATAAAGTATAAAAATGAAGTTGAGAACCAAAAGAATAAAAGAATTAAAAGACTTAGATCTGATAGAGGAGGTGAATAAATAATTTTGTGAACAAAATGGCATAATTCATGAGGTAACTCCTCCTTATTCACCTGAATCTAATGGAATAGCCGAACGAAAAAAATAGAACTCTTAAAGAAATGATGAATGCTACGCTTGTTAGTTCTGGGCTATCTTCCAATATGTGGGGGGAAGCCATTCTTTCAGCTTGCTATATACAGAATAAGGTACCTCATAAGAAAACTGGTAAAACTCCTTATGAACTTTGGGAAAGACGTAAGCCTAACTTGGAATACCTTAAAGTGTGGGGGTGTTTGGCTAAGGTTATGCTGCCTGAACCTAAAAAGAGAAAACTTGGTTCTTGGACATGTGATTGTGTGTTTATCGGATATACTAGCAATAGTTCATGTTATGGATTTCTAGTTATCAAGAGTGATATTTTAGAATCTTACACTATTATTGAATCTGAAAATGCTATATTCTTTGAACATTTGTTTCCTTTAAAAAATAAGGAAAAATTGCATGAATCTATTGATACTTCTAATGATCTTGTTGATGACGTGCAAGAATTAAGAAGGAGTAAGCGAGCTAGGAAGGAAAAGAGTTACGGTAGCGATTTCCTTGCCTATATTGTTGAAGATGAACCTGTAAGTTATTATAATGCAATTAAATCTATTGATGCACCATTTTGGTTGGAAGCTATTAATAGTGAATTAGATTCTATTATGTCTAATCATACTTGGGAATTAGTTTAGCTTCCTCCTAATGTTAAGCCTATTGGTTGCAAATGGATATTTAAAAGGAAATTAAAACCGGATGGTACAATAGATAAGTATAAAGCACGCTTAGTAGCTAAGGGTTATAAGCAAAAACATAATGTTAATTATTTTGATACTTATTCTCCGGTTACTAGAATTGCATCTATAAGAATTTTGTTTGCCATTGCATCTATTCACAAACTTGTTATACATCAAATGGATGTTTACTGCTTTTTTAAATGGTGATTTAGAGGAAGAAATTTATATGGAGCAACCCGAGGGTTATGTTGTCCAAGGACAAGAACACAAAGTTTGTAAATTGGTTAAATCCTTGTATGGATTAAAACAAGCACCTAAACAATGGCATAAGAAATTTGATAATATGATGCTTACACATGGATATGTGATTAATGGTGCGGATAAATGCATATATAGTAAGTTTAATAATAATGAAGGTGTCATTATTTGTTTATATGTTGATGACTTGCTTATATTTGAAACTAGCCATAATGTTGTGCATGATACTAAAAGTTTTCTTGCCTCTAAATTTGATATGAAAGATTTAGGCGAGACAAATGTTATTTTGGGAATTAAGATCCTTAGGGACAATGATTGTATTATACTATCACAATCTCATTATGCGGAGAAAATTCTTAAAAAATTTGAACATTTTGGTTTGTCAGCTGTGTCTACTCCATATGACTCAAAGGTGCACTTGGTTAAAAATCGTGGTGATAGTATTTCACAAAATAAATATGCACAAATTATTGGTAGTTTAATGTTTTTGACAAATTTTACTCATCCTGATATTGCATATGCTATTGGTAGATTGAGTAGATACACTCATAATCCTAGTATTGAGCATTGAGATGCAATATCTAAATTATTGAGATATTTAAAGGGGACTTTTGACTTTGGTTTGTCATATTGTGGCTATCCTACTGTTTTAGAAGGATATTGTGATGCTAACTAGATCTCTGATACAGATGAGGTGAAGCCCACTAGTGGATATGTGTTTACACTAGCTGGAGGGGCTGTCTCTTGGAAGTCAACCAAGCAGACTTGCATAACAAGATCCACCATGGAAGCAGAGTTAGTGGCCTTAGAGAAGGCTGGGTCCGAAGCCGAATGGCTTAAGAGTTAATTAATTGATATACCTCTTTTTACTAACTCTATTGCTTCTGTTTGTCTTCATTGTGATTGCTAGGCTGCCATAGCACGTGCTAAAAACAAAATTTATAATGGGAAAAGTCAACATATCCGATTGAGGCACAATATTGTGAGGCAGCTTATTGGTAATGGTGTTATGTCCTTGGACTTTGTAAGGTCAGAAAGGAACTTGGCCGATTATTTGACCAAACCACTAGCAAGAAGGCTGGTGAGTGAGACATCTAGGGGGATTGGACTGATACCCAAGTTGTGACAGTATGACTAATGCCCAACCTCTATAATGGGTGATTCCATGTAGGGGGTTAAATGGGTAGAGGTCATTAGTGGTCCATGTGGGCACTGTCATTTATTATGTGTTTTCTGCTATCTTGTTAAGGAGATTAGTGATGAGTCCATCCCTATGGTGTGAGACAGTGCTAAGTTGCAGAATTTGGTGAGGATGAGTTTAGGCTCTTAATGGATCAATATCCCTATCTATTGGGATGGGGTGTATCTGCACGCACTTTTGATGGATGCCACCGATTAAGTTGCAGATTGTTTGAGGTTGAGCTTTAGGCTCTTAATGGATCCATACTCCCTACTTGTTGGGATGGGGTGTTCTGCACGCACTCCTGATGGATGCCACCTATGTGTGAGTGGAAGTTGTGCCGCTTCCTATGAGACTTTTTGGGTAGGTCTCTAGAGCTCTCATAAAACCCAGTGGCACATGGCCTGGATAAGGCGCCAACCCGCTTAAGAATAACCCTGATAAAGAAATTTATGTGGGTGATAAGTTTGGTTTACTAATAACTTGGTTAAATGAGTTTTAACTCCACCATTGTCTTTTAGTTCCTGCTTATTTATCCTATGTATGGTTAAGACCTTATAGTACCATATTGATGCATGCTTTTTTTAGTTGCTTGCCTTTCCTACTTTGTGTTTGTAACATGCGGGGGATTGTTGGTGTGGTATGTGTTCCAAACACTTTTATTCTTATTTATTTTCTAGCCGTTGGAAATTTATGAGTAACACTTTTATTCTTATTTTTTTTCTAGCCGTTGGAAATTTATGAGTAAAATAGCCATTGGGCAATTATGAGAAAAATAACCGTTAGGCAATAATTGATAATATAGCCGTTGGGCTTTTAAGGGTTATTAGTAACCAATAACTATAGACTATTATCTTCATAAGTAGCCTATATAATACTCATCATAACACACTTTCTAAAGAGTCTTTTTACTACTCTATATTTTTAGATATACACAAGTCTACTATCTTCCTCTCCCATATATTTTTTCTACAAGAATATTTGTTCTAAGGAAAGGCAATAGAGGGTTGTTCTTAAACCTTTTGTGAGTGGAAGTGCGTATATCACAAAGGTCGACGCTATAGTCTAATACTGGGGGGTTGTTTGGCCAAGAGAACCAATAGCACCAAGTTTTACTTTGGATGACACGAATCAACCTTTAAGGACAATGCTCTTTGCGTGATTCTATAGCACTGTGAGATTGTTCCTAACTTTACTTAAATTTATATTATTATTGCTTATTTACATTCTTGCTAATTATTTAGGACATTGTTTGTTGTATCAAACTTGTTTATTCACTATTATTTTCCAACATAGTGTTGGCAAATACATAACAATGTGTTTTGAGTTGTAAGCGTCAAATATCAAGTACAAGATCAATGTCCTAGAAGCTGCACAAAAGAAAGAAGATTTTGTAATCTAGACTTGCTCTCGATTGAGAGTCAATTGATCAAAAAGGGGAAGTTAGTTTTTTCCTAATATGTTTTATTTTAAGCCAACTGATGTTATCGATTATTGTAAACCTAATTAGAGAACATATTTAAATACCCATTAAGTGCGACTTTCAAGAAGTTGTAGAGACAAAAAAGAAATATTATATACAAAGAGAAATCTCAAACCTCCACCTATCAACACTTCAGTACAAAAGCAAATAGAGAAGATATTCTCTTGTATTGTTGCTGCCAAAGTGTAGATCAAGGTTAAAGCCACAGAGTCGTCCTAAGATAATTGTGGAAATCATTTCTTCAAGAAATTCTTGAAGTCTGGGATGTGGTTCTTCAGGGAAATTCATATTAGAAAATTTCAAGAGGTTTGGAACAATTTGATGGGACAAGACCATTTGCAAGAGATAACAATTAGCGGTAAGGGTCTATTTCGATTTTACACTTCAACTTTAATGGTGAATTTTTCCTGGGGTTAGGGTTAACCCTCGTAGTGGTTTTTCTCGTGGATACATCCATATGTTTTTTTGCTTCATCACTATATAGTTTTTTATTTGCTTTATTATTTATTTGGTGACATATTTGAACCATGAAAATTAACCGGTAATCAAAATTGAATGGCATAATTGGTTAATTTAATCAAGTAGAGTTAATTCCCCTAAAATCAACCTATTGGGTCTAAATTTATTTCAATACAGCGTCCACATCATTGAACATTTTATATAATGTGTAAATATCCTATTTTGCAAAAGGTAAACTTTCAATTTCCTTATTGAAAATCCCAAGGTAGGTGCAAAGTCATATTAACCATCTCAAACAAAATTTGTGAACCTTTTTCTAAAATATAAAAGCTTAATTCAAATTGGTTGAAAAATACTTTTGAAATAGAATTGAGCACTGAATAAAACTTTGGTGCAGTTTACATAGGTGTCATATGTTAAGTTTCAAAATTAAATTAAAACATATAACTACATTGAAAAAGAATATATTGTTTATAATTCAAGTCCTGTTAATGGATGCCCTTAAGGCAATTGATAATAAATAATTTAATGAAAGTTTTGACAAAATTTTCATGGGAAATATAAAAAGCCGTTAAAACAATTAATTGATTTTTCCCGCCCATAAAAATTTTCTTAACATAGTTCTTAAATCAATGCCCTTAGGGCATCTACTAATAGTTTCCTTATAATTTATTAGTTAACGCAACCACGTTTTTGTCTTTAATTGAAAAACTTAAGTACTACTCTTTAATAAAGGTTCATTGATTTAATGCACCATTGAATGAGAATAATTAATGTACCTTTAATGAGTGATGTGTCATTGAATGAATATAATTAATGGATTTGGATCCGGTGCAATTACACCACCCCCTCTCACATTAATTTTTACCACTTTCATTTTTTAACTTTAACTTTTTAAACTTTTTTTTATTCAATGGTTGAGACTGAAATTTTCTTTTTTGAACTTTCAATCTCAACCATGTATTACAATTGCATCAGGTGCAATACCCTAATCTCAATCCATAGTTAATGTACCTTTAATTAGACTCATTAAATATACATTAATTATTCTCATTCAATGACACATTAAATCAACAATACATTACTATATTCATTGATTTGATATGTCATTACTATCATTAATGGTACATTAATTATTCTCATTCAATGACACATTGAATCAATGAACCATTATTATAGGTGTTTTATAAATAAAGCAGAAATTTCATTTGGGAGAGCATGATGTTTTATCATGTCAGATATTTTTTAGAATTTTCTTCATTTAGCCTTCCACCTCACCAAACTTTGCATTTATGTCTAAGAATCACTAATTAATTACCATGTTTTAAAGGGATAAATGCTTTTATTATCACGTATTAATTACCTTAGAACTCTTTAATGTGTCATGGAATGAGAATAATTAATGTACCTTTAATGAATAATGTGTCAATGAATGAAAATAATTAATGTATCTTTAATAAAATCAGTGATAAATTACAATGTTCATTGATTTAATATGTCATTATTCTCATTAAAGGTACTTTAATTATTCTCATTCAATGACACATTGAATCAATGAGCTTTTATTATATATGTTTATATATAAAGCATAAACTTTATTTGGGAGAGTGTGATGTTTTATCATGTCAAATATTCTTTAGAATTTTCTTCATTTAGCTTTTCATCTCACCAAACTTTGTATTTATGTCAAAGTATTACTAATTAATTGCCATGTTTTAAAGGGATAAATGCATTTATTATCATGTATTAATTACCTTAGAACTCTTTAATGTGTTATTCAATGAGAATAATTACTGTGCATTTAATGAGTGATGTGTTATTGAATGAGAATATTTAGTGTACATTTAATGAGTAATGTGTCATTGAGAATAATTATGTACCTTTAATGAAATTAGTGACACGTTATAATGTTCATTGATTTAATGTGTCATTATTCTCATTAAAGATACATTAATTGTTTGATTTAATGACACATCAAATCAATGATGGGTCATGCTAATGAGTGCCCTTAGAGCATTGTTTAACAATTTATTTTAGGAAAGTTTTGACACCACTTTTATAGAAAATAAAAAAAGCTGTCCAAACATTAATTGTTTTTTTTCCCTATAAAAACCCTCTTTAAATGGATTGTTAACCAGAATTCCAAGGGCATTCATTAGCATTTCTCATTAATGATATATTATAATGTTCATCGACTTGATGTGTCATAATTCCAATAAAATTACATTAATTATTCTCATTCAATGACACATTGAATCAATGTTCCTTTATTGTATATGTTTATATATAAAGTAGAAACTTCAAATGCGAGAGCATATGTTTTATTATGTCAGATATTCTTTAGAATTTTCTTTATTTAGCCTTCCATCTCACCAAACTTTGCATTTATGTCAAAGTATTACCAATTAATTACCATATTTTAAAGGGATAAGTGCATTTATTATAATGTGTTAATTACATTAGAACTCTTTAATGTGTCATTGAATGAAAATAATTAATGTGCCTTTAATGAGTAATGTGTCATTGAATGAGAATATTTAGTGTACCTTCAATGAATAATGTGTTATTGAATGAGAATAATTAATGTATCTTTAATAGAATTAGTGATACGTTATAATGTTCATTTATTTAAGGGTCATGCTAATGAGTGCTCTTAGTAGTTCAATGGCTAATAATCCATTTTAGGAAAATTTTGATATCACTTTTATGAGAAATGAAAAAAACTGTCAATACATTAATTACTTTTTTTTTTCATTTTCCCATAAAAACTTTCTTTAAATGAATTACTAACCATTGCCCTAAGGGTATTCGTTAGCATTTCTCTTTATTTAATGTGTCATTATTTTCTATAAAATTGTGATTTACAACTATGTATTTAGTTGGCTTTTATTCTATACTAAATTTGATTGTAATTTTATTAAATCTTTTGTACCCTATATTTATTGTGGGATTTGATTGTAAGGGTTGTGTGATAGAGAGAGAGTGTGAAGACTCAAGCTATTGAAGACTGAAGAGGTTTTCACTGGTATCTCGCGACTTAGCATCTCGCGAAGTAATGCATGTGCCCTACACATGACTGGAATCCAAAGAGTCAGTACAGATGGAGACAGCTGTGTCTCGTGAGTATCTCGCAGGTAAAGCCTTCCCACGAAACACCCGCGAGACATTCTGTTTTGCCAGACTGTACTATCTGATACATACTTTTTGTACCCACACTATATGTACCCACTTACCCACAAATGGTAAGGAGTGCTTCTGAGAGAAAACCCTAGCCAAACACCTTAAGATTTAGAGATTGTTATACCCACAATCCTCAACACAATAGCTTGTGGATTTTCCTCAACTCCTACCTCTCCATTTTCCATACAATTAAGAGGTTGATAGCCCAAACACTTATCACACCCTTTCAGAGTGTCAAGTGATTGTTTAGTGCTGCTGGGTGTTGAGGGCCATTTGTGGAAGCCCAGGCAGACAGAAAAGCCCAATAATGAGGGCCACAAAGAATTGACAAGATAAATAGCAAAAAACCTATTAGGCCCAAGCGGCAGGAATAATGGATCACAGGCCCAACAAATAAATAAATGGGTCTTGAAGAGGCAAGTGGGCTCAAGGAAGCTAGGAAAGAAAGAAATAGCATCCCATGGGCAGAGTATGAGGTAGAAAAGTGAGAAAGGGTCGCCACAGGCTCAAGACAATTGTAAACTAAAAGAGTAAAGGGTTTATGGCAGACCCATGAACTCCAAAGATAAGGATAAGGTTATTGGGCCAGGGAAGTCCAATGAAGTTAGTAAAAAGTCCATGGGAGTGTGGAATTGGTAAACGGGCCGAGGAAGCCCAAAGAAAGCAATCGGGCCATGGATGTCCAAAGGAAAAGCCCAAAGGGACATAGTAGTCCATGAGTAAAAGCAAAACAGTGCCCATAACAGGCCACTGAGAAAAGGGATAAACGGCTAGCCCAAAAGGAAGTCCAGCAAGATTAAGTTATTACGGCAGGAATAACAATTCAATGTGGCAGGCAGTAAAGAAAATCAAAAGTGAGCCAAAGAAATGTAAAGCCCATTATCATACGAGGGCCAACTCCTAAATGGAGCGAAAAACTAAGGGAAAGCCCACATGAAAGGCCAGGAAACGCAGACGAAGAGTCTCCTAGTTGCGGTAGACGCATAAGCAGTAGGCAGACTCTTGGACAAATTTGAAAGGGAAGCATGCATAAGGCCTAGGCACCACCAGCCTGTACCCAGCCAATATAGGACATGGTGGGGCCATGGGCCAGAGGTAAGAGGTAAATGGGGTATGGTTTGGTGGTAGGGGAGAGGGGAAAAGATCTATTTCCAACTCCTGCCCAAGCCTCTTTTGGGAGGTACGTCCTGCTGGGATGATAGACCACCCAAAAGAAGCAAGTTTGAGGGGGAACCGTTGGGTGCATGCTCTGAGAGTAGAGAGAGAAAGCATTAATACCGTGGCAGGAAGAAATGTTACGGTATACAGAGGAATAAAACAAACCCGCCTCTGTCTGGCGAGGGTGGATGTCGCACAGTCCTGGTGGTCGGCAAGTACATCTAGACTAGACAAAGGTGGTTAAGGGGCAAAACGGTAAAACACTAGCCACGACAGGTGCTATAAAAAGGCTCTTGCCTTGCCCTGTAGAGGGGATTGAAAAACAGAGTATATTTTCAGGAGTAAAAGGAAAAAACAGAGCAAGAAAAAAAAAAGAAAAAAAGAAAAGAAAGAAAACAGAAAAGAAAAGAAAGAAAAACTAAGAAAAAAGGAGAGTTGGTTCAATAGGGCATGCACTCATAGATCGGTTTCCCTCTCTCCCCCTTCAAAATCTTACCTTCTTCCGAAACGCAAACAAGGACTCTTTTTCTTTTTGGGCAACAACCATTCAGGTTTGACTTTCTCAAAGCCATTAATCCCCATGGCAGGATCCTTTTCCTGGGGGAGGGGGTTATTTGCATTGAGATGAGGCGTTCTCTTTGGCTTTGTTGCGGCAGATTAAGCTTAAAACTTGATTTATGCCCATTTAAATTAGCCAGTATTATTTTCTTCATTTTTTCTATGTGATTGATATCATTATGACTGTAATCATGATTTATTAGTAGGGAATACATAGCTGTTTATTTAAATAAGTCAAAGTACTCTGTTTTAGTTATTATTATATCTACTTGCTGTAACTCGTCTGCAACAGTTCTGCTTGCCGTAAATTTGCTCCTGGCAGGCAAGGTATAAGTTTGTGCACAAACCGGCCCAAGTTAAGTTACAATTAGATCGGTCGCAACTCCCTTACTCAGAAACACTAAGGCCCATCACCGCAGGAGGCAGCCCAGCCCATTACCGCAGGAGGCAGCCCAATATACCATATCATACAAAAAAGGCCCCTACACTGGGAAGCATTGGAAGAAGCCAAGGATGACAGATGCAACATGGAGCTTGTTGTGGGACCCGAAAAGCTAGACAAGACACGGTTCCGAGAAGCCTTGTTGGAGTAGGAGCTTGGAGGGCTTAGTTATAGCGAGTAGATTAGGCTTGAAGGGTCTCTTGCTAACCCATGTATCCCAACTGATTGTCTAGTGGATCGATTACTGCTTGAAGGGCGGCAGAGAGGTTTTTCGTTGAGTTCTTCGGTTTCCCCTTCGATAACGCATTGGCGTGTTATCTGTGTTTGCATTCTTCTTCCCTATTCTTTTACATTTCATTTTACTGCTGTGATTATATGAATATGTGTTAGAGTAGCTTGTGTAAGGTTGAATTTAATCAACTATTTTATTGGCTTTATTCGTGCCAAATTTGCTTGTATTTCAGCATTTAGTAACCCTGTATTTAGGTGAGTTTGTTGTAAGGGTAGTGAGTGAGATAGAGTGTTGGTGCTCAAGAGTGTGCAAGAAAACAGAGACTTGCGGCTTGCTCTCGCGGGTAGCTCGCACCTTCAAGCCACCAAACGCAGCACACGTGCCAAGCGTGCCAGAAGGTGAACAGTTATGCTAGTTGGAGCACTACAGGACAAAACAGGACATCTAGGCATACAGTTATCTCGCGACTGGGTCTCACGACTTAGTTAAGCCGTGAGCCACCCCTATTTTATAAAACCTGACGTTTCACATTCCTCTCTTACTCCAGTATAAATACCCCTTATACCCACAAATGTAAGAGAGCTTCCAGAGAGAATTGTTTACCGCTTACAAGGCGGCGGAGAGGTTTTACGCCGAGGGTTTCAGTTTCCTCTTCGATAATACATCGTGTGTTGTCTTTGTATTTGCATCTTCCTTCCCTTTTATCTTTGCCTTTTATTATCTGCTGTGGGTTGTGATTTTAATTTGGTTTAGATAGTTTATCCAATTCCATATTATAGCTTATGTTCATTTTTCGCAAACTAGTTGTTTGACATAAAGTTTGAATTGGTTAATTTGTAAATTGGGGGTCTAAACGTTCAAGGGTGTTTATACACATATTTGAACTTTCAATTGGTATCAGAGCGGGTATACCTCTAGTGGTTTCATTACCATTGTGTGATTCTTGACTCCCTTTTGAGATGGATCGGTCTCAATCCCTAAATGCTCCTCCATATTTTGATAGTAGTAATTATGCTTTTTGGAAGGTTCGCATGAGAGCTTTTCTGTGTTCTATTGATGAATCTGTTTGGGATGCTGTTGAGATAGGTTGGACCAGGCCTGAGGAAGCCAAATCCACTTGGGATAAGGCAGCACTTGCTGCATCTAATGCTAACAGTAAAGCACTCAATGCTATTTTCTGTGGTGTGTCCCCAGATGAATTTCACAGGATCTCTCACATTATCGTTGCTAAAGAAGCATGGGAGATATTGGAGACCACTTACGAAGGCACGAAGAAGGTAAAAGACACCAAGCTGCAGATGCTAACCACTCGGTTTAAGGAGTTGAAAATGAGTGAGGATGATTCCTTTGACTCTTTCTATAACAAGCTGAATGAGGTGATTGTAAGCAAGTTCAATTTGGGAGAGAAAACTGAGGACTCTAAAATTGTAAGGAAGATCCTTCGATCATTGCCGGAAAGTTTTCGTGCTAAAGTGACAGCGATTGAAGAGAGCAAGGACCTTGATGACATCAAAGTCCAGGAGCTGGTTGGTTCTCTTCAGACTTATGAGATGTCGCTGCCCAATCAACGGAAGAGTAAATCTCTTGCTTTTAAGACCATTAGTGAGAAGGTGGAAGATCATGACTCATCGGGAGAAGATGTGGTTGACAAAGATGTTGCTTACCTTGTGAAAAATTTCAGAAAATTCTTGAAATTAAAAAATAATGGCAAATTTGGTGATAAAGGAAAATTCCAAAGTTCAGGAAGGAAGAAAAGGGAATTCAAAAGGAAAGATGGAAAAGAATCCCAACCTACACAAGGTGTCACTTGTTTCGAATGTAACGGGCATGGACACTTTAAGAAAGAATGTCCGAATTATTTGAAATCGAAAGGCAAGGTGTATGCCACGACATTGAGTGACTCGGATTCATCCGACTCAGAACCTGAAGAAAGCTGTGATGGAGAGGGGAACTACTCAGCTTTTATAACTATTGCTTATGTTGAGTCTTCAGACGAGTTGAATCTGCTTGTACGAGACCTTGGAGAACATAGTGATGAAGAATCAATGGGAATTGTTAAAGAATCAGATGCTGAAGAAGATGAAAGCAGAGCCAACCTTCAAGAGAATTATAACTCACTCCTGGAGAAGTCGGGTGAGTACACAAAGGTGGCCAAGGCAGTTGTGAGAAAAATGAAGAAGGCAGAGGAGGATTATAAAAGTCTCCTAATTCGATATAGGGAGGCCAAATGTGAGATAGAAACATTGAATGGTGAGCTGTCAAAAGCTTACACAAAAGTGAGATTTCTTGAGCAAGAGGTTGTGCACGCAAATGCCAAAATTGAGAGGGTTACCCCAAGAAACTAGATGATGTTATTTCATCGCAAAAGTGCTTTTCAGACAAATCCGGATTGGGATATACCGGAGGAAGTAGCTCATCTGGAAATGTCACTAAAGAAATGAAGTTTATAAAGGCCAAAGAATCAACTGATGCTGGTCATACTGCTGAGAAGCCCAAGATAGAGGAGAAGAGAAATGTGGGGAACGAACGGTTATTGAATTCCCGTAATCAATCTGTGGGCAGGTCTGAATCTCGTGCCAAGTCTCGTCCACAACCACAAAGAGGTCCTAGATCAACTTATGTGTGTCATTATTGCGGACTTCAAGGGCATACTCGACCAAATTGCTAAAAGCTAAGAGCAAAGAATAGTGCAACTCCTCAAAGGTCACGAGGACCTAGAAATGATAGGAGGAATTGGGCAGGTGAATAATCAAGAGATCAAAATGGTGATCCCGGAATGATGAACGTGATGAAGATGATTGGTGCATTCACCAACTGCTTGGAAAGTTTCTCACGAAGGTTTGAAAGCCCTAACTCCCGTACCCAATCCTATAAGGAAATCACCCAATCCTATAAGGAAATCACCCCAAACGCAAGTGACGTGTGGGTGAAAAGGGGTACTCATGCATAAGCATTACAACATGTCCATGCATTAATACTTCCTATACTTTGTGACAATGTTTGATTGATTGCTTGTTGTTTATGTTGATGGTTGTGTGTTTGTCTATTTGTGCATATTTTTGGTTTTTGTTTTTGTTTTTGATCAATCATTTTCTTCTTATGTTAAAAAATCCAAAAATTACATAAAAATCAGAAAATCAAAAAGTTTGATTGACATTGTTGAGTTTTTGTCTTAAAACTTGTTTTGTCTTGTATCTTTGTGCTAATGGCTTTGTGCATTTTCGAGCATAGCTTGTTTCATTGCACTCATATCATTGTGGGAGAAATCTTGAAATCTATGTGATTGTTGTAAATAGATTTTCAAACTTGTCATGAATGATTAGTGAATGGTTTTGTTGATCTTGAGACATGCATAGACTTGTGTCTATATATCTTCCCACTTTTTATTTTTTTTTGCTAAAAAGAGCTCACCAAATGTAAATCTCCAAATGAAAAGAGATATTGAGCTGCAAAAGCCTGTCGCAAATTCTAGTATTTGACTAGGAAAAAGGGTAAGCGACCTAAAATTCAAGTGATTGTTTATTCAAAAAGCCAAAGGCTATCTCATCAAAGTGGAATATCTAATATCACTCTCACAATGAGAGGTGATTGTATCAAAAAGGATCTAAAAGATCAAAAGTTATGATTGAAAGTGGAGTCAAATGTAAAGCTCCAAAATATGTTATCAAGTTTTGTGGAAGGTTATATATACATATTTCTATAATTGAGATAGTTCACATGATCTAGTGCTAATTGTGTATGCCTTGGTTGAATTGATTATTGAAGCTTCACATTAGACTAAGGACTATCTCATCGTTGATATCCACACACAACACACAAGTTTGTGTTTGATAAATGCCATAATCATTTGTGTGATTGTACTTGGTGAAATGTGTTTTCACAAGCTCAATCTTTGTTAATTCAAGCACAAAAATATTTTTAAGTGGTTTAGGTGTTTTTGGAAAGTATTTTGATCTCAAAATTTGAAAATTTCAAAAATTCAGTTTTGCCTTGTTTTGGTGACTCAGTCGCGGGTTAGTCAAGTCGCGAGCCTCAGTCGCGTGCTTGCGGGTCATTTTTGGCGACTTGTTAGCGAGTGGAAGGTCCAGTCGCGAGGGTTACTCAGAGATTTTCGAGGCTCAGCTCGCGACTCTCTTGCGAGTAGACCTTCCAGTTGCGAAAAACACTTAGAAAATTTTTTCATATTTTTGTCTTTGAGTGTTTTGGCGGCTTGAACTGGCGACTTTGTGGTGACTCACTTAAGTCGCGAAAAACGCGTGTTTGGCAAAAATAGGGGCAGTTTTTAAAACTTTTTCAGTCTTTCCCTCGAACTTTTGTGACTGTTCATCTCTTTTCTCAACTGTCTCTTTCTCAAACACTCCGTGCACCCACTTTCAAACTCCATTGTTGCTTCATCTCAGCTCAAAATCTTCAAGTAACAGGTATGGGTTTTCTTTCTTGAACTCTATTTTACTTGATTTTGTGGTTTTCCTTCTGGATTGTTCGCATTTGTTTATGATTTTGAGATTGGTTTGTGTTTCGTTAGTTATCTTTGTCCATGCTTAGTCTGTGAAAACTATTGATTTAGTTTGAGCTTAATTTTGGTGTTGGTTTTGTTCTTCATCATATGCTACACTAGGGTTTGTTTATTGGTAACTCATTTAGTCTGATCTGATATTGTTATATTGTTTCATAATGCTCCTATTTTGAATGTGTGGTTCACTGTGCTGAATGTGCCAGTTCTATTGTGTGCATTTATTGGGAGCATCTGTGAGTTTTACTATGCTGTTTATGAGTCATGTCATTCTCATCACATTCTTTGTCTCATTGACATATATCTGTCTTTAGGATATTTCCTATCTCTGCTGCTTTAATTCTCCCCTGTATTCTCCCTGTTGTTCTTGTGTTTCCTCTTTTAGGCTTGTTCATCCATGTGGTTGATCTAAGTAGCATAATGTTTAAGTGTTCAAGTTCATCTGTGTGGCTGCAATTTCTTTGTTAATTACATGGTACTGATTAGTTCTACACATATATTGTTCTAGGTTGTTGTGGCCTTTTCTGATTGCTCACAGATGGCACCTTCATCCCCAAAGAAGAAAACACCTGCAAAGAAGGCAAATAAGAGAATGAAAATGGACCCTAATTTGTTCAGGTCTGTTTCTCACTTTGAGAGATACAAGGACTTCTTCTTGAAAGCAAGAATTATCCAAGAAAGATTTGTAGATTTGGAATATTTAAGGAACACCTTTATCCCCAGCTGTTTTGAAGGGAGAGGATGGGAAAAGCTTCTGAGTGATCTCTCTGTAGTGTGTGAACCCTTGATTAGGGAGTTTTATTCAAATGCTGTGATAAGGGAGGATGATTTAAGTTGCTGGGTTAGAGGTAAAGAATTCACTTTGGATGCACATGACATTGATGATGTGCTAGGATTGTGTCTATTGAAACTGTTCAACAAAGGATAGGTGGACAGAGAGAAGGGAAATGTCTGAATACCACAGCTTTTCCAGTGGACATGAGGTGTCTAACAATAATCATGATGTTTAACCTATATCCCATAAAGAAGTTGACTACAATCAACTGTGCAAGAGCAATCTTTCTGATGGATCTCAAAGAAAAGACATTCATTGACATTAGTTCCCACATATATGACACTATTGTGGATGAGACTAGAACAACTTCTAGGCCAAAACTGATCTTTCCTAGTTTGCTGATGAGGGTCTTTAGAAAGAAGGGTGTTCTAATCCCTTAAGACATCAGTCCCATGTCCACACCCTCTGCAATTAACAGGCTTACCTGCAAAAGGATAAGTGTTCGGCTTCCAGGTGAAGAAGATGAAGGTGATGAAGGAGAGAGTGTCCCTATGGAGACTGAGGCAGAGGCAGCAGGGCATGCATCAACCTCAACACCCAAGAGAAGTGGCAAAAGGACTAGAGCATCCACTTCTTCAGATACACCTCCAGATGCTTTTCAAGTCATTCTGGAATGACTTGATGGGATCAGAGGAGTCCAGACTGAGCACTCTGAGAGGATGAGAGCCATGCAGGACCAGATTGATATTTTGTTTGCAAAACTTGACAGCTTCACCACCCAACATGGACAGTGACCTTTTGGCCATTCCAGTCAAAAAGGGGGAGATGTTCTTTCTGTTGTTGATGAGTTTGTTGATGAGAAGCAGAAAAGCAGCTCTTAAGGGGAAGTAATGTGTTAAGGGGGAGTTGTCAAAATCAGAGACATTGTTTATATATGCTTATGTTTTGGGTTTTTAATGTTTATATGGGTTTGATACACTGTGGTTTTTGGTGTATTCTTGTTTCTAACTCATATCTTATAATCTTGGTTTAATCTTCTATATTTATATTGTTGATGTTATTCAGTTTATGGATATATTGTGTTTGTACCCATGTGCTTATGTAAGCTTTTAGGGTTAATGTTTTTATGCATATTTTGTAGGCTTTATGGTTTGTACCTTGCTTATTGCAGCCTTTTGTGCTATGTTGAAATTAGTACTTTAATTTAAATGTCTTGCATTTTGTTTTAAGTACTGTCACTCTTGTGCCCTTGTAGGATTGTTCCTAGATGCATATACTTAGTGTATTATGCATTGGTTGAGTGTTGGACATACAAGTATCTTACTTTGTTCTTGTTAATTTGTATGTTCAAGTGTTCATTCCAAGTGTGAATGAGCACTATGAACTCTACCTTGTGGTGTTCACTTGGTTGATCAAGCCATGATTTGATTCTTCACTTCATCTTTGCTTGATCACCTTTAGCTTGTTTCATTTGCATTTCATGCTTTTCTGCATACAATGATCATGGTGTATTGTTGTGTTTCAGGAGTTTCATGATCTTATGATTCAAGTGCTACACAGCTTCTAGAGTTAGGTGTGAGTGAGTTTTGTTCAACTGTTCCCAACTCACATGTTAACTCTAGAGTCTGTTTCAGGGTTTTGTCACGGAATAGCCAAAGGGGGAGATTGTAAGGTTGAATTTAATCAACCATTTTATTGGCTTTATTCCGTGCCAAATTTACTTGTATTTCAGCATTTAGTAACCCTGTATTTAGGTGGGTTTGTTGTAAGGATAGTGAGTGAGATAGAGTGTTGATTGCTCAAGAGTGTGCAAGAAAATAAAGACTCGCGGCTTGCTCTCGCGGTTAGCTCGCGGCTTCAAGCCGCCAAATGCAGCACACGTGCCAAGCGTGCCAGAAGGTGAACAGTCATGCTAGCTGGAGTACTACAGGACAAAACAGGACAACTGGGCATACGGTTATCTCGTGACTAGGTCTCGCGACTTAGTCAAGCCGCGAGGCCAAGCCGCGAGCCACCCCTGTTTTGTAAAACCTGACGTTTCACATTCCTCTCTTACTCCAATATAAATACACCTTATACCCATAAATGTAAGAGAGCTTCCAGAGAGAATTTTGAGAGAGAAACTCTAAAGAAAAACAAGATTGATTCACCAACAATCTATACATTAGAGTCTCTTCAAATTCCTCAACTCTTTTCCTCTCCATTGTCAAATGCTTGAGAGGCATTTTACCAAAACCTTGTTCTCACCATATTCATCACTGTGAGAGGGTTGTTTGGTTTGCTGGGAAGCAGTTAGGAAGGAACCAATCTACATTGGTTGATGCTATGGTCTAGTAGTGGAATCCGGGAAGCTAGAAAAGAAAAAGGTTCGACGCAACCTCGTTGGAGCAAGAAGCTTGGAGGGCTTAGGTGTACTGGGTAGATTAGGCTTGGAGGGTCTATTGCTGTCCTTGTATCCCAACTACATTTTCTAGTGGATTGTTTACCGCTTGGAGGGCAGTGGAGAGGTTTTACGCCGAGGGCTTCGGTTTCCTCTTCGATAACACATCGCGTGTTGTCTTTGTGTTTGCATCTTCCTTCCCTTTTATCTTTGCCTTTTATTATCTACTGTGGGTTGTGATTTTAATTTGGTTTAGATAGTTTATCCAATTCCATATTATAGCTTATGTTCATTTTTCGCACACTAGTTGTTTGACATAAAGCTTGAATTGGTTAATTTGTAAATTGGGGGTCTAAACGTTCAAGGGCGTTTATACACATATTTGAACTTTCAGCTTGTTTGTTTATCCGCTCACATTTACACTATTCCACATTTAGAATTAAGTTAGTGTAAAATCTATCAAGCCGTAACTTTTATTTGGGGGTCTAAACAACTCTTGTGTTTTTAACACATTTTTGAGCTGTCAATTGGTATCAGAGCGGGTACACTCCTTGTGGTTTAAATACCTAAGTGTGTTCCTTGACCCTTTGTGATGGACCGGTCACAATCTCTTAATGCCCCACCATTCTTTGATGGAGGCAACTATGCTTTTTGGAAGGTCCGAATGAGGGCTTTCTTGTGTGCTATAGATGAGTCCGTGTGGGATTCCGTAGAGAATGGGTATGTTAAACCCACAACTGCCAAGTCCGAATGGGACAAGGCAACTCTTGCATTAGCTAATGTGAATAGTAAGGCCATTAATGCTATATTCTATGGTGTGTCCCCTGATGAGTTTCACAGGATATCACACGTGAAGATAGCTAAGGAAGCTTAGACGATCCTTGAAACGACCTATGAGGGTACCAAGAAAGTCAAGGACACGAAGCTTCAAATGCTTACTACCAGATTTGAAGAACTTAAGATGGGAGATGATGAGGCTTTCGATTCTTTCTATGGAAAGCTAAATGAAATTGTAATTGCCAAACTCAATCTCGGAGAGAAGATTGAAGATTCTAAGGTGGTGAGAAAGATTTTGAGGTCTTTACTGGAGAGTTTCCGAGCAAAAGTCACAGCTATAGAAGAGAGTAAAGACTTGGATGAGATCAAAATCCAAGAGCTATTTGGATCTCTCCAAACATATGAGCTGGGACTGCATTCTCATGAATCGAGCAAATCACTTGCTTTTAAAACCATCACCAAGAGAATGGACAACTCCTTCAAAGAGGATGATGTGGAGAAGGAAGTATCATTCCTTGCAAAGGACTTCCGAAAATTTCTGAAGATGAAAAACAGTGGGAAGCCTTTCAACAAAGGGAAGTTTTTAGCTTACAAGGGTGATAGGAAGGAATTTAGGAAGAAAGATGAGAAGGAGCCTCAATCTTCTCAAGGAATCACTTGCTTCAAGTGCAATGGACATGGACATGTCAAGAGAGAATGTCCTAATTATTTGAGAATGAAGGGCAAGGCATATGCCACAACTTTTAGTGATTCGAATTCTTCTAATTCAGATTCGGAGGATAGCTATGATGAAGAAGGGAATTTCTTAGCATTTATGACTATTGCTCATGTTGAATCTTCAGAGGACTTGAATTTGCTTGTGCAAGAACTTGGGGAGCATAGTGATGAGGAATCCATGGGAATTGTAGAAGAATCAGATGCTGAAGTAGATGAAGATACAACTAGTCTTCGAGAGAATTACAACTATCTCCTTGAGAAGTCAGGAGAGTATGCAAAGGTAGCCAAGGCGGTTGTGAAGAAGATGGAGAAAGTAGAGGAGGACTATAGAAGTCTCCTAGTAAGATATAAGGAGGCCAAGTGTGAGATTGAGACGTTGAATGGTGAGTTAAATGAGGCTTACACAAAGGTGAAATTTCTTGAGCTTAAGGTGATTCAAGCAAATGCCAAAGTAGACTGAGTCTCTACCAAGAAGCTTGATGATGTCATCTCTTCTAAAAAAATTTTCTCCGACAAAACCGGGTTGGGATATACTAGAGAAAGTAGTTCGGGTGTCAAGGTAACCAAGGAAGTAAAGTTTGTGAAGGCCAAAGAACCAAAAGAAGTTGTCCTTACTGTTGAGAAAGCAAATGTGGAGAAGAAGAAGAATATGGCTGACCAACGAGTGTTGAATAAGCCTCACAACCAATCAACGGTCAGGTCTAAAGCCAAAGGGAGATCACCTTCAAAATCACAAAGAGGTTCAAGAACGAACCATGTATGCCATCATTATGGACTTCAAGGACACACTAGACCTAATTGTCATAAGCTGATAGCATTGAATAATGCTAGGGATTAAAGGTCAAGAGGACCAAGAGATGACAAGAGGAATTGGGCTATTGGGCAACCAAGAAGTCAAAATGGAGATTTCGGTGTAATGGACGTAATGAAGATGATTGAGGCATTCACCACATGTTTGGAAAACTTCAATAGCAGGTTTGAAGGACACAATTCACGTACCTAATCCTATAGGGATATCACCCCAAACGCACGTGACGTGTGGGTGAAGAGGGGTACTCATGCATGATTATCTCCTATATCCATGCATTAATATTTCCAATGCTTAGGATTATAGGTTCATGCATCATATCATGCATTTATTTATGTTTTTAGCATGTTTCTTTGACAAGTTTTGCTCTTACTTGTTGTTATTGATCTTATTTTTCTTGTTATGTTTTTGAGTGTCCAAAAAATTCAAAAACCATAAAAATTGAAAAATCTTCAAAAATTTGATCACTTGTTTTATGTGTATCACATGTGAGTTTGGCCTAGTACCTTCGTACTAATGGCGTAGTGCATGTACGAGTTTAGCTTGTTATGTATGCACATTTATCTGTGTGGGAGAAATCTTGAAATCTATGTGTGATTGTTGTAAATAGATCTTCAAGCTTGTCATGAATGATTGGTCAATAGTCTTAATCGTCTTGATACTTGCATAGAATTGTGCCTATATCTCTTCCCACTTTATTTTTATGTTTTTGCTATAGAGCTTTCCAAATGTAAATCTCCAAATGAAAAGAGATAATGAGCTGCAAAAGCCTGTCGCACATACTATTATTTGACTAGGAAAAAGGGAAAGCGACTTATGTATTGAATTGTATGGTGCTCAAAAAGCCAAAGACTAACTCTACATGTTGAAATATAAAAAATTTCAAGCACCGATCTCAAAAAGAGATGTATTATCCAAAAAGGATCAACTATTATGTTTTATGCAGAAGCCAAATGAAAAGCTTCTAAGTTTTGTAATCTTTCTCTTGTGGGAGGTCATATATGTTCATTTTTATAATTGAGATTGACCACTTG
Organism: Quercus berberidifolia; assembly: GCA_028535905.1. Lineage (NCBI taxonomy): Eukaryota > Viridiplantae > Streptophyta > Magnoliopsida > Fagales > Fagaceae > Quercus > Quercus berberidifolia. The sequence continues at coordinate 32,354,106 of JAPQVW010000008.1, read as the reverse complement.
ATTTCGTACCAGTTGTGTATGACTTGATTGAATTGATCATTGAAGCTTCACTCTGGCCTATGGACTATTCCACATTTGATACTCACACATTACACACAAGACTTTGTTCAGATAATGCTTATCTCATTTATGTGATTGTACATGTTCAAATGTGATGTGTATGCTTAAGTACTTGTTGATCAAACCCAAAAATATTTTTGAGTGTTTTTTATGTTTTTGAAAGTGATTTTATACTTTCGTGCTTTTAGTTTTTGTTCAAAATGTATTTTTGTGTTTTTCTTCAAAAACTAGTCAGAGGTCTTTTCGTGAGAAGCTCGCGACTGAGAGCTTCCCGTGAAATGTGCTTAAGGGAAATTAAAAAATCACATTTTCATACAGAAAGTCTCGCTACTTCCTCGTGAGTATTTCACGACTAAACTCTTCTTGCGAAATGTTTTCAGGCAAAAATTGAAAATTTTCAAGTTCATACAGAAGCTATCACGACTGTCTCGCTACTGGTTCGCGACTAAAATCTTCTTGCGAAAGCTTTTGAGCTTCAGTGGCCCATTTAGAGACTTTCTCGAGATTGTGTTGCTACTTTCTAACCCGTGAAAAACGCGTGTTTTCAGTTTTTATGTAGCAGATGTGACATATTTTCAAAATCACTTCACTTCCCTCGCAAAGTCTCTCAAACCCCCTTCAACCCAAATCTCATTTTTCACTCAAACCCCATCATTTTCAAGCTAAAATCTCTGCAAACTTACTTCAAGGTATGCTTTCCTAAACATTTTCTTCATGGTTTTCTTAGTTTATGCAGATTTTAAGCTAGGGTTCAAAAATTGCGGATTTTTCAAAAATGGGTTGGAGTTCTTAGTTTTTGTGAAATTTTTTCAAAATCTTTGATTGGGCTGAGTCCCATTTGATGTTTGTGTATCTGTGTTGGCCCCTTGTGGCAGTTTGAGCATGTATTGAGGCAAATTTCATTATGTTCATGCATTTTACATCATCTTTGTACTTTGTTGCATGTTAGGTGTTTGACAAAATGTCCTAGTGACATTTTTGTGTTGAATTGGACTTAAGTGAGTTCCAATGCTTGGATTTTGTCTTGATCATGCTTATCATGTTTTGGTTAGTGTTTGTGGTGTTTACACACTATGTCCAATTTGTGCCTCAATGCCATTACATGCACACACTAAGCACACCTCATGCATCACATGCTGCGCACATATGCATCAGCACATGCTCAGCACAGACACACACATGCATAGTTACTTAATTCACGCATTGTGTTTATGCCTACTTGGTCTAACACCTTTAGCATGTTGTTTGAGTTTATTTACTCTGTTTTGAGTTTGTTATGCTCTGTTTTATGGTGTTGTACTTTTGTTTTGAACTAACTAGTATCTAATCAAGTTTTCTGGTCTGTTTGTGTTGTTTTGCATTTGTTCCCTTGTTCTGTGTTCATTTGTGCAGATGTCTCGCCGTTCTTCTTGCGGTAAAGATCCTATTATTGACCTTACATCATCACCAGTGTCAAAATGGACACGACACTCATTTGAAGTCTCAAACAACGAGAGATTTAAGTCTCCCCTGGACTCTCAGACTTTCTCTAGCATTTTTCAGGACGCCCCTACTGTGGTGGAGCGTATTGTTAAGTTTGATACCTTGGGATCCACCTTTATCCCTAGGATCTTTGTAGACAAGGATTGGACTGATTTATTTGGAAACTTCGAGGATCCGATTGATGCATTGATTAAGGAGTTTTATTCAAATGCAAGATTCACTGGAATAGAACTACAATGTTGGGTTCGGGGAAAAGAGTTCACCATCACCCCATATTACATTACACAGCTTCTTCATATCACCCGACCTGTAACTGTGGACAGGTCTCCCTATGATGACAGACTTCCTGCAGTGTCGAATATTCTTCGTATTCTTAGAGATGAACATGAAGTTTTAGCAAAGGCACATCCATCGGAACAGCGAAATTCAAACCTGAACTAAAGACTCTCACCTTCATCATGTTCTTCAATCTATATCCATTGTCTAACACGGGGTTTATTAAATTTGACGGTCACAGTTTTTATGTGATCTAATCACTGGAACTCTGATTGACATTTGTGCATATATCTTCTAGACTATAGGAAAAACAGCAGCACGATTAGCAGCAAAAATGTGTCTTCCGTTCTGTAGTCTTCTCATGAAAATCATATTACATGAAGGGGTTAGTCCACCAAGAGATGGAAAGCTTTTAGTTCGTCGTCGCCTAATTTCTATATCATCTCTTGGAAAGAGCAAAAGTCATTCTTTTGTTGAGCGGAAAAAGCAAACTCTGTCCACACTACCAAAAGGTGAATCTGTTTAACATGTCACTCATTCAGGTCATGGATCAGTTGCTCACACTACCGAGACTACATCTTCTCACATTCTTGCGCCTCCGACTGTCAGCACTCAGCTAGGTCAATCTAGCTCTCACGCTGACTAGTTCACCATCTTGGTTGAAGGTTTGCATCAGCATGTGTCATCTACTCCACAAATAACCAAGTCCGAATGCGACTCACCGCCATTGAAACACAGCTAGATGAGATTCAACGCAAGTTAGAGGAGAGCCTTTAGCTATTCGTGCCAAAAAGGGGGAGAGCGTACTCCATGTATAGACTGTATAGATTGAACGATAGCATATAGTAAGACAGAGAGCATCACAAAAAAGGAAGTGTGCATAGTGAAAGGGGGAGTTTTTGTGAGCTCAAATCGAAAAGCTAACACACAACATTATACTTTTGGATAGTGGTTTTGTTTATAGTTTTTACTGCTTTTGTTTAAAACTTCAGTACACTCTGTTTTTTAATTTCAGTTTATATTCAGTTATTTGTTTACCTTATTGCTTTGTAGCATATTTTTGTACTATTAAGATATTGCCAATGTGTCTTGAGTACCTCACTCTTGTGCCTTAGTAGGATCTTGTTCTTAGATGCATATACTTCATGTATTTTGCATTGGTCGAATGTTGGACATGCAATTGATCCGTGGGATTGCTCTTTATTGCATTGCATGTCCGGATGAGCATTTACTTGCTAAATGTTCATTGTAGTCATTCTTCAATGACTGATCCTGTTTGATCAAGTTTTTGCTTACATGCTCTAGTATGTTTACTAACTTAATCGCATTTTACTTGCTCATATACTGTGAGAGACCGTGCCCCCAGCCTGTTTTTATGAATGTTGGGCTAAACCAATGCGAATGGGTGGAGTCGTGTTATTGCCTCTCAAAATGGAAGTTCGACTAGTTATATTTTTCCCTTTAGGTTAAGGGTTTTACAATGGAGTCGCCACTTATTTAATTATTGGAAAAATAAGAAAACTATAATTGAAAAATTCCTCATTTTATTAATTTGAAATTGAATTTACATTGATCATAGGAAAATTACATGACTTTGGTCCTAGATACAATCTAAGATAAAGTACATGGCTTCGTTTCTTAGTTACAATCTAAAAATAAAAAATTACATGGATAAGCATTCGATCTACTAACCCTTGATCTAAGCTCGGAAGCTATGTTACAAGGTAGGAAGGTGTTAGGCACCCACCTTGCCCGGTGAAACCGGTCTTCTAGACTATGGTGGCCAACATTCATATCACATCATCCAATATGTTATCAATCAATTTGCATGTTAAATTTAATGTATGTGCATGTGATAAACCCTAATTCAATTTATTAAGGATTAAAAAAATAAATTCTAGTGAATGTGTGTGGATGGTGATAACCTAGATTCAAGAATTTGAAAGAATTATTAAACAAACATGTTTTTCATATTTTTGATGTGGAGTTAAGATTAAATCTAGTGATATGCATGAACATGTGACGAACAACTCAGAACATGTGAAGAACTCATAAGAACAATTAAGAACATTTAAACATATTCAAGGGAATTATCAAGCTTTAATCTTAAATTCTCATAATGGCAACATAAACAAACAGTTAGGGAATGAGATTATACTTTCATGCAAGATCCATATGGTGGAGGAGGAGACTCTTGATGGAGGTCCTAAGGGTGGAGGAAAAGAAGATCTAGGAGAGGGAGAGTGAGTCTCACTCAATACCTTGAGTCTTAGGAAGACCAAGATATGACAAGACTACTCAACTTTACTAAAACTCAAGAGAAGAGAAGAGAAGAGAAGGGGGTTTTTTGTGTGCTTTGAAATGAAGGAGATGAGGGGTTTATATAGTAGTGGTGAAGGAAATATGAATGGAAGACCATTTAATGAGGGTTGAAAAAGAATCATTAACCTAAACCTCATTTTAGCCTTTGGGGAAATTTGGTGCATTAAATGTGGAGATTAATGAGAGTGAGGAGCAAGCAAAGTTTGGTTTTCCTGTAGCTGCTGTAACAGCTTGTAGAGCCAATTTCAAAAAATCATATCTGACTCAATTTTGATCAAAATTGTCTCATTCTTATGCTCAAATTGAAGCCCTGAATGTCTAGTTTCTGGAAAAATTAACCTCATTCACAGATTCAAAATATTCTGAGAGTTATTGATGAAATAGTGAGCAGAGGTCATTTGTTAGAAAATGGTTTCAGTACAATTAACATTAATAGATCCCAAATTAACTCCCAATTAACATTAAATGACTCCAATCACTCCCATTTCAGACTTAATTAGCTCCAAATTTATCCTAATTAAAAGATAATTGCACAAATTACTTATTGAATAATTAATGTTTAACTATCTAATTAATTAGGTATGTGCAACCCTACCATAAAATGTAGTCCTAACCGATCAAATTATGACACATCATTGATCTCAAATTGATTATACTTATAACCAATTGAAATCAATTGTTCATAATCACATATAGTCGGACTCAATTTTTGATGATGCATCTCAGCCATTAAAACTTGATTTGATGATAACTTTCAATCTAATGGTCCGATTCAGGTTTATGACCAGTCGATTTAATCATTACAACATCAAGATCATTTTGGTGAAATGAAATTAAGGATCTAATGATTAGAATCAAGATGCATATTTTCAAAGTGAAATTATCCTTTTACCCTCTATGTGAGGTTAAATGCGGGTTGCAAAATATGGTGTTAACATATACGTACCACGTATTCAACTTGTCATAAGCTTAATGGAAGTTTTGTTTGTGTGCAAGCGTTTCAGGTTACAGGTATATAAGTGTAAGTGCTTCACAGCTTCTAGATTAGGTGTGAGTGAGTTTTGTCACTGTTCCCAAACTCACGTTTAAGTCTAGAGTCTGTTATAGGGGTTTTGTCACGGAATAGCTAAAGGGGGAGATTGTAAAGTTATGATTTACAACTATGTATTTAGTTGGCTTTTATTCCGTGCCAAATTTGATTGTAATTTTATTCAATCTTTTGTACCCTGTATTTATTGTGGGATTTGATTGTAAGGGTTGTGTGATAGAGAGAGAGAGAGTTTGTGTGTGAAGACTCAAGCTATTGAAAACTGAGAGGTTTTTGCGGGTATCTCGCGACTTAGCATCTCGCGAACTAATGCACGTGCCCTGCACATGACTGGACTGCAAAGAGTCAGTATAGATGGAGACAGTTGTGTTTCGCGAGTATCTTACGGGTAAGGCCTTCCCTTCGAGACACCTACGTGACATTCTATTTTGCCAGACTGTATTATCTGATACATACTTTCTGTACCCATATTATATATACCCACATTACCCACAAATGGTAAGGAGTGCTTCTAAGAGAAAATCCTAGCCAAATACCTTGAGAGTTAGAGATTGTTATACCCACAATCCTCTACACAATAACTTGTGGATTTTCCTCAACTCCTACCTCTCCATTTTCCATACCATTGAGAGGTTGATAACCCAAACACTTATCACACCCTTTCAGAGTATCAAGTGATCATTTGGTGTTACTAGGAAGCATTGGAAGACGCCAAGGATGGCAGATGCAACATGGAGCTTGTTGTGGGATCCGGAGAGTTAGACAAGACACGGTTTTGAGTAGCCTTGTTGAAGTAAGAGCTAGGAAGGCTTAGGTACAGCGGGTAGGTTAGGCTTGAAGGGTCTCTTGCTAACTCATGTATCCCAACTGATTGTCTAGTGAATCAATTACCACTTGGAGGGCAGCAGAAAGGTTTTTCGCTGAGTTCTTCGGTTTCCTCTTCGATAACATCGGCATGTTATTTGTGTTTGCATTCTTCTTCCCTACTCTTTTACATTTCATTTTACTACTGTGATTATATGAATATGTGTTAAAGTAGCTTTTTTGTTTATTCGCTCACATTTACACTATTCTACACTTAGAATTAAGTTAGTGTAAAATCTATCGAGCCGTAAATTTTATTTGGGGGTCTAAACAGCTCTTGTGTTTTTAACACATTTTCGAGCTTTCATTTTCATTAAAGGTACATCAATTATTCTCATTCAATGACACATTAAATCAATGATACATTATAATGTTCATTGAATTAATGTGTCATTATTCTCATTAAAGGTACATTAATTATTCTCATTCAATGACACATTGAATCAATGAACCTTTATTGTATGTGTTTATATATAAAGCAGAAACTTCATTTGTGAAAGCATGAGTTTTATCATGTCAAATATTTTTTAGAATCTTCTTCATTTAGCCTTCCACCTCACCAAACTTTGCATTTATTTCAAAGTATTACTAATTAATTAGGCGAAACTACAATGTTGGTCCCTCAAGTTTACCTTGTATGCACAGTTGGTCTCTCAAGTTTCAAGCAAGCACAATTATTCCCTCAAGTTTTAAATCTAAGTTGTATTAGTCCTTTTACTAACTGCTATTAGTGGTGTTACTTATGTGACTAATGAAATAATGACATGGCATTTATTTATTTATTTTAATGATGTGGCATTTTTTTATTTATAAAAATTACAAAATAAAATACTGGTTTAACAAGCTGAGAAAGCGACAACATTGAAAAAATAAATAAAAATTATTGATTCACGCAAATTATTGATTCATTAGTAATTGACTTGTATCAGTCTTGCTGTCAGTCCTTTTGCTAAACCAGCATTTTGCTATTAAATTTCTTTCCTTTCTTCAATATTTTAATTTATTTGTAGTTTTTCACATTTCCCAATCTTCCCATTCTTTTACGTTCTTTCCTCTTTGATTTTGTGATTTCATTTTTCTCTCGACAAGGAATCTTTGTCCTTTTCTCTCTAATGGCTGAAACCTCTTCTTTGTGCATCTTGCCCTTGGCTTTGATCCCATTGATTTCTCGTTCCTCTTCTCTCTCCGCATTCACTTCCTCTCACAAATCCTCAATTTCTCATTCTCCTCGTCCTTCTCGTCCTTTACGTTTCTCTGTCAAAGCTTCTTTAGATTCCAACAAATTTTTTGCCGTCGATTCATTTGGCTTCTTCTTCGTCAGATGCTTTTCTCTCCTCTGTGTCCCTTTGAATTTCGGCTCCACCGCCATCGCTTTCACTGACAAACCCTTAGCCTTACCCATCCGTACCACTGATACCTTTGGAAAAAACAAAGCCTCTAATCTCAAAGACAATGAGTGTCCTCGTACTGTGTGAGAACAACCAATGACCCTTGTCCCTGCCGCTAAACAAGCCATCTTGGTCTTCAATCTCTACAATGGAAGTGTGAACAATAGTTTTAAAAGTGTCTTTGTGATCTCAATTGGGTTTGATTGTGTTTGACCAAACCTTACAAAATTTGTGTGTAATAGGAAGGCGGCTAGTGACTTTTTGAGTAGGCAGGTCTTCAATCTCGAATCCAATTGCATGAAGCGGAGCATCCAAACTTGTTGTCTTGGACGAAGATGTTTTTGCCATAACAAAATCCTTTGATCTTGTTTCTTTCTTATTCTTTCTGTGTCATGAAATCATTCTCTCATCCTATCATCTATAAAGAACTGGGACTTCTTGTTGTTACTATTTCTTGGGTTTGTGAATTTTGAGGTGATGACCTTTTTTGGGGAAAAAGAAATTATAAAGTTTTTTAATTTTGGTTTTGTTCTTGGGCTGTCGTCAGCAGCAATTAATGTCCCCTTTTCTCGTGGGTGGGTTTGTGAATCAATTGCAAATACTGGTTTTTTCTTATGTGTAAATTTATTTTGTAATTTTTATTAATAAAAAAATACCACATCATTAAAAGTAATGTCAAGTCATTGTTTCGTTCGCCACATAAGTAGCATCATTAACTACAGTTAGTAAAAGGACCAATACAACTCAGTTTTAAAATTTGAGGGTCTAATTGTGCTCGTTTGAAACTTAAGGGACCAATTACACACATAGGGTAAACTTGAGGGACCAATATTGTAGTTTTGCCAATTAATTACCATGTTTTAAAGGGATAAATGCATTTATTATTAGGGAGTAATTATCTTAGAACTCTTTAATGTGTCATTGAATGAAAATAATTAATGTATCTTTAATAAGTAATGTGTCATTAAATGAGAATAATTAATGTACCTTTAATGAAATCAATTATACATTATAATTTTCATTGATTTAATGTGTCATTATTCTCATTCAATGACACATTAAATCAATGATACATTATAATGTTCATTGAATTAATGTGTCATTATTCTCATTAAAGGTACACTAATTATTCTCATTCAATGACACATTGAATTAATGAACCTTTATTGTAAAAGTTTATATATAAAGTAGAAACTTCATTTGTGAGAGCATGAGTTTTATCATGTCAAATATTTTTTAGAATATTCTTTTAAATTTTCTTCATTTAGCCTTCCACATCACCAAACTTTGCATTTATATCGAAGTATTACTAATTAATTACTATGTTTTGAAGGGATAAATGCATTTATAATCATGTATAATTACCTTAGAACTTTTTAATGTGTCATTGAATGAAAATAATTAATATATCTTTAATAAGTAATGTGTCATTAAATGAGAATAATTAATGTACCTTTAATGAAATCAATGATACATTATAATGTTCATTGATTTAATGTGTCATTATTCTCATTAAAGGTACATTAATTATTCTCATTCAATGGCACATTGAATCAATGAATCTTTATCATATATGTTTATATATAAAGCATTGGGAGAGAATGATGTTTTATCATGCTAGATATTCTTTTTAATTTTCTTCATTTAGCTAAATCATCCTATTGCAGCGTTTGCAAAAGCACTAGGTTAGATGCAAAAAGTGCCGGAATAGGCCAAAAATGCCTATCCAGGCAATTTTTTTCCTGGTGCTTTAAATTGCCACGCATTGACAATCGGTGTAGGGTTGCCGGACCTGTACTAGCGCTGGGATAGGTCCCGATGCTTTTTTGACCTTGTTCCGGTGCTTTTACTTGTGTCGAGACAATCTTGACCAACAGCTTTGAAGACCTGTATCGGCGAATTTCAGGGCCTATATCAGCGCTTTTTAATATTAAAAAAAAGACCAGTATAGGTCTATCTATACCAGTGGTTTTATAACTGCCTTTACAGGGTATTTACGGAAATATGAATATAACCTATAACTGCTGGCATGGGCAGTACCTATTGGTATAGGTCTTCAATGGGTAAAATAACAAAACCTATACCAGCGCTTTTAAAAATGCTAGAATAGGTACTGCCTATGCCATACCTATTTCAGTGGTTTGTAAAGCGCTGCAATAGGTTTTTTTTTAAAAAAAATTTATAGCACCTGTAATGAACCTACAATTCATAGCACCTGTAATCTATACTTTATAGAACCTACAATTCATATTTTCCAATAACAAATACAATACCACTTTAAACCAACAAACCAAATATATTTAATTACACCATATCAATAGTTACATCCCAAATATCTAGATTATTATACACAAAATAATACATCCCAAGTGTCTAGGATTTTATAATAAAGTTTCCAACTATAACTTATATAGATCAAAGTTTGAAACTTTATTATAAATATCAAAATGTCCAGGTAATTACTCCAAAATAAGGCCCACTGTCTACGTCATCATCGCCTAAAGTCTGTCATCGGATGATACGTGGTTATCACTGGGAGAATAGACATCCACTGCCAAATCATCATCACCATCCAACAATATAATAAACACACAATGGATTAGTTTACATCAATGTATTAGTATTTTGTCAGTACCACCATTAAATCACATCTATTTATAATTATTGTGAATGTCAAATTTTGTATCAATTTATAACATAAAACTCATGAATCCATGCATTTAATAAATTCAAAACAACATTAAAAGAAAAAAAAAACTATAGTTTTGAGTAGTTTACTAATGAGATGGTTTTATCTCCTATCATTTTGAAACTTGAAGAGCATAATCAGTATAGAAAAACATTTAATATTGCGTTATATATGACATTAGTCAAAAGTCACAAAAATTGTGACTACTAGACAGCGTTGCGTTAAGAATCCAATTTAAGGTTTCTTGTGTTTGAAAGATGCAAAGTAAAGGCAAAAAACAATCAATACTCCCAATAATGAAAAGTAAACCACCTTATATCACCATGCATGCTACCCGCTTACTCCAAATCAACAACCCACCACAACAGTAATTTTGATATATAATTATAGAGTAATAGGATATTATGAAGCAGATTTTACTCACCCTTTAGCAATTCACTACCCACCTCACGGAAAGAGGAACCCAAACTTACAACAAGCTGCTAATCTTGTAAAAGCTAAGTCTAAATTATAAACTACTAAGATAACCAGTGCATAAAGATAAAGTAAAGAAGGTATGATTAGAATGCATCAATTTACTTCCTCAACAACAAAAGTCTGTAGTGAGAATAATAATAATCATCATCATCATAATTTTTTTTTTCCTTTTTTTAGTGGTTTTTTCATTCTTAGTATATTAGGCTAGGAAGTGTTTACCAAATTATAGAGCCCACATCAGCCATGAACAATATAACATATAATTGGTTTAATATTTTTTATTCAATGAATTAATCCCAATTTAGATTTTTCCCCCCATCCAAGCTTCAAGGGGCAAACAAACAACACTGAAACTAGAATTTAACTTTAGTTGAAACAAAAACCATAAAGAATAAGCCCACTTTAAACCTACTATAGAAATTATTTCATTTTATCCCTGTGCTGAGTTCCAATATAGAGAGCAAACTGACTTTGGAAGTTCACAGTACGTAGATTTCCACATAAAATGGGTTGCACTCACACAATAGAAATTGTAGCAAGACTAATCCCTTGTCATTCCTTAAACGTGGATATATAATGCAAAAAAAAAAAAAAAAAAAAAAAACTACAAACTTGGTAAAAAGTGTCAATTTAAAATCACAACTACATTTTTTTTTTCCATACTCAACCAGTTTTTATATTTGACAACAAAATCTGCAAACAAAGATTGTAAAAGATGAGAAAATTGAAAAGGAATGAGGATAGATAGTAAGTAGTAGTTCATGAGCTACTTAGTAATGCTAGGATAAATATCAAAATAAAACCAACCAGGTTGTTCATAGCCAGAAATACATACCGACCAATTAAAAGAATTTGACCTACCTCAAGTCTTTAAAACTAGTAGTTTTACCTTGGATTGAATCCATACCAGCTGCTGTATTTGCAGCTTAATTACCATAAGATTGGGTGTCACCAACAAAATATATACCAACCTACGTCACCTATAGAACCCTTTTTTGCTTGTTGATGAAAAGAAAAAAAAAAAAAAAGACTAAAAAATGTCAAAAATAAATCAGAACAGTTGCAGAGCCTTTTACATTAATTCTTCTCAATTGATAACAATTTAGAAAACATCTAGAGTTCTTTTACCCTTCTATAATCTATACTATTATAGTAATATCGGCCTAGTATAATAGTTAATACTAAATACTAAGCCATATCCTCAATGAACCCCCCCACGCTCTTTTTCTCATATATATATATATATATATATATGTATGTATAGCTAATTGTAAATAACTAAATAATAGCAAATTGGAAAACCACAAAATGTATGTGTATAGTGTAATATAACAAAACAATTAGGCCTTCCATTGCATTAAGTTATCAACAAAATTCTCATACACATTATGAATCTCAATTATTTCAATTGCATGCCATTGAGCTACTCCAAATGATGGGGAATTAATCGTGCTACTTAGCCACTATATTATGTTCACAATTTGAGCCACACAATTATCATACAAACTTTTGCTAGTTATTTTAGCCCGTCTAAATCTTATTGTCTCAGCCACATCCACCTTAAAGAATAAAAGTTTTAAGGTCAATCAGCACTTCTTTTCACAAATGAATTATTTGTGGTGTTACTTTATCATAAAACTTCCCCCTTTTTTTTTTTTTTTTAAATTGAAAGGCACATAGCAACCATAAGATAACATTTTATTCCCAATTTTTCAAAGAGCATCATCCTCGACCAATCTGATGTTATTGATAGTCAACACACACCAATAAATTTGGTAAACTTTTGAAGTATTGTCTACAAGTCACTACTGATCTTAAATGTCATATCTTTTATTTCCCTTATTTCAAGTTCTACCTATATTGAGTTCCAAGCCAATAACATACTTGACAAATGACAATAAGACTAATCATACTTTGAAATGGCAAGCCGGGCCACCAAATTAAAAAAAAAAAAAAGAAAAAAGAAAAAAAGAAAGAGACAAGAGTATTTATGAAACCAAATAGTAAAAGTACTGCAGAGCAATATAATAATATCAGAAATTTAATTAAATAAAAGAAAGTGCGATGCTAATAAAATGCATCAAAGTCTCATAATTTCAAGATTTTGCACTATATTCTTCATAAACTCAATGCAAATAGCAAACTTTGAACATTGACCAGAAAAATCTCAAAAATTCAAATGAAAGTAGCAAGCTTTGAACATTGACTAGAAAAAATCAACTTTTTTGCAACAAACCCAAAAAAAAAGGGGTTTTTCTTTTAGGGATAACAACACAAAACACCAACAACAGAATCACAAATATATTTTAAACTTACTTATGTTTGACCAAACTGAAGATAATGTAGAAGACATAAATTAATATGCTTCTGGTACCTAAATAAGATACCAAATCAAAATAAATAAATAAAATTATGCTCTCTTAAAGGTGCTCGTAAGGTTGAATTTATTCAACCATCTAATTGGCTTTATTCCGTGCCAAATTTGCTTGTAATTCAGCATTTAGTAACCCTATATTTAGGTGGGTTTGATGTAAGGGTAGTGAGTGAGATAGAGTGAAGATTGCTCAAGAATGTGCAAGAAAATAGAGATTCGCGGCTGGGACTCGCGGGTGACTCACGGCTGCAAGCCGCCAGACGCAGCACATGTGCCAAGCATGCTGGAAGATGAACAGTCATGCTAGCTGGAGCACTACAGGACAAAACAGGACAACTGGCCATACGGTTATCTCGCGACTGGATCTCGCGACTTGGTCAAGCCGCGAGGTCAAGCCGCGAGCCACCCCTGTTTTGTAAAACCTGACGTTTCACATTCCTCTCCCACTCCAGTATAAATACCCCTTTTACCCACGATTGTAAGAGAGCTTCCAGAGAGAATTTTGAGAGAGAAACCCTAAAGAAAAACAAGATTGATTCACCCACAATCTATACCTTAGAGTCTCTTCAAATTCCTCAACTCTCTTCCTCTTCATTGTCAAATCCTTGAGAGGCATTATACCAAACCTGATTCTCACCATTATCACTACTGTGAGAGAGCTGTTTGGATTTCTGGGAAGCAGTTAGGAAGGAACCAATCTTCATTGGTTGATGCTACGGTCTAGTAGCAGAATCCGGGAAGCTAGAAAAGAAAAAGGTTCAGCGCAACCTCGTTGGAGCAAGAAGCTTGGAGGGCTTAGGTGCACTGGGTAGATTAGGCTTGGAGGGTCTATTGCTGTCCATGTATCCCAACTGCATTTTCTAGTGGATTGTTTACCGCTTGGAGGGCGGCGGAGAGGTTTTACGCCGAGGGCTTCGGTTTCCTCTTCGATAACACATCGCGTGTTGTCTTTGTGTTTGCATCTTCCTTCCTCTCTATCTTTGCCTTTTTATTATATGCTGTGAATTATGTTTTGTTTTGGCTTAGATAGTTTTTAACCAATTTCATATTATAGCATATGTTAAGTTTCCGCACACTAGTTGTTTGACATATTGCTTGAATTGGTTAAGTTGTAATTTGGGGGTCTAAACGTTCAAAGGTGTTTATACACGTTTTTGAACTTTCATTTGGTATCAGAGCGGGTACACTGCTATTGGTTTCATTACCATTGTGTGATCCTTGACTCCCTTTTGAGATGGATAGGCCTCAATCCCTAAATGCACCTCCATATTTTGATGGTAGTAATTATGCTTTTTGGAAGATTCGCATGAGAGTTTTTCTGTGTTCTATTGATGAATCCGTTTGGGATGCTGTTGAGATTGGTTGGACCAGACCTGAGGCAGCCAAATCCACTTGGGATAAGGCAGCACTTGCTGCATCTAATGCTAACAGTAAAGCACTCAATGCTATTTTCTGTGGTGTGTCTCCAGATGAATTTCACAGGATTTCTCACATTACCATTGCCAAAGAAGCATGGGAGATTTTGGAAACCACCTATGAAGGCACGAAGAAAGTGAAAGACACCAAGTTACAAATACTGACAACTCGGTTTGAGGAGCTCAAAATGAGTGAGGATGAGTCTTTTGACTCTTTCTATGGGAAGCTAAATGAGGTGGTTGTCAGTAAGTTCAACTTGGGGGAGAAAACGGAGGATTCAAAAATTGTAAGGAAGATCCTTCGATCATTGCCGGAAAGTTTATAAGGTTGAATTTATTCAACCATCTTATTGGCTTTATTCCGTGCCAAATTTGCTTGTAATTCAGCATTTAGTAACCCTGTATTTAGGTGGGTTTGATGTAAGGGTAGTGAGTGAGATAGAGTGAAGTTTGCTCAAGAGTGTGCAAGAAAACAGAGTGTCGCGGCTGGGACTCGCGGGTGACTCGCGGCTGCAAGCCGCCAGAAGCTGCACACGTGCCAAGCATGCTGGAAGATGAACAGTCATGCTAGCTGGAGCACTACAGGACAAAACAGGACAACTGGCCATACGGTTATCTCGCGACTGGATCTCGCGACTTAGTCAAACCGCGAGCCACCCCTGTTTTGTAAAAACCTGACGTTTCACATTCCTCTCCACTCCAGTATAAATACCCCTATTACCCACGATTGAAAGAGAGCTTCCAGAGAGAATTTTGAGAGAGAAACCCTAGAGAAAAACTAGATTGATTCACACACAATCTATACCTTAGAGACTCTTCAAATTCCTCAACTCTCTTCCTCTCCATTGTCAAATCCTTGAGAGGCTTTATACCAAACCAGGTTCTCACCATCATCATCATTGTGAGACTGCTGTTTGGATTTCTGGGAAGCAGTTAGGAAGGAACCAATCTTCATTGGTTGATGCTACGGTCTAGTAGCGGAATCCGGGAAGCTAGAAAAGAAAAAGGTTCGGCGTAACCTCGTTGGAGCAAGAAGCTTGGAGGGCTTAGGTGCACTGGGTAGATTAGGCTTGGAGGGTCTATTGCTGTCCTTGTATCCCAACTATATTTTCTAGTGGATTGATTACCGCTTGGAGGGCGGCGGAGAGGTTTTTCGCCGAGGGCTTCGGTTTCCTCTTCGATAACACATCGCGTGTTGTCTTTGTGTTTGCATCTTCCTTCCTCTCTATCTTTGCCTTTTTATTTATTTGCTGTGGATATTAATCTGTTATGGCTTAGATACTATTTAATCAATTTCGTTTGATAGCATATGTTAAGTTTCCGCACACTAGTTGTTTGACATATTGCTTCAATTGATTAAGTTGTTATTTGGGGGTCTAAACGTTCAAAGGTGTTTTTGTACACGTTTTTGAACTTTCAATTGGTATCAGAGCGGGTACACTTGTTCTGGTTTAAATACCTAAGTGTGATCCTTGACCCCTTGTGTTTATTTGCCATGGATTGTGCTTTGTATGACTCTTTGCATGATTTGGTTGGTGATGAATGTAACATGCCACGTGTTTGTGAAAATGCCTCTATGAGTGTTAATCCTCATAAGTGTGATGACATGTTATTTGAATCCATGGGTGTTGTTGACAAACTCTTGAAGAAAAATGCTAAGAAGTTTCAAAAGAATTTGAGCAAGTTATTTTGTGAAAAGGATGATTTGATTGCTAAGCTCAATGAATCCAACAAATTGGTTGAGAAATATAAAAAACTTGCTGAAATTTCTCTTGAAAAGCTGAAAGAGTTTGAATGTTTGAATATGGACTTGGATGCTAAACTTGTTTTGTCTAACAAACTTGTTGATGATCTTAAATGTGAAAATGAATCTCTTAAGATGCATGCCAAGTGTTTGATTGCTGAACCCATTAATAAAATGGATGATAATATTTGTTGCAATCATGTTGTGGTACCCGATTTTGTGCCTAGTGTGTGTTCAACCTTAAAGGACAAATCGGTGTACATTCCTCCACATAAAAGAAATCAAAAGGTGGAGAGAAAGGCTGTTAAGTCAAAACCTTCGTTTAGGTCTCAACCTAAGGCTTTGGATGGATCTAAGTTTGTTCCAACTTGCCACCATTGTGGTGTGATTGGTCATATAAGACCTCAATGTCATAAGTTGAAGAGGGAACAAAACCATGTTGCTAGATCTATTCCCAAAAAGCCTAGTGGACCTAAACACATTATTTGTCACCATTGTGGTGCCTTTGGTCATCTAAGACCTCATTGCTCTAAGTTTCATGCTTTTAAAAGAATTAAAAGAAAAGAAAAACTTGAGCTTTTTGGAAGTTGTGCTAAAAAGAATAAACCGGTTTTGAGTGAAAATAGCATGTTGTTAAAGAAAATGTTTAATGCTCTTAACTCCTTGACTATGTGCATCTCCGGTTCTCATTCTTCCAACCCTCGTCTCACTTCCCTTGAGACACTCATTCCAAACAATCGTTCCGTTTGGATGAGGAAGAGTTCATATGGTTGAGCTTGTGCTCTTTTTGGTCCTTGATCTAATTCTTTCGATCTTTGTAGGACCCTTCATGCATTAAATGTCATAACTTCATGCATTTTGTGCATCTTGCATCTATTTTTATGCATTATTTTGTTTTTGATCTTACTTTTATATTTCAGTTTTGTGTGAGTAAAAAATCCAAAACCACATAAAAAGTGAAAAATTCAAAAAGTTTGATCGTATATGTTTGAGCACATATCACATGTGAGTTTGGCCTTGTACCTTTGTACAAATGGCTTTGTGCATTTTCGAGCTTAGCTTGTTATTTTTGCACTTATATCTTTGTGGGAAAAATCTTGACATCTTTGTGTGATTGTTGTAAATCGATCTTCAAGCTTGTCATGAATGATTAGTCAATAGTCATGTTGGTTTTGATACATGCGTAGACTTGTGCTTATATCTCTTCCCACTCTTTTATTTTTTTTTACTTAAAGAGCTCTATAAATGTAAATCTCAAAATGAAAAGAGATAATGAGCTGCAAAAGCCGTCGCACATACTAGTATTCGACTAGGAAAAAGGGAAAGCGACTTAAATGAAATTGTATGATGCCCAAAAAGCCAAAGGCTTGTTCGTCAAATTGAAATATCACAAATTTCAGGCATCGATCTCAAAATGAGATGTTTTGATTCAAAATGATCAAATGTTATGAATTGTAAAGAAGCCAAATGAAAAGCTTCAATCTTATGTAATCATTTTCTTGTGGGAGGTCATATATGTTCATTTCTATAATTGAGATAGACCACTTGACTTAGCACTAGTTGTGTATGACTTGATTGAATTGATCATTGAAGCTTCACTCTAGACTAAGGACTACTCCACATTTGATACACACACACAACACACATGCCTAATGTTCAATGAATGTCTTATTCATTTGTTAGATTGTACTTGTCTAAATGTGATGTGTGAGTGCTCAATCTTATATGGATTAATCCAAAAATATTTTTGATCATTTTATATGTTTTTGGAAGTGATTTTTATCACTTTTTGTGTTTATGTTTAGTGCTTACTTTGTTTTTCAATGTTTAAACATGTTCTGGTTTGAAAAACAAGTGTCAGATTTTTTGGCCACTCATTTTGGCTACTTGCGTGAGCTGTCAGCAAGCTGCCAGTTTTGGCTACTCGGTTTGGCGGCTTGCAAGCCGCGAGTCTAAGCCGCGAGTTCATACAGAGAGGTTTCGCGGCTCACTCGCGACTTGGCTCGCGACTCGCCAGTCGCGAACCGCCCAGAATCAGCTTTTTTAAAGAGCTTTTTCGTGGGAAACTTGTTTTAAACCTCTCCTATCCTCTCTAAAACCCCTCTTTCAATATTTTTACATCAAAACCCAACCAATTTGAATGGTTTTTCAATCCATTAACATCTCTAAGGTAATTATAAACTCTTTTCATTGATTTTGATCCTTAGATTATGTTTTGGAGAGTTTTGTGCTCTTGGTTGGGATTTTCATCATAGGGGTTGGGAAAACTTATTTTTTTTGTCAATTTTCTTCATGGGATTGGTTTCTTTTGTTGATATGCATTGGATGTTGGCCCCTTGTGGCAGAAAGAACATGTATTAAGGGTGGATTTCATGATGTTCATGCATTGTTTCACATTTTTGTTCATAGTGTGCATGCTAGGTGTTTGATAAAATGCCTCTTAGACATTTTCTCGCTTGTTTGGACTCCAATGAGTACCAAACTTTGGGGTTTCTCATGTTTCCTCATTAGGAACATGTTTGGTTCATTGGTTGTGTATTTTAACACACTTTGCCCCACATGTGCATTTTTCATGCATTGGTCATGCATGCACTTAGCCACCTCTTGCACACACCTTTGCTACCCTTGTCATGCATTGGTCTATACCTTGCTTCTTCATCCTAGCATGTTATGTCTGTCTTATGCTTTGTAGCATTTTACTTTGTCATGGGTTTGAGCTTCATTTTCTCATTCATCTTGCACCCCTCATGCATCATTAGCATTGTTCGTACCTTCATCTCTTGCCCTCGTTTCTTCTTGACCCTTTGTCTATTCCTGACAAAAAGGGGGAGAGTATACTCTAGAGAATATTTCGGAGTATTTTGTCATTTCTATATGACTCTTGTGCACATCCTTAGGGGGAGAAATTCTATTTCTCATGCACATTTGTAGGGGGAGAGATATTCCATAGGGGAGATGCATATACCAAGGGGGAGAAGACATTGAGATAATAAGAAAACTTTGTTTTGAACAAGCACAGGCTTTATGGTGCTTTGAGTTATGTTTTGTGGTTCTCTTCGCATCATGTTTTTGTTTTGGACATGCATACTTCCTTATGCTATTGTGCTTCATTGAATGCATGTTCGGATGATCAATTGCTTTGCTATGTGATCATTGTAGTCATTTCTATATGACTGTTTTGGTGTTTGATCAAGTTGCTCATATGTTTTACATCATGTTTACTTGATTGCAATTTACTTGTTACATTATACTTGTCCTTTTATTACTTGCTTTACCTTGAGGTTCTAATGTGATTTGTGCAAGTGTTTCAGGTTACAAGTATATATGTTCTAAGTGCATCACAACTTCTCATCATTTTGAAGGGAAGAAACTTTAAGCACTTTTAGTTTATATTGTTTAAGTTTTTATTCAATATAATGTGCTTTGTACCCATGTGCTTGTGTAAGCTTTTAGGGTTTATGTTTTTATGCATATTTGTAGGCTTTATGGTTTGTACCTTGCTTAATGCAGCCTTTATGCTATGTTGAAATCAGTACTTTAACCTAAATGGTATGAATTTTGGTTTATGTACTGTCACTCTTGTGCCCTTGTAGGATTGTTCCTAGATGCATATGACTTGTGTGATATGCATTGGTTGAGTGTTGAGCATACAAGTGTCTTGCCTTGTGCTTGTTAACTTGTATGTCCTTGTGTTCATTCCAAGTGTGAATGAGCATTGTGATCACTACCTTGTGGTGTTCACTTGGTTGATCAAGCCATGATTTGTTTCATAACTCCATCTTTGCTTGATCACTTATTGCCTGTTTCATATGCATTTTATAATTCTCTGCTTACAATGATCATGGTGTATTGTTGTGTTTCAGGAGTATTATGTTCATATGATTCAAGTGCTTCACAGCTTCTAGAGTTAGGCGTGAGTGAGTTTTGTTCAACTGTTCCCAACTCACATGTTAAGTCTAGAGTCTGTTTTAGGGTTTTGTCACGGAATAGCCAAAGGGGGAGATTGTAAGGTTGAATTTATTCAACCATCTTATTGGCTTTATTCCGTGCCAAATTTGCTTGTAATTCAGCATTTAGTAACCCTGTATTTAGGTGGGTTTGATGTAAGGGTAGTGAGTGAGATAGAGTGAAGTTTGCTCAAGAGTGTGCAAGAAAACAGAGTGTCGCGGCTGGGACTCGCGGGTGACTCGCAGCTGCAAGCCGCCAGAAGCTGCACACGTGCCAAGCATGCTGGAAGATGAACAGTCATGCTAGCTGGAGCACTACAGGACAAAACAGGACAACTGGCCATACGGTTATCTCGCGACTGGATCGCGCGACTTAGTCAAGCCGCGAGGTCAAGCCGCGAGCCACCCCTGTTTTGTAAAAACCTGACGTTTCACATTCCTCTCCACTCCAGTATAAATACCCCTATTACCCACGATTGAAAGAGAGCTTCCAGAGAGAATTTTGAGAGAGAAACCCTAGAGAAAAACTAGATTGATTCACACACAATCTATACCTTAGAGACTCTTCAAATTCCTCAACTCTCTTCCTCTCCATTGTCAAATCCTTGAGAGGCTTTATACCAAACCAGGTTCTCACCATCATCATCATTGTGAGACTGCTGTTTGGATTTCTGGGAAGCAGTTAGGAAGGAATTAATCTTCATTGGTTGATGCTACGGTCTAGTAGCGGAATCCGGGAAGCTAGAAAAGAAAAAGGTTCGGCGTAACCTCGTTGGAGCAAGAAGCTTGGAGGGCTTAGGTGCACTGGGTAGATTAGGCTTGGAGGGTCTATTGCTGTCCTTGTATCCCAACTATAATTTCTAGTGGATTGATTACCGCTTGGAGGGCGGCGGAGAGGTTTTTCGCCGAGGGCTTCGGTTTCCTCTTCGATAACACATCGCGTGTTGTCTTTGTGTTTGCATCTTCCTTCCTCTCTATCTTTGCCTTTTTATTTATCTGCTGTGGATATTAATCTGTTATGGCTTAGATAGTATTTAATCAATTTCGTTTGATAGCATATGTTAAGTTTCCGCACACTAGTTGTTTGACATATTGCTTGAATTGATTAAGTTGTTATTTGGGGGTCTAAACGTTCAAAGGTGTTTTTGTACACGTTTTTGAACTTTCAAAGTTTTCGTGCTAAAGTGACAGCGATTGAAGAGAGCAAGGACCTTGATGACATCAAAGTACAGGAGCTGGTTGGTTCTCTGCAGACTTATGTGATGTCGCTGCCCAATCAACGGAAGAGTAAATCTCTTGCTCTAAAGACCATTAATGAGAAGGTGGAAGATCAAGACTCATCGGGAGAAGATGTGGTTGACAAAGATGTTGCCTACCTTGTCAAAAATTTCAGAAAGTTCTTGAAATTCAAAAATAATGGCAAATTTGATGATAAAAGAAAATTCCAAAGTTCTGGAAGGGAGAAAAGGGAATTCAAAAAGAAAGATGGAAAAGAATCCCAACCCACACAAGGTGTCACTTGTTTTGAATGTAACGGGCATGGACACTTTAAGAAGGAATGTCCGAATTATTTGAAATCGAAAGGTAAAGTGTATGCCACGACTTTGAGTGACTCGGATTCGTCTGACTCAGAATCTGAAGAGAGCTGTGATGGAGAGGGGAACTATTCGGCTTTTATGACTATTGCTCATGTTGAGTCTTCAGATGAGTTAAATTTGCTTGTACGAGACCTTGGAGAACATAGTGATGATGAATCACTAGGAATTGTTGAAGAATCAGATGCTGAAGAAGATGAAAGCACAGCAAATCTTCAAGAGAATTATAACTCACTCTTGGAGAAGTCGGGTGAGTACACAAGGGTGGCCAAGGCTGCTGTGAGAAAAATGAAGAAGGCTGAGGAGGACTACAAAAGTCTCCTAATCCGATATAGGGAGGCCAAATGTGAGATAGAAACACTGAATGGTGAGTTGTCCGAAATTTACACAAAAGTGAGATTTCTTGAGAATGAGGTTGTGCAAGCAAATGCTAAAATAGAGAGGGTCACCACCAAGAAGCTAGATAATGTTATCTCATCTCAAAAGAGCTTTTCAGACAAATCCGGATTGGGATATACCGGAGGAAGTAGTTCATCTGGAAATGTCACTAAAGAAGTGAAGTTTGTAAAGGCCAAAGATCCAGTTGTAGCTGACCTTACTGGTGAGAAGCTCGAGGTGGAGGAGAAGAAGAATGTGGTGAACCAACGGATGCTGAATCCCCGTAATCAATCTGTGGGCAGGTCTGAATCTCGTGCCAAGTCACGCCCACGACCACAAAGAGGTCCTAGAGTAACTTATGTGTGTCATTATTGCGGACTTCAAGGGCATACTCGACCAAATTGCCAAAAGCTGAGAGCAAAAAATAGTGCAACTCCTCAAAGGTCAGGAGGACCTAGAAATGATAGAAGAATTTGGGCAGGTGATCAATCTAGAGATCAGAATGGTGATCTCGGAATGATGAACGTGATGAAGATGATTGGTGCATTCACCAACTGCTTGGAAAGCTTCACACGAAGGTTTGAAAGCCCTAACTTTCGTACCCAATCCTATAAGGAAATCACCCCAAACGCAAGTGACGTGTGGGTGAAAAAGGGTACTCATGCATAAGCATTACAACATGTCCATGCATTAATACTTCCTATGCTTTGTCACAATGTTTGTTTGTTTTGCTTGCTGTTTTTGCTGTTGGTTGTTTGCTTGTCTACTTGTGCATATTTTTAATTTTGTCTTATCAATCTTTTTGTTTCTTGTGTCAAAAATCCAAAAATCACATAAAAATTAAAAAATCAAAAAGCTTGATTGACTTTGTTGAGTTTTTGTCTCAAAACTTGTTTTGCCTTGTACCTTTCTGCTAATGGCTTTGTGCATTTTCGAGCATTGCTTGTTTTCATGCACTCATATCACTGTGGGAAAAATCTTGAAATCTATGTGATTGTTGTAAATAGATCTTCAAACTTGTCATGAATGATTAGTGAATGGTTATGTTGATCTTGAGACATGCATAGACTTGTGTCTATATATCTTCCCACTATTTATTTTTGTTTTTGCTAAAAAGAGCTCACCAAATGTAAATTTCCAAATGAAAAGAGATATTGAGCTGCAAAAGCCTGTCGCACATTCTAGTATTCGACTAGGAAAAAGGGTAAGCGACTTTATATTAAAGAAAATGTTTATTCAAAAAGCCAAAGTCTTGTTCATTAAAGAGAAATATAAAAAATCACTCTCACAATGAGAGGTGATTGCCTCAAAAGATCAAAAAGATCAAATGTTATGATTGAAAGTGAAGTCAAATGTAAAGCTCCAAATTATGTTATCAAGTTTTGTGGGAGGTCATATATACATATTTCTATAATTGAGATGAGTCACATGATCTAGTGCTAATTGTGTATGTCTTGGTTGAATTGATCATTGAAACTTCACATTAGACTAAGGACTATCTCATTGTTGATATTCACACACAACACACAAGTTTATGTTCAATAAATGCCATATTCATTTGTGTGATTGTACTTGATGAAATGTGTTTTCACATGCTCAATCTTTGTTAATTCAAGCACAAAAAGATTTTTGAGTGTTTTAGGTGTTTTTGGAAAGTATTTTGTTTGAAAAATCTGAAAATTTCAAAAATCCAGTTTTGCCCTATTTTGGCGTCTAAGTCGCGGGTATGTCAAGTCGCGAGCCTCAGTCACGTCTTCGCGGGTCATTTTTGGCGACTTGTTCGCGAGTGGAAGGTCCAGTCGCAAGGGTTACTCAGAGATTTTCGCGGCTCAGCTCGCGACTCACTCGCGGGTAGACCTTCCAGTCGCGAAAAACACTTAGAAAAATTTTTCAAATTTTTGTCCTTGAGTGTCTTGGCGGCTTGAACTGGCGACTGTGTGGCGACTTAATCAAGTCGCGAAAAACGCGTGTTTGGTAGAAATAGGAGCAGTTTTTAAATCTTTTTCAGTTTTCCCTCGAACATTTGTGACTGTTCATCTTCTCTCTAAACTATCTCCCTCCCAAACACTCCGTGCTCCCATTTCCAATCTCCATTGTTGCATATTTTCTGCTCAAATTTTTCAAGTCACAGGTATGGGTTTTCAGTTTTGAACTCATTTCTACTTGATTTTGTGTTTTTCCCCTTGATTTTTCGCATATGTTTATGATTTAGAAATGGGTTTGTGTTTCGGCTATTGCTCTTTGTTCATGCTTAGCTTGCGGATGCTGTTGCTAATAGTTTGTTTTGATCTTGGTTGTTTCATTTTTTGGTCTTCATCCTGTGCTTAGCTAAGTGTGTCTTTTATTTTATCTGATCTTGAGCTGTTGAGTTGTTTCAAAATGTTCCGTTTAATGATATGTGTTTTACTGTGCGGAATGTGCCTCTCAAGGATTTGACAATGGAGAGGAAGAGAGTTGAGGAATTTGAAGAGACTCTAAGGTATAGATTGTGGGTGAATCAATCTTGTTTTTTTTTAGGGTTTCTCTCTCAAAATTCTCTCTGGAAACTCTCTTACAATCGTGGGTAAAAGGGGTATTTATACTGGAGTGGGAGAGGAATGTGAAACGTCAGGTTTTACAAAACAGGGGTGGCTCGCGGCTTGACCTCGCGGCTTGACCAAGTCGCGAGATCCAGTCGCGAGATAACCGTATGGCCAGTTGTCCTGTTTTGTCCTGTAATGCTCCAGCTAGCATGACTGTTCATCTTCCAGCATGCTTGGCACGTGTGCTGCGTCTGGCGGCTTGCAGCCGCGAGTCACCCGCGAGTCCCAGCCGCGAGTCTCTGTTTTCTTGCACACTCTTGAGCAATCTTCACTCTATCTCACTCACTACCCTTACATCAAACCCACCTAAATACAGGGTTACTAAATGCTAAATTACAAGCAAATTTGGCACGGAATAAAGCCAATTAGATGGTTGAATAAATTCAACCTTACAATCTCCCCCTTTGGCTATTCCATGACAAAACCCTAAAACAGACTCTAGACTTAACATGTGAGTTGGGAACAGTTGAACAAAACTCACTCACACCTAACTCTAGAAGCTGTGAAGCACTTGAATCATATAGACATAATACTCTTGAAACACAACAATACACCATGATCATTGTAAGCAGAAAATTATAAATGCATATGAAACAGGCAATATGTGATCAAGCAAAGATGGAGTAAAGAAACAAGCCATGGCTTGATCAACCAAGTGAACACCACAAGGTAGTGATCACAGTGCTCATTCACACTTGGAATGAACACAAGGACATACAAGTTAACAAGCACAAGGCAAGACACTTGTATGTTCAACACTCAACCAATGCATAATACACAAGGTATATGCATCTAGGAACAATCCTACAAGGGCACAAGAGTGACAGTACATAAACCAAAATGCAAGACATTTAGATTAAAGTACTGATTTCAACATAGCATAAAGGCTGCAATAAGCAAGGTACAAACCATAAAGCCTACAAACTATGCATAAAACATTAACCCTAAAAGCTTACAAAAGCACATGGGTACAAACACAGAACTTCTTGAAAAACATCATCAAAATATATTAAAGTTTAAACCAAGAGAATAGGTTAAGAGTTAGAAACAACTATACACCAAAAACACAGTGTATCAAACCTATAAAAACATTAAATACCCAAAACATAAGCATATATAAACAAAGTCTCTGATTTTGACAACTTTGACAACTTCCCCTCAACACATTACTCCCCCTTAAGAGTTGCTTTTCTGCTTCTCATCATCAATGTCATCTCCCCCTTTTTGACCGGAATGGCCAAAGGGTCACTGTTCATGCTGAGTGGTGAAGCTGTCAAGTTTTGCAAACAAAACATCAATCTGGTCCTGCATGGCTCTCATCCTCTCAGAGTGCTCAGTCTGGACTTCTCTGATCTCATCAAGTCATTCCAGAATGATTTGGAAAGCATCTGGAGGTGTATCTGAAGAAGTTGATGCTCTAGACCTTTTGCCACTCCTCCTGGGTGTTGAGGTTGATGCATGCCCTGCTGCCTCTGTTTCAGTCTCCATTGGGACACCCTCTCCTTCATCACCTTCATCTTCTTCTCCTGAAAGCCTAACACTTATCCTTTTGCAGGTAAGCTTGTTAATTGCAGAGGGTGTGGACATGGGACTGATGTCTTGAGGGATTGGAACACCCTTCCTTCTAAAAATCCTCATTAGCAAACTGGGAAAGATCAATTTTGGCCTAGAGGTTGTTCTTGTCTCATCCACAATGGTGTCATATATGTGGGAACTTATGTCAATGAAATTCTTTTCTTTGAGATCCATCAGAAAAATTGCTCTAGCACAGTTGATTGTAGTCAACTTCTTTATGGGATAGAGGTTAAACATCATGATTATTGTTAGACACCTCATGTCCACTGGAAAGGCAGTGGTATTCAAACATTTCCCTTCTCTCTGCCCACCTATCCTTTGTTGAACTGTTTCAATAGAAACACTTCTATCCTTGTAATTGATAAATTCCTCATCTTCTAATCCTTCAAGCCCTAGCACATCATCTATGACATATGCATCCAAAATGAATTCTTTACCTCTAACCCAGCAACTTAACTCACTCTCCTTTATCACAGCATTTGAATAAAATTCCCTAATCAGGGGTTCACACACTACAGGGAAATCACTTAGAAGCTTTTCCCATCCTCTTCCTTCAAAACAGCTGGGGATAAAGGATTGTCTTAAGTCCTCCAAATCTACAAATCTTTCTTGAATAATTCATGCTTTCAAGAAGATATCCTTGTATCTCTCAAAGTGATGAACTGACCTAAACAGTTTAGAATCCATTTTCAATCTTTTGTCAGCCTTCTTTGCAGGAGTTTTCTTCTTCGGAGGTGAGGGAGCCATCTGTGAACAATCAGAAGAGGCCACAACAGCATAGAACAATATATGTGTAGACCTAGTCAGTACCATGTAATTAACAAAGAGATTACAGCCACACAGATGAACTTAAACACTTAAACAATAAGCTACTTAGATCATCCACATGGATAAACAAGCCTAAAATAGGAAACACAAGAATAACATGGAGAAACTATCCTAAAGGCAGATATATGTCATTGAGACATATAATGGAAAAATGATATGACTCACAATCAGCATTTTGAAACTAACAGATGCTCCCAACAGATTAACACAATAGAACAAGCACATTCAGCACAGTAAAACACATATCATCAAACGGAACATTTTGAAACAACTCAATAGCTCAAGATCAGATAAAATAAAAGACACACTTAGCTAAGCACAGGATGAAGACCAAAAAATGAAACAACCAAGATCAAAACAAACTATTAGCAACAGCATCCGCAAGCTAAGCATGAACAAAGAGCAATAGCCGAAACACAAACCCATTTCTAAATCATAAACATATGCGAAAAATCAAGGGGAAAAACACAAAATCAAGTAGAAATGAGTTCAAAACTGAAAACCCATACCTGTGACTTGAAGAATTTGAGCAGAAAATATGCAACAATGGAGATTGGAAATGGGAGTACGGAGTGTTTGGGAGGGAGATAGTTTAGAGAGAAGATGAACAGTCACAAATGTTCGAGGGAAAACTGAAAAAGATTTAAAAACTGCTCCTATTTCTGCCAAACACACGTTTTTCGCGACTTGATTAAGTCGCCACACAGTCGCCAGTTCAAGCCGCCAAGACACTCAAGGACAAAAATTTGAAAAATTTTTCTAAGTGTTTTTCGCGACTGGAAGGTCTACCCGCGAGTGAGTCGTGAGCTGAGCCGCGAAAATCTCTGGGTAACCCTTGCGACTGGACCTTCCACTCGCGAACAAGTCGCCAAAAATGACCCGCGAAGACGTGACTGAGGCTCGCGACTTGACATACCCGTGACTTAGACGCCAAAACAGGGCAAAACTGGATTTTTGAAATTTTCAGATTTTTCAAACAAAATACTTTCCAAAAACACCTAAAACACTTAAAAATCTTTTTGTGCTTGAATTAACAAAGATTGAGCATGTGAAAACACATTTCATCAAGTACAATCACACAAATGAATATGGCATTTATTGAACATAAACTTGTGTGTTGTGTGTGAATATCAACAATGAGATAGTCCTTAGTCTAATGTGAAACTTCAATGATCAATTCAACCAAGACATACACAATTAGCACTAGATCATGTGACCCATCTCAATTATAGAAATATGTATATATGACCTCCCACAAAACTTGATAACATAATTTGGAGCTTTACATTTGACTCCACTTTCAACCATAACATTTGATCTTTTTGATCTTTTGAGGCAATCACCTCTCATTGTGAGAGTGATTTTTGATATTTCTCTTTAATGAACAAGTTTTTGGCCTTTTGAATAAACATTTTCTTTAATATAAAGTCGCTTACCCTTTTTCCTAGTCAAATACTAGAATGTGCGACAGGCTTTTACAGCTCAATATCTCTTTTCATTTGGAGATTTACATTTGATGAGCTCTTTTTAGCAAAAACATAAATAAATAGTGGGAAGATATATAGACACAAGTCTATGCATGTCTCAAGATCAACATAACCATTCACTAATCATTCATGACTAGTTTGAAGATCTATTTACAACAATCACATAGATTTCAAGATTTTTCCCACAGTGATATGAGTGCATGAAAACAAGCAATGCTTGAAAATGCACAAAGCCATTAGCACAAAGGTACAAGGCAAAACAAGTTTTGAGACAAAAACTCAACAAAGTCAATCAAGCTTTTTGATTTTCTAATTTTTATGTGATTTTTGGATTTTTGACACAAGAAACAAAAAGATTGATAAGACAAAATTAAAAATATGCACAAGTAGACAAGCAAACAACCAACATAAAAAACAGCAAGCAAAACAAACAAACATTTTCACAAAGCATAGGAAGTATTAATGCATGGACATGTTGTAATGCTTATGCATGAGTACCCTTTTTCACCCACACGTCACTTGTGTTTGGGGTGATTTCCTTATAGGATTGGGTACGGTAGTTAAGGCTTTCAAACCTTCGTGAGAAACTTTCCAAGCAGTTGGTGAATGCACAAATCATCTTCATCACGTTCATCATTCCGGGATCACCATTCTGATCTCTAGATTGATCACCTGCCCAAATTCTTCTATCATTTCTAGGTCCTCCTGACCTTTGAGGAGTTGCACTATTCTTTGCTCTCAGCTTTTGGCAATTTGGTCGAGTATGCCCTTGAAGTCCGCAATAATGACACACATAATTTGCGGCCAAAATGGCCCATTAGCATTAAT
Organism: Quercus berberidifolia; assembly: GCA_028535905.1. Lineage (NCBI taxonomy): Eukaryota > Viridiplantae > Streptophyta > Magnoliopsida > Fagales > Fagaceae > Quercus > Quercus berberidifolia. Next base: position 32,324,747 of record JAPQVW010000008.1, on the reverse strand, counting down.
TTTTGAAATATTTAGCAACAGAGCACTGTTTCGGAAATAATTAGGGAAATACCACTTTTTCCGAAAACGCCGCTATAGGGCCTGAAAACGTCATTATAGGGCTTAAAAAACGCCACTATAGGGCCCCTTGAACCTGTTATGGGGACTTATAAAAAAATTTTGCAGGAAAACGCCGCTATAGGGCCCAAAAATGTCACTATAGGGCTTAAAAACGCCACTATAGGGCCCCTTGAACCTGTTATGGGACTTATAAAAATTTTTTGCAGGAAAACGCCGCTATAGGGCCCAAAAACGTCACTATAGGGCTTAAAAACACCACTATAGGGCCCCTTGAACCTGTTATGGGACTTATAAAAAAATTTTGCAGGAAAACGCCGCTATAGGGCCCGAAAAAGTGGTATTTCCCTAATTATTTTCGAAACAGTGCTCTGTTGCTAAATATTTCAAAAATTAATGCTAATGGGCCATTTTGGCCCATAATTTGCTCTAGGACCTCTTTGTGGTCGTGGGCGTGACTTGGCACGAGATTCAGACCTGCCCACAGATTGATTACGGGGATTCAGCATCCGTTGGTTCACCACATTCTTCTTCTCCTCCACCTCGAGCTTCTCACCAGTAAGGTCAGCTACAACTGGATCTTTGGCCTTTACAAACTTCACTTATTTAGTGACATTTCCAGATGAACTACTTCCTCCGGTATATCCCAATCCGGATTTTTCTGAAAAGCTCTTTTGAGATGAGATAACATCATCTAGCTTCTTGGTGGTGACCTTCTCTATTTTAGCATTTGCTTGCACAACCTTATTCTCAAGAAATCTCACTTTTGTGTAAGCTTCGGACAACTCACCATTCAGTGTTTCTATCTCACATTTGGCCTCCCTATATCGGATTAGGAGACTTTTGTAGTCCTCCTCAGCCTTCTTCATTTTTCTCACAGCAGCCTTGGCCATCCTTGTGTACTCACTCGACTTCTCCAAGAGTGAGTTATAATTCTCTTGAAGATTTGCTGTGCTTTCATCTTCTTCAGTATCTGATTCTTCAACAATTCCTAGTGATTCATCATCACTATGTTCTCCAAGGTCTCGTACAAGCAGATTCAACTCATCTGAAGACTCAACATGAGCAATAGTCATAAAAGCCGAATAGTTCCCCTCTCCATCACAGCTCTCTTCAGATTCTGAGTCAGACGAATCCGAGTCACTCAAAGTCGTGGCATACACTTTACCTTTCGATTTCAAATAATTCGGACATTCCTTCTTAAAGTGTCCATGCCCGTTACATTCGAAACAAGTGACACCTTGTGTGGGTTGGGATTCTTTTCCATCTTTCTTTTTGAATTCCCTTTTCTCCCTTCCAGAACTTTGGAATTTTCTTTTATCATCAAATTTGCCATTATTTTTGAATTTCAAGAACTTTCTGAAATTTTTGACAAGGTAGGCAACATCTTTGTCAACCACATCTTCTCCCAATGAGTCTTGATCTTCCACCTTCTCATTAATGGTCTTTAGAGCAAGAGATTTACTCTTCCGTTGATTGGGCAGCGACATCTCATAAGTCTGCAGAGAACCAACCAGCTCCTGTACTTTGATGTCATCAAGGTCCTTGCTCTCTTCAATCGCTGTCACTTTAGCACGAAAACTTTCCGGCAGTGATCGAAGGATCTTCCTTACAATTTTTGAATCCTCCGTTTTCTCCCCCAAGTTGAACTTACTGACAACCACCTCATTTAGCTTCCCATAGAAAGAGTCAAAAGACTCATCCTCACTCATTTTGAGCTTCTCAAACCGAGTGGTCAGCATTTGTAACTTGGTGTCTTTCACTTTCTTCGTGCCTTCATAGGTGGTTTCCAAAATCTCCCATGCTTTTTTGGTAATGGTAATGTGAGAAATCCTGTGAAATTCATCTGGAGACACACCACAGAAAATAGCATTGAGTGCTTTACTGTTAGCATTAGATGCAGCAAGTGCTACCTTATCCCAAGTGGATTTGGCTGCCTCAGGTCTGGTCCAACCAATCTCAACAGCATCCCAAACGGATTCATCAATAGAACACAGAAAAGCTCTCATGCGAACCTTCCAAAAAGCATAATTACTACCATCAAAATATGGAGGTGCATTTAGGGATTGAGACCTATCCATCTCAAAAGGGAGTCAAGGATCACACAATGGTAATGAAACTAATAGCAGTGTACCCGCTCTGATACCAATTGAAAGTTCAGAAACGTGTATAAACACCCTTGAACGTTTAGACCCCCAAATTACAACTTAACCAATTCAAGCAATATGTCAAACAACTAGTGTGCGGAAACTTAACATATGCAATAATATGAAATTGGTAAAAACTATCTAAGCCAAAACAAAACACAATCCACAGCAGATAATAAAAAGGCAAAGATAGAGAGGAAGGAAGATGCAAACACAAAGACAACACGCGATGTGTTATCGAAGAGGAAACCGAAGCCCTCGGCGTAAAACCTCTCCGCCGCCCTCCAAGCGGTAAACAATCCACTAGAAAATACAGTTGGGATACATGGACAGCAATAGACCCTCCAAGCCTAATCTACCCAGTGCACCTAAGCCTTCCAAGCTTCTTGCTCCAACGAGGTTGCGCCGAACCTTTTTCTTTTCTAGCTTCCCGGATTCCGCTACTAGACCTTAGCATCAACCAATGAAGATTGGTTCCTTCCTAACTGCTTCCCAAAAATCCAAACAGCTCTCTCATAGTAGTGATAATGGTGAGAATCAGGTTTGGTATAATGCCTCTCAAGGATTTGACAATGGAGAGGAAGAGAGTTGAGGAATTTGGAGAGACTCTAAGGTATAGATTGTGGGTGAATCAATCTTGTTTTTTTTTAGGGTTTCTCTCTCAAAATTCTCTCTAGAAGCTCTCTTACAATCGTGGGTAAAAGGGGTATTTATACTGGAGTGGGAGAGGAATGTGAAACGTCAGGTTTTACAAAACAGGGGTGGCTCGCGGCTTGACCTTGCGGCTTGACCAAGTCGCGAGATCCAGTCGCGAGATAACCGTATGGCTAGTTGTCCTGTTTTGTCCTGTAGTGCTCTAGCTAGCATGACTGTTCATCTTCCAGCATGCTTGGCACGTGTGCTGCGTCTGGCGGCTTGCAGCCGCGAGTCACCCGCGAGTCCCAGCCGCGAGTCTCTGTTTTCTTGCACACTCTTGAGCAATCTTCACTCTATCTCACTCACTACCCTTACATCAAACCGACCTAAATACAGGGTTACTAAATGCTGAATTACAAGCAAATTTGGCACGGAATAAAGCCAATTAGATGGTTGAATAAATTCAACCTTACAATGCTCAATAATAGAGGCAAGTGACATCCCTCCACCACCACAAAAAATATAAATACAAAGAGAGGATAATATGCACACCTCTCAGACATAAGGAGAGTGTACAAGATTACTTGTGCACTGTGCTCCATAGATGATTGCAAACATCACTAGTGTCAAAAGAAGGATAATACCAAAGATGATAAGATTAATTGAGTATTTCAAATTTTCATTATTCTAGCATTTCTTTTGGTTATCAAATCACAGTTAAGACCATAGACTTGCCTGGCCATTTGATGCTTTCCAAGTTTTAAACTCTAAAGGCATAATCTTCTCATGAGTTTCATTTTTGTTTGATATTACATTGGCTCTGACTGAAGCATCAATCATCCCTTTCAAACCATATTTAGGAGCCCAAGCCATCTCCTCAATATCAATGACCTACATTTACAACAGAAATCTTCTAAATAATGTTGTTTACACGGAAGTGAATGAAAAATAGAAAGTGGCACTCCATTTATAGTCTCAACCTTTAAAACTAGAACTGTCTCTAACAAAGTAACAGCAAATAGAGAAATCCCTAGTCTAGTGCTTTTCAAAGCGCTAGGATAGGTATACCCCATAGGGGAATGGGGTAAACCCTATTCCAGCGCTCCCTAGTCTAGTGCTTTTCAAAGCGCTAGGATAGGTATACCCCATAGGAGAATGGGGCAAACCCTATTCCAGCACTTTCAAAAGTACCAAGATAGGTCTCCCCCATAATGGAATGAAGAAACCCTATTCTAGCACTTTTAAAAGCACTGGGATAGGCCTCCCCCATAAGAGATAAGTAATCCCATCCCAGCACTTTTATAGCGCTGGTATAGGTGAAACCTATTCCAGCGCTTTTAAAAGCGCAAGGATAGGTCTCCCTCATAAGAGAATAGAGTAATCCTATCCTAGCGCTTTTATAGCATTGGTATAGGTGAATTCTATTCTAGTGTGTTAGGCAAAAAATGTATTGACCCCTTGTGATAAATTAACCAATTAATTTAGCCAAGTGAATTAATTAAGTTAATTAATATGCAAATGCGTGGTAGCACAAACAAATCACCAATAAACTAAGTATGCAGCGGAAAATAAATTTGACACGGTGATTTGTTTATGAATAGGGAAAACTAACATGGCAAAAACCCCATCAAGTGATTTTCAGGTAACCACTCCTGAAATTCCACTATTATCATAACAAGTGGTTACAAGAAATTCCAATACCTTATACCAACTTATAGTTGAACCCTTATGCCAATACCTAATTCGACTTGTTCTGTAGTGACAATTTCTCCTTTTGATGCATGACTCCCAAGTACGTGACTAACCAATTGTGCAGATCCCAGTACGTGACTTTAATCACTAATTAGAGAAGGTTGTTGGTGCAAAGTTCTTCAGTTCATCCATATGATGAAGATCAAGAAGATGCTTGATCACAAAACCCTACGGTGCATAAACACAACAACTTCTTCAGAAGAGATGAACTAGGGCAAAACTTTGTCTTCGGTTACAATTTACTTGAACAGACTTTTCTCAAAGCTTGTGCAACTTGTGAACTGTTTGACGGCCCTTAAAATAATCATTTTATATGTCTAGGGTTAGGAGAAAAGAAGTCCCAAAGACACATTCATGGATTCCAAGAAAACAGATCAAAATTTCTGATTCTTTCTTAAACCTCGACAGATAGGAAGTGTCGAGTAATTGTCGAGCAGGTGTCGAGCACATGAGTTGAACAGCTTCTTAAACCTCGACACATGTTAGCTGTCGAGCTTTAATGAACTTGCACTTCTCAGCTTGTTTCTTGGACAGATTTGATGACTTCAACACTTGATCTTGAAACATAGTTTCTTGAAGTATTAAAAACACCTAGATCTACCCAATTACAAGTAACGTACATTTTGTCAAAGGATTAGCCAATTACATAAAATAGTGACATATGTTCCTAACAAGTGAATCACATATGTCCTAACACAGTGCTTTTAAAAGCACGAGAATAGGTATACCCCATAATGGAATGGAGTAACCCTATTCTAGCGCTTTTAACAACGCTGGGATAGGTTAACCTTATTCCAGCGCTTCTAAAAGCGCTGGGATTGGTCTCCCTCATAAGGGAATAGAGTAATCCTTTCCTAGCACTTTCAAGAGCACTAGGATAGGGTTAACCTATTATAGCGCTTTTGAAGTGCCAGGATAGGATCTTTTCAAATAAGAAAACAATTAAAAAAAAAATCGATAATTCTGACCTATAGCGGCGATTTGAAAACGCTGCAATAGGGCTTCCTATACCAGCAGTTTTGGAAACGACCACTATAGGTCTCCTATTGCAGCGATTTATGAAGTGTCGGTGTTGAAATGCCGTAATAGGATTTCCTATACAAGCGGTTTCTAAAAGCGCTGCTACAGGTCCTCTATTATGGCAGTTTTTAAAAGCTCGGGAAAAAAATGTTGCTATTGCCTTCCACCTCACCAAACTTTGAGAATATGGTCAAATTATTATTAATTAATTGCCATGTTTTAAAGGGATAAATGCATTTATTATCATGTATTAATTACCTTAGAACTCTTTAATGTCCACTTTTCCTTACTTTCAATATTAACTATAAGGTTGAATTTAATCAACCATATGTTGGCTTTATTCTATGACATATTTGCTTGTAATACAGCACTTAGAAACCCTGTATTTAGGTGGAAATCATGTAAGGGTAGTGTGTGAGAGAGTGTGAAGAAATGCTCAAGACTGTGCAGTGAAGCAGGGACTCGCGGCTGAATCTCGCGGGAGGCTCGCGGCTTGCAAGCCGCCAAAAGTTGCACACGCACAGAGCATGCAGGGGAGCTGAATAGTTATACCAGCTGGAGCACTACAGGACAAAAATCCAGACTGGCCATTCAATTAGCTCGCGGCTTGAACTCGCGACTCAGTCAAGTCGCGAGGTCAAGTCGCCAGCCAACCCTGTTTTGGAAAAACTGACTCTGCGCATTCTATTTTCACACCAATATAAATACCTATCATTCCCACAAAATGTGTGTGGCTATTCAGAAAGAAAAACCCTAAGAGAAGTTTCTTAAAAACACCCACCCAATTAGAGAGAGCTACTCATTTTTAGAGAGAAATCTTTGTAGTCTCTTCTCATTCCCTCTCTCATTGTCATACCTATTGAGAGGAGATTTCTATCCAAACACCACCCACATCCATTTAGAGTGTTGAGTGTTTTTGGAGTTTTGGGAAGCATTGGAAGATGCCAAGGATGGCGGATGCTACGGATTATAGCGGAATCCGCTAAGCTAGAAAAGAAAAAGGTTCGGCGCAACCTCGTTGGAGCAAGAAGCTTGGAGGGCTTAGGTACATCGGGTAGATTAGGCTTGGAGGGTCTATTGAGGTTTTACGCCGAGCGCTTCGGTTTCCTCTTCGATAACACATCGTGTGTTGTCCTTGTGTTTGCATCTCTCTACCCTTTATCTTTGCCTTTTATTTTCTGCTGTGGATGTGATTTTAATTGGCATAGTTTGTTTACCAATTCTGTATTAAGCTTTTGTTCATGTTCCGCACATTAATTATTTGATATAAAGCTTGAATTGGTAATTTGTAAATTGAGGGTCTAAAGGTTCAAGGGTGTTTTTACACTATTTGAACTTTCATTAACTCTATTATATAATTGTATAATCATAAGGAAATTTTTTTTTAACTTTTTTTTTATATACTTAATGTTAATAATAAGACTAATTATTAAGGAGTAAGGACATATAGGTAGATTAAAATTTTAAAAATTTAAAACCCCACTCCATAAAATTAGATTAACAAGAATTTTTTTTTTTTTTTTTTTTTTAACGGAACAAAGAGATAAGTTAAAGATATAAAGTTAAATTTTAAAATTTAAAACTCCAATTGAAATTCACAAAATTAAGAAACATTTTTACTTAAATTAAAACTACTTATGATTATGATCAAGACTTATAAATGTAGTAAAATCTAGGGGTGTCAATGTTCGACCCAACCTATGAACACAACATGAACCCGACATAGGTTTTTGTGGGTTACGGTTGGGCCTTAATGGATTTGGGTCATAAATGGGTCAACTCGAAAGCGACACGATAAGAAATATATCATAGAAGGGTTAACCCGCATAACTTACAATAGACACGTTTGATACGTCAATTTATTTGTGTCAACCTGAAATGACCCACTTAACACAACTCGTTTAACTCGTATAACAAATAAATATTCATTTTATTTTAGATTTTTCAAATACCTTTTATATCCAACATATGTTTTAAATTTAAAAAGAAAAGTGAGTAATTACAAAAACTTACAAGGGATATAATTGAAAATTGAAATTTTACAAATCCTAGATCTCTAAGCCCTTCAAACTGCAAATCTCTAAACCATCTTACAAGTATCTAATTTTTTTTTTTTTTTTTTAATTTCAGCCATAATACTCATTCCACTATCTTATAGTCTCATGCCCAATTCTTAAACTCAAATTCTCAAACTGGTTATTGCTCTCTCTCTCTCTCATGTGTTTAGTGAGTTTTAGAATTAAAGAAAACCGTTTTCTTGGTGTTTCAAAATTCTACAGTAATTTTTTCTACATAATGTTTTTGTTCTATAAACTTTAGTCTACTGTTTGCTCCAATTTTTTTAATATTGACACTTAGCATTTGGTGAGTTCCAAGGATATTATATTTTTGTTGAACTATGCTATTTTATTTTTGTTAAACTATGCTATTTCGAATTTAGGTTGAAGTGTATGCATTTCTTTTGGAGTGTAAAAAACTTATTTCTAGATGAATGCTATATTTTTGTTGAACTATATTATTTTGAATGTGAGTTGAAGACTTGAAGTGTATGCACTGCTTTTGGGATGTAAAAAAATTTATTTTTTGATGGATATTATATTTAATATTATGCAGATTGAAATGGGTTGTGTTACATTTGTGTCAACCCAACACGACTCGTTTATTAAGCATGTCAAATGGGTTGGGTTAGGTCAACCCGTCTTATTAATAGGTCGGATTAGGGTTGAAGGATCATGACACAATTATTAAATCAGTCGGGTTAAGGTTGAGCCATTTAGTCGAATACCCCTACCTCGACATGACATGCACGAACTCAACATGCTAACCTGAATTGACACCCTTAGTAAAATCCGAGTCTCTAAACACACTCATAGATACTCATAGATCATATAATTTATATAAATGAATTTTAATTATTATTTTTATTGAAAAAATAATTTATATGGAAAAATATTAATATTTAAAAAAATAATAGATTGAATATGACATTCTTGCTTATATTTATTACTTAGACAACAATTGAAACAGAAATCAACAAGAGACAAAATAAAATTTATTTAATCATCAAGAATATAAAAAATAATTGTGCACATGAATTAGTCTCCCAAAAACACGCACACACACTAAACGAGTCTAACCAATTTTATATTTCAAAAACAAATTAAGACAGTTTAGTGAGTATACATTAACACATGTAAAACCTTATGATGGCCAAATTACATTGTACTTGCACATGTATCAAGAGTTGCAAAGAATATTGCGTGTTGTGTGTGAAAAACATCGCAAGATTGCATAAGTGTATACATGTTATGACAATTTGCGTTATGAGAAAATCACTTTAATTCACACATGATCATAACTGATAACTGTTTGATGGGGACTATCACCTTCGAGGTGTATCCTATAACTCCCACATCTCCTAGAATACACGCTTGCAATCATATTTAAAATATTTTGATCTTTTTGCTTTTTATTTTTCTTTGCATATTTTTCTTTTTAAGCAAATCATGCATGGGCATATAAGAGATAGAAAAGAAATACCCATTTATGTTAAGCATTTGACATTCCAATTTTACTATGCTGAAGCACACAAACTAGATAACCTGTTTCATAAACTTCACTAGCATGATATTTAGTAGTCCAATAATGATTATGTAGATTTTGAAAGTTCAAAAATGTGTAAAAACACCTTTGAACGTTTAGACCCCCAAATTACAACTTAACCAATTCAAGCAATATGTCAAACAACTAGTATGCGGAAACTTAACATATGCTATAATATGAATTTGGTTAAAAACTATCTAAGCCATAACAAAATAAAATCCACAGCAGATAATAAAAGGCAAAGATAGAGAGGAAGGAAGATGCAAACACAAAGACAACACGCGATGTGTTATCGAAGAGGAAACCGAAGCCCTCGGCGTAAAACCTTTCCGCCGCCCTCCAAGTGGTAAACAATCCACTAGAAAATACAGTTGGGATACAAGGACAGCAATAGACCCTCCAAGCCTAATCTACCCAGTGCACCTAAGCCCTCCAAGCTTCTTTCTCCAACGAGGTTGCGCCGAACCTTTTTCTTTTCTAGCTTCCCGGATTCCGCTACTAGACCGTAGCATCAACCAATGAAGATTGGTTCCTTCCTAACTGCTTCCTAGAAATCCAAACAGCTGTCTCACAGTGATGATGATGGTGAGAACCAGGTTTGGTATAATGCCTCTCAAGGATTTGACAATGGAGAGGAAGAGAGTTGAGGAATTTGAAGAGACTCTAAGGTATAGATTGTGGGTGAAACAATCTAGTTTTTCTTTAGGGTTTCTCTCTAAAAATTCTCTCTGGAAGCTCTCTTTCAATCATGGGTAAAAGGGGTATTTATACTGGAGTGGGAGAGGAATGTGAAACGTCAGGTTTAACGAAACAGGGGTGGCTCACGGCTTGACCTCGCAGCTTGACTAAGTCGCGAGATCCAGTCGCGAGATAACCGTATGGCCAGTTGTCCTGTTTTGTCCTGTAGTGCTCCAGCTAGCATGACTGTTCATCTTCCAGCATGCTTGGCACGTGTGCTGCGTCTGGCGGCTTGTAGTCGCGAGTCACCCGCGAGTCCCAGCCGCGAGTCTCTGTTTTCTTGCACACTCTTGAGCAAACTTCACTCTATCTCACTCACTACCCTTACATCAAACCCACCTAAATACAGGGTTACTAAATGCTGAATTACAAGTAAATTTGGCACAGAATAAAGCCAATTAGATGGTTGAATAAATTCAACCTTACAATCTCCCCCTTTGGCTATTCCGTGACAAAACCCTAAAACAGACTCTAGACTTAACATGTGAGTTGGGAACAGTTGAACAAAACTCACTCACACCTAACTCTAGAAGCTGTGAAGCACTTGAATCATATGAACATAATACTCCTGAAACACAACAATACACCATGATCATTGTAAGCAGAAAATCATAGAATGCATATGAAATAGGCAATATGTGATCAAGCATAGATGGAGTTAAGAAACAAACCATGGCTTGATCAACCAAGTGAACACCACAAGGTAGTGATCACAGTGCTCATTCACACTTGGAATGAACACAAGGACATACAAGTTAACAAGTACAAGGCAAGACACTTGTATGCTCAACACTCAACCAATGCATAACACACAAGGTATATGCATCTAGGAACAATCCTACAAGGGCACAAGAGTGACAGTACATAAACCAAAATGCAAGACATTTAGATTAAAGTACTGATTTCAACATAGCATAAAGGCTGCAATAAACAAGGTACAAACCATAAAGCCTACAAAACTATGCATAAAACATTAACCCTAAAAGCTTACAAAAGCACATGGGTACAAACACATAAAACATCCTGAATAACTTCATCAAAATATATTAAAGTTTAAACCAAGAGTATAGGTTAAGAGTTAAAAACAACTATACACCAAAACACAGTGTATCAAACCCATATAAACATTAAATAGTCCAACAAACATAAATCTAAAACCATAAGTTTAGAGGATAAGACTAAAAACAAAATTATAACAAAAGTATGTGTGTGTGTACTCCCCCTATCACTATGCACACTTCCCTTTGAAACTTTCTCCCCCTTACTGAATGCTCTCCCCCTTTTTGTCACGAATAGCTAAAGGCTCTCGTCCAACTTTCGTTGAATATCATCTAGCTGATTCTCCATAGTTTTGAGACGCATTTGGACATGGTTGTTTGTGGAGTAGAGAAGCGCCACAAGCTCATCAACGCGTTTCTGAATATGCTCAAGTACATTGTCGACTCTATCAGTGTGAGGAGCAGTCTGTGCTTGCAGAATACTAGCCGGTGAAGCTTCAGGAATAGCACGTGATGTAGATGTGGTATGTGCAGGTGTCTCTGATTCAGGGGCAGATGGAGTAACCGGAGAGATGTGAGCACTCCTTGGTGATTTAGAGGAGTGACTTCTGCTAGCTTGAAGAGTGAACAAGGAAATGGGACGTTGACGAGTCAACATTTTTCCATTTGCAGGAGGAATAATTCCTTCACGAAGAATGAGCTTCATGATGAGACTGCAAATGGAATAACTCCTCTAGCTGCAGTTCGACACGCGGTCTTCCTCAAGGTGTAGTAGATGTGAGCACATATATCAATGGGGACTCCTGTAATAAGGTCACAAAGGAATAGAGCTCTCCCAAGATTGATGAATGTAGTGTTGGACAGTGGGTAGAGATTGGTGAACATGATCAACTTCAGTGTGGTCAGCTCTGGTGCAAACTTTGCGGTGCTGATGGATGTTCCTGCACTGGATACTTCATGATCGGATCCTAGGATTTGTAGAATTTCTCCAACTTCTGGAGTTCGTTCATCATAAGGAGTTAGGTTCACATTCTGAGGTCTGGTGATGCCGAGAAGATCTGCGATGGAGTCTGGGGAAACATTAAACTCTGTTCCTCTGACCCAGAAAATGAGTTGAGGTCCAAGATCAGTTGCATTGGAGAAGCATTCTTTGACCAGCTCATCCATTGGATCATCAAAGTTCCCGAACAAGTTTGCCCAATCTCGTTTCTCAAAGATTCGAGGGATGAAAGTGGTCCCTAAGGTGTTGAACTCTACCACCCGTTCCACTATAGTGGTTGACTTGTCAAACACGTTTGAGTAAACGTGTGAGTTAAGCGGAAGTCTGAACCTATCCTCATTGGGATCTTGAGATGCCTGAGATGATAGACGAGTCCTTTTAGCAACTGGTGTTGCTGGTTCGTCAGCAACAATGTCTTTACCCCTGGAAGATCGACGAGACATCTGCAAGATAACAGGCCCACAGCAAAGAACCAAACAACAGTATCACACAAGATACATGTCAACAAGATTCAGTAAAACAATTTCAATATATAAATACAAACTGAAGATAGTGCAGACCTAACCAAACTTCCAATAATACAAAGAAGCACAAAATAACAGGTGCAGCAAAATGGTGATAGTGCACAAAGACATAGATAGACAAAACAACTGACAAAACTGTCAATGAGACAGGTTATCATGACCATGATATGTAAACAGATACAACATTCGATCATTTAGAGCAGATAACATAAATCACTCCACAAGAGATATGAACAAGGGAAAATATTTCAACATGAAGAAACCAATCATTCACACTAGAGCACATGGTTGAGAGACATACATTATGTTATCATAAAAACTCAGTAACCAATACCGAAAACCAACATCAATACTCAAGCAAGTGAAATGAGTAAGTCAAATAAACACCAAACCCATTTAAGAAAATATTTTCAGACTCAACAACAGGCAAATATCAGAACAATGAAAAACACATTGTGACCGCTCAACATGAAAACAGATGAGAACAATATCAAATAAGACACGCCATACCCATTACACAAGAGAGAAGTATTTCGAACACAATATCAATCCAAACAGGAACAAAAATATCCAGGAAAAGGGAAAATGAGATTGAGAGAGCAAAAACCCATACCTTTTCTTGATGATTTTGATAAGAAATGAAGCACCAATGAGGTTTGAAAATGGATTCACAGAGTGTTTGGAAAGGAGAAAGTTTAGAGAGAAGATGAACAGTCACAAATGTTCGAGGGAAAACTGAAAAAGATTTAAAAACTGCTCCTGTTTCTGCCAAACACGCGATTTTCGCGACTTGATTAAGTCGCCACACAGTCGCCAGTTCAAGCCGCCAAAGCACACAAGAACAAAAATTTGAAAAATTTTTCTAAGTGTTTTTCGCGACTGGAAGGTCTACCCGCGAGTGAGTCGCGAGCTGAGCCGCGAAAATCTCTGAGTGAACCTCGCGACTGGACCTTCCACTCTCGAACAAGTCGCCAAAAATGACCAGCGAAGATGCGACTGAGGCTCGCGACTTGACATACCCGCGACTGAGCCGCCAAAACAGGGCAAAACTGGATTTTTGAAATTTTCAGATTTTTCAAACAAAATACTTTCCAAAAACACCTAAAACACTCAAAAATCTTTTTGTGCTTGAATTAACAAAGATTGAGCATGTGAAAACACATTTCATCAAGTACAATCACACAAATGAATATGACATTTATTGAACATAAACTTGTGTGCTGTGTGTGGATATCAACAATGAGATAGTCCTTAGTCTAATGTGAAGCTTCAATGATCAATTCAACCAAGACATACACAATTAGCACTAGATCATGTGACCCATCTCAATTATAGAAATATGTATATATGACCTCCCACAAAACTTGATAACATGACTTGGAGCTTTACATTTTACTCCACTTTTAATCATAACATTTGATCTTTTTGATCTTTTGAGGCAATCACCTCTCATTGTGAGAGTGATATTAGACATTTCACTTTAATGAACAAGCCTTTGGCTTATTGAATAAACATTCACTTTAATATAAGGTCGCTTACCCTTTTTCCTAGTCAAATACTAGAATGTGCGACAGGCTTTTGCAGCTCAATATCTCTTTTCATTTGGAGATTTACATTTGGTGAGCTCTTTTTAGCAGAACAAAAATAAAGAGTGGGAAGATATATAGACACAAGTCTATGCATGTCTCAAGATCAACATAACCATTCACTAATCATTCATGACAAGTTTGAAGATCTATTTACAACAATCACATAGATTTCAAGATTTTTCCCACAGTGATATGAGTGCATGAAAACAAGCAATGCTTGAAAATGCACAAAACCATTAGCACAAAGGTACAAGGCAAAACAAGTTTTGAGACAAAAACTCAACAAAGTCAATCAAGCTTTTTGATTTTCTAATTTTTTATGTGATTTTGGATTTTTGACACAAGAAACAAAAAGATTGATAAGACAAAATTAAAAATATGCACAAGTAGACAAACAAACAACCAACAGCAAAAATAGCAAGCAAAACAAACAAACATAGTCACAAAGCATAGGAAGTATTAATGCATGGACATGTTGTAATGCTTATGCATGAGTACCCTTTTTCACCCACACGTCACTTGCGTTTGGGGTGATTTCCATATAGGATTGGGTACGGGAGTTAGGGCTTTCAAACCTTCGTGAGAAGCTTTCCAAGCAGTTGGTGAATGCACCAATCATCTTCATCACGTTCATCATTCCGGGATCACCATTCTGATCTCTAGATTGATCACCTGCCCAAATTCTTCTATCATTTCTAGGTCCTCCTGACCTTTGAGGAGTTGCACTATTCTTTGCTCTCAGCTTTTGGCAATTCGGTCGAGTATGCCCTTGAAGTCCGCAATAATGGCACACATAAGTTCCTCTAGGACCTCTTTGTGGTCGTGGACGTGACTTGGCACGAGATTCAGACCTGCCCACAGACTGATTACGGGGATTTAACATCCGTTGGTTCACCACATTCTTCTTCTCCTCCACCTCGAGCTTCTCACCAGTAAGGTTAGCTACAACTGGATCTTTGGCCTTTACGAACTTCACTTCTTTGGTGACATTTCCAGATGAACTACTTCCTCCGGTATATCCTAATCTGGATTTGTCTGAAAAGCTCTTTTGAGATGAGATAACATCATCTAGCTTCTTGGTGGTGACCCTCTCTATTTTAGCATTTGCTTGCACAACCTCATTCTCAAGAAATCTCACTTTTGTGTAAGTTTCGGACAACTCACCATTCAGTGTTTCTATCTCACATTTGGCCTCCCTATATCAGATTAGGAGACTTTTGTAGTCCTCCTCAGCCTTCTTCATTTTTCTCACAGCAGCCTTGGCCACCCTTGTGTACTCACCCGACTTCTCCAAGAGTGAGTTATAATTCTTTTGAAGATTTGCTGTGCTTTCATTTTCTTCAATATCTGATTCTTCAACAATTCCTAGTGATTCATCATCACTATGTTCTCCAAGGTCTCGTACAAGCAGATTCAACTCATCCGAAGACTCAACATGAGCAATAGTCATAAATGCCGAATAGTTCCCCTCTCCATCACAGCTCTCTTCAGACTCTGAGTCAGACGAATCCGAGTCACTCAAGGTCGTGGCATACACTTTACCTTTCGATTTCAAATAATTCGGACATTCCTTCTTAAAGTGTCCATGCCCGTTACATTCGAAACAAGTGACACCTTGTGTGGGTTGGGATTCTTTTTCATCTTTCTTTTTGAATTCCCTTTTCTCCCTTCCAGAACTTTGGAATTTTCTTTTATCATCAAATTTGCCATTATTTTTGAATTTCAAGAACTTTCTGAAATTTTTGACAAGGTATGCAACATCTTTGTCAACTACATCTTCACCCGATGAGTCTTGATCTTCCACCTTCTCATTAATGGTCTTAAGAGCAAGAGATTTACTCTTCCGTTGATTGGGCAGCGACATCTCATAAGTCTGCAGAGAACCAACCAGCTCCTGTACTTTGATGTCATCAAGGTCCTTGCTCTCTTCAATTGCTGTCACTTTAGCACGAAAACTTTCCGGCAATGATCGAAGGATCTTCCTTACAATCTTTGAGTCCTTCGTTTTCTCCCCCAAGTTGAACTTGCTGACAACCACTTCATTTAGCTTCCCATAGAAAGAGTCAAAAGACTCATCCTCACTCATTTTGAGCTCCTCAAACCGAGTGGTCAGCATTTGTAACTTGGTGTCTTTCACTTTCTTCGTGCCTTCATAGGTGGTTTCCAAAATCTCCCATGCTTCTTTGGCAATGGTAATATGAGAAATCCTGTGAAATTCATCTGGAGACACACCACAGAAAATAGCATTGAGTGCTTTACTGTTAGCATTAGATGCAGCAAGTGCTGCCTTATCCCATGTGGATTTGGCTGCCTCAGGTTTGGTCCAACCAATCTCAACAGCATCCCAAACGGATTCATCAATAGAACACAGAAAAGCTCTCATGCGAACCTTCCAAAAAGCATAATTACTACCATCAAAATATGGAGGTGCATTTAGGGATTGAGACCTATCCATCTCAAAAGGGAGTCAAGGATCACACAATGGTAATGAAACCAATAGCAGTGTACCCGCTCTGATACCAATTGAAAGTTCAAAAACGTATAAAAACACCTTTGAACGTTTAGACCCCCAAATTACAACTTAACCAATTCAAGCAATATGTCAAACAACTAGTGTGTGGAAACTTAACATATGCTATAATATGAAATTGGTTAAAAACTATCTAAGCCATAACAAAATAAAATCCACAGCAGATAATAAAAGGCAAAGATAGAGAGGAAGGAAGATGCAAACACAAAGACAACACGCGATGTGTTATCGAAGAGGAAACCGAAGCCCTCGGCGTAAAACCTCTCCGCCGCCCTCCAAGCGGTAAACAATCCACTAGAAAATACAGTTGGGATACAAGGACAGCAATAGACCCTCCAAGCCTAATCTACCCAGTGCACCTAAGCCCTCCAAGCTTCTTGCTCCAACGAGGTTGCGCCAAACCTTTTTCTTTTCTAGCTTCTCGGATTCCGCTACTAGACCGTAGCATCAACCAATGAAGATTGGTTCCTTCCTAACTGCTTCCCAGAAATCCAAATAGCTGTCTCACAGTGATGATGATGGTGAGAACCAGGTTTGGTATAATGCCTCTCAAGGATTTGACAATGGAGAGGAAGAGAGTTGAGGAATTTGAAGAGACTCTAAGGTATAGATTGTGGGTGAAACAATCTGGTTTTTCTTTAGGGTTTCTCTCTAAAAATTCTCTCTGGAAGCTCTCTTTCAATCGTGGGTAAAAGGGGTATTTATACTGGAGTGGGAGAGGAATGTGAAACGTCAGGTTTAACAAAACAGGGGTGGCTCACGGCTTGACCTCGCGGCTGGACTAAGTCGCGAGATCCAGTCGCGAGATAACCGTATGGCCAGTTATCCTGTTTTGTCCTGTAGTGCTCCAGCTAGCATGATTGTTCATCTTCCAGCATGCTTGGCACGTGTGCTGTGTCTGGCGGCTTGCAGCCGCGAGTCACCCCCGAGTCACCCGCGAGTCCTAGCCGCGAGTCTCTGTTTTCTTGCACACTCTTGAGCAAACTTCACTCTATCTCACTCACTACCCTTACATCAAACCCACCTAAATACAGGGTTACTAAATGCTGAATTACAAGCAAATTTGGCACGGAATAAAGCCAATTAGATGGTTGAATAAATTCAACCTTATAGATTTCCATTCTTAAATTGCTAATAGAAATTGCAAGAGCAGGCAACATTCAATGTCTAGAAGCAGGGGAAAAACACAGAGAGAGAGAGAGAGATTAAAATGGCACTAAGGCTCACCCATGGCAGTTGAAAAGGAACAAGACCTCCCCTCCAAAACAAAGAAAAAAAGTCATTGAAGACCAAATCAATACGTTGATTTCAAGATAAAATTTATGGGATTAATTATTAAAAAAATTGTTGGATTGAGAAAAAAATCAATATGCAATTGATTTTTTTATTTATTTATACTTTTGTCTGTAATATATATTAAAAAAAGACTCATTTTCACATTTGAGTCTATTTGGAAATCAGTTTTGAATGTATAATTTGAGTTCAGTTTGGCTATTGTTCTCTATTTTAGGAGAAAATCACTTTTTTTTTTTTTTACTTACACAAGTCACTTTAGTTATTGTGTAGGTCAGACTTGAAAGGACTTAATAGTTGGTGGATTCTAGTCATTTTCAAGAAATTAACGAGAATGCCACTCTACTCATTTTCACTTAAAATGAAAACTGCTGGAAATGTGTATTCAAATCCAAATTTTAAGATACTAAAAATGAAAACTAAGTAAAAATATACTAGTTTTTTTAGTGGTGGGTATGTAATATTGTAATCCCATTATAAATATGGAATCTACTGTAATGTATTGTCAATAAAAATGTATGAGAAAATATAGCTCTTTGACTCTTGTCTTGTAAATATAAGCCATAAGGCCAAACCACGTAAGATTTCATGTTTTCTTCTTTTTTTTTTTTTTCTTTTTTTATCACAAAATTTTGTACTTTTAACTAATCTTTGTTGAATAAATGGCCTTAAAGTTTTGTTAGGAGGTGCGGAAGAAAATTTGGAGACTGCAAATTTTACGTAATTGGTCTTAAACTATCCAAAAAATATGTTGGACAATGCCTCTCTTTTTCTTTCTTTCTCTCTTTTCTTTAAAAAAAAAAAAAAAAAAAAAATTAGCCCTACTTAGGTGTTCCGTTTCACCTCCATCACCAGTCCATCGCAATAATATTAATGCATTTATTCTCTTCTCAATAACTAGTTTTTAGACTTGTGTGGAATTCACATACTAGGAGTGTAAATTGACTCTTTAACAAGCCCATGCCTAGCTATTACAAAGCCCAAAAGTATATGTAATATCCACATGAACCTTTGGAACTCTATATGTACTATCTACTATGCAAAGAAAACACAACGGATTCTTTAACAAGCCTATGCCTAGCGATTACAAAGCCCAAAAGGAACCTAATTAAGATTGTTTGACCCCCTTTCTCCAAAAAAAAAAAGAAAAAAAAGAAAGAAAGATTGTTTGACCCCATTCTTCCACAAATGAATACTCTCACATAAACTTAACCTTCCATAATTCTGTCCAACGAGAGAAAAATTATTCAAACAGAGAGAAGCAAATAATGTAGATAGCTTCAAGTGGTGGTCTCAAAGTAGCGCCTTTGTCTTCTTTTAGTGGAGCGGTGGCTAGTGAAGTTCCAAAACAATGGCTTTTTAACTGAATTTTTTGTTTTTGTTTCCATCAACAAAAAAAACTGAATTATTTATTTATTTTATATATCTTTTAACTGATTTAACTAAGATTAAATGAATTAACTGAAGATTAAAGTGAAGATATAGAATATAGATCATAGGTATCTTCAAATTTCAGAAAAAAAAAAAAAAAAAAAAAAAAAAAAAAAACTTTATTTCCTAGGTAATAGAGTTCATAAATCGATGAAAGATTTTCCTTGTTAAGAAAATGAATGGGAATTTTTTTTTCTTTTGTTTATTGATGGTTGAAAGACTTGAGGAGCTATATTAAGTCCAAAGGGCATTACATTCAATTGATAATGTCCTCTAGGAGTAAGCATAAATTCCTAGTAATTGGAATCCTCTGAAATCTGAATACTACATACACCTTGTTTAGGTGTTTGTTTGAAACTTTTGGAGCCTTCTTGCTTACCGTATCTTTTTATTTAGGATTCGTAAACACAAATCCATATCCATTAGCAGCCAAGAGTGCATGGTAATGTTCGCAGGTGGAGTATTGCTAATGCTATTGCCATTGTTTTGGAACATAGAAAAAAAAGATTGAAATAGGCAAGATAAATAGTTATGGGGCGGATATTTATTCTAATATATAGTTATGTACTAGTCTTTTATCTTATGTTCTAATTAGTAATATAGTTTAGTGATTAATTTAGAAAAAGAATAATTTTATCAAATCTAAAAAAAATTAAAATTTTATTGACCAATACAGAGAAGATATGACTTATTGCTCAAGTTTGAATTATAACCAACCAGAAGGGTTGGTTTGGTTATAATTCTAACTAGTCGCTAACCCGTGCGATGCACGGGATTGTTTAAAAAGAAAAAAACAATATTGCAATTATCATTTGCTGGACTAAATCAGAATGTCTTAAGACTCACTAATCAAATAATACAACTAAATGGCAAAGAGCCAAGCATAACATAAAATCTTCAATAATTCAAATATTAAACATTGTCAAACCTAGTACACAATATGCTTGTGCCCAATAAAAGAAATCCTGTATATTAGCTCCATAAAAATACATACATGCCGAAAAGATTAATACCACTACCATAGATCCATTGTCAATGAAGATATTTTCATAGTTACATATATTCTATGAATAAACAAATAAAAAAATTGCAATAATGATCACAATCTTATTTTCATAATAAATAAATAGAATATAGTTACTAATGTCAAATTCTTTTGCTATGACTCAAAAAGAGTAGAGAAAGAATATAATACAACAAATCTGCATTATATAGAAGAGTACATTATATATTTATTTAACATAAAACATTGAGTTCTATAAATTGTTATTTAGAACAGAGAAAGCAAATATTTGACCTCACGCCACATGGAGAGAGAAAGAGAGTAAGGAAGCTTTTATGAATTTGAATCAAAAGAGGACGTCCACAGCATCTTGATTTTGCTCCCTTCAATCCCAATTCTGCAAAGCTCACAAAAAACCAATAGGAAATCGGTTGTCAATTGAACTGAAGGTGAAACAAAGAGAAAACAAATCTCTTCATTTATTTTTAATCGCTTACCATCATTAGGAGCAGAGACAAAGGAGAAGGTGCACTAAAGGCGAAGCATAGAGATTGGAGAGAGAAATGGATGAGAAGCTATTGTTTTCCTTCTTCTTCTTCTTTTTTTCTTTTTTGATAGGAAGGGGCTATGGTTTTTGATTTGGGGGTTTCCTGCATATTATTGTTATCATGGGAAATTTTAGCATAGCTCCAAAATAAGTTTTAATAAACCATCTCTTTTAACTGATTTTTTTTTTTTTAAACCAAAAAAGGCCAAGAATGATTGAAATAAACAGAGTATTTACAGGAAGATTTATAAACAGTAAACAAATGTAGGACATGACTAATCTAATCCTGAACAAAAATTAAAGCATGATGGTATTAAAGTTAGATAAGTTTGACCTATATAAAGAGAACAGGAATCTTCACATTCCCAACCACGTCTCTTTTGCTAAGATACCATAGATATTGCTTTTTCAAAATTATGAACAGACTTTGCCAATAAAACCATCTCCACGTTAAACCCTTTTGCTTTGCCTTGAAATAGTTCTTAGAAGTTAAGTAGACATTAAACATAAGTTATTCCCAATTAAAAAATTAAGCATAAGTTATTACACTTAAATGGTGGCCAACACAATTCAAAGCATACCACATCAATGATTATGTTTGTTCAACATTAAAACAATGCTAGAATGGAGGGGCATAAAGCATTTGAACCAAAATAGATAGAAGATTGAAAGCAATCACCAACCTTATTAGATCTTAGAATATCTATCAGTCCAACAGTGAACTTTTGACCAATGGCCATGTGATAAGGAAAGGACCTTGTAGCCTCCTCTAAGTCAAATGGATTGTCTATGCACATGGCAGCTGTAAGCGATGTATTCTCTCCAGCTTCTGCCAAGTACTTCGTCAACATGTTTGCACCATATTCCCAGCCAATGACCATCAATGTAATCCATGGCCTTGCCTTATTGATGAACTGTATAGCTGTGGAGATATAATCGCTGTCAGGAGCTATAAATAACCTACAGAAAATAGAATAGTAAAGAAGCTCCTACTATTAGCACATTTAAAAGAAACCTGTATTAGACGATTCTCCTATCCATGTACCTGAGTATGAGATTGATTAAAATTTACCATGAAAACAACTACTTTGAAGTAAAAGCGGTAAGGTTTCCTCCCATGCCCACACCACTGAATTTTTTTAAAAAAAAATATTAAAAAAAATGGTCAGTCCTAATTCACCTCACACATCTAGAATGCGATCCCCCATTGCTTGTTGTGGTGAAATGAAAAACCATGTAAAGTATGTCATGGTAAGAACATGGAAACACATACTTACAAAGATGCCCTTAAATCAATGTCATAGTAGTGAAGCTAAAATTTTCTTAACAGTTCCTTATGAACAATTATGAAGCATATATAAATCATTAAACAAACTTTTCTAAAAGTCAATTACATAGATAACAAATACTCACAAAGCCTTGGCAGCTTCTCAAAATTATCAAAGGAAATAGAAACTCAACCACAAAGCCTTGGCTATATTTGTCCATTTTCACCACCCTTTCTTCTACCAAAGTTCCAGACTTGTCCTATAAATTCACCTACTTGGCTGCCCTGTTTTCAATTGATACAATGGTGGTTAGGATGTTGATATAAGGCTTTGAAATTAGGCATTGGCGACTTAAGGTCACCTTTTGCTTTTGATTACAATAGTCCAAACCGTGGTGAAAGGAGGCAGAATATCCACAATTTATAACCAAGGATAAACACTCAAACAGGGTATAATCAGGCCAAGTATCACATGTGTATGAGATACAAATTGCAATGCATGACAACTCTGTGTAATGTCAAGCAATATAAAGTTTGCATTAACATAGATTTGACATGATACAGATGAACACACCAGCAAGAAATGAAAATACAATTATACCAATATAACCAAGTATTTTACTCTCGTGAACACTAAGCATGCGTTTAGTATCACCATTCCGTGTCTCAAATATGGAGTCCTATTTTAATATAAACAGACAAATCGCTATGCATTTTCCTAATGCTTTTGATTCCAAGCTGTTGAATGAATCCCCAAAATTTAAGGCACTCTTCAGAGAGCTGTCATATGTGGCTTACTTTCTTGTTGCATATAAAAAATGTCAAAGGGTCATGTACCCTGTCCAATTATCGTGGGGGTCTTAATACAAAGAATAAAACTTTCACTCTACAGCGACACATTAAATAAACTCCCTTAAGATCCATCATTCCCTCCCCTCTCCAAATCACCTGTGGAAATGATGTAAGTGCCACTCATAAAGCCACCAAAAGTTTCTAATAAACGCATGAAACATACATACATCTAGGCTGTTAACATTTCCTCCAATCGAACAGCTGGGTAACTAAAACATAATTGTAAGTCCAATTATTTCATACTATTTTATGAAACCTTTCATTCTAATTATAAGCACTCCAATTTATCTCTTTTAACTTAAAACAAAACCTGAAGTTGTTAGGCTATTCAATTATCCTAACGCTATCTAAATATGACAGTACATATGCATATTTTGTTAGTTATAACAAAAACAATCAGCAAGAAAACTAACCCCTCTATTGGTTACTGAGGAAAGCTTTTTCACATCTATGTTTCTAAGAAATAAAGCCAAATAAAATGAATTACAAAACCCATTTTGTAGTTTCACATCTCAAGCAATCAATCAAGAGTCTAAGATTCTCATTTCCTTCCACAGCTTTTCTCTCCCAAACCCAAAACAAAAAAGCCCACTAATCTTCCATTAAAATGACCCTTAATCAATCCCAAAACCAAAAAAAAAAATGTAAATTGAAATGAACAGTGGCAAAATAGTATAGATAAGAAGGGTGGGTGTGTTTGAAGATTGAAAAAGAGAGAGAAAGAAACTCACATCCATCTTTGAGATTTTCTTCCCTGAACTTCTTGGGAATGTGGTCCAAAGACTGGGCAAATGGGGACCTGAAGCATAGCTCTTTTGCATAAATCAACACATAATGAATGACTCTAAAGGGTTTTCTAGCAAAATCCTGCTGATGGCATTAGCATGAAGCAGCGTAGTAACCGTAACAAACAGAAATTAAACTTCCTCAGCCTAAATTGCTCAATTTTGTTCTAGATAATAGAAAACAAATAAAAAATTGTTGTAATTATGTCAAATTACCCATGACTGGATTAGACTATAACTGAATCAAGCGAAGAATGAACTTTGCCCATACACAGATTGTCATCCAAAAATCTCTACTTAAATCTCAAATCATGAACCTAGAATCATAGAAATCACAAGTCCTCTCCCTCGGCTTGCTCTTGCTCTTGCTAAAATTTGATATATTGAAAGGAACCAAAATTGAGGGAGAACCCATATTAGGGTTTCGAGAATTGATAAAAACCAATTCTAAATCAAAACAAAATCTGAACCAATTTCGTAAATCAAAACCAAACAAAATAGCTGAACCTAAATCCTATTAAACACCCAAAATTAATATAAAAGATTATACCTGTAGCCGTTGGTTGTGAGGCAAAGCGTTGGTAGCTTAGTTGAATTCGTTTACCGTCGCAGGGGAAGAGAGACAGAGACAGCGTTTGAAGGAGATAGAGATTTGTTTAGGGGTTGAATTTGCATTTGAAGGAGAGACAGAGACAGAGAGATGGAGACAGCGTTTGAAGGAGATAGAGATTTGTTTAGGGGTTGAAATAGGTTTCGTATTGAGTTTACTCTGTTGAGTTTGCGTTTTTGTATTGGGTTTTGTTTAGGGGATGAATTGAGTAAATTTTACCGGATTTGTTTTGGGGATAAATAGTTACGGTGTTTAGATTTTTTTTTTTTTTTTTTTAATAATTTTTTTTTAAAATAATGCTGATGTGGAAAAATGTGGGAGCTTGAAAAGTTCCGGTTTTATATATATATATAGATTATAACCAATACAGAGAAGATATGACTTATTGCTCAAAAAGAAAATGATGGATTGCTTTCACGCATACATTATTAGTAAATGGAGTTTATTATTAAAAAACATATTAATGATTCGTGCATGGGTTTGCAGCATGCGGAGTGAGCGGCGCACTTTATACATTAATATTGTTCGTGACTGGTTGTTCGTGTTTGTACTGATGCTTTTACCGATCCAAATTGAGAGGACAGTATTTCTTGGAGGAGAGCCCATGCACAGATTGCTGTATCCATTGTTATTGCGAGGAATGTGCTTTGTGTCAAGAGTATAGAGAGCTCAAGAAACATGGCTTTGACATGTCCATAGGTACATACAGTCATACACACACTCTCTCTCTCTCTCCTGTGGTTATTTATTAGGTTTGTGTAATATTGTGAGTGACTTAGCTTTTGCATTTTATGGACTAGGGTGGCATGGGAACATAGATAGGCAGAAACGAGAAGCTAAAAGGCCTCCAGCAGTGCAAGGGGCCATGACGCGGTAAATTGTATAGCCACAAAATATTGTTGCAATGTACTAGTACTTCTTATCTTAATTAAGCCTGTATGAACCATTTTATCTGTGACAAATTAGGTGTCTACAATACAGTCGGTGACAGTATTGAGCTTCGTTGATTTGTAGTGAGCACTAATTAAAATTAAGTTACCGTAACCCAATCTTTTAATTTAGGATTCATACACAAAAATCCATATCCATAAGCATCCAAGGGTGAATGGTATTGCTATTGCCATTGAACAATAATGCTCCCATATAATTAAGAATATTCAAAATTATTAGAGAGGAAAAAAATGATTGAATAGGCAAGATAAATAGTGAAGGAGCTGATCGATATTTATTCTAATATTTATATATACTAGTCTTTCATTGTCTAATTAGTAATATATTTTAGTGACTAATTTAGAAAAAAAAAATTTATAGACCAATACAGAGAAAAGATGACTTATTGCTCAAATTAGAATTATGGACAAGCTTGCCATCAATTTATTACAACTTAGGAAATTGGTGACAAATTATAGTGATTTGTTCCAATACTAAACATTAAAAATTATAACTAGTAAATGATGATAAGAGAAATATTCCTCTAGTTAGCCCTCAACCACAATATTTAGAACTTAGTAAACTGGACATTTGACCCACATCTTCCTTTCGGAGGGACTGGATATTAAATGATTTCTGCCCCAGAAGTAGATTTGGGAAAGCTGGCTATTACCATTTGAATCTTTATTGCATCCTATCCTAGGAGTGTGCCCAATGCCCTTTATTATCGCTTTTACAGTGTTGTCCAAGCTGTAAAATCCATCATCTGGTTCAATTCTTGCAATCCTGAGTATTTGTCGGAGGTTTATTTTCTTCTTTAGATTGAGAGCTGCTTCAAAGTATTCATGCTGGTCAAGTTGAGATTCTGAGTATCGATTTTAAGGTAATCGAGTATTGAAATAGGGACATTTACTTATATAGTTTCAAAACAAGGGCATATTGCTAATTTTTTTTTTTTTTTTAAATAGTGTAAAATGCTAGAATCCCCCAATTAAGCTAGGCAATTCAGGTAACCATGGGCCTCTCTACAACTAGCCCATCATCCACCATGGACAAGAGTAGAAGTTAATCACCAATCGGTAATGCCAGTCTGAGCCCAACCAAGGTCCAAACATCCTGCTGAGCCCAAGCCCCATGGCTCAAACCTTTTGCTTGGATCAGGGGCCAAATAACCAAGCCCTGCCTGCTGAGCCAACCAATGTTGCATAGGATTTTTGATTGTCTATGAGTTTCTTGAAAATTTTGCTTTTTCTTTAATCCATTTGTGAACTCTTATTACCAAGGAAATTTTTTTTTCTTGAAATTTAAAGATACCTATGATCTATAAGCTAAAAATTAAAATTTTCAAACATGAATAACTAAATTTAACTAAATGGATTTCAGTAAACAATAAAAGAAAGGCACCAACAAATGAGAGAACATGTCCTTACACTGCACAGTTTTAACAAGAGATGAAAAATATACCATATAGACACTAATTCAGAATCCCCCAATTAGACTAAGTCAACTACCCATGACTTTATTAGCAGCAGGCCTTTTGTAATAAAATTTGGGTGTGGGTATAGTAATAGGATTTGAGGATGGTTAGGGTTTCGAATTTTTTTATATATATATTTATAAGGAAATGGAACCGCCCAATCCAACTTTCTATTTTTTTGGGTTCGTGTTGGGTTCTTTTAACCCGAACATTTTTTTTTAAAGACAGTCTAGGCAGGGACGGACCCAAAGGGCCCGCGTGGGTATAGTAATAGGATTCGAGTAACTCATGTTGAGGTTTGCTATGCCATTTGGGAATAGCTAATGTGATGATAAGAGTGATTTGGGATTTTAGAAAATGACTGAAACGATATAATTTAGGATTGGAGTTTTGTATTTTAGCTTGGGCAAAATTGTACCGTTTGGATGGTGCTAGGTAAGCTTTTATTTTAACAGCAGAAACTAATTGTGGACATGAATTGCTAACAGAACCAAACTTCAGGGTATAAAATCAAAGTTTTGAAACTTTGAGGTGTAAAGTCCAAACAACATAATCTTCAAGGGTGTAATTTGCTATTTACCCTAAATCTTATATCAAAATGAAACTAGACATTTCTTTAAAATTGTTTATGATTGATTCTATATTAAATTTAGTAGCACTGTACAAAATGAAGAGTCTGTTAAAAATTCATATTCCATAATAAAAAAAATTCTTTATAAAATTTTGTTTGTGAATTTTTAGAGATTGAGATATTGGCATTAGAGGTTGCAATATTGCGTAGCATTGACTTTTGAAATATTTGCATATTTTTCTCTTGAAGCTAAATTGCAGTTAACTTTCACCTAATCTACAAATAAAATTAAATAAAATATATTGCATAGCATTGACTTTTGAAATATTTGCATTTTTTTCTTGAAGCTAAATTGTAGTTAATTGTCACATAATCTACAAATCAAAAAAAAAAATTATTATTTCAGTATATGTTCAATATTGATCTAACTAAAAAAATAATAGGTTTTGAGAAAAAAAAAAAAAAAAAAAAAACCAAATGAATTCTTTAGGTGCAATCAAATAGCAAAAAGCAAAATGTTAATCAACTTAACACACTATCATGCACCACATACTATACACACAACTTCACAGCCAATGATACACATGCCAGTTAGGGATTTTTGATTTTTAAAGTTGGGTTTGTTAGGGGCCACGGACCAAAGAATAGGCCAACATGGACATTTTATTTTTAGATCATTTCGGCTAATTTCAGTTTTTGCGGGGACTAGTTTTAATTCTTGAAGGGGATCAAGTACTATATTTCTTAGGTTTAAATTTTAAAGATAAATCTACCATTTAATTTTCAACTCCAATGAGCATGTATCACCGATTCATCATTGAAGATTTTGTTGATGACCCCACAGAAATTTTCTTAACAATTGATTGTTATCATCACACTACAACAACAAAACAAAAAGTTATAACAGTGGTGTTGTATTTGTGCTATTACTCATTTTATTTGCAAGTAAACGCTTTTGTGTGCAGTTTTTGAGGCAATAGCACTGGCCTTCACCACGATACGTGTTGACAAGAGTAGTGAGTTAATTCAGCATCCATTTTGAATCTTGTTCTAAAACTAAAAGTGAAGCCAATCCAAGCCCCAATACATGGCAATGCCAGAGGAAAAAGACCTCTAGACTACATATATAAAGTTATGGGGTTGATGGATTTTCTTTACTATGGCTTCCATATTAATGAACCAAGATTTGGCTTCTACTCCAAGAATTAGCTTTCACTCAGATTTCCCACCTCAGTACTAGCATGATATATCAAGGAGAACAAAATGTCATGAATTTATCAGGAAATTGGGAAGGGAAGCTAACTCATAACAGTCATGGCGCACACGCAAACAATGTGATAAACATAAACTAATAAGACTGCTAATCCCTGAGCATATACTGTAACCGTCCTCCCAGATATTCCGTTCACAACATTTACATTCTGCCCCGAAATTCAGCTTCAAACTCAAACCTACCCCATTATGTTCTTTTATAAATGAAAAAGCAATCCAACAAAGTTGTTAAAGGAAAAAGGGAACCCAAAAAAAAAAAAAAAAAAAAAAAAAAAAAAATTAAGATGAGGCTCAACTATTCAATCTTGATAAAGCTTTTGATATTACAATATCTATCTGTTCTTTGCCTTTCAAAGGATTTTGATTTCTTCTACTTCGTTCTACAGGTGAGTTTGGTGTTTGATATCATTTTCATATACGTTTTTCTCCTCTAAATTAATATGGGGGTTTACAAAACTTAAAAACTTTCTTTTATTGTTTCAAACATCATATGTGAATGTATGCAGTGGCCAGGAGCATACTGAGACAGGAAAGCCTGCGACTGATTTCACCATTCATGGACCTTGGCCTGAATACAAGGATGGCTCATATCCTTCAAACTGTGATCCTAACAGTGTCTTCGAGAAATCTCAGGTACTTATAATTTTTAGTACTATGATCTTATAAATTATTAGTGGAAGTTGAATTGAGCTTATCATATATAATAAATGCATTTGAAGATTAGGCACATAGTTTCTAGGGTTATTTTATATCTGTTTTAACAAATGACATGCATGCATCTATAAGTGAAAAAATACAGGTCTATGCCTCGATCAATTGCCCAAGAACTTGCTAATAATATTTTCCATTCATTGGAAAAAGAGAAAGTACATGCTTTCAAACATCTCAAATTATTCTCTATATCATGGCCACTCATAAAACAAAAAGTTTGTCTTCTCTTTTTGGCAAATTGAATACAAGATTAGAGCTCCCATATGGAAACTAATGACACATTTTATATGGCCACTTTAAATTAAATTATGTAAAGATGCAGTGAGTAAAATGTGAAACCCCTGCCCTAGGGATATATATGAGCAAGGATATGTTCATGCACTTTAATTTTTCTTATCCACTTCAAAGACCAAATGTAAAGCACACTATTATCAAGAGCTTTGTAATTTAGTGATATTGTTTGATTCTCTTTATAAGGAGAACCTAGGTTTGAATCCCACATCGATAATTAAAACATTTTTGAAAGTTCAATTAGTGTATAAAACACCTTGAACATTTAGACCTCCAATTTACAAATTACCAATTCAAGCTTAATATCAAACAATTAATGTGCGGAATATGAACATAAGCTTAATACAGAATTGATAAACAATCTAAACTAAATAAGATCACATCCACAGCAGAAATTAAATGGAAAAGATTAAGGGAAAAGAGATGCAAACACAAGGACAACACTCGATGTGTTATCGAAGAGGAAACCGAAGCCCTCAGCGTAAAACCTCTCTGCCGCCCTCCAAGCGGTAAACAATCCATTAAAGAATGTAGTTTGGATACATGAACAGTAGAAGACCCTCAAAGCCTAATCTACCCAATGTACCTAAACCCTCCAAACTCCTACTCCAACAAGGTTACGTCGAGCCTATTTCTTCTTTAGCTTGTCGGATTCCGCTACTTGACCATAGCATCAACCAATATGAAATTGGTCCCTTCTTAACTGCTTCCCAAACAACAAATGGCCTCCTCACAGATATAGGTATAGTGAGAAAAAGTTTTGGTAATGTACCTCTTAAGGATTTGACAATAAAGACGAAGAGAGTAGAGGAATTTGAAGAGTCTCTATGTGAAGATTGTGGATGAATTAATCTTATTTTTCTCTAGGGTTTCTCTCTCAAAATTCTCTCTGGAAGCTCTCTCAATATCGTGGGTATAAGAGTATATATATAGTAGGGTGAGAAGGAATGTGAAAAGTCAGTTTTTCCCAAACAGAGTGTTCTAGCGACTTGACCTCGCGACTAGGTTGAGTCACAAGTTCAAGCCGCGAGCTAACGGCCTGGCCAGCCTGGGACTTTTGTCCTGTAGTGCAATAGCTGGTGCAACTCTTCAGCTTTTGGCATGCTTGGCACATGTGCAACTTTCTGGCGGCTTGCAAGCCGCGAGCCACCCGTGAGATCCAGTCGCAAGTCCCTGCTTTTTTGCACAATCTTGAATATTTTTTCACACTCTCTCACACACTATGTAAGGTTGAATTTATTCAACCATCTAATTGGCTTTATTCCGTGCCAAATTTGCTTGTAATTCAGCATTTAGTAACCCTGTATTTAGGTGGGTTTGATGTAAGGGTAGTGAGTGAGATAGAGTGAAGTTTGCTCAAGAGTGTGCAAGAAAACAGAGTGTCGCGGCTGGGTCTCGCGGGTGACTCGCGGCTTCAAGCCGCCAGAAGCAACCTCACGTGCCAAGCATGCTGGAAGGTGAACAGTCTGCTAGCTGGAGCACTACAGGACAAAACAGGACAACTGGCCATACGGTTATCTCGCGACTGGATCTCGCGACTTAGTCAAGCCGCGAGGTCAAGCCGCGAGCCACCCCTGTTTTGTAGAATTCTGACGTTTCACATTCCTCTCCACTCCAGTATAAATACCCCTATTACCCACGATTGAAAGAGAGCTTCCAGAGAGAATTTTGAGAGAGAAACCCTAAAGAAAAACCAGATTGTTTCACCCACAATCTCTACCTTAGAATCTCTTCAAATTCCTCAACTCTCTTCCTCTCCATTGTTCAATCCTTGAGAGGCTTTATACCAAACCAGGTTCTCACCATTATCATCATTGTGAGTCTGCTGTTTGGATTTCTGGGAAGCAGTTAGGAAGGAACCAATCTTCATTGGTTGATGCTATGGTCTAGTAGCGGAATCCGGGAAGCTAGAAAAGAAAAAGGTTCGGCGCAACCTCGTTGGAGCAAGAAGCTTGGAGGGCTTAGGTGCACTGGGTAGATTAGGCTTGGAGGGTCTATTGCTGTCCTTGTATCCCAACTATATTTTCTAGTGGATTGATTACCGCTTGGAGGGCGGCGGAGAGGTTTTTCGCCGAGGACTTCGGTTTCCTCTTCGATAACACATCGCGTGTTGTCTTTGTGTTTGCATCTTCCTTCCTCTATCTTTGCCTTTAAATTATCTGATGTGGATTTTATTTTGTTATGGCTTAGATAGTATTTAATCAATTTCGTATGATAGCATATGTTAAGTTTCCGCACACTAGTTGTTTGACATATTGCTTGAATTGATTAAGTTGTTATTTGGGGGTCTAAACGTTCAAAGGTGTTTTATACACGTTTTTGAACTTTCAATTGGTATCAGAGCAGGTACACTTGTTGTGGTTTTATTACCTAAGTGTGATCCTAGACCCCTGTGTTGTGTTTGATTGTTTTGGAATATACCATGCTGAATTGTAGCTTAAGTGTTTGTGAAAATGACTCTGTGCATATGTCTGAAATGTGTCTTACTGATGTGTTTGTAAAGTTGTTAAAAACTAAGAAACATGTTAGAGATTTTGTTCACATGCTGGAATGTCTTGAAAATCAGAATTATGTCTTACACAGTAGCATATCTGAATCTAAATCATTGATTAAGAAATATAAAAGAAAGAATAGAATGTTGTGTGAGATAATTGAGAATCTGAAAATGAAGAATCAGACTGAAAGAAGCATGAAAACAGATGATGAATTTGTGTTTGAAGGTCAAGAATGTCTATCACATGTGAACCTATTTGTGCATACCTCATTGAAGGTGTTTAATGCGTGTTTGTGGTATCTTGACAGTGGGTGTTCTCGCCATATGACAGGGGATAAGTCTCTGTTCAAGACACTCAAAGAAAAGGTCGGTGATTATGTAACCTTTGGTGATGGAAGTCATGCTCAAGTCCTTGGCAAAGGAACCGTTGAAATACCTGGTTTGCCGCTGTTGAAAGATGTACTGTACATAAAAGGACTGAAGGCGAATTTGCTGAGCATCACTCAAATTTGTGATGATGATTTTCTGGTTCAATTCTCTAAGAAGGGATGTTTGATCATCAATGAAGAGGGGATTCAGGTTTTGGAAGGAAATCGGACTACTGATAACTGTTATGGGAACTTGCTCCACGGCCCGAGAACGTTCATGTTATAGGCACAAAATGGATTTTTAAAAACAAAACTGATGAAGATGGAGAAATAATTCGAAACAAATCTCGGTTAGTAGCCCAAGGATACACCCAAGTTGAAGGAGTGGATTTTGATGAATCTTTTGCTCCGGTGGCAAGACTCGAATCCATTCGCATCCTCATGTCCATTGCGTGCACCTTGAATTTCAAACTTTATCAAATGGATGTAAAGTGCGCGTTCCTGAATGGATATCTAAATGAAGAAGTATTTGTTGAGCAACCAAAAGGATTTGAAGATCCTCATTTTCCAGATCATGTACTAAGATTGAAGAAAGCCCTTTATGGCTTAAAACAAGCGCCTAGAGCCTGGTACGATCGTCTTACACATTATCTTCTAGACAGAGGTTTCAAGAGAGGGTATGCAGATCGAACTCTGTTTGTCAAAAATGATGAAGATTATCTCCTTGTGGCACAAGTCTATGTTGATGACATAGTGTTTGGGGCAACCATCGAAGATCGTGCTACTGAATTTTCTGAAGAGATGAAGAAGGAGTTTGAGATGAGTATGGTGGGGGAGCTCACGTTTTTCTTGGGTCTTCAAGTCAAACAACAGAAGGAGGGTATTTTTGTATCTCAAGAAAAGTATGCCAGAAACATTGTCAAGAAGTTTGGACTAGACTCCAAAAAACACGCCTCCACCCCCATGAGCTCTTCCACTAAACTGAATGTGGATTCGTCGGGAGTTGAAGTAAGTCCTACATTGTATAGGAGCATCATAGGAAGTTTGCTCTACCTTACAGCCAGTAGACCGGACATTGCTTTCAGTGTGGGCGTATGTGCCAGGTACCAAGCTAATCCGAAAGAATCTCATCTGACTGCTGCCAAGAGAATCATTCGATATGTGAATGGTACTGCAAACTATGGTCTGTGGTATTCAAAAGACTCAAATGATTGTCTTGCTGGGTATTCGGATGCTGATTGGGCTGGCAGTGTAGACGATCGGAAAAGCACTTCAGGCGGCTGTTTTTATCTTGGTAACAACCTTGTCTCGTGGATGAGCAAGAAGCAGAATTCAGTGTCTCTATCTACTGCAGAAGCAGAATACATCGCTGCTGGAAGTTGCTGCACTCAGCTTCTTTGGATGAAGAAATTACTTCATGACTATGGAATTCCTCAAGAAACGATGTGTGTCTTCTGTGACAACACCAGTGCCATCAATCTTTCCAAGAATCCTGTCCAGCATTCAAAATCTAAACACATAGAGATACGCTATCATTTCATTCGGGATTTGGTAGAGGACAGAGTTGTGTGTCTTGAGTTCATACACACCGACAATCAAAAGGCGGACATCTTCACCAAGCCCCTCGATGGTCCACGGTTTGAATCACTCCGTAAGACCATTGGTGTCGGTACAATTCCTTGATCCTCTTGTGTGTTGTGTGCTTCACATATTTATAATTTGATATGTTTGCTTGTGTTGTAGCACACACTTCTTTGTTAGACCTTTGTGCAACATGTTTATTGTTTGTTTGTCCTTCTGTTAATTTTGCTGGTTCTTTCTTTGATTGTTAAATTTTTTTTATGTCAAAAATCCAAAAATCACATAAAAATAGAAAATCAAAAAGCTTGATTGACTTTGTTGAGCTTTTGTCTCTAAACTTGTTTTGCCTTGTACCTTTGTGCTAATGGCTTTGTGCATTTTCGAGCATTGCTTGTTTCTTTGCACTTATATCTATGTGGGAGATATCTTGAAATCTTTGTGATTGTTGTAAATAGATCTTCAAACTTGTCGTGAATGATTAGTGAATGGTTTTGTTGATCTTGAGACTTGCATAGACTTGTGTCTATATATCTTCCCACTCTTTATTTTTGTTTTTGCTAAAAAGAGCTCACCAAATGTAAATCTCCAAATGAAAAGAGATATTGAGCTGCAAAAGCCTGTCGCACACTCTAGTATTTGACTAGGAAAAAGGGTAAGCGACCTTATATTGAAGTGATTGTTCATTCAAAAAGCCAAAGGCTTGTTCATTAAAGTGAAATATCCTATATCACTCTCACAATGAGAGGTGATTGACTCAAAAGATCAAAAAGATCAAATGTTATGATTGAAAGTGGAGTCAAATGTAAAGCTCCAAATCATGTTATCAAGTTTATGTGGGAGGTCATATATACATATTTCTATAATTGAGATGGGTCACATAATCTAGTGCTAATTGTGTATGCCTTGGTTGAATTGATCATTGAAGCCTCACATTAGACGAAGGACTATCTCATTGTTGATATCCACACACAACACACAAGTTTATGTTCAATAAATGCCATTTTCATTTGTGTGATTGTACTTGATGAAATGTGTTTTCACATGCTCAATCTTTGTTAATTCAAGCTCAAAAAGATTTTTGAGTATTTTAGGTGTTTTTGGAAAGTATTTTGCTTGAAAAATCTGAAAATTTCAAAAATCCTGTTTTGCTCTGTTTTGGCGGCTCAGTCGCGGGTATGTCAAGTCGCGAGCCTCAGTCGCACCTTCGCTGGTAATTTCTGGCGACTTGTTCGCAAGTGGAAGGTCCAGTCGCGAGGTTACTCAGAGATTTTCGCGGCTCAGCTCGCGACTCACTCGCGGGTAGACCTTCCAGTCGCGAAAAACACTTAGAAAAATTTTTCAAATTTTTGGTCTTGTGTGTTTTGGCGGCTTGAGCTGGCGACTGTGTGGCGACTTATTCCAGTCGCGAAAAACGCGTGTTTTGCAGACTAGACATGAGTCAGAAAATGAAGTCCCTTTTGAGCGGGTACACTGATATGAGTCAGACATGAGCGGGTACACTGATATTGGTTTCATTACCATTGTGTGATCCTTGACTCCCTTTTGAGATGGATAGGTCTCAATCCCTAAATGCACCTCCATATTTTGATGGTAGTAATTATGCTTTTTGGAAGGTTCGAATGAGAGCTTTTCTGTGTTCTATTGATGAATCCGTTTGGGATGCTGTTGAGATTGGTTGGACCAAACCAGAGGCAGCAAAATCCACATGGGATAAGGCAGCACTTGCTGCATCTAATGCTAACAGTAAAGCACTCAATGCTATTTTCTGTGGTGTGTCTCCAGATGAATTTCACAGGATTTCTCATATTACCGTGGCCAAAGAAGCATGGGAGATTTTGGAAACTACCTATGAAGGCACGAAGAAAGTGAAAGACACCAAGTTACAAATGCTGACCACTCGGTTTGAGGAGCTCAAAATGAGTGAGGATGAGTCTTTTGACTCTTTCTATGGGAAGTTAAATGAAGTGGTTGTCAGCAAGTTCAACTTGGGGGAGAAAACGGAGGACTCGAAGATTGTAAGAAAGATCCTTCGATCATTGCCGGAAAGCTTTCGAGCTAAAGTGACAGCAATAGAAGAGAGCAAGGACCTCGATGACATCAAAGTGCAAGAGCTGGTGGGTTCTCTGCAGACTTATGAGATGTCGCTGCCCAATCAACGGAAGAGTAAATCTCTTGCTCTAAAGACCATTAATGAGAAGGTAGAAGATCAAGACTCATCGGGAGAAGATGTGGTTGACAAAGATGTTGCATACCTTGTCAAGAATTTCAAAAAGTTTTTGAAATTCAAAAATAATGGCAAATTTGATGATAAAAGAAAATTCCAAAGTTCTGGAAGGGAGAAAAGGGAATTCAAAAGGAAAGATGGAAAAGAATCCCAACCTACACAAGGTGTCACGTGTTTCGAATGTAACGGGCATGGACACTTCAAAAAGGAATGTCCGAATTATTTGAAATCGAAAGGTAAAGTGTATGCCACGACCTTAAGTGACTCGGATTCGTCTGACTCAGAGTCTGAAGAGAGCTGTGATGGAGAGGGGAACTATTCGGCTTTTATGACTATTGCTCATGTTGAGTCGTCAGATGAACTGAATCTGCTTGTGCAAGACCTTGGAGAACATAGTGATGATGAATCACTAGGAATTGTTGAAGAATCGGATGCTGAAGTAGATGGAAGCAACGCGAACCTTCAGGAGAATTATAACTTACTTTTGGAGAAGTCCGGGGAATACACAAGGGTGGCCAAGGCTGCTGTGAGAAAAATGAAGAAGGCTGAGGAGGACTACAAAAGTCTCCTAATCCGATATAGGGAGGCCAAGTGTGAGATAGAAACTCTGAATGGAGAGTTGTCCGAAGCTTACACAAAAGTAAGGTTTCTTGAGAGTGAGGTTGTGCAAGCTAATGCTAAAGTAGAGAGGGTTACCACCAAGAAGCTAGATGATGTTATATCATCTCAAAAGAGCTTTTCAGACAAATCCGGATTGGGATATACCGGAGGAGGTAGTTCGTCTGGAAATATCACAAAAGAAGTAAAGTTTGTAAAGGCCAAAGATCCAGTTGTAGCTGACTCTACTGGTGAAAAGCTCGAGGTGAAGGAGAAGAAGAATTTGGTGAACCAACGGATGTTAAATCATCGCAATCAGTTTGCAGACAGATCTGAATCTCGTGCCAAGTCACGTCCTCGACCACAAAGAGGTCCTAGAGGAACTTATGTGTGCCACTACTGCGGACTTCAAGGGCATACTCGACCAAATTGCCAAAAGCTGAGAGCAAAGAATAGTGCAACCCCTCAAAGGTCAGGAGGACCTAGAAATGAGAGAAGAAGTTGGGCTGGAGATCAATCTAGAGATCAGAATGGTGATCCCGGAATGATGAACGTGATGAAGATGATTGGTGCTTTCACCAACTGCTTGGAAAGCTTCTCACGAAGGTTTGAAAGCCCTAACTCCCGTACCCAATCCTATAAGGAAATCACCCCAAATGCAAGTGACGTGAGGGTGAATAAGGGTACTCATGCATAAGCATTACAACATGTCCATGCATCAATACTTCCTATGCTTTGTGAATATGTTTGATTGTTTTGCTTGCTATTTTTGCTGTTGGTTGTTTGTTTGTCTTTTTGTACATTTTTTTAATTTTGTTTTATCAATCTTTTTGTTTCTTGTGTCAAAAATCCAAAAAAAAAACACATAAAAATAGAAAATCAAAAAGCTTGATTGACTTTGTTGAGTTTTTTGTCTCAAAACTTGTTTTGCCTTGTACCTTTGTGCTAATGGCTTTGTGCATTTTCGAGCATTGCTTGTCTTTATGCACTTATATCACAGTGGGAAATATCTTGAAATCTTTGTGATTGTTGTAAATAGATCTTCAAACTTGTCATGAATGATTAGTGAATGGTTTTGTTGATCTTGAGACTTGCATAGACTTGTGTCTATATATCTTCCCACTCTTTATTTTTGTTTTGCTAAAAAGAGCTCACCAAATGTAAATCTCCAAATGAAAAGAGATATTGAGCTGCAAAAGCCTGTCGCACACTCTAGTATTTGACTAGGAAAAAGGGTAAGCGACCTTATATTGAAGTGATTGTTCATTCAAAAAGCCAAAGGCTTGTTCATTAAAGTGAAATATCAAATATCACTCTTACAATGAGAGGTGATTGACTCAATAGATCAAAAAGATCAAATGTTATGATTGAAAGTGGAGTCAAATGTAAAGCTCCAAATCATGTTATCAAGTTTATGTGGGAGGTCATATATACATATTTCTATAATTGAGATGGGTCACATGATCTAGTGCTAATTGTGTATGCCTTGGTTGAATTGATCATTGAAGCTTCACATTAGACGAAGGACTATCTCATTGTTGATATCCACACACAACACACAAGTTTATGTTCAATAAATGCCATTTTCATTTGTGTGATTGTACTTGATGAAATGTGTTTTCACATGCTCAATCTTTGTTAATTCAAGCTCAAAAAGATTTTTGTGTATTTTAGGTGTTTTTGGAAAGTATTTTGCTTGAAAAATCTGAAAATTTCAAAAATCCTGTTTTGCTCTGTTTTGGCGGCTCAGTCGCGGGTATGTCAAGTCGCGAGCCTCAGTCGCACCTTCGCTGGTAATTTCTGGCGACTTGTTCGCGAGTGGAAGGTCCAGTCGCGAGGTTACTCAGAGATTTTCGCGGCTCAGCTCGCGACTCACTCGCGGGTAGACCTTCCAGTCGCGAAAAACACTTAGAAAAATTTTTCAAATTTTTGGTCTTGTGTGTTTTGGCGGCTTGAGCTGGCGACTTTGTGGCGACTTATTCCAGTCGCGAAAAACGCGTGTTTTGCAGAAACAGGAGCAGTTTTTAAATCATTTTCAGTTTTTCCCTCGAATTTTTGTGACTGTTCATCTTCTCCCTCCCAAACACTCCGTGCTCTCATTTCCAATCTCCATTGTTGCACACTTGTAGCTCAAAATCTTCACATCACAGGTATGGGTTTTCAGTTTTCCACTCTTTTCTACTTAATTTTGTGTTTTTCCCTTTGATCTTTCGCATATATTTGTGTTTTAGAAATGGGTTTGTGTTTCGGAATTTGCTCCTTGTTCACGCTTAGATTGCGATTGCTGCTGCTAGAATATGATTTGTTCTTAGTTGTTTCACTATTACTCTTCATTCTGTGATTAGCTATGTGATTCTTTGATTTTCACTGTTCTTTGAGCTGTTGAGGTGTTTCAATTTTTTTTGGGGTTGTGAGTTTAATGTGCTAAATATGCCATGCTCTTTTGTGTTGATCTTTTGGGAGCATATGTGTGCTTCACAATAGTGTTTATGTGTCATATCATTCTCAGCTTTTGTCTCATTGACATATAACTGCTTTTAAGTTAGTTTCTATATCTGATGCTGTTCTGTGTATTTCCTATCTTAGGCTTGCTTTTCCATGTGATTGATCTAAATAGCCTGTGTTTAAATGCTTCAAGTTCAGTTGTATGGATGATATCTCTTTGATTATTACATGAGACTAACTTGTTTTACACGTATAATGCTCTGTATTGTTGTGGCCTCTTCTGATTGATCACAGATGGCTCCCTCACCTCCTAAGAAGAAAACTACTGCGAAGAAGGCTGACAAAAGGTTGAAAATGGATTCTAAGCTTTTTAGGTCAGTTCATCACTTTGAGAGATACAGGGATAACTTCTTGAGTGCAGGAATTATTCAAGAGAGATTTGTTGATTTGGAGGATTTAAGACAAACCTTTATCCCCAGTTGCTTTGAAGGTAGAGGATGGGAAAAACTTCTGAGTGATTTCCCTGTAGTTTGTGAACCCCTGATTAGGGAATTTTACTCAAATGCTGTGATAAAGGAGAATGAGTTAAGCTGCTGGGTTAGAGGGAAAGAATTCATTGTAGATGCTCATGTCATAGATGAGGCACTAGGACTTGAAGGATTAGATGATGAGGAGTTTATCAACTACAAGGATAGGAGTGTATCCATTGAAACAGTTCAACAAAGGATAGGTGGCCAGAGAGAAGGAAAATGTTTGAATACCACTGCCTTTCCAGTGGACATGAGGTGCCTAACGATCATCATGATGTTTAACCTCTATCCCATTAAGAAGTTGACTACCATCAATTGTGCTAGAGCAATCTTTCTGATGGATCTCAAAGAAAAGAACTTCATAGACATAAGTTCCCACATATATGACATCATTGTGGATGAGACAAGAACAACCTCTAGGCCAAAACTGATCTTTCCCAGTTTGCTTATGAGGATTTTTAGAAGGAAGGGTGTTCCTATCCCACAAGACATCAGTCCCATGTCCACACCTTCTGCAATTAACAGGCTTACCTGCAAAAGGATAAGTGTTAGACTTCCAGGAGAAGAAGATGAAGGTGATGAAGGAGAAGGTGTCCCAATGGAGACTGAAGCAGAGGCAGCCGGGCATCCATCAACCTCAACACCCAGGAGGAGTGGCAAAAGACCCAGAGCATCAACTTCTTCAGATACTCCTCCAGATGCTTTCCAAATCATTCTGGAAAGACTTGATGGGATCAGAGAAGTCCAGACTGAGCACTCTGAGAGGATGAAAGCTATGCAGGATCAGATTGATGTTTTGTCTGCAAAACTTGACAGCTTCACCACTCAGCCTGAACACTGACCATTTGGCCATTCCTGACAAAAAGGGGGAGATGTTTCTGTTGAGGATGGACTGAGAAACAGAAGAGCAGCCCTTAAGGGGGAGTAATGTGTTGAGGGGGAGTCATGTTTTAAGTACTTTTAGTGGTTTATGGGTTTGATACACTATATTTTTTTTGGTGTATTGTTTCTTACTCTTAACTTATACTCTTGGTTTAAAGTTTAATATATTTTGATGATGTTTTTCAGGATGTTTGTTTGTACCCATGTGCTTATGTAAGCTTTTAGGGTTTATGTCTTGTGCATGTTTGTAGGCTTTATGGTATGTACCTTGCCTAGTGCAGCCTTTATGCTTTGTTGAAATCAGTACTTTAATCTAAATGTTATGCATTTTGGTTTATGTACTGTCACTCTTGTGCCCGTGTAGGATTGTTCCTAGATGCATATGCCTTGTGTGATATGCATTGGTTGAGTGTTGTGCATATAAGTGTCTTGCCTTGTGCTTGTTAACTTGTATGTTCTTGTGTTCATTCCAAGTGTGAATGAGCACTGTGATCACTACCTTGTGGTGTTCACTTGGTTGATCAAGCCATGGTTTGTTTCATAACTCCATCTTTGCTTGATCAAATATTGCCTGTTTCATATGCATTTTATAATTTTCTACTTACAATGATCATGGTGTATTGTTGTGTTTCAGGAGTATTATGTTCATATGATTCAAGTGCTTCACAGCTTCTAGAGTTAGGTGTGAGTGAGTTTTGTTCAACTGTTCCCAACTCACATGTTAAGTCTAGAGTCTGTTTTAGGGTTTTGTCACGGAATAGCCAAAGGGGGAGATTGTAAGGTTGAATTTATTCAACCATCTAATTGGCTTTATTCCGTGCCAAATTTGCTTGTAATTCAGCATTTAGTAACCCTGTATTTAGGTGGGTTTGATGTAAGGGTAGTGAGTGAGATAGAGTGAAGTTTGCTCAAGAGTGTGCAAGAAAACAGAGTGTCGCGGCTGGGTCTCGCGGGTGACTCGCGGCTTCAAGCCGCCAGAAGCAACCTCACGTGCCAAGCATGCTGGAAGGTGAACAGTCTGCTAGCTGGAGCACTACAGGACAAAACAGGACAACTGGCCATACGGTTATCTCGCGACTGGATCTCGCGACTTAGTCAAGCCGCGAGGTCAAGCCGCGAGCCACCCCTGTTTTGTAGAATTCTGACGTTTCACATTCCTCTCCACTCCAGTATAAATACCCCTATTACCCACGATTGAAAGAGAGCTTCCAGAGAGAATTTTGAGAGAGAAACCCTAAAGAAAAACCAGATTGTTTCACCCACAATCTCTACCTTAGAATCTCTTCAAATTCCTCAACTCTCTTCCTCTCCATGTTAAATCCTTGAGAGGCTTTATACCAAACCAGGTTCTCACCATTATCATCATTGTGAGTCTGCTGTTTGGATTTCTGGGAAGCAGTTAGGAAGGAACCAATCTTCATTGGTTGATGCTATGGTCTAGTAGCGGAATCCGGGAAGCTAGAAAAGAAAAAGGTTCGGCGCAACCTCGTTGGAGCAAGAAGCTTGGAGGGCTTAGGTGCACTGGGTAGATTAGGCTTGGAGGGTCTATTGCTGTCCTTGTATCCCAACTATATTTTCTAGTGGATTGATTACCGCTTGGAGGGCGGCGGAGAGGTTTTTCGCCGAGGACTTCGGTTTCCTCTTCGATAACACATCGCGTGTTGTCTTTGTGTTTGCATCTTCCTTCCTCTATCTTTGCCTTTAAATTATCTGCTGTGGATTTTATTTTGTTATGGCTTAGATAGTATTTAATCAATTTCGTATGATAGCATATGTTAAGTTTCCGCACACTAGTTGTTTGACATATTGCTTGAATTGATTAAGTTGTTATTTGGGGGTCTAAACGTTCAAAGGTGTTTTATACACGTTTTTCGCGTGTTGGATCGTGTCCTGTCATTTCCCTTGTTCATAATGCAGACTAGACATGTCACCATTCAAAAAGGCTGCTGTAAAAGGAGGTAGTTCCAAAGGGAAGGAACCAGTAATAGATGTTGATGATTTCTCACCTCCACCCAAAGGGACTCGCTCTTCATCAAAGAGATTCGATCCCGACAAGTTCAGATCATATGCAGCCTATCAGTCTTATGAGAATTTCTTTCTTCATGCCAAACCATTATTGGAGAGAGCTTTGGATCAGCCATCACTTCATGACACTGACATTCCGAAATGGTTTGCTCACAAGGATTGGAATTACCTTCTCTCTGATCCAGATGACGCATATGAAGAATTGGTAAAAGAATTTTATGCCAATGCAATCGTGGAAGGAGATGAACTTAAGTGCTGGGTTCGGAAAAAGAGCTTTTCTGTCTCTCCTGCATATCTGGCAGAAATTCTTCACATCAACAGACCCATTTTCCGAAATTCACCGGTTTACGATGATCTCTGTCCTGATGAGGAGCTTCTTAAAGAAAGTCTTGGTCAAGATTTGGAGTTCTCGCCCAATGGAAAATCCATCAGTGTTTCATCTCTCTCTCCAAAGCTGAGAGTGCTTACAATTGTAATGTTTCACAATTTGTACCCTTTGTCAAGCACTGGGTATATGAACCTCGGACGGGCTCTGTTTCTTCATGATCTGATCTCTGATGTGGAAATAGACATCTGTGCTCATATCTTTCATGTTCTGCGCAAAACAGTTCTTCGACATGAGTCTCGGATATGCGTTCCTTTTTGCAGTCTCATTTCCCGGATTTTGAAGCTAAAGGGAATTTATCCAATGGCTGATGAATTCCCTATGTCCAAACCAAGTCCAATCAACATGCGTACATTCAATGCAAGCATTGGACATAGTCGGAAGAGAGCCAAACCAGAAACTTCTGCATCTCACAATGACTCTCAGTTTAGCACTCTCTCCCTGGATGAGAAACTTGATCGCATTGTCTCCTCTGTCCACGAGTTGAATACAAAGGTGTCAGGACTCACAGCTTCTCTACACCATCAAAACACTCGGTGGGATATGAAGTTTACTTCTCTTCAAACTCAACTGGATCAAATTCAGAGAAAGCTGGAAGAGGATGACTAGCCTATTCCATGACAAAAAGGGGGAGAGATAGGCATGATCAAAGGGGGAGTGTCTTTATCTAAGGGGGAGTGTCTTTACATTCTTCTTCTCTTTAAGTTGATATATTGTGTTTTGTAAACTGTTATTCAGGATGCTTTATGTTTGTACCCATGTGCTTATGTAAGCTTTTAGGGTTTATGTCTTGTGCATGTTTGTAGGCTTTATGGTATGTACCTTGCCTAGTGCAGCCTTTATGCTTTGTTGAAATCAGTACTTTAATCTAAATGTTATGCATTTTGGTTTATGTACTGTCACTCTTGTGCCCGTGTAGGATTGTTCCTAGATGCATATGCCTTGTGTGATATGCATTGGTTGAGTGTTGTGCATATAAGTGTCTTGCCTTGTGCTTGTTAACTTGTATGTTCTTGTGTTCATTCCAAGTGTGAATGAGCACTGTGATCACTACCTTGTGGTGTTCACTTGGTTGATCAAGCCATGGTTTGTTTCATAACTCCATCTTTGCTTGATCAAATATTGCCTGTTTCATATGCATTTTATAATTTTCTACTTACAATGATCATGGTGTATTGTTGTGTTTCAGGAGTATTATGTTCATATGATTCAAGTGCTTCACAGCTTCTAGAGTTAGGTGTGAGTGAGTTTTGTTCAACTGTTCCCAACTCACATGTTAAGTCTAGAGTCTGTTTTAGGGTTTTGTCACGGAATAGCCAAAGGGGGAGATTGTAAGGTTGAATTTATTCAACCATCTAATTGGCTTTATTCCGTACCAAATTTGCTTGTAATTCAGCATTTAGTAACCCTGTATTTAGGTGGGTTTGATGTAAGGGTAGTGAGTGAGATAGAGTGAAGTTTGCTCAAGAGTGTGCAAGAAAACAGAGTGTCGCGGCTGGGTCTCGCGGGTGACTCGCGGCTTCAAGCCGCCAGAAGCAACCTCACGTGCCAAGCATGCTGGAAGGTGAACAGTCTGCTAGCTGGAGCACTACAGGACAAAACAGGACAACTGGCCATACGGTTATCTCGCGACTGGATCTCGCGACTTAGTCAAGCCGCGAGGTCAAGCCGCGAGCCACCCCTGTTTTGTAGAATTCTGACGTTTCACATTCCTCTCCACTCCAGTATAAATACC
This sequence comes from Quercus berberidifolia, assembly GCA_028535905.1. NCBI lineage: Eukaryota > Viridiplantae > Streptophyta > Magnoliopsida > Fagales > Fagaceae > Quercus > Quercus berberidifolia. Next base: position 32,279,847 of record JAPQVW010000008.1, on the reverse strand, counting down.
CCTATTACCCACGATTGAAAGAGAGCTTCCAGAGAGAATTTTGAGAGAGAAACCCTAAAGAAAAACCAGATTGTTTCACCCACAATCTCTACCTTAGAATCTCTTCAAATTCCTCAACTCTCTTCCTCTCCATTGTTCAATCCTTGAGAGGCTTTATACCAAACCAGGTTCTCACCATTATCATCATTGTGAGTCTGCTGTTTGGATTTCTGGGAAGCAGTTAGGAAGGAACCAATCTTCATTGGTTGATGCTATGGTCTAGTAGCGGAATCCGGGAAGCTAGAAAAGAAAAAGGTTCGGCGCAACCTCGTTGGAGCAAGAAGCTTGGAGGGCTTAGGTGCACTGGGTAGATTAGGCTTGGAGGGTCTATTGCTGTCCTTGTATCCCAACTATATTTTCTAGTGGATTGATTACCGCTTGGAGGGCGGCGGAGAGGTTTTTCGCCGAGGACTTCGGTTTCCTCTTCGATAACACATCGCGTGTTGTCTTTGTGTTTGCATCTTCCTTCCTCTATCTTTGCCTTTAAATTATCTGATGTGGATTTTATTTTGTTATGGCTTAGATAGTATTTAATCAATTTCGTATGATAGCATATGTTAAGTTTCCGCACACTAGTTGTTTGACATATTGCTTGAATTGATTAAGTTGTTATTTGGGGGTCTAAACGTTCAAAGGTGTTTTATACACGTTTTTGAACTTTCACACTACCCTTACATGATTCCCACCTAAATACAAGGTTACTAATTGCTAAAATACAAGCAAATTTGGTACGGAATAAAGCTAACAAGATGGTTGATAAAATTCAACCTTACAATTTTCAATTCTTCTCTCCCTCATTTTTGTAATTATCAAATTCTACGAAAAAGAAGGAGAATTCTAATTGTCATGCACTTTAGCCTCTTTTGACTTTGCTACTTCACAAGCTAGGACATTTTGCCCAAGTTAATTATAAGTCTGTCTGATCAGTTTATATAATACATATTTTGCCTTAAATTTTCTTATATGATTCATGTATATGATGGTTTCTATAGCTCTCAAACCTCATGACCAATTTGCAAAAGGATTGGCCATCAGTTAACTACCCAAGTAGCAATGGCTTTAGGTTCTGGTCACATGAATGGGAAAAACATGGGACATGCTCAGAATCTCAAATTGACCAACATGACTACTTTGAAGCAGCTCTCAATCTAAAGAAAAAAGTAAACCTGCTACAAATATTAAGGATTGCAAGAATTGAACCAGATAATGGATTTTACAGCTTTGACAACATTGTAAGAGCAATAATAAAGGGCATTGGGCACACTCCTAGGATAGAGTGCAATAAAGATTCACATGGTAACAGCCAACTTTACCAAATCTACTTCTGTGTGGACAGTTCTGGGTCAAAAATCATTGAGTGTCCAGTGCCTCCAAAAGGAAGATGTGCTTCAAAAGTCCAGTTTCCTAAGTTAAGATTGTGGCTGAGTACTAGCTAGAGGAATATATCTCTTATCATTATTTACTAGTTATAATTTATGTTTAGTCTTGGAACAAATTACTATAATTTGTCACCTTCTCAATAATAAAGTGATGGCAAACTTATGCATAATTCTAATTTGAGCAATAACTCACATCTTCTTTGTATTGGTCTATAAAATTTTAATTATTTTTTTAAAGATGTCATAAAATTCTTCTTTTTATTCCAAATTAATCCATAAACTATATTACAACTAATTAGAATAAATAGGCATGATATTTTATTTTCTAATTAGTAGTAATATAGTTTATTTATTAATTTAGAATAAAAAGAAGAATTTTATCACCTGCTAATGGATATGGATTTGTGCGTATTAATCCTAAATAAATCCTAAATAAGGAGATTGGGTTTCGGTAACCCAAAGAAGGCTCCAATAGTTTCAAACAAACACCTGAACAAGGTGTATGTCATATTCAAAGGATTCCAACTAGGAATCTATGCCACTCCTAGAGCTAGAAGACATTATCAATTGAATGAAATACCCTTTGGACTTAATGTAGCTTCTCAAGTCTTCAATAAAAAATAAAAATTGTCATTCATCTTCTTAACAAGGAAAATCTTTCATCAATTTATGAACTCTATTATCTAGGAAAGAAGGATTTAATTTTTTCCTGAAGTTTAATTCTTTGAAGATACATATGGTCTATATCTTTACTTTAATCTTCAGTTAAACTAGTCGCTAGCCCGTGCGATGCACGGGAAAGATATTGAAAAATAGATTTAATCTTTCTTTTATTCTATTATATGTCATGTATATATAAGTGTGTTTAGGTCTGTTGATAGAGAGCAATCATTGTGTAGCGTACTCCATAAATTAATATTATACTAAAATTAAAAAATTAAAAATTAAAAAATAAAAAGAAGAAAAGAGATAACACCCTCTTCTTGAATTATCAAATTATTAAAAAAAAATTAACCCTCTTCTTCACTTTTTACTCAAACTTGTTTTCATGGCTCATATTTAAACAATCGTAGTAGAAAATTTTCTATTAATAATAAAATTTGTGTATACACAAATTACAGTTTCATGTAAAGTTACATACACATGCTCTATACCTCTAAGGAAGGAAACATCACAAACCCTTTACATATGTGAGTTAGATTTAAAACAAACTACATATATTCCAAGTCTGATAAGCCAACTCAATGGTGGAAAAATGTTCTTTATAAAATTAAATAGTAACATATTTTACAAAAGGAGGCAATTCTTTGTAACTCTATCTTGCTGCCCATATTCTACAATATACAACAAAGTGATTTATCTATCTAGGTGCAATGGGCAATAGCATTGGCTGTTCTTAAGCACAATTCAATACAGACAAATGAGATAGAAAAGGGGAAAAAAAAAGTGACATAACAAATATAAAAAATACCACTGTTCCAGCCCTCCAAAACTCCATAAACAAAACCTTTTCCTTGCCCAAAAATACAAAAAGTTCCCTCCTTTCCCACAAATCCAAGAGGCCTGAGATCACCAACAACTCCCTACACCAGTCAGACAAATCTCTCAAAGAAACCTGAACGCTATTTAGGAATTCTATCAAACTCTTGTGAGAAGCCAATAACAAATCCAGAAATAAATATATAAATTCTAATAAAAAGTTAAAATTTTATAAAACAAACATGAATTCTAATATCAAACTCCAAATAAATTATATAACATGCAACAAAGAAACCTAAAAAGGAAAAAAAGAAAAGCAAAGAAACTATAGTAGCTAAATATACAAATAAAATAGTAATTAAAAGACATTGACATGCAGAAATTAATATCTAAAACTAAAGAAGCATACCTTGCTCAAAAACTTTTTTATTTTGATAAGATCAAACCTGGCTCAAAAAACTTTAAATTAAAAGAACACAATTTAAATAGATTAGTAAACCCAATGGCCAAATAAAGAAAACAGGTAAGAGGGAAAATCATAAAATTATATTAAAAACATCACTAACCATTTTAAAAACTCCAAGCGACGAAAAATGGCAACCCCCCCAACTCAAAAATATCTTTGCCAAAGAATGCGTACTATGACACACCTCCAAACCTACAATTAAAAAAATAAATAACCTCCATATATAAGAAAGACATTCAATGAAATTAATTATTCCCAATGAGAAAAATACACACACAGCCTTGCATGCTTATATATATACAGGGCAGGACAATAGCTAACCATAGCCTCACTCTCAAGCCATTTTTGAATTCAAACATGTTTCAATTTTCTATAACAAATTTAAAAATATTTTGCTAAAATCCACATCATAAAACACAAATAAGTCATTCTATCCACTACGGTGACAGTTTGTGAATGCAGTATTATACAAAATATGAATGGTTTTGATTCATGGGCATCTAAACAGGCCTAAGAGATGTGCCTAATGAGGGAAACATGCAAAGAAGAATCCATTATCAGGTCTAATGTTATTTGCCTTAGTCAAATAGTTCGATAGCCAATAGATTCATAATTTCTCTACAACTAAAAGTAATGGCTTATAGGTATTTATCATGAACAACTCTAGAACATGACAAAGACTAATTTTACAACAAAAGGCTTGCATTTCTTCTCAGTGTCAAAACAAAGGTTATTGTTTCAAATTTGTTGTTAATTAATATAACACCATCGTATCATCCAAACTCACTCAAGCCCCTAATAGGTGGATTTCACACAAGTTAGGAGAAGTGTTCAGTTGGTGAATGGTTTATATGTAGGCTCTATAAAGTTAGAGGAAGCACTAAACATCATATACCTGTATTCATAAAAAGCAAGGACTTCACATAGCGTGAAAATACCAGAATTGTTTTTTTCAAGAGAAATACCTGTTGGGGAATGAGTCGTGGGCAACTCATTCCCTTCGTGGCCTAAACAAAACCTGAAAACTCCTGAATAACAATCAAAAATTAAGCTATAATCAAATCAAGTAATACAACTTTGACTAAAACAATCAAATCAGGGAGGAGTAAAATAAAAATCAGATAATGATTCATAGATATAAAACCCAAATCGCCCAGATTATAAACCAACCAATCAAATCTTCATTAATTTTGACCCCTTTTTTCAAGTAGAGAAACCCCCTGATAGGATTAAAATCAAAAGCACATTAAATTATCAAGTAGATTATAAAGTTAGCCTAAAAAAAACGCAAAACCCCTTAGTAACAATCGGAAATTAAGCGAAAATTGAAATTAGTAAATATATCTTTGACTAAAAAAATCAAAACAGGATGGAGGAAAACAAAAATCAGATAATAAGTCATAGATTAAAACCCAAATTGCCCAACAAAAACAACGAAATTTCCCATTTTTTAATCAAATGAAAGCAAACCTAGATTATAAATCAATCAAGACTGCCCAAATTTTGATCGCATAAACACAATAAACCTAAAAACACTAGAATATGAAACTAAGATCAAAAACCAAAAAATAAAAGGCAAATAATAGAAAGATTCAGAGAGAGAGAGTAGAAACATTGTGGATTTGAAATTGTAAGGTTGAATTTATTCAACCATCTAATTGGCATTATTCCGTGCCAAATTTGCTTGTAATTCAGCATTTAGTAACCCTGTATTTAGGTGGGTTTGTTGTAAGGGTAGTGAGTGAGATAGAGTAAAGTTTGCTCAAGAGTGTGCAAGAAAACAGAGACTCGCGGCTTGGCCTCGCGGGTGACTCGCGGTTTCAAGCCGCCAAATGCAGCACACGTGCCAAGCATGCTAGAAGGTGAACAGTCATGCTAGCTGGAGCACTACAGGACAAAACAGGACAACTGGCCATACGGTTTTCTCGTGACTGGATCTTGCGACTTAGTCAAGCCGCGAGCCACCACTGTTTTGTAAATCCTGACATTTCACATTCCTCTCCCACTCCAGTATAAATACCCCTTTTACCCACAAATGTAAGAGAGCTTCCAGACAGATTTTTGAGAGAGAAACCCTAAAGAAAAACAAGATTGATTCACCAACAATCTATACATTAGAGTCTCTTCAAATTCCTCAACTCTCTTCCTCTCCATTGTCAAATCCTTGAGAGGCATTTTACCAAACCTTGTTCTCACCATTATCATCACTGTGAGAGAGCTGTTTGAATTTCTGGGAAGCAGTTAGGAAGGAACCAATCTTCATTGGTTGATGCTACGGTCTAGTAGCGGAATCCGGGAAGCTAGAAAAGAAAAAGGTTCGGCGCAACCTCGTTGGAGCAAGAAACTTTGAGGGCTTAGGTGCATTGGGTAGATTAGGCTTGGAGGGTCTATTGCTGTCCTTGTATCCCAACTACATTTTCTAGTGGATTGTTTACCGCTTGGAGGGCGGCGGAGAGGTTTTACGCCGAGGGCTTCGGTTTCCTCTTCGATAACACATCGCGTGTTGTCTTTGTGTTTGCATCTTCCTTCCTCTCTATCTTTGCCTTTTTATTATCTGCTGTGGGTTGTGATTTTAATTTGGCTTAGATAGTTTTACCAATTCCATATTATAGCTTATGTTAATTTTCCGCACACTAGTTGTTTGACATAATGCTTGAATTGGTTAAGTTGTAATTTGGGGGTCTAAACGTTCAAGGGTGTTTTTACACATATTTGAACTTTCAATTGGTATCAGAGCGGGTTCACTCTTATTGGTTTCAGTACCATTGTGTGATCCTTGACTCCCTTTTGAGATGGATCGGTCTCAATCCCTAAATGCACCTCCATATTTTGATGGTCGTAATTATGCTTTTTGGAAGGTTCGCATGAGAGCTTTTCTGTGTTCTATTGATGAATCTGTTTGAGATGCTATTGAGATTGGTTAGACCAGACCTGAGGCAGCCAAATCCACATGGGATAAGGCAGCACTTGCTGCATCTAATGCTAACAGTAAAGCACTCAATGCTATTTTCTGTGGTGTGTCTCCAGATGAATTTCACAGGATTTCTCACATTACCGTTGCCAAAGAAGTATGGGAGATTTTGGAAACCACCTATGAAGGCACGAAGAAAGTGAAAGACACCAAGTTGCAAATGCTGACCACTCGGTTTGAGGAGCTCAAAATGAGTGAGGATGAGTCCTTTGACTCTTTCTATGGGAAGCTAAATGAGGTGGTTGTCAGCAAGTTCAATTTGGGGGAGAAAACGGAGGATTCTAAAATTGTGAGGAAGATCCTTCGATCATTGCTGGAAAGTTTTCGTGCTAAAGTGACAGCGATTGAAGAGAGCAAGGACCTTGATGACATCAAAGTCCAGGAGCTGGTTGGTTCTCTTCAAACCTATGAGATGTTGCTGCCCAATCAACGGAAGAGTAAATCTCTTGCTCTTAAAACCATTAATGAGAAGGTGGAAGATCATGACTCATCGGGAGAAGATGTGGTTGACAAAGATGTTGCATATCTTGTTAAAAATTTCAGAAAGTTCTTGAAATTCAAAAATAATGGCAAATTTGATGATAAAAGAAAATTCCAAAGTTCTGGAAGGGAGAAAAGGGAATTCAAAAAGAAAGATGGAAAAGAATCCCAACCTACACAAGGTGTCACTTGTTTCGAGTGTAACGGGCATGGACACTTTAAGAAAGAATGTCTGAATTATTTGAAATCGAAAGGCAAAGTGTATGCCACGACATTGAGTGACTCGGATTCATCTGAATCAGAATCTGAAGAAAGCTATGATGGAGAGGGGAACTATTCAGCTTTTATGACTATTGCTCATGATGAGTCCTCAGACGAGTTGAATCTACTTGTACGAGACCTTGGAGAACATAGTGATGAAGAATCACTGGGAATTGTTGAAGAATCAGATGCTGAAGAAAATGAAAGCACAGCCAATCTTCAAGAAAATTATAACTCACTCCTGGAGAAGTCGGGTGAGTACACAAGGGTGGCCAAGGCTGCTGTAAGAAAAATGAAGAAGGCAGAGGAGGATTACAAAAGTCTCCTAATCCGATATAGGGAGGCCAAATGTGAGATAGAAACACTGAATGGTGAGCTATCCGAAACTTACACAAAAGTGAGATTTCTTGAGCAAGAGGTTGTGCAAGCAAATGCTAAAATAGAGAGGGTCACCACCAAGAAGCTAGATGATGTTATTTCATCTTAAAAGAATTTTTCAGACAAATCCGGACTGGGATATACCGGAGGAAGTAGCTCATCTGGAACTGTCACTAAAGAAGTGAAGTTTGTAAAGGCTAAAGATCCAGTTGTAGTTGACCTTGCTGCTGAAAAGCTCAAGATGGAGGAGAAGAAGAATGTGGAGAACCAACGGGTGTTGAATCCCCGCAATCAGTATGTGGGTAGGTCTGAATCTCGTGCCAAGTCACGCCCACGACCACAAAGAGGTCCTAGATCAACCTATGTGTGTCATCATTGCGGACTTCAAGGGCATACTCGACCAAATTGCAAAAAGCTGAGAGCAAAAAATAGTGCAACTCCTCAAAGGTCACGAGGACCTAGAAATGATAGAAGAGATTGGGCAGGTGAATAATCTAGAGATCAGAATGGTGATCCTGGAATGATGAACGTGATGAAGATGATTGGTGCATTCACCAACTGCTTGGAAAGCTTCTCACGAAGGTTTGAAAGCCCTAACTCCCGTACCCAATCCTATAAGGAAATCACCCCAAACGCAAGTGACGTGTGGGTGAAAAAGGGTACTCATGCATAAGCATTACAACATGTCCATGCATTAATATTTCCTATGCTTTGCGACGATGTTTGTTTGTTTGCTTGATGTTTTTTTTTTTTTTGCTGTTGGTTGGTGTAAGGTTGAATTTATTCAACCATCTTATTGGCTTTATTCCGTGCCAAATTTGCTTGTAATTCAGCATTTAGTAACCCTGTATTTAGGTGGGTTTGATGTAAGGGTAGTGAGTGAGATAGAGTGAAGTTTGCTCAAGAGTGTGCAAGAAAACAGAGTGTCGCGGCTGGGACTCGCGGGTGACTCGCGGCTGCAAGCCGCCAGAAGCTGCACACGTGCCAAGCATGCTGGAAGATGAACAGTCATGCTAGCTGGAGCACTACAGGACAAAACAGGACAACTGGCCATACGGTTATCTCGCGACTGGATCTCGCGACTTAGTCAAGCCGCGAGGTCAAGCCGCGAGCCACCCCTGTTTTGTAAAAACCTGACGTTTCACATTCCTCTCCACTCCAGTATAAATACCCCTATTACCCACGATTGAAAGAGAGCTTCCAGAGAGAATTTTGAGAGAGAAACCCTAGAGAAAAACTAGATTGATTCACACACAATCTATACCTTAGAGACTCTTCAAATTCCTCAACTCTCTTCCTCTCCATTGTCAAATCCTTGAGAGGCTTTATACCAAACCAGGTTCTCACCATCATCATCATTGTGAGACTGCTGTTTTGGATTTCTGGGAAGCAGTTAGGAAGGAACCAATCTTCATTGGTTGATGCTACGGTCTAGTAGCGGAATCCGGGAAGCTAGAAAAGAAAAAGGTTCGGCGTAACCTCGTTGGAGCAAGAAGCTTGGAGAGCTTAGGTGCACTGGGTAGATTAGGCTTGGAGGGTCTATTGCTGTCCTTGTATCCCAACTATATTTTCTAGTGGATTGATTACCGCTTGGAGGGCGGCGGAGAGGTTTTTCGCTGAGGGCTTCGGTTTCCTCTTCGATAACACATCGCGTGTTGTCTTTGTGTTTGCATCTTCCTTCCTCTCTATCTTTGCCTTTTTATTTATCTGCTGTGGATATTAATCTGTTATGGCTTAGATAGTATTTAATCAATTTCGTTTGATAGCATATGTTAAGTTTCCGCACACTAGTTGTTTGACATATTGCTTGAATTGATTAAGTTGTTATTTGGGGGTCTAAACGTTCAAAGGTGTTTTTGTACACGTTTTTGAACTTTCAATTGGTATCAGAGCGGGTACACTGATATTGGTTTCATTACCATTGTGTGATCCTTGACTCCCTTTTGAGATGGATAGGTCTCAATCCCTAAATGCACCTCCATATTTTGATGGTAGTAATTATGCTTTTTGGAAGGTTCGAATGAGAGCTTTTCTGTGTTCTATTGATGAATCCGTTTGGGATGCTGTTGAGATTGGTTGGACCAAACCAGAGGCAGCAAAATCCACATGGGATAAGGCAGCACTTGCTGCATCTAATGCTAACAGTAAAGCACTCAATGCTATTTTCTGTGGTGTGTCTCCAGATGAATTTCACAGGATTTCTCATATTACCGTGGCCAAAGAAGCATGGGAGATTTTGGAAACTACCTATGAAGGCACGAAGAAAGTGAAAGACACCAAGTTACAAATGTTGACCACTCGGTTTGAGGAGCTCAAAATGAGTGAGGATGAGTCTTTTGACTCTTTCTATGGGAAGTTAAATGAAGTGGTTGTCAGCAAGTTCAACTTGGGGGAGAAAACGGAGGACTCGAAGATTGTAAGAAAGATCCTTCGATCATTGCCGGAAAGTTTTCGAGCTAAAGTGACAGCAATAGAAGAGAGCAAGGACCTCGATGACATCAAAGTGCAAGAGCTGGTGGGTTTTCTGCAGACTTATGAGATGTCGCTGCCCAATCAACGGAAGAGTAAATCTCTTGCTCTAAAGACCATTAATGAGAAGGTGGAAGATCAAGACTCATCGGGAGAAGATGTGGTTGACAAAGATGTTGCATACCTTGTCAAAAATTTCAAAAAGTTTTTGAAATTCAAAAATAATGGCAAATTTGATGATAAAAGAAAATTCCAAAGTTCTGGAAGGGAGAAAAGGGAATTCAAAAGGAAAGATGGAAAAGAATCCCAACCTACACAAGGTGTCACTTGTTTCGAATGTAACGGGCATGGACACTTCAAAAAGGAATGTCCGAATTATTTGAAATCGAAAGGTAAAGTGTATGCCACGACCTTGAGTGACTCGGATTCGTCTGACTCAGAGTCTGAAGAGAGCTGTGATGGAGAGGGGAACTATTCAGCTTTTATGACTATTGCTCATGTTGAGTCGTCAGATGAACTGAATCTGCTTGTGCAAGACCTTGGAGAACATAGTGATGATGAATCACTAGGAATTGTTGAAGAATCGGATGCTGAAGAAGATGGAAGCAACGCGAATCTTCAGGAGAATTATAACTTACTTTTGGAGAAGTCCGGGGAATACACAAGGGTGGCCAAAGCTGCTGTGAGAAAAATGAAGAAGGCTGAGGAGGACTACAAAAGTCTCCTAATCCGATATAGGGAGGCCAAGTGTGAGATAGAAACTCTGAATGGAGAGTTGTCCGAAGCTTACACAAAAGTAAGGTTTCTTGAGAGTGAGGTTGTGCAAGCTAATGCTAAAGTAGAGAGGGTTACCACCAAGAAGCTAGATGATGTTATATCATCTCAAAAGAGCTTTTCAGACAAATCCGGATTGGGATATACCGGAGGAGGTAGTTCGTCTGGAAATATCACAAAAGAAGTAAAGTTTGTAAAGGCCAAAGATCCAGTTGTAGCTGACTCTACTGGTGAAAAGCTCGAGGTGAAGGAGAAGAAGAATTTGGTGAACCAACGGATGTTAAATCATCACAATGAGTTAGCAGGCAGGTCTGAATCTCGTGCCAAGTCACGTCCTCGACCACAAAGAGGTCCTAGAGGAACTTATGTGTGCCACTACTGCGGACTTCAAGGGCATACTCGACCAAATTGCCAAAAGCTGAGAGCAAAGAATAGTGCAACCCCTCAAAGGTCAGGAGGACCTAGAAATGAGAGAAGAAGTTGGGCTGGAGATCAATCTAGAGATCAGAATGGTGATCCCGGAATGATGAACGTGATGAAGATGATTGGTGCATTCACCAACTGCTTGGAAAGCTTCTCACGAAGGTTTGAAAGCCCTAACTCCCGTACCCAATCCTATAAGGAAATCACCCCAAACGCAAGTGACGTGAGGGTGAATAAGGGTACTCATGCATAAGCATTACAACATGTCCATGCATCAATACTTCCTATGCTTTGTGACTATGTTTGATTGTTTTGCTTGCTATTTTTGCTGTTGGTTGTTTGTTTGTCTTCTTGTACATTTCTTTAATTTTGTCTTATCAATCTTTTTGTTTCTTGTGTCAAAAATCCAAAAAACACATAAAAATAGAAAATCAAAAAGCTTGATTGACTTTGTTGAGCTTTTGTCTCAAAACTTGTTTTGCCTTGTACCTTTGTGCTAATGGCTTTGTGCATTTTCGAGCATTGCTTGTCTTTATGCACTTATATCACTGTGGGAAAAATCTTGAAATCTTTGTGATTGTTGTAAATAGATCTTCAAACTTGTCATGAATGATTAGTGAATGGTTCTGTTGATCTTGAGACTTGCATAGACTTGTGTCTATATATCTTCCCACTCTTTATTTTTGTTTTGCTAAAAAGAGCTCACCAAATGTAAATCTCCAAATGAAAAGAGATATCGAGCTGCAAAAGCCTGTCGCACATTCTAGTATTTGACTAGGAAAAAGGGTAAGCGACCTTCTATTGAAGTGAATGTTCATTCAAAAAAAAAGCCAAAGGCTTATTCATTAAAGTGAAATATCATGTATCAATCTCACAATGAGAGGTGATTGACTCAAAAGATCAAAAAGATCAATTGTTATATTTGAAAGTGGAGTCAAATGTAGTGCTCCAAATCATGTTTTTCAAGTTTTGTGGGAGGTCATATATACATACTTCTATAATTGAGATAGGTCACATGATCTAGTGCTAATTGTGTATGCCTTGGTTGAATTGATCATTGAAGCTTCACATTAGACGAAGGACTATCTCATTGTTGATATCCACACACAACACACAAGTTTATGTTCAATAAATGCCATATTCATTTGTGTGATTGTACTTGATGAAATGTGTTTTCACATGCTCAATCTTTGTTATTTCAAGCACAAAAAGATTTTTGAGTGTTTTAGGTGCTTTTGGAAAGTATTTTTGTTTGAAAAATCTGAAAATTTCAAAAAAAAAAAAAAAAAACCAGTTTTGCCCTATTTTGGCGGCTCAGTCGCGGGTATGTCAAGTCGCGAGTCTCAGTCGCATCTTCGCTGGTAATTTTTGGCGACTTGTTCGCGAGTGGAAGGTCCAGTCGCGAGGTTCACTCAGAGATTTTCGCGGCTCAGCTCGCGACTCGCTCGCGGGTAGACCTTCCAGTCGCGAAAAACACTTAGAAAAATTTTTTCAAAATTTTGTTCTTGAGTGCTTTGGCGGCTTGAGCTGGCGACTGTGTGGCGACTTAATCCAGTCGCGAAAATCGCGTGTTTGGCAGAAACAGGAGCAGTTTTAAAACTTGTTTCAATTTTCCCTCGAACATTTGTAACTGTTCATCTTCTCTCTAAACTTCCTCCTTTCCAAAAACTCTGTGAATCCATATTCAACCCTCATTGGTGCTTCATTTCTTATCCAAATCATCAAGAAAAGGTAAGGGTTTATGCTTTCTCAATCTCATTTTCTCTTTTCCTGGTTTTTCTTGCTGCTGTTTGGGTTGATATTGTGTACGAAATACTTCTCTCTTATGAAATGGGTATGGCGAGTCTTGTTTGATATTGTTCTCATCTGTTCTCATGTTGAACGGTCAAAATGTGATGTTCATTGTTCTGATATTTGCCTATTATTGAGTCTGAAAATCTTTTGTTAAATGGGTTTGGTGTCTATTTGACTTACTCATTTCACTTGCTTAAGCATTGTTTCTGATAATGATATTGGTTACTGAATCCTTTTTGGGTGTTTGTATCTCAACCTTGTTCTCTAGTATGGATTATTGGGTTCTTCATGTTGAAATATTTTTCCTTGCTCATATCTCTGGTGGAGTATTTTATGTTATCTGCTCTAAATGTTCGAATGCTGTATTTGTTTGCATATCATGGTCTTGATAACCTGTCTCAGCGACAAGTGTTAGTTGTTTTGTCCTTCTATGTCTTGGTGCACTATCACCATATTGCTGCACCTATCATTTTGTGCTCCTGTGTATTGTTGGTAGTTTGATTGGGTCTGCACTATCTTCAATTTGTGTTTGTATATTGATATTCTGTTTACACTGAATCATGTTGACATTGGTCTTGTATGGTATTGGTGTTTGGTTCTTTGCTGTGGGAATGTTATCTTGCAGATGTCTCGTCGATCTTCTAGGGGTAAAGACATTATTGCTGACGAACCAGCAACACCAGTTGCCAAAAGGACTCGATTATCATCTCAGGCTTCTCAAGACCCCAATGAGGATAGATTCAGACTTCCTCTTAACTCACACGCCTAACTCAGAAACGCGTTGATGAGCTTGTGGCACTTCTCTACTCCACAAACAACCATGTTCAAATGCGTCTCGAGACTATGGAGAATCAGCTAGATGATATTCAACGAAAGTTGGACGAGAGCCTTTAGCTATTCGTGACAAAAAGGGGGAGAGCTTTCAGTAAGGGGGAGAAAAGTCCAAAGGGAAGTGTGCATAGTGATAGGGGGAGTACACACATACACACATACTTTTGTCATACTTTTGTTTTTAGTCTTATCCTCTAAACTTATGGTTTTTAGGTTTATGCTTGTTGGGTACTATTTAATGTTTTTATGGGTTTGATACACTATGTTTTTGGTGTATTGTTTCTAAACTCTTAACTTATACTCTTGGTATAAAGTTTAATATATTTTGATGATGTTATTCAAAGTTGTTTGTGGTTTGTACCCATGTGCTTATGTAAGCTTTTAGGGTTTTGTTTTTATGCATATTTGTAGGCTTTATGGTATGTACCTTGCTTAATGCAGCCTTTATGCTATGTTGAAATCAGTACTTTAATCTAAATGGTATGCATTTTGGTTTATGTACTGTCACTCTTGTGCCCTTGTAGGATTGTTCCTAGATGCATATGACTTGTGTGATATGCATTGGTTGAGTGTTGAGCATACAAGTGTCTTGCCTTGTGCTTGTTAACTTGTATGTCCTTGTGTTCATTCCAAGTGTGAATGAGCATTGTGATCACTACCTTGTGGTGTTCACTTGGTTGATCAAGCCATGGTTTGTTTCATAACTCCATCTTTGCTTGATCACTTATTGCCTGTTTCATATGCATTTTATAATTCTCTGCTTACAATGATCATGGTGTATTGTTGTGTTTCAGGAGTATTATGTTCATATGATTCAAGTGCTTCACAGCTTCTAGAGTTAGGCGTGAGTGAGTTTTGTTCAACTGTTCCCAACTCACATGTTAAGTCTAGAGTCTGTTTTAGGGTTTTGTCACGGAATAGCCAAAGGGGGAGATTGTAAGGTTGAATTTATTCAACCATCTTATTGGCTTTATTCCGTGCCAAATTTGCTTGTAATTCAGCATTTAGTAACCCTGTATTTAGGTGGGTTTGATGTAAGGGTAGTGAGTGAGATAGAGTGAAGTTTGCTCAAGAGTGTGCAAGAAAACAGAGTGTCGCGGCTGGGACTCGCGGGTGACTCGCGGCTGCAAGCCGCCAGAAGCTGCACACGTGCCAAGCATGCTGGAAGATGAACAGTCATGCTAGCTGGAGCACTACAGGACAAAACAGGACAACTGGCCATACGGTTATCTCGCGACTGGATCTCGCGACTTAGTCAAGCCGCGAGGTCAAGCCGCGAGCCACCCCTGTTTTGTAAAAACCTGACGTTTCACATTCCTCTCCACTCCAGTATAAATACCCCTATTACCCATGATTGAAAGAGAGCTTCCAGAGAGAATTTTGAGAGAGAAACCCTAGAGAAAAACTAGATTGATTCACACACAATCTATACCTTAGAGACTCTTCAAATTCCTCAACTCTCTTCCTCTCCATTGTCAAATCCTTGAGAGGCTTTATACCAAACCAGGTTCTCACCATCATCATCATTGTGAGACTGCTGTTTTGGATTTCTGGGAAGCAGTTAGGAAGGAACCAATCTTCATTGGTTGATGCTACGGTCTAGTAGCGGAATCCGGGAAGCTAAAAAAGAAAAAGGTTCGACGTAACCTCGTTGGAGCAAGAAGCTTGGAGGGCTTAGGTGCACTGGGTAGATTAGGCTTGGAGGGTCTATTGCTGTCCTTGTATCCCAACTATATTTTCTAGTGGATTGATTACCGCTTGGAGGGCGGCGGAGAGGTTTTTCGCCGAGGGCTTCGGTTTCCTCTTCGATAACACATCGCGTGTTGTCTTTGTGTTTGCATCTTCCTTCCTCTCTATCTTTGCCTTTTTATTTATCTGCTGTGGATATTAATCTGTTATGGCTTAGATAGTATTTAATCAATTTCGTTTGATAGCATATGTTAAGTTTCCGCACACTAGTTGTTTGACATATTGCTTGAATTGATTAAGTTGTTATTTGGGGGTCTAAACGTTCAAAGGTGTTTTTGTACACGTTTTTGAACTTTTAGTTGGTTTGCTCGTCTACTTGTGCATACTTTTAATTGATTTCGTTTTTGATCAATCTTTTTCTTCTAGTGTCAAAAATCTAAAAATCACATGAAAATTAGAAAATCAAAAAGTTTGATTGACATTGTTGAGCTTTTGTCTCAAAACCTGTTTTGCCTTGTACCTTTGTGCTAATGGCTTTATGCATTTTCGAGCATTGCTTGTTTCTTTGCACTCATATCATTGTGGGAGAAATCTTAAAATCTATGTGATTGTTGTAAATAGATCTTCAAATTTGTCATGAATGATTAGTGAATGGTTATGATGATCTTGAGACATGCATAGACTTATGTCTATATATCTTCCCACTCTTTATTTTTGTTTTTGCTAAAAAGAGCTCACCAAATGTAAATCTCTAAATGAAAAGAGATATTGAGCTGTAAAAGCCTGTCGCACATTCTAGTATTCGACTAGGAAAAAGGGTAAGCGACCTTATATTAAAGAGAATGTTTATTCAAAAAGTCAAAGGCTTGTTCATTAAAGTGAAATATCAAATATTACTCTCACAATGAGAGGTGATTGCCTCAAAAGATTAAAATGATCAAATGTTATGATTAAAAGTGGAGTCAAATGTAAAACTCCAAGTTATGTTATCAAGTTTTGTGGGAGGTCATATATACATATTTCTATAATTGAGATGGATCACTTGATCTAGTGCTAATTGTGTATACCTTGGTTGAATTGATCATTGAAGTTTCATATTAGACTAAGGACTATCTCATTGTTGATATCCACACACAACACACAAGTTTATGTTCAATAAATGCCATATTCATTTGTGTGATTGTACTTGATGAAATGTGTTTTCACATGCTCAATCTTTGTTAATTCAAGCACAAAAAGATTTTTGAGTGTTTTAGGTGTTTTTGGAAAGTATTTTGTTTGAAAAATCTGAAAATTTCAAAAACCCAGTTCTGCCCTGTTTTGGAGACTCAGTTGCGGGTATGTCAAGTCGCGAGCCTCAGTCGCATCTTCGCAGGTCATTTTTGGCGACTTGTTCGCGAGTGGAAGGTCCAGTCGCGAGGGTTACTCAGAGATTTTCGCGGCTCAGCTCGCGACTCACTCGCGGGTAGACCTCCCAGTCGCGAAAAACACTTAGAAAAATTTTTCAAATTTTTGTCCTTGAGTGTTTTGGCGGCTTGAACTGGCGACTTTGTGGCGACTCAATCAAGTCGCAAAAAACGCGTGTTTTGCAAAAATAAGGGCAGTTTTTTAAATCTTTTTCAGTTTTTCCCTCGAACTTTTGTGACTGTTCATCTTCTCTCTCAACTGTCTCCTTCCCAAACACTCCGTGCTCCCATTTCCAAACTCCATTGTTGCTCCTTTTCAGCTCAAAATCCTCAAGCAACAGGTATGTGTTTTCATTCTTGAACTCCTTTTTACTTGATTTTGTGTTTTTCCCCCTTGATTTTTCGCATTTATTTATGTTTTTGAGATGGGTTTGTGTTTCGGCTATTGCTCTATGTTCTTGCTAGGCTTGTGGTAGCTGCTGCTTGAGTGTGAAATTATTTTAGCTGATGTTTTTGGTCCTCATCATGTGCTTAGTTAAATTTTTTTCTACTCATTTTATCTAAACTTGTGCTGTTGAGTTGTTTCTAAATGTTCCCATTGTGGATGTGTAGTTAACTGTGCTGAATGTGTATGTTCTATTGTGTGAATCTATTGGGAGCATCTATGAGTTTCACTATGCTGATTATGAGTCATGTCATTTTCATTCCATTGTATGTCTCATTGACATATATTTGTTTTTAGGATGTCTTCTATCTCTGCTGATTATCCCCTGCATTCTCCCTGTTGTTCTTGTGTTTCCTCTTTTAGACTTGTTTATCCATGTGGTTAATCTGAGTAGCATAATGTTTAAGTGCTCAAGTTCATCTGTGTGGCTGCAAATCTCTTTGTTAATTACATGGTACTGACTAGTTCTACACATGTATTGTTATATGCTGTTGTGGCCTCTTCTGATTGCTCACAGATGGCTCCCTCACCTCCAAAGAAGAAAACTCCAGCAAAGAAGGCTGACAAACGACTGAAAATGGATTCTAATCTGTTTAGGTCAGTTCAAAACTTTGAGAGACACAAGGATTTCTTCTTGAAAGCAGGAATTATTCAAGAAAGATTTGTAGATTTGGAGGATTTAAGAAGCTCCTTTATCCCCAGCTGCTTTGAAGGGAGAGGATGGGAAAAACTTCTGAGTGATCTTCCTATAGTGTGTGAACCCCTGATTAGGGAGTTTTATTCAAATGCTGTGATAAGGGAGAATGATTTAAGCTGCTGGGTTAGAGGTAAAGAATTCATTTTGGATGCACATGTCATTGATGATGTGCTAGGGCTTGAAGGATTAAAAGATCAGGAATTTATCAATTACAAAGATAGGATTGTTTCTATTGAAACAGTTCAACAAAGGATAGGTGGACAGAGAGTAGGGAAATGTCTGAATACCACAGCTTTTCCAGTGGACATGAGGTGTCTAACAATAATCATGATGTTTAACCTCTATCCCATAAAGAAGTTGACTACAATCAACTGTGCAAGAGCAATTTTTCTAATGGATCTCAAAGAAAAGAATTTCATTGACATAAGTTCCCACATATATGACACCATTGTGGATGAGACAAGAACAACCTCTAGGCCAAAATTGATCTTTCCTAGTTTGCTAATGAGGATCTTTAGAAAGAAAGGTGTTCCAATTCCTCAAGACATCAGTCCCATGTCCACACCCTCTGCAATTAACAAGCTTACCTGCAAAAGGATAAGTGTTAGGCTTCCAGGAGAAGAAGATGAAGGTGATGAAGGAGAGGGTATCCCAATGGAGACTGAGGCAGAGGCAGCAGGGCATGCATTAACCTCAACACCAAGGAGGAGTGGCAAAAGGACTAGAGCATCAACTTCTTCAGATACACCTCCAGATGCTTTCCAAATCATTCTGGAAAGACTTGATGGGATCAGAGGAGTCCAAACTGAGCACTCTAAAAGGATGAGAGCCATGCAAGACCAGATTGATATTTTGTCTGCAAAACTTGACAGCTTCACCACCCAGCATGGACAGTGACCCTTTGGCCATTCCGGTCAAAAAGGGGGAGATGTTTCTTTCTGTTGTTGATGACATTGTAGATGAGAAGTAGAAAATCAACTCTTAAGGGGAAGTAATGTGTTGAGAGGGAGCTGTCAAAATCAGAAACTTTGTTTATATATGCTTATGTTTTGGGTATTTACTGTTTATATGAGTTTGATACACTGTGATTTTGGTGTATATTTGTTTCTAACTCATAACTTCATAACTTATACTCTTGGTTTAATCTTTTATATATTTTGTTGATGTTATTCAGTTTCATATTGTGGTTTGTACCCATGTGCTTTTGTAAGCTTTTAGGGTTAATGTTTTTATGCATAGTTTGTAGGCTTTATGGTATGTACCTTGCTTAATGCAGCCTTTATGCTATGTTGAAATCAGTACTTTAATCTAAATGTCTTGCATTTTGATTTATGTACTGTCACTCTTGTGCCCTTGTAGGATTGTTCCTAGATGCATATACTTAGTGTATTATGCATTGGTTGAGTGTTGAGCATACAAGTATCTTGCCTTGTGCTTGTTAACTTGTATGTCCTTGTGTTCATTCCAAGTGTGAATGAGCACTGTGATCACTACCTTGTGGTGTTCACTTGGTTGTTCAAGCCATGGTTTGGTTCTTAACTCCATCTTTGCTTGATCACGTATTGCCTGTTTCATATGCATTTCACAATTTTCTGCTTAACAATGATCATGGTGTATTGTTGTGTTTCAAGAGTCTTATGTTCATATGATTCAAGTGCTTCACAGCTTCTAGAGTTAGGTGTGAGTGAGTTTTGTTCAACTGTTCCCAACTCACATGTTAAGTCTAGAGTCTGTTTTAGGGTTTTGTCACGGAATAGCCAAAAGGGGAGATTGTAAGGTTGAATTTATTCAACCATCTAATTGGCTTTATTCCGTGCCAAATTTGCTTGTCATTCAGCATTTAGTAACCCTGTATTTAGGTGGGTTTATTGTAAGGGTAGTGAGTGAGATAGAGTGAAGTTTGCTCAAGAGTGTGCAAGAAAACAGAGACTCGCGGCTTGGCCTCGCGGGTGACTCGCGGCTTCAAGCCGCCAAACGCAGCACACGTGCCAAGCATGCCAGAAGGTGAACAGTCATGCTAGCTAGAGCACTACAGGACAAAACAGGACAACTGGCCATACAGTTATCTCGCGACTGGATCTCGCGACTTAGTCAAGCTGCGAGGTCAAGTCGCGAGCCACCCCTGTTTTGTAAATCCTGACGTTTCACATTCCTCTCCCACTCCAGTATAAATACCCCTTTTACCCACAAATGTAAGAGAGCTTCCAGACAGATTTTTGAGAGAGAAACCCTAAAGAAAAACAAGATTGATTCACCAACAATCTATACATTAGAGTCTCTTCAAATTCCTCAACTCTCTTCCTCTCCATTGTCAAATCCTTGAGAGGCATTTTGCCAAACCTTGTTCTCACCATTATCATCACTATGAGAGAGCTGTTTGGATTTCTGGGAAGCAGTTAGGAAGGAACCAATCTTCATTGGTTGATGCTACGGTCTAGTAGCGGAATCCGGGAAGCTAGAAAAGAAAAAGGTTCGACGCAACCTCGTTGGAGCAAGAAGTTTGGAGGGCTTAGGTGCATTGGGTAGATTAGGCTTGGAGGGTCTATTGCTGTCCTTGTATCCCAACTACATTTTCTAGTGGATTGTTTACCGCTTGGAGGGCGGCGGAGAGGTTTTACGCCGAGGGCTTCGGTTTCCTCTTCGATAACACATCGCGTGTTGTCTTTGTGTTTGCATCTTCCTTCCTCTCTATCTTTGCCTTTTTATTATCTGCTGTAGGTTGTGATTTTAATTTGGCTTAGATAGTTTTACCAATTCCATATTATAGCTTATGTTAATTTTCCGCACACTAGTTGTTTGACATAATGCTTGAATTGGTTAAGTTGTAATTTGGGGGTCTAAACGTTCAAGGGTGTTTTTACACATATTTGAACTTTCAGAAATATCTTTTCCCTTCGTGGCCTGTGTTTGCTCCACTATGTTCTTGTCTAATAACCCAAATATCAAGCCAAATAAATAAAAACAAAAAACAAAATAAAATAGAACAAAACATGAAACTGAAACTTACCGACAACTGTGTGGAACCGGAAGATGGAGGGAGATCGGTTTAATAGTAGTGAAGTGGCGTCCCTCTGGTTTCTCTCTCTAACACTCTTTGCATCTTATCAAATTTCTATCTCTTTGTTTCATGGTCACAAATGCTCTCTATTCTTTTATATATCTCTCTCTCTAGTTGTTTTTTATTTAATACAGAGAAGCAGAGCACGGGCTTAGCGTTTAGGGTTTAGAAAAGTTTTTTTATTATTATTATTTTTTAATATAGAGAAGCAGAGCATCAGGTTTAGGGTTTAGAAAAGTTTTATTATTGTTATTATTATTATTTTTTAATATAGAAAAGCAGAGCATCAAGTTTAGGGTTTAGAAAAGTTTTATTATTATTATTATTATTATTATTAAATATTGTGTTGACGTGGAAAATTGTAGACGCTTCAAAAGCTTCGGTTTTATATAGATATATAGATTAGTTAAAAGATGTTTATAAAAAAATTAAAAAAAATCAGTTAAAAGTCATTGTTTTGGAACTTGTAGATTATTCCAATCAATTTAATTTAGGACTGATCTCTGTATCAAAAAATCCTACTTTGAGACCACTAGTTGAAGCTATCTACATTATTTGATTCTCTTTGTCTGAATAATTTTTCTCTCGTTGGACAGAATTATGGAAGGTTAAGTTTGTGTGAGTCTTCCGATGTAGAAGAGATGGGTCAAACAATCTTAATTGGGATCCTTCTGAGCTTTGACACGGGCTTCTTAAAGAATCCATTGTGTTTTCTTTGCATAATACATAGAGTTCCAAAGGTTCATGTGGATATTACATGTACTTGTGGGTGTTATAATAGCTAGGCATGGGCTTGTTAAAGAATCAATTTACAAACCTAGTAAATGAGTTTCACATGAGTCTAAAATCTAGTTCTTGAAAAGAGAATAAATGCATTAATTAATATTATTGTGATGGACTGGTGATGGAGGTGAAGCGAAACAGCTAAATAAAGCTTTATAAAAAAAAAGAAAGAAAGAAAGAAAGAAAAAGAGAGGCACTATCCAACATATTTTTTTGGATAGTTTAAGACCAATTACAATTTGCAGTCTCCAATTTTTCTTCTGACCCTTCAAACAAAACTTTAAGACCATTTATTCAACAAAGAGTACAGTTAAAACTAAAAGTACAAAAATTAGTGATGGAAAAGAAAAAAAGGAAGAAAAAGAAAGAAAACATGAGAGTTTACGTGGTTTGGCCTTATGGCCTATTTTTACAGGACAAAAGTCTAAAGAACTATATTTTCTCATACATTTTTCTTAATAATACATTACAATAGAATCCATATTTACAATGAGCTTACAATATTACATACAAAAGTTTTTTTTAAAAAAATTAGAATTTTAATTGCATATTGATTTTTTTTTGTCAATCCAACAAATTTCTTTAATAATTAATCCCATAAATTTTATTTCGAAATCAATGTATTGATTTCAATGACCTTTTTTTTTCTTCTTCTTTTTGAGGGGAGTCTTCTAACAAAAAGACACTCAATTTGCTTACCCCAAACAACCCACCATACTTCACAGGATACACCAATTTCATTCAAACAAGTGAAATTTTAATTCTTCATTCAGACAAAGGACTCAAAAGAAACATGAGCTTTCTAGTGTTTGATTCACTTTATTTAATCCCACAAAATCTCTCCAAATAAAATTCCTTTAACAAACATTGACGTATGAACTTAGTGTATTATAGTATTATTTTTTTTCTGAGTATGGTGGGGATTCAAATCTAAGTTCTCCCCAATAAAAAAAAAAATCAAATTATAATATCAAATAATTTTATTGAGTTAGACTATTAGATTCTATATTTTTCATTTACCAAAGATTCAAATATAATAAACCCTAATAATTAGAGTCATTGAAAACCCATTCTCCCAAACTCAGTTCTGTTCTCTCCATCCACAAAAAGATGTACCATAAATTGGACTCTCATTGTGGCATTCACACTAGACTGAAAATGAACTCAATGTTAGGTTGTGGGCTATCAGATTTCAAGGGCATTTTTAAAAAGAATAATCTTTAAATAGAAGAATATTTCATTGCATTGAGCTACCCATGGTGTGTACGTAGGACTTATCAATTATCGGTCTGGCTATGTTTTAAATGTGAAGGCATTTTGAGATGTAATTGATGAAAGAAAAATGTGTTTCTAATTTTCTATAACCCAAAAACATAAATAAAAAAAGTTCTTGGTTCTCAAACCAATCAGAATCCAATCATTTTTATATTAGGTGTGTGCGCTATGCATGTCTTTATCCTAATCTTACCAGAGGTCCAATGCCAATCTTTTTTTTTTGGTCCAATGTCAATCTTAGTTATCCCAAATATGAAAGCATAAATTGTTGTATTAGGCTTTTATGGGCTTTGGCCTAATTAGAGATTTTGGCATTCATGGGCTTTGGCCTAATTACAGGGATGGTTCTTACCCTTCAAATTGTGATCCTAACAATTTCTTCAATCAGGATAAGATACTTGAAATCTTTTTTTTTTCCATATATCATTGTCTTTTGGTATCAAAATCATAGCAAATTTTGTTCTTAATGTTTTTGTGAATCGTTTTCTATTGGATTAGAAGAAACAAGGTTCTGAGATGAGATGCTGAGTCAGCAATTAGTTTTTGTTTAAAAAAAAAAAATTAACTCAGTAATTTTAAATAGGAGTTTTTTAGTGGAATGATGGACCATATCACTTATCTATCATGAATACCTTATAATTTCTCCTGAGATGACCAGTCACAAGTATTCAAAGTGTAACATAGATATGAAATTCTATCAATTTCTACAAGTCTGGCCACGTAATTAACAAAAACTATTTTAATTGGAATTTTTTTTTTTTTAAGAAATGACTAGACTATTAGCTGTATACTATTACTATGTATAAACCAACTAATAATGCCAACTCTCAAGGAGAAAACTGCCCTTTTACTTTTATAAATTTTCCCATTTTATATTTTTTCCCCCTTTTTTTAGGTGAATGCATATCTAAAACATTTTTGTTTCTCTCCTTCCTTAATTCATGGCAAGAGAAATGGCATCCTTTACTTATTATTATAGATTTAGTTAACAAAAATCCAACTATTTTATGGAAGTTTTGATACTATTTTCATGGAAACTATAAAAAGTCGTCAAAAAATTGATTTTTTTTTTTCCTTTTGTATTAAAAATTTCTAAACATATTTTCTAAACTAATGCATGAATCTGTTGACTTTTCTCTATCATTATTATAGAGTATTATTTAGGAAGAAGGAAAAAAAAAACTATTCAAATTCTATATTTATTACCCAAAAAATCTATTCAGAAGATGCTGACAAAAATCTTATAGCAGGAGGGTATAATATGATAAAATAAGAAGAGTATGCTTACCGTCAGCCAAAGACAATAACTAAACCATTTTCTTAGTAAAGGGGAAATAACACAATGATATAAGTACGGCAGAAGTAGGTTAATAACAATAATAAAAGAAAAGAAAATGATATTAATGCTTGATCAATAAATAAAGAAGAAAGGAAAAATGGTTAGTCTGTTGTGCTTGGTTTCTTAACGGATTAAGTCTAGGAAGGGAACCACTCTCCAATGTCGGCAACCTTATAAGGGAAATCCTGCCACGGAAATTGCTCACTTTGAAAGAATGGGCCTAGATGGCTTATCCTCAAATTCTTACTAGAGAGCAAGCTATTGAGAGAGAGAGAGAAGGGAGTAGTCTATTAGTGCATGCCCTTACCACACTCTTTGCTTTCTCACTCTCTGTTTTTCTTCCCACTCTCCATTTTCTTTTTGATTTTATGTTACCTCTTTTCTTTTCTTTTGCGTTCTTTCTTACTTGTTTTTCTTTGTTATCTCTCGTGCTTGACTCCCTTTTACTGTGCACAGTCAAGGCCTTTTTATACTATCTGCCATGATAGGTTTTACTGTTTTACCCCTCAACTACTTTTGTCCTGGTATGGGTGTCTTTTCCAGTCTGCCCACTGGTTTGTCAGCTGCTTAACCATCACCACCCACTTGTGCTAGCCGTGCCACGTTCCATTCCCAGACAAAAGGGTTTTATTTTGTTTTCTTGCTCTTCATGGCATTTCCATCTGAATAAGGGTTCGGCATTCTCTCTTACTAACTCCTATGGCATGCACCTAGTGATTCCAGCTCATCTTTCCCTTTTTTGGATGGGGTGTCATCCCAACAGGACATTTCCCCCAAAAGAGCTTAAGCATGAACCCCAGAATAGACTTCTCCCTTCTCCCCACCATCAGACCGTAGCCTCTCTTACCTCTGACCTATGGCCCACTGCTTCTGTATCGGCTGGGTAAAAATGGGTGGTGCCTGAGCCTTATGTGTGCTCCACTTCCATATGAGTCCATGGCTTGTTTGTTGTTCATGCGTTTGCCATGGCCTAGGGGCTTGTCTGGTCTTTGCTGCACGTTCTGCTACTTATTCTTGATCTCTTGTGGCGTGGATGAGTCATTGGGCCTTCAGTCTTTGTTTCTCTCTTTCTCCCTGGGCTAGGTTTTGCTTGGGCATGGGCCTTTCCTTCTTCAACCCAGCCCTTGCCTTCTTTGTGGGTCGGCTGACACTCCTACCATGCCGCCCCATTGCCTCTGTCGTGTTGCATCTTGGCTTGTGCTTGCTAGACCTCCTTTGGGCCTGCTACACACTTTTCTTTTACTCTATTCGTGTAGCCCTATATCACTATTGGGCTTGTTCTAATACTGTTTTGGGCTTCCTTAACCCATTTCATCCCTTTGGGGCTTCCTTGGCCCATTTTATTCCTTTGGGGCTTCCTTAGCCCTTTTTATTCCTTTGGGCATCCTCGACCCATTCCAATCCTTCATTTCCTTGGGCTTTTGCTAAATTTTTCAGGCTTCCCCGGCCCAAATTACGATATCCTTTACTTTCAAGGTTTATTGGCCTTTCTACCAATCCCATTTACTAATTCTTTCCCTTGGGCTCCTTCGGCCCATTTTTGCTTGCTTTATTTTTCTCATAATTCTTATGGGTTTACTACTTCTTTCTTTGGGCTCCCTTGGGCCCGCTTGCTTTCTTTGGGACCTTTTTACTATCTTACAAGCTCATGGACCATTATTCCTGCCATTCGGGGTTTATGATTTTCTTCTCACTTAGCTAATTCTTCTTCCTTATTCTCTCCCATATTGTTGGGTTTTTTCTTGTTATTGGGCTTTCTTGCCAAAGTGGGCATCAACAACAATTAGCAGTATATATCTTGCAAGGACAATTCTTGGGTCGAGTGTTTTCAGATTTGTGCACTAGACCTGATATGTTCCTACCACAACCACAAGTCTCTATATGTCACGATTCACTTATCTATATCATATTGGGTCCTATGCAAAGGATACACTGAACTGAACCCAAATCTTGCTCGTCTTAAAAACATTTGGAGTTTAGGCTTCAATTACTACTACTATTATTATTTTTTATGTGAAGGCTTCAATTAAATTAGTTAAATATTGTTATAATTTTTTTTAGATTGAACTACGATTCTAGATTGAACTATGATTCAATACCAAAGTATCTATATTCTATAACCCTTTGAATTCATTATGTTATAGAGTTTACTTGAGATAAAATCCTAGGATATTATCTGGATGGAAGGGATTAGGTTATTCTACTTTTGGTCTAACTGTTTTAGTTTTTTTTTTTTTTCAACATAATTTTTGTATTTATTTATTTTATAGGTTAGAAATCAATGTCATTTTAGTAGTTCTAAAAAATAATTTATACTATTTCGTGTGACTTGTAATTTAACTTGGAGTAGTATTTGTGAGTTCTAGTTAGTTTAGTTGGTAAAATATTTTGTCGTCAAATAAAAGATCTAGCTTTCAATCCTTGCCTAAACCAAAAACCAATTGATATCTTAGTTTGATGATAAAAAGTTATCACTAGGAGTGGACGTTATGAATTAAAATTTTTTTAAAAAAATAAAAAACTTGGCATGGTACTTTCTTTTTATAGAAGAAAGCTATGAATTTGCAATAAACTTAGCATCTTGGATAAAATAACCAAAAGAGGACATAGAAGTAGACTCCTCTCTTAAAGAGTCGATGACAATCTCCAAAAACCAATTAGTACCTTAGTTTGATGATAAAGAGTTATCATCAAGATGGACGTCAAAAGCTAAAACTATCTTTAAAAAATTATAAAACATGATGTGGTATTTTATTTTATTTTTTCTAAGAAGAAAGCTATAAATCTACAGTAAACTTAGTATTTATTTGGATACTGAGTCTAGCGTTTAATGTCTGCGTTTCACTTTTTTTTTTTTTTTTTTGAGAAGAGCGTTAACTAAGTTTCAATGGGTCCCGTGCATTGTTCACGGGACCCACAAACCTATTTTTTCAACAAAACTTTCATTCAAAATGAGTCCCACGACACTATTCACACATTTAAAAATTATTTTGTTACAGTGTTTTCAGTTTTTAGCAATATCCAAACGAACCCTTAGCATCTTGGATCAAATAACCAAAAGAGGACATAGAAGTAGACTCCTCCCCTAGAGAGTTGATGACAATCTTCGAGTCATCCTGACTGCTGTTGAGGTAGAGTTGAGACTGCTATCAAGGAGGCAGTAGGTTTCGAGCTTCTAACGATAGGTATCGAGGTAGTATCGAGACTGCTATTGAGAGGCATCAAGATTGCTATCGAGGTACATGCTAAAAATGTGCTGAAAATGCACTTTTCTTGAGCTTTTCTTGAGCAAACTTTATGTCTTCAACTTGATCTTCAATTACAGCTTTAAGACTTCAATAAAAGACATATTATTCTGCATGGTTTGACAATATCAAAACACATGACCCTAACAAAAATTTATATTTTATCTTTAAATTAATTGCAATATTCTTAAAAACATAGAAGGAAAGATAAAAGACGAATTGAACGTATGTATTAGATAAACATAAGTGATTAGTCGATACGTTGGAAAGCTTTATTATGAGGATCATTAATTGTTTTTTTTTTTTTCCTATATTTAATAGGGCATTGTAAGAGAGTTGCTCATGCTTTGGCAAGTACACTACAAGATGCGGACTACATAGGGCTCCCAAGTTTGGCTTGAGGATTGTCCTCCTTTTATTCTATCACTTTTACAATTTGATTTTCATACTCAAATTTTAATAAATTGACTATAGTTTATTACAAAATTAAAAAAAAAAAAAAACTTATTTTGTAATTAATGAGACAATCTCAAAAGAGTTTTTTATTTTTATTTTAGAAGGAATCTAAAAAAAGAGTTTGGAACCCTTAAAATTTAAAAATAATTTGTAAGTGCACAAGATTAGTTGATGTAGTTGATTAATTTATAACATGGATTTTTTTTATACTATTACTTATTAAAGTATGTTTTTTCTAAATAATTTTTTTTTGTTTTATTTTATTAACTGATCCGTTTTGTGATGTGATGTGGTGTTTAGAATTAATATTTAAATCCAAATATTTTGTATCTTCAGTCTGTTTAATAAGAGGATTTAAATAATTTTTTTTTTTGTTTTGAAAAATATAAAATGGTGGATTCCACCCTTGAATCTATTGTTTAGCTAATGTTTTCTAAATATAGTTTTTATAAAATTATTTCCTATTTTCCTTGTTGAAAACAGGATTTTGAAAATGATCAAGAGAATATTTTCACGGTATATAAAATAGTTTTAATGGCATAACTGTAAATAAAATGAAAATAGTGGACTCTATAGATTTGCCAAAACTCCTCTATATCTTAAATTAAGAAGCTTCTCTCTATCACAAATTTGAAGTTTTTCCTTATATAAAAATAAATAATAAAAAAAGGTACATTAGTTTTACTCCCACACTTCAATTTTGAAGCTTATAATTAATTATCCAAAAAAAAAAAAGTAATCTACACACTACTTTCTATAAATTGTTTTTTTTTTTTTTTTAAATCTCAAAGTAAAATGGTCTCCCAAACATCATTTTTTTTAATAAAAAATATATTTTGAAAATTGTTCTTAAAAGTGAGATCCAAACACATATAATGTAAAAATTATTGTCTAAAAACTAGTTTCACATTCAATTTTTTGACAATTATTTTCTTACTGTTTTGAAAACAAAAACAAAAGTCTTCCTACCAAACATGCCCCTATTTGTTATATGAAACTCATTCATATATTAAACAAAGTAGATTTTCAAGATATGGTTAAATTAACATTTTGTTTTTAAAATATGGAATGTCTAGGCTTTAGAAATTATCTTTTTTTTTTAATGGGAATTTTAGGCATTATCTTAGAATTATCTTTAAATTTTTTACACTTCATGAAATCTCCTTGTAAGGATACCAATTAATTGAGTATGCAAATTTCTCATCATGTATTATTCCCTTTTGATAAGAAAAAGAAGGTAGAAGTATTTTATTGAACTACTCCGTTAATATGCTTAGTTTTTACTTCACAATTCAAATTTAGATATTATGATACAATTGATTTTGATAAATAAAAAATTTTAAAAATTTACTAAAATTATTCCATTATAAAAATCCATTTAAAAGGTAAAATGGAATATTGTATTATTAATAATTTTTTCAATGAAATTTGTATTTGAATTAATGATAAGAAAATTAGAAATTCTTTTTGAAAATTATGTTGGGATAAGATTCCCTCCCATTCAATCCTTCAATTTCCTCCAATTTTTAGTACAATGCAAGATACTTGACATTTATTTAATTTTGTGTGATTGATGAAAATTGAATATTTAAATAGGTGGGGATCTTATTCTTATCCTAGTCTAAATTAGAATAAACTAGATTAACTAATTGGAATTCCATAAGAGATGGGGTTAGGGGTTTTGAACCCAACACCTCATGGATTTCATGATGTTTTCAGAAGTCAGAACCATTATACCAACTCATTGAGGTTTTAATTATTTAGTTTAGATATATATGGGCTTGTTAATTTCAATATGAAATCAACAAATGGATAAGTATAAATTTGACTACTTGTTGGTAGGTAGATCATGAGAGCTGCTTGAACTTTAAGAAATACTCAATTAGAATTTTAAAGATTTATTTGGTCGATAAATATTGATGTAAAACAAAGTCATCACTCATCACAATTGATTTATTATGTAACAATGTAGTCATTGGCATAAAATATATCGATTTATGTTACATTAATAATTTACTTTTTAGTTGTCACTTCAAGAGAAGAGTCGATTTATGTTACATTAATAATTTACTTTTTAGTTGCCACTTCAAGAGAAGAGCTTTATAGTTTAGTAATATTAACTGAAAGCTCGAAATATGTGAAAATACAAGAGCTTGTTTAGACCCCCAATTCAAATTACGGCTTGATTGATTTTACACTAACTTAATACTAAGTGCGAAATAGTGTAAATGCAAGCAAACAAACAAGAAAGCTACTCTAATTCATATTTAAAGCAACACAGTAGTAAAATGAAATGAACAAGAGTAGGGAAGAGAGATGCAAACATAGATAACACCGAGACGTGTTATCGAAGAGGAAACCGAAGAACTCAGCAAAAAACCTCTCCATCGCCCTCCAAGTGGAAATCGATCCACTAGACAATCAGTTGGGATACATGGGTAAGCAAGAGACCTTCCAAGCCTAATCTACCCTCTGTACCTAAGCCCTCCAAGCTCCTACTCCAACAAGGCTTCTCGGAACCGTGTCTTGTCTAGCTCTCCGGATCCCGTAACAAGCTCTGTGTTGCATCTGCCATCCTTGGCTTCTTCCAATGTTTTCCAGCAGCACCAAAACCTCACTAGACACTCTCAAAAGGTGTGGTAAGTGTTTGGGCTATTGACCTCTCAATGGTATGGAAATGGAGAGGTAGGAGATGAGGAATTTCCACAAACAAATGTGTAGAGAATTGTTGGTATAATAATTTCTAACTCTCAAGTGTTTTTGCTAGGGTTTTCTCTCAGAAGCTCTCTCTGATATTAGTGGGTAATAAGGGTATATATAATGAGGGTATAGAAAGAGTGTATCAGGTAGTACAGACTGGCAGAACAGAATGTCTCGCGGGTGTCTCGTGGGAAGGCCTTACCCGCAAGATACTAACGAGACACAGCTATCTCCATCTGTATAGACTCTTCGCATTCCAGTCATATGCAAGGCACATGCTTCACTTCACGGGAAGCTTAGTTGTAAGACACCTGCGAGAATTCTTCTGGCTTCACTTGCTTGAGTCTTCACACTCTCTCTCTCTAGCACGCAACCCTTACAATCAAATCCCACAATAAATACAGGGTACACAAGATTGAAAATAATTACAATCAAATTTGGCACGGAATAAAAGCCAACAAAATACACATTTGTAAATCACAACTTTACAATCTCCCCCTTTGGCTATTCCGTAACAAAACCCCTAACAACAGACTCTAGACTTAAACGTGAGTTTGGGAACAATGGCAAAACTCACTCACACCTAATTTAGAAACTGTGAAGCACTTGCAGTTTATACATGTAACCTGAAACACTCGCACATAAACAAAACTTTCATTAAGCTTATGACAAGTTGAACACAAGGTATGAACAAGAGCAAGCATAGTGCGATCAAGTATGTAAACAATAGATATCATGCAAACAAACACTTAATCAAACAAGGGCAGTCATTAAAGAATGACTCTAATGAACATATAACAAGAAAATGTTCATCCGGACATGTACAACGAAGCAATCACTTATGATTACTTGCATGTTCAATCACAAAATCAATGCAAAATACACGAAGTATATGCATCTAGGAACAATCCTACCAGGGCACAAGTGTGAAGTACTTAAGACATTTTAGCAATATCTAAAAGTACACAGAGAATGCTACACAAGCATTGAGATAGTCACAAACATACTGAATAAACACTGAAATTAACTAAAATTACATGTGCTGAGGTTTTAAACAAAAACAGTAATGACATAGTCATAAACTAGTAGTTTTAAAAACTAAATATAAACACACGTAAACCGATAACCAATAAACCAATGTTTCTAAGTCTGAACCTATGCTCCCCCTAACACTGTGCACGCTTCCCCTCAAAATTTTTCTCCCCCTTTTTGACCGAAATGGCCAAAGGGCTAGAACTGGTCGGACTCGGAGTCTAAACCATGGTTGACGAATAAGTCATCGATCTGAGATGATAAAGCTGTGATTTGACCCTGGACATAAGCAAACTAGTCTGCTGTGTGCTGCATATGGGAATCTAACATAATGTACATCTGCTCTACTCTGTCAAGAAGACGGTCAAGTTTATCTGGTCCTCATGCTAGTCCTAAGGATGATGGCTGAGCTGATGGCTCTGTGGCAGAAGTGAATCTATCAATCTCCTCCTCCGTATCTTCACCCTCGTTCGCAACACGAACCTGTGGTATTGTATGCACACCTGTCTTGGAACCTTTGATGTGGGCTGTGCTCCTGGTGACTGTGTGTGCACCAATGGAATAGTCCCTCGGAACCACAGTGAGGCCACTCGGGAATTTGAGCTTTGTCGTCACAATTAATCCCATAATCAGCGAGGGAAATGGCATTACAGTTCTTGAATTCTGCTTCTCAATACTCTTCTTCAACACATGGAAGATATGTCCACAAATATCTATCTCTTTGTGGGTAAAGAGATCATACAAAAATCTTGTCCTTGGAGCAGATAAAGTGGTGAGGTTGGTGACTGGATATAAGTTGTGGATCATCACGTATGCCAAAGCTCTCATCTCCGGTGAAAATGGTATTGTGTTCATGGATGATTTCTTAGGTGTGCCACCAAGTGTCCTTATCATCTCAACGGTAGATCCTAATCTATCCTCATACTACACTACAATTGGCTGTGAGGTTGGACGAACTTCCAAAAAATCTTGGATGATCTCCCTTGTAATCACAAATTCCTTGTGCCTTACCCAGCACTCTATACGATCTCCGTCTATAGCAGCATTGGAGAAGAACTCCCTTATGATCTTTGAATAGACAACCTCAACCGGGTTCAAGAGTTTGGTCCATGTCCTTTCTTTGAACACCTCAGGGATGAAAGTGCCCTCAAGGGATTCTAAATTGACCCCCCTTTCCATGATAATGGTTGCTCCCTTGTAGCAATCATTAAACTTCATATCAACATTAGCAGACTTGAAATGAGCAGAATCAGTGCGTGCACATTTGGAAGATGGCTTCTTGGTGGCTGCATGCTTAGTAGGAGCCAGCTGCGCAAAGGAATGCAAAAACAGAAAAGAACCAAATGTAGAAACACAAAACAGAACACAATAAACTTGATTAGCTTCACATTAGTTCAACTTAAAGGTAAAACAACTTAAAACATAGCAGAACAACTCAAAAACAGAGAAAATAAACAGAAAACAATATGCTAAAGATGTTAAACCATGTAATCAGACTCACAATGCATGAAAGAAGTGAGTGTGTCTGTATGTGCATAGGCTATGCATTTGGTGATGCATGTGTGTGCATCTGGAGGTGCATGAGGTGTGCTTAGAGATGCCTAAAGTGTGCATAGTGTGTGCAAGGCATGGCATTTGAGAACAAAGCGAGTTAAACACATCCAAAGCATGTGAAACAAGTTCAATCAAAGTAAACTCAAGTAAAGGAACTCATTTGAGTCCAATACAACCAAAGAATGTCACTTGGACATTTTGTCAAACACCTAACATGCAACAGTTTATAATCACTCTGAAAAATGCATGAGCACGATGAAACATGCCTCAATACAAGTTCAAATTGCCACATGGGGCCAGCACAGATACACAAACAACAAATGGGACTACGCCCAATCAAGAAATTGAAAAAAATTTCACAAAAAATAGAAACTCAACCCAATTTTCAAAAACCTAAGCACAAATTCTGCATAATCCGAAAATAAAAAGTGAAAAAAATGTTAGAAACACATACCTTGAAAAGATTTTATAGAGTTTTTGTTTGAAAATGATGGGGTTTGAATGAAATAGTGATTTGGGTTGAAAGGGGTTTGAGAGACTTGTGTGAGGGAAGTGAAAAGTGTTTGAAAAACTGTCACATCTGCTACATAAAAACTGAAAACACGCATTTTTTGTGGGTTAGGCAGCAGCAAATTAGTCGTGAAACAGTTACGAAAAAAGCCACTGAAGCACAAATGCTTTCACGAGAAGCTGTTAGTCACGAATTAGGTGCGAGATAATCACGAAAGCTTCTGTGTGATTTTGAGAAAAACTCAATTTTTGCCTAAAAACCATTTCGCGAGAAGAGGTTAGTCGCAAAATACTCGTGAGGCAGTGGCGAGAGTTTCTGTATGAAAAATATGACTTTTGATTTCCCTCAAGCACATTTTACGGGAAGCTCTAAGTCGTGAACTTCTCGCGAAACAACCTCTGAACCAGTTTTTGATGAAAAACACAAAAATGCATGTTGAACAAAAACTAGAAACAAGAAAGTATAAAATCACTTTCAAAAACATATAAAACACTCAAAAATCTTTTTGGGTTTGATCAGCAAGTATTTTGAGCATACACATCACATTTGAACATGTACAATCACACAAATGAGATAGACATTATTTGAACAAAGTCTTGTGTGTTGTGTGTGAGTATCAAATGTGGAACAATCTATAGTCCAGAGTGAAACTTCAATGATCAATTCAATCAAGTCATACACAACTAGTACGAAATCAAGTGGTATATCTCTATTATAGAAATGAGCATATATGACCTCCCACAAGAGAATGACTACAATTCTTAGAAACTTTTCATTTGGCCTCCACATAATTCATTACAATTGATCCCTTTTTGGATATTTCAACTCTTTTTGAGATTGGTGTTTGAAATTTTTGATATTAATGAGAGTTAGCCTTTGAGCGCCTTTTCATTTTAATTTAAAAGTCGCTTTCCCTTTTTCCTAGTCAAATACTAGTATGTGTGACAAGTTTTTGCAGCTCAATATCTCTTTTCATTTGGAGATTTACATTTAGTGAGCTCTATAGCAAAAATAAAAAAAATAAAGTGGGAAGAAATATAGGCACAAGTCTATGCAAGTATCAAGACCATCACGATTATTGACCAATCATTCATGACAAGCTTGAAGATCTATTTACAACAATCACACAAAAATTTTAAGATTTCTCCCACACACAGATTTATGTGCATACAGAACAAGCTAGGCTCATAAATTCACTACGCCATAAGTACGAAGGTACTAGGCCAATCTCACACGTGACATACACAAAGACAAGCGATCAAACTTTTTGAAGATTTTTCAATTTCTATGGGTTTTTGAATTTTGAACACACTCAAAAACAAAACAAGAAAAGTAACATCAACAACAACAAAACTTTTAAAAAAATGTTATAAACAGAAAACAATGCATGATATGATGCATGAACCTATGATCCTAAGCATTGGAAGTATTGATGCATGGACATGGCAGATAATCATGCATGAGTACCCCTCTTCACCCACACATCACGTGCGTTTAGGGTGATATCCCTATAGGATTGGGTACATGAATTATGACCTTCAAACCTGCTGTTGAAGTTCACCAAACATGTGGTAAATGCCTCAATCATCTTCATTACATCCACCACACCGGAATCTTCATTTTGACTTCGTGGTTGCCCAACAGTCCAATTCCTCCTGTCATCTCTTGGTCCTCTTGACCTTTGGTCCCTAGCATTATTCAATGCTCTCAGCTTATGACAATTGGGTTTGGTGTGCCCTTGTATTCCACAATAATGGCATACATGGTTTGCTCTCGGACCTCTTTGTAATTTTGGAGGTGATCTCCCTTTGGCTTCAGACCTGACCATTGATTGGTTGCGAGGCTTGTTCAACACCCTTTGCTTAGCCATATTCTTCTTCTTCTCCACATTGGCTTTCTCAACAGTTGGGACAACTACAATCGGCTCTTTGGCCTTCACAAACTTCACTTCTTTGGAGATGTTCACATTTGAACTACTTCCTCTGGTGTATCCTAATCTGGTTTTCTTAGAGAAGGTCTTCTAAGATGAAAGGACGTCATCAAGCTTCTTTGTGGAGACTCGCTCTACCTTGGCATTTGCTTGAATCACCTCAAGCTCAAGGAATTTCACCTTGGTGTAAGCTTTGGTTAGTTCGCCATTTAGTGTCTCTATCTCGCACTTGGCCTCCTTATATCTCACTAGGAGACTTCTATAGTCCTCCTCAGCTTTCTCCATCTTTTTCACAACTGCCTTAGCCACTTTTGCATATTCCCCTGACTTCTGAAGTAAAGAATTGTAGTTTTCTCTAAGACTAGTTGTATCTTCATCTTCTTTAGCATCCGATTCTCCGATAATTCCCATGGATTCCTCACCACTATGCTCCCTAAGTTCTTGCACAAGCAAATTCAAGTCCTCTGAAGATTCAACATGAGCAATCGTCATAAATGCTGAGAAATTCCCTTCTTCATCATAGCTGTCCTCCGAATCTGAGTTGGAAGAATCTGAATCACTAAGAGTTGTGGCATATGCCTTGCCCTTCATTCTCAAATAATTCGGACATTCTTTCTTGATGTGTCCATGTCCATTGCACTCGAAGCAAGTGATTCCTTGAGTAGATTAAGAGTCCTTCCCATCTTTCTTCCTAAATTCCTTCCTATCACCCTTGGGAGATGAAAACTTTCCTCTGTTGAAAGGCTTCCCACTGGTGGTCAACATTTGAAGCTTCCTATCCTTGACTTTCTTGGTACCCTCATAGGTCGTTTCAAGGATCGTCCAAGCTTTCTTAGCTGTCTCCACGTGCGATATCCTGTGAAACTTATTAGGGGACACACCATAGAATATAGCATTAATGGCCTTACTATTAACATTAGCTAATGCAAGAGCTGCCTTGTCCCATTTGGACTTGGCAGTAGTGGGTTTAACATACCCATTCTCTACGAAATTCCACACGGACTCATCTATAGCACATAAGAAAGCCCTCATTCGGACCTTCCAAAAAGCATAGTTGCCTCCATCAAAGAATGGCGGGGCATTAAGATATTGTGACCGATCCATCACAAAGGGTCAAGGATCACACTTCGGTATTTAAACCACAGCAAGTGTACCCGCTCTGATACCAATTGAAAGCTCAAAATGTGTGAAAATACAAGAGCTTGTTTAGACCCCCCCCAATACAAATTACAGCTTGATTGATTTTACACTAACTTAATACTAAGTGCAGAATAGTGTAAACGCAAACAAACAAACAAGAAAGCTACTCTAATTCATATTTAAAGCAACACAACAATAAAATAAAATGAACAAGAGTAGGGAAGAGAGATGCAAACACAAACAACACCGAGACGTGTTATCGAAGAGGAAACCGAAGAACTTAGCGAAAAACCTCTTCGCCGCCCTTCAAGCGAAAATCGATCCACTAGACAATCAGTTGGGATAAATGGGTAAGCAAGAGACCTTCCAAGTCTAATATACCCTCTGTACCTAAGCCCTCCAAGCTCCTACTCCAACAAGAATTCTCGGAACCGTGTCTTGTCTAGCTCTTCAAATCCCGCAACAAGCTCCATGTTGTATCTACCATCCTTGGCTTCTTCCAATGTTTCCTAGTAGCACCAAAATCTCACTAAACACTCTCAAAAGGTGTGGTAAGTGTTTGGGCTATTGACCTCTCAATGGTATGGAAATGGAGAGGTAGGAGATGAGGAAATTCCACTAACAAATGTGTAGAGAATTGTTGGTATAACAACTTCTAACTCTCAAGTGTTTTTGCTAGGATTTTCTCTCAGAAGCTCTCTCTAATATTAGTGGGTAATAAGGGTATATATAATGAGGGTACAGAAAAAATGTATCAGGCAGTACAAACTGGCAGAACAGAATGTCTCGCAGGTGTCTCGCGGGAAGGCCTTAGCCGCGAGATACTCGCGAGACACAGTTGTCTCCATCTGTACAAACTCTTCGCATTCCAGTCACGTGCAAGGCACATGCTTCACTTCACGGGAAGCTTAGTCGTGAGACACCCACAAGAATTCTTCTAGCTTTACT
This sequence comes from Quercus berberidifolia, assembly GCA_028535905.1. Taxonomy (NCBI): domain Eukaryota; kingdom Viridiplantae; phylum Streptophyta; class Magnoliopsida; order Fagales; family Fagaceae; genus Quercus; species Quercus berberidifolia. The sequence goes on along the minus strand of JAPQVW010000008.1, from coordinate 32,241,895 downwards.
TGCTTGAGTCTTCACACACTCTCTCTCTAGCACACAACCCTTACAATTAAATCCCACAATAAATACAGGGTACACAAGATTGAAAATAATTAAAATCAAATTTGGCACAGAATAAAAGCCAACAAAATACACATTTGTAAATCACAACTTTACATTAACTAATTTCCTTATGAAAAGAATCGAAGTTCAAATTTCCATTTTCCAGTTCTTGTAACAATTCAATTATTTAAGAAAGAAATGACTTTTTTAAGGGAAAAAATAAAATTTACTTTTAAGTCCCATACTATGAAACAAGGAAGCACTTGGTTGATTTGGTACATTTGTTATAAGAGATATGTTATGTGAGACCAAAAATACTACATGCAGTGATAGAAAGTTCAACCCTAGCTATTGTCAAAACATTGACTTTATTAGGATCATTAATTGTTTCTTTTTCCTATATTTCATTGGCAAGGACAATAATTACAAGATGAGGACTTAAGACATCAATCAGTTTTTGATATAGGTAGGGATTGAACTCTAGATCTTTAATTCAACCATCAGAGATATTACTAGTTGAGTTAACTGAAACCCACGATTTAAAATTGAAATTTCCATTCTTAAATCTCAATAAATTGACCATTGTTTAATTTTGGTGCAGGTATGGATTGAACCCACAATTTTTTTTTTTTTTTTGAAGAAGAAGGAATCTCAAAAGAGTTTGCAACACTTCAAATCTAAAAATAGTAATTTGTAAGTGCACAAGATTCATTGATGTAGTTGATTAATTTATAGCATGGAATTTTTTTACTAATACTTATTAAAGTAATATTATTTAAAAAAATAAATTTTTTTTTTTTTTAAATTTAGGGAAAGGATTTGCAGCAATTCCTACAAAAAGGCACACATGTCAATGCCTCAAATACACACCTGGCCACTTGACATGTGTATATTTCAACAAATCATTTCCCTATGGTTTATTTCAGATCCCCTTTCTTGATGTGATGGGGTGTTTAGAATTAATATTTAAATCCAAATATTTTGTATTTTATTTATTATAGGAAACTCATTCATGTATTTTACAAAATAGATTTTCTTGATATGTTTAAATTAACATTTTGTTTTTAGAATATTGAATGTTTAATTTTAGGGCTTTAGGAACTATCTTTTATTATTATTATTATTATTATTATTATTATTATTATTATTTGTGGGAACAATACCATTGTGACTGTTACAAGTGTACGAGGCCAGGTAATTTCTTGGTCCTCCACCGGTACTTGTGGATTTATTTTGTCCAGATCCTCCTTTTCTTCCAAAAAAAGAGAAAGATCTTCTTTGGTGGATACCTCTTGTTCCTGTTTAGTCCCCTTTAGGCATTATATTAGAATTTGCTTTAATTTTTTTTATAATTCATGAAAAACTACTTGTAAGGATGCTAGTTAAATGAGTATGCAAATTTCTCATCATGTATTACTCCCTTTTGATAAGGAAAAGAAGGCATAAGCTTATTGAACTACTCCATTAATATGCTTAGTTTTTACTTCACAAATTAAAATTTGTTATTATGATACAATTGATTTTGATAAATTATATATATATATTTTTTGAAAAAAGTTACTAAAATTGATTCCATTATAAAAATCCATTGAAAAGGTACAATGGAATATTCTATTATTAATAAGTTTATCATGAGATTTGTATTTGAATGAATGATAGTAAGTTTAGAAATTCTTTTTAAAAAATTATGTTCGGGTTAATTTTTAGTCAAATGCAAGACACTTGACATTTATTTAATCTTGTGTGATTGATAAAAATTGAAAGAAAGTTGAATATTTAAATAGGAGTTCATATTATTCTTATCCCAATCTAAATTAGAATAAATTAGCTTAATTAATTGGAGGAATCCCTTAAGAGATAGGGTTAGGGGTTTTGAACCCAACACCTCATGGATTTTGTGGTGTTTTCAGAACTATTATACCAACTCATTGAGGTTTTAATTATTTAGTTTAGATATGAGCCTATTAATTTCAACATGAAATCAACAAAAGGGTAAGTATAAATTTGACTATTTGTTGGTAGGTAGATCATAACAGCTACTTGAACTTTTTTGTTTAAAAAAAAATACTCAATTAGAATTTTAATGATTCACTTGGTCGATAACTATTGACATAAAATAAAGTCATCACTCATCTCAACTGATTTATAATGTAACAATGTAATCATTGGCATAAATTATGTTGATTTATGTTACATTAATAATTTACTTTTAGTTACAACTTCAAGAGTTTTAGAGTTTTATAGTTTAGTGATATTTACTGACTTCCTTATGAAAAGAACCAAAGTTCAAACTCTCATTTTCTAGTTTTGGTAACAATTCAATAATTTAAGAAAAAAATTACTTGTTTTTAAGGGAAAAAAATTACTTTTACGTCCCATGCTATGAACCATGGAAAGAAAAGACCGAAAGTAAAAGTATTCCTTGTAAGAATTGTTACTAGTATTGTAGGCGAGACTACAAGAGCTGGTAGTGAAAAACATGGTTGATTTGGTATATCTTTTATAACTTGCTAGCATGTAACCCATGCATAAATTGAAGTGGTTATTGATGTTAGCTTGAGTTATTAAATATATAAGATATTAATTCGACTAGAACATTTAGAGGTACTAAAATGGTTTTTCCTTACAATTTTCATGATATTAGTTATGCCAAGTTTCTCATTACATTACTATTATGTATATAATTTTGAAAATCATTATTGGATACTACATGTGGGGCCGGGGAATTTGAGGTCCCGGCCCACTTTACATTCAGGGCCCAAGACCCAGGCCGAGGAGACCTATCGCCGAGGACGCATAATGAAAGCCCCAAAAAGGCCTAAGGATGTGGCCGAGGACGATCTCACACTCAACATCTCACAGGACACCTAAAGAAAAAGGACGAGTTTAATGCAAGGACAAGACAAGTGAAAAAGCAGCCAATATTGTAATAAAGAACTCTGCATCTGACAGGCCCATGCTCTCCACCATGCTATTCAACTTTTATGTCTACTCCTAACCACTTCAGGTATGGGCTGATAGGACAAGTCCCCATCCCAGAAGACAGAACTTACACGTGGACATTGCAAGGGAAGTAAGTACTAGTATAAAAGGGAAGAAGAACCAAGGTGGAGGGGAGGGAGTCCTACAAAAAGGAGAATGAGAAGATTACAACGCTTCTCGGACACGGTCCGAGGACCTAAACCCTACAAACCGCACCGACGGGAGGTTTAGCTCGGTCCACCCTCATACAAACCTCCATAAAAACCACGACTGAACCACTGTTCGGTGACTAATGCCTAGCCTTTCAACCCCACGCTCTACAAATTGTATTGTTTGGTCCCTTCACGTACGACACCACAATCATGTGTGGGTCGTTACAAATTGTGTCCTTACAATTGGCGCTGTCTGTGGGAAGGCTTGTGCGGTGGCCCAAGCCGTGGAACGAAAAGTCCTCCCATCATTTCCAGCAATCCGCTGTCGTATCCTAACGTAAAATTCCACTAGGGGCTGCGTTTTGAAACGTTAACAATGCGGATAGTTCTAGGGGCTTTCAACGTCAGGTCAACGTTTCACACCTCGACTGGGGCGAATTACCCAAGGGGCTAGCCCACCCCATATTAAAAAGAAAGAAAAAGCAAAGGTTTTGGACAGAACCAAGGCATTGTATGGTCCTCGGACTCAAGCCTATGAGGAAACCAACTACCTAAGAAAGAAAAAGCAAAGGTTTTGGACAAAACCAAGGCATTGTATGGTCCTCGGACTCAAGCCTATGGGGAAACCAACTACCTGAAAGAAAAAGCAAAGGTTTTGGACAGAACCAAGGCATTGTATGGTCCTTGGACTCAAGCCTATGGGGAAACCAACTACCTAAGAAACAAACAAAGATTTTGGACAGAACCAAGGAATTGTATGGTCCTCGGACTCAAGCCTATAGGGAAACCAACTACCTGAAAGAAAAAACAAAGGTTTTGGACAGAACCAAGGCATTGTATGGTCCTCGGACTCAAGCCTATGGGGAAACCAACTACCTGAAAGAAAGAACAAAAGTTTTGGACAGAACCAAGGCATTGTATGGTCCTCGGACTCAAGCCTATGGGGAAACCAACTACCTGAAAGAAAGAACAAAGGTTTTGGACAGAACCAAGGCATTGTATGGTCCTCGGACTCAAGCCTATGGGGAAACCAACTACCTGAAAGAAAAAACAAAGGTTTTGGACAGAACCAAGGCATTGTATGGTCCTCGGACTCAAGCTTATGGGGAAACCAACTACCTGAAAGAAAAAGCAAAGGTTTTGGACAAAACCAAGGCATTGTATAGTCCTCGGACTCAAGCCTATGGGGAAACCAACTACCTAAAAGAAAAAACAAAGGTTTTGGACAGGATCAAGGCATTGTATGGTCCTCGGACTCAAGCCTAAGGGGAAACCAACTACTTGAAAGAAAAAGCAAAGGTTTTAGACAGAACCAATGCATTGTATGGTCCTCGGACTCAAGCCTATGGGGAAACCAACTATCTGAAAGAAAAAACAAAGGTTTTGGACAGAACCAAGGCATTGTATGGTCCTCGGACTCAAGCCTATGGGGAAACCAACTACCTGGAAGAAAAAACAAAGGTTTTGGACAAAACAAAGGTTTTGGACAGAACCAAGACATTGTATGGTCCTTGGACTCAAGCCTATGGGGAAACCAACTACCTGAAAGAAAAAGCAAAGGTTTTGGACAGAACCAAGGCATTGTATGGTCCTCGGACTCAAGCCTATGGGGAAACCAACTACCTAAGAAACAAACAAAGATTTTGGACAGAACCAAGGCATTGTATGGTCCTCGAACTCAGGCCTATGGGGAAACCAACTACCTAAGAAACAAGCAAAGGTTTTGGACAGAACCAAGGCATTGTATGGTCCTCGGACTCAAGCCTATGGGGACACCAACTACCTAAGAAACAAACAAAGGTTTTGGACAGAACCAAGGCATTGTATGGTCCTCGGACTCAAGCCTATGGGGAAACCAACTACCTGAAAGAAAAAGCAAACGTTTTGGACAGAACCAAGGCCTTGTATGGTCCTCAGACTCTAGCTTGTGGGGAAACCAACTACTACGAAGAAAAACTACAAGTTTTGGACAGAACCAAGGCCTTGTTTGGTCCTCGGACTCAAGCCTATGGGGAAACCAACTACTTTAAAGAAAAACTACAAGTTTTGGACACAACCTGGTACAATCATACCTCGGTCCTCGGATTAGAGGTCAGGTGTTATCGAAAACACGGCCAAAGTTCCACACTACTCGGCAACCCTCTCGGATGGTTTATTTTGGGTTTCTCATTCTCGGGCGACTACCTCACGCGTGTTACGGTGCACTCAGCTGTTATCTCGGTTAGTCTCATAAGTTTAATCTGTTGTGGGTTGGTATTATTATATTTGATAGTCTCAATAGGTTCAAATTAATTGCTTTTTGATATGAGGTTTCTTGCCCCAAGTGTCGTTAAATAAAAATACACATGAAATACATCCATTCATAAAGTAAGTACTGTAGAAAAGAAAAATATCTAGAATCAAACGGAATTATCTTTTATTAAGACAAATAACTAGTACAACGTACAACGTACAATAAAGGAGTTTAAGTAAGCCAATACTAAAAGCTAACTGCATAAGTAAAGAGAAAAAATACAAAGGAGAAGCAGAAGAAGAGCTGCAGAGAAGAGAGATGCAACAGTTCTAAAATATTGTCTAAGGAAACCATTCCTCAATACTTTTACATGCCCATAACTCAGGCAGCAAAAGAACCTAACGTGGGGCTAGCACCTTCGAAGAAAAGGTGCAGGGAGCGGAGTATTCGTGGGTGGCCACACAGGAAGTTGATGAGCCTCCACATTAGCAGCGCTCGCGATAGAGCTGCTAGTTCTAATGACGGGAAATCCCACTGCCGTCGCACCGAAAGTCTGACGCGATCAGTACCTGCTTCAGATTTTAACTGAAAGAGGCGGAGGACCCACTCCCACCTTGTGAGAACGGAGAACTGTCTTTAGTCTTTGTCTTCTCTGCCCTAACCGCGCCATCCTGAGATTCGGAGAGACCCATTGCTTCTGGAGCGGGTGTGGTTCCTTTATCCCCACTCGTGCCCTAAACATATTACTCTAAGGGTTGATTGCACTGGACATAAAAACTAGGAGCACAGCTGAAGGGTTGAGAATTTGAAGGGGCTAAAGGATTTTGTACGTGAAGGAAGTAACCTCCTATCCTGCTTCTTATAAAGAAGGGAAACTGGAGACATTTAATCTACGTAGGTTCCTAAGAAATGCTACAGACGAGACGGTTTTTTCTCAACTCCCAACGCCGTCTACAACCATAAAGTTTGGATAGCTTCGTGAAGGAGACATATTAATGGCGCGCCTCGAACACTGAAACGTCGAGGACGCCGCGTGAGAAAATCTAGGGGGATGTCTCACAATTCAGCGCGCCCCCCATGCAAATGGAGAAACCCCGACATTAATGAAGTGTAGAGCTAGGCAAGTCCTGATTTGGGCCCAACATCACCAAAACCCTCCTCCCCAACCACAAGGTCGGGCAGTAGGATTTTGAGGGGCTATTGTGGGGCCGGGGAATTTGAGGTCCCGGCCCATTTTACATTCAGGACCCAAGACCCAGGCCGAGGAGACCTATCGCCGAGGACGCATAATGAAAGCCCCAAAAAGGCCCAAGGATGTGGCCGAGGACGATCTCACACTCAACATCTCACAGGACACCTAAAGAAAAAGGATGAGTTTAATGCAAGGACAAGACAAGTGAAAAAGCAGCCAATATTGTAATAAAGAACTCTGCATCTGATAGGCCCATGCTCTCCACCATGCTATTCAACTTTTACGTCTACTCCCAACCACTTCAGGTATGGGCTGATAGGACAAGTCCTCATCCCAGAAGACAGAACTTACACGTGGACATTGCAAGGGAAGTAAGTACTAGTATAAAAGAGAAGAAGAACCAAGGTGGAGGGGAGGGAGTCCTACAAAAAGGAGAATGAGAAGATTACAACGCTTCTCGGACACGGTCCGAGGACCTAAACCCTAAAAACCGCACCGACGGGAGGTTTAGCTTGGTCCACCCTCATACAAACCTCCATAAAAACCACGACTGAACCACTGTCCGATGACTAATGCCTAGCCTTTCAACCCCACGCTCTACAAATTGTATTGTTTGGTCCCTTCATGTACGACACCACAATCATGTGTGGGTCGTTACAAATTGTGTCCTTACAATTGGCGCCGTCTGTGGGAAGGCTTGTGCGGTGGCCCAAGCGGTGGAACGAAAAATCCAATTTTTACATCAAATTAACTTAGTTGACACAAAAATTTAAAAGTTGGATTAGATGAGATACGTGGCCCAAAATTATACTCTAGTTGAATTTCAATTTGAAATCTAATTAGATTTTCTCTCAACTTTACCTATTAATATATATATCTAAGAGATATTTTCTATTAGACTATAAATATTACAGAAGGTGCGTACCCCATAGATTGGGTGCATACGCATCATATACCCGGCATATACACCTTCCATAAGCTTCGTCCAAATTAAGTCAGAAATGAGTTTTTGTGCTTAGTTCTTGGGTCTTAGTTGGGCTTGGGTTTAGATTGTATTAGGCCACTTTTGGATTAATCTGCACATTAGACTCCACACACAATGCTGATAATTTTGATAGTGGATTGATTTCTTGTCATTGGTATCGAGGGGCTCAGGCATAGGTCAGAATGAAATGGAATGTTTACACCTATCGTTAACAATAATTTGAACCTATAAAAACATATAGACATGGAGGCATATATAATAATAAAAAATTAAGTGAGGATGGCAAGGAAAATGCACCATGCATATGAAGCTCCAATATTTGGTATTTTGTGGATGTGGTGAAAGTCTTATCTTATAAGCTCTGTTATGTAATACCTATCTAAAATTTTATTTTCAACTCATAAAAGCAAGATACTTTCTTTTCAATTTGGTATTTTGTGGCTGTAGAAGTGTTCTCAACATATGATGACTTATAAGCACCGTATTGGACTCTTGGGAAATTTCAAGACAATTGACTAGAAGATTCTTGGACTTTCTTTTCAATTTGTGGACAAACTTCTTCATCAATTTTTTGTGTTTTGTTTTGTTTATAGTTAGATAGCTCCAACAAATAGATATATAATATCAAAATATTTACCTGACTTGACTTACTTTTTTTTTTTTTTTTTTAATGGCATGCAATTGATTGCAATATATTTTTTTCAATGCGTTCACTCTCTGCATTCATAATTTTCAGTCAAAAAGAGAAGGCATGTACTGTGGAAAGAGTGGTAAAGTTTCTGGCATGTATTGTGGAAACTTAGAGGAAACTCAGGAAAGTGAGGAGACAACTGTATAGTACCTTCATGGAAAACGCGTGTTACAGTGACACTAACACAGACAACCCACTACTTACAGTGAAACTGACACAGACAACCCACTACTCTTCTTTTTCAATGCGTTCACACTCTCTTCTTAATCTTAATCCTCAGTCAACAAGAGAAGAAGGCATGTACTGTGGAAAGAACATATGGGTAATTGATAATGACTGATAAAAATCCATTGTGCGTTGTCAATTTTTAGCTAGGGCTGTCCACGGGTCGGTTCGGGTCGGGTTTGTGCCCAACCCGGAACCGACCCGCCGGAATCGGGTGGGGGAAAAATCCACCCGCCGCCGACCCGCTGAGTAATCGGGTCGGGCGGTTCAGATTATGAACGGATGGCAGGCGGGTCGGTCGGAGTCGTAGATCTGAGAAGACGGCGAGAAAACGGTGAAAAAAACACAGATCCGGCGAAGAAACCCAGATTCCGGCGATAATTTTCCAGATTCCGGCAATATATCCCTTAGATCCGGCGTAATCTAACTGGATTTGATGAGATTTCGCTAGATCCGGTCAAAATCTCACTGGATCTAAGGGAAATGTCGCCGGAATCTGGGTTTTTCGCCGGATTCTGGAAAATTCTCGCCGGATTCTGGAAAATACTCACCGGAAACTGGAAATTCTTGCCGGGATCTGGAAATTTTGGCCGGAATCTGGAAATCTTTCGGTCGGTTCGGATTTTTCGGGTTTTAGGGGAGGAAAACCGAAACCGATCCGCCGGAATCGGTTTCTGGTGGTGAAGATCCGCCGCCGACCCGCCGGAGCAGTCGGGTCGGCCGGATTCGGGTCGGTTCCGGTCGGTTTTTCGGGTGGATCGGGTTACCGGATGAATCTGGACAGCCCTATTTTTAGCTATGAAATTCCATCAATTTCTAAACGGAAACTATATTAATTGGACATTTAAAAAAAGAAAAAAAAAAAAAAGAAATGACTAGACTATTAGCTGTATACTATTACTATGTATAAACCAACTAATAATGCCAACTCTCAAGGAGAAAATTGTCCTTATACTTTTACAAATTTTCCCATTTTAGATTCCCCCTTTTTAGGTGAATGCATATCTAAAACATTTTTGTTTCTCTCCTTCCTTAATTCATGGCAAGAGAAATGGCATCCTTTACTTATTATTATAGATTTAGTTAACAAAAATCCAACTATTTCATGGAAGTTTTGAATCTTTTGATACAGTTTTTATGGAAACTATAAAAAGTCGTCAAAAAATTGATTTTTTTTTTTTCTATTAAAAGTTTCTAAACATACTTTATAAACAAATGCGGGAATTTATTGACTTTTCTCCACTATTATTACGGAGTATTATTTGGGAAAAAGGGGGGAAATAAATCTATTCAAATTCAATATTTATTACCCAGTTACTTGAGCCAAAACCCATTTAAATAATTTCCTTAAATCATGGGCATGCTTATTGTAACGGCTTCAATGAGTTACCGTAACATGTGTATATGTTTGAAAACGCAACATAAAATGGTAGAAACTACATTGGGCTAAAAAGCAAAAGAGAGGTGCTACGTCCACAACAATTTCACAACATTTTTACAACAAATCATTAATGGTTAATTGTTATTGGTTCAAATTTGAACCTAATACTAAAATTACTTTTTTACCCCAACAATAACAACCAGCAACAACCTGCCACTTAAGATTTATTGTAAAAATGTTCTGAAAATATTGTGGACATATCATTTCTCAAAGCAAAAGGGTAGAAACTGCATAGTTTTTTAATCATGAAAATTAGTAGTATTTTGCAAGGACAACTATTGGGTCTAAGTGTTTTCAGCTTTGTGCGCTAGACCTGCCATGTTCCTGCCACAACCACAAGTCTCTATATGTCACGATTCAATTATCTGTATCATATTTGGTCTTATGCAAAGTATGCACTGAACTGAACCCAAACCTTGCTCATCTTAAAAATATTTGGAGTTTAGGCTTCAATTACTACTATTATTATTATTTTTTTTTATGGGAAGGCTTCAATTAAATTAGTTCAATATTGCTATAATTTTTTCTAGATTGAACTATGGGACATGGGACATGCTCAGTAGCAATAGTATACAATTTTGGACACACGAGTGGGAGAAACATGGGACATGCTCAGAGTCTATACTTAACCATCATGGATACTTCAATACAGTTCTCAGTTTGAAAGGGAAGACAAACCTCCTCAAAGCTCTTAAAAGTACAAGTAAAAGGAATGGAAGCCTTCGAAGAGCTATCGACGTTCAAAGTATCGTGGGAAGCGGTATAAAGAGCAACACGAGAAGTAGTGGTCTAGTGAGAAGAAAAAGTGCAGCGAGAAATTCAATTTTCAATACTTTAGTGCTTAGTTTAGTAGATTTTAGGTTTTGATTGCCTATAAAGTCCTTAATAATTCATGCTTTTATTTTATTAGGAAGTTTATATTATTTTATTATGATTTATGTAAAAATAGAAACTAAGATTTTGGGAGAGTTGTAAAATAAGATGGCAAAATAGATAAAGTAGGTTTTTAGGGTATAAAATAGAACTTTTTTGGCATCTCGGATGTTAATGCTCTTATGCAATCCCTATCAAAACTTATATTTTCAACTCGTAAAAGCAAGATACTTTCTTTTCAATTTGGTATTTTGTGGATGTAGAAGTGTTCTCAACATATGATGACTTATAAGCACCGTATTGGACTCTTGGGAAATTTCAAGACAATTGACTAGAAGATTCTTGGACTTTCTTTTCAATTTGTGGACAAACTTCTTCATCAATTTTTTGTGTTTTGTTTTGTTTATAGTTAGATAGCTCCAACAAATAGATATATAATATCAAAATATTTACCTGACTTGACTTACTTTTTTTGTTTTTGTTTTTTTAATGGCATGCAATTGATTGCAATATATTTTTTTCAATGCGTTCATAATTTACAGTCAAAAAGAGAAGGCATGTATTGTGGAAACTTAGAGGAAACTCAGGAAAGTGAGGAGACAACTGTATAGTACCTTCATGGAAAACGCGTGTTACAGTGACACTGACATAGACAACCCACTACTTACAGTGACACTGACACAGACAACCCACTACTCTTCTTTTTCAATGCATTCACACTCTCTTCTTAATCTTAATCCTCAGTCAACAAGAGAAGAAGGCATGTACTGTGGAAAGAACATATGGGTAATTGATAATGACTGATAAAAATCCATTGTGCGTTGTCAATTTTTAGCTATGAAATTCCATCAATTTCTAAAGTCTGGTCGCATAATGAACGGAGACTATATTAATTGGACATTTAAAAAAAAGAAAAAAAGAAATGACTAGACTATTAGCTGTATACTATTACTATGTATTAACCAACTAATAATGCCAACTCTCAAGAAGAAAATTGTCCTTTTACTTTTACAAATTTTCCCATTTTAGATTCCCCCTTTTTAGGTGAATGCATATCTAAAACATTTTTGTTTCTCTCCTTCCTTAATTCATGGCAAGAGAAATGGCATCCTTTACTTATTATTATAGATTTAGTTAACAAAAATCCAACTATTTCATGGAAGTTTTGAATCTTTTGATACAATTTTTATGGAAACTATAAAAAGTCGTCAAAAAATTGATTTTTTTTTTTCTATTAAAAGTTTCTAAACATACTTTATAAACTAATGCGAGAATCTATTGACTTTTCTCCATTATTATTACAGAGTATTATTTGGGAAGAAGGGGGGAAATAAATCTATTCAAATTCAATATTTATTACCCAGCTACTTGAGCCAAAACCCATATAAATAATTTCCTTAAATCATGTGCGTGCTTATTGTAACGACTTAAATGAGTTACCGTAACATGTGTATATGTTTGAAAGCGCAAAATAAAATGGTAGAAACTGCATTGGGCTAAAAAGCAAAAGAAAGGTGCTACGTCCACAACACTTTCACAACAATTTCACAACAAATCATAGATGGTTAGTTGTTATTGGTTCAAATTTGAACCTAATACTAAAATTACTTTTTTACCCCAACAATAACAACTAGTAACAACCTGCCACTTAAGATTTATTATAAAAAATGTTCTGAAAATATTGTGGACATATCATTTCTCAAAGCAAAAGGGTAGAAACTGCATAGTTTTTTAATCATGACAATTAGTAGTATTTTGCAAGGACAACTCTTGGGTCTGAGTGTTTTCAGCTTTGTGCACTAGGCCTGACATGTTCCTGCCACAAACACAAGTCTCTATATGTCACGATTCAATTATCTGTATCATATTTGGTCCTATGCAAAGTATGCACTGAACTGAACCCAAACCTTGCTCATCTTAAAAACATTTGGAGTTTAGGCTTCAATTACTACTACTATTATTATTATTTTTTATGGGAAGGCTTCAATTAAATTAGTTCAATGTTGCTATAATTTTTTCTAGATTGAACTATGGGACATGGGACATGCTCAATAGCAATAGTCTACAATTTTGGACACACGAGTGGGAGAAACATGGGACATGCTCAGAGTCTGTACTTAACCAACATGGATACTTCAATATAGCTCTCAGTTTGAAAGGGAAGACAAACCTCCTTAAAGCTCTTAAAAGTACAAGTAAATTCAATTTTCAATACTTTAGTGCTTAGTTTAGTAGATTTTAGGATTCCGTATAATGTCCTTAATAATTCATGCTTTTATTTTATTAGGAAGTTTATATTATTTTATTATGATTTATGTAAAAATAGAAACTAAGATTTTGGGAGAGTTGTAAAATAAGATGGCAAAATAGATAAAATAGGTTTTTAGGGTATAAGGCATCTCGGATGTTTATGCTCTTAAAAGCAAGGTACTTTCTTTTCAATTTGGTATTTTGTGGACATAGAAGTGTTCTTATCATATGATGACTTATAAGCATCGTATTGGACTCTTGGGAAATTTCATGACAATTGACTTGAAGGTTCTTGGACTTTCTTTTCAATTTGTGGACAAACTTCTTCATCAATTTTTTTGTTTTTTTTTTTCTTTATTTGTTTATAGTTAGATTGCTCCAACAAATAGAAATCTAATATCAAAATATTTACTAGACTTGACTTAACTTACTTTTTTTTAAAAATGGCATGCAGTTGATTGCAATATATTTTTTCTTGTTGTGCTTTTGCTTTTGAAAAACACAAAAATGTATTTTCTTGCTTTCAGCCATGTCTATGGGGCACCACCACGTCAAACCCACATCCTAAACATCCATGGTGTTTTTGGAGAAATTATTAGGTTTACCGAGAGGATTGCTAACGTGGTCCTCTAGGTCATTCTAACCAATAAAAAGTTGCTATTTATACAAATGTGACATCACTTGGTGTTTTTTTTTTAAAAAATTCTTGTGCTAATTAAGAATCTAACTCACACATTTACATAAATGACATTATTTAATTGGTTGGGGGGACCATTTCAACAATCCTTTTGGTGGACCAAATAATTTCTTGTGTGTTTGAGTCACCACCACGAAATCCTCAAGTCCAACCAATTGGCCCACATGACAATCCAAAAACAGCCGCCTAAGCAACCAGGAGGCTTGAAAAGAGAAACTTTAACACTGTTCTTAACATCATTTTAGGAGTTTAATAATTAGATAATGATAGGATAAATTGTTAGTTTAGTATTTGAATAACTCTTATCTACTTGTAGTAGATAAAGATTAGGTTTCTTTTAAATTTAAAATTAAGTTTTATCTTGTAAAACTATCTATTTATATAACTTAATGTTGATTAATAACTAAATAAAGAAAGCTAAAAAATTATTTATTATTGAGTAAGTATTTACATTGAAGGTTTAGACTCCTTTGAAATAGTCCATTTATTAATTAGGAGGTCTTAATTCCCTTGAAACAACCAACAAACTAATTGGGTTCATAAGAACTTCAGACATTTCTTTTTTTTAATTCCTTTGTTGATGTACTTATGTTTGGTTGGGTGGATATGAGGGAAGATGAAAAAAAAAATGAGTGAAAAATAGGAAAGAAAATGAGTAAGCGAGTTGTTTGGTTGGGAGGGAGAGGGGGAGAGAAAAATAGTATGCCTTATTTGTTCTCTTTGGGCCCACCAAAACTCAATCTCCCCAAAATGAGGAGAAAATTGGAGTGAAAATGTGATCCAAAACTTTGGACTAAAATGCCCGATTACCAACGTTTCTGTTTGTTTGTTTGTTTGTTTGTTTGTTTTTTTTTTTTTTTTTTTTTTTTTTTTTTTTTTTTTTTTTGCGTCATTTGTTTCCATTAATTCTTACTTTTTAGTGACAGGTTCGTTTTGTTTTCTTAGAGCATCACCAGTAGCCTCTCCAAATTTTTGCCTGTTTGGAGAGTGAACAGTGACATTTAACTTTTACCTACCCACTTTTTCAAATACACTTTCCAACAGATTCTCTATCCCATTCTCTATCTCATTTAAATATTATTTTTTCATTCATTGTTTATTCTTTTTTTAATCATCATTTATTCTTTTTTTTAACAACTATATTTTTCATTGAGAAGTGTTATGTTCACAACATTTTACGCAATACTTTCACAACAAAATTTATGTGAAAAGTTGTTATTAGTTCTAATTTAAACCCACTATTTAAATTATTTTTTTACTCACTAATATCAACTAATAACAATCTGTCACTTAAAATTTATTGTGAAAATATCGTAGTAATATTACTCAATTTTGATTTCTTATTCCTTATATTATTTTCCTTTCTTTCTTATGCTTTTTTTTCATCCATATGTTTTTCTTCTCTATTCTTTTTTCTTGTTTTTTATGCTCCACACACGTACACCTACCCCCAATATCTATCTTCACGCTTTGTTTGACTTTTTGTTTTTCTAGTTATCTCCAGAACATTTCTCCCCTTCTTCCTCCCTCTTTCGTTCTCTTTCTCTTACACACACACACACACACACACACAAATTTCTCTCCCTCAATCTCACACAAACAAATTCTCTTTCATACACACATGGATCATTGGCAGAGAACAAAGATTAGAGTCCTCCCCACTTCTAAGAACATGTAGCTTAATCACCATATTGGTCTGATCGGCGTTCTACATGGTTTTTTTTTTTTTTTCTTGTTCTAGTTTTATTAGTTTTATTTTATTGTTCAGATTTCATTAGGCTTATGAGAAAGATTGTTTTTGTGTTTCAAATCTTTCAATTGGGTTTTTGTTTTGATTGTGGTATGTTTTAGATTGTAGTCATTGAGATAGAGAAGCACGAGAGAGTAAAGAAGAAAGAGAAAGGGAGGAAAGGGAAAAAAGTCTTTTTTTTAATTCAACCAGTATTATTTTAAGGAGAAATATTCTTTAAATATGCTACAGTGATTGCAATAGTGCTCTCCATACTTGGAGAGCTACTGTAGCAAATCTAAAAAAAATTTGGAGATGCCGAGTCTGTTGGAGGGATTTTTTAGGGTGAACAGTGGCTTTTCTCTCCAAAATTTGGAGATGCCGAGTTTGTTGGTGATGCTCTTAGGTGCAAGTGCAATTCGTTTCTTCTTCTCTTTTTGGGTCTTTTAGGTGTTATTGTTTTGGATTTTTTTTTTCATTATTACTATTTTTTTTAAAAATGAACTAGTCATTCACATTCTCAAAAAAAGAAAGAAAAAAAGTGGTCATTCATTTTTGTTTTAGTAAAAATATAAAATAGTATTATTTTGTGTTTTATCTAATAGGCCATGATTATTATTTATACAAATTACGTTTTTTATCATCTCATTTTTCTTTTCAACCAAATAAGAAAAATTTCCATTCCTTCAACCAAATACAAATGAGGGAAAATAAATTTTTTTTTTCTATTTTTCCACTTTTCCATTCCCTAGCTATTTTTTATCTTCCTACTTTTTCATCTATTCAAACCAAACGGACCCTAAATTTATCTCACCCTTTAATAATTAAAAAATAAACAAAGTAAACTAGTTTTTTTTTAATTTAATTAAGCCAATAATTTATTAAAATGCACTTTTTATTTCGAACATTAGAAAATAAGCTAATAGAAAAAAAAATCCCATGTATTGTGGAAAGAGTGGTAAAGTTTCTAACATGTATTGTGGAAAATTCATTGCACGTTGTGAGAAAATTAGAGGATAGTCAAGTGGAGACAACTGTGGGTCCGTTTGGATATAGCTTATTTTTGCTAAAATTGAAAACTGAAACTAAAGACATTGTAGCGAAATAATTTTTAAATGTGAAAATAGTACTGTGAGATCAATTTTTAATGAAAAAGTTGTTAAAAAGTGTAATTTGTGGGACCTGTGAATAATGCACGGGTACATCGTTAATAGTTGACTTGTCAACAATTGCGGGTTGAACAAAAAAAAAAAAGAATAGAGAAAACGCGTGAAATGCAAAACGCAGCCATGGATGTGGAATCCAAATACATACTCAAAAATGTAATTTATGGGACCCGTAATTAGTGTACGGCTATACTGTTCATAGCTGACTTGTCAACAATTGCGGAATGAACCAAAAAAAAAAAAAAGAAAAAAAAAAAAAGAAAAAGAGAAAACGCGTGAAACGCGAAACGCAGCCGTAACGTGGAATCCAAACACATCAGCAAAAACAAGCTTATCCAAACCGACCCACACCGACCCACTGTATTGTACCTTCCTGGAAAACGCGAGTTCCATTTACATATATGGGATGGTATCATGGTAGTGCTCACACAGACACAAACTTTTTCTTTTAGGTGGGCCACAGATCAAATCTGTCGCCTCTCACCCCTCTCTCACCCATATTGCCACTGCTGCTGCTGCTCTGCTTCTTCTTCACAGCCACCGCTGCCGTTGCTGTGCTTTTTCTTCGCTGCCCAGCTGTCGCTACTGGTTCTTCTTCTTCACTGCTACGGCTTCTTCTTCTTCTTCTTCGTCGTCGCTGCTGTTGCTGGTGCTTCTTCTTCTTCGCCGCTGCTGTTGCTGGTGCTCCGTCTTCTTCTCTTCCTCTTCTTCTTCTTCTTTTGTGCAATATGGGTTTGATGATTCATATATATATATATATATATATATATATATATATTTTGTATATGGGTTTGATGATTTTTTTTTTTTTTTTTGTGCAATGGGTATAATGATTCATATATGTTTGATGAGTTTGGGATCTAAATTTTTGTATATGGGTTTAATGAGTTTAGATCTAAATTTAGGATGATTTTGATGAATTTGTAGAGATGCTGAAATTCAAGAGGAGATAGTCAGAGAATAGAGTTAGAGGAAGAGAGATAATATGATGAGAGAGGGGAGAGAAAATATAATATGGGTTTGACGATTCATATATATATATTTATTTATTTTGTATATGGGTTTGATGAATTTTTTTTGTATAATGGGTATAATGATTCATATATGTTTGATGAGTTTGGGATCTAAATTTTTGTATATGGGTTTAATGAGTTTAGATCTAATAAAAAATAAAAATACAAAGCTACAGTAATTGTGTATATTGACATGGTTATTGTAGCTAACTTACATATTTGCACAGTAATACATAGTCTGATGCAGGTGAGTTTTGAGTAATAATGGGTAAATTTCACCACCTTTTCTATTATGCACTCACTAATGTACACATAGGGGTAATTTGCAGGCTAGCATAATTTTGATATTGTATGTCATTAGTTAGCATGCGTTAAAAACGATTCAGTAAAGTAATATCTTGAGTTTTTATAGCTTGAGTTCCATATAAAACTCAAGTCTCAAAGACTCAAGTTCCACTTGTTGATGTGAAGGTTTTTTTGCCACATGGATCTCGAGTTTTACTGACTCGAGTTTTTAAAAAGTAAACCCGAGTCTATAAGACTTTATTTATGTTAGCATAAAACTGAAACATGTAGCACACCCAGCAGAAAACGGAAACACTCAAACCCAGAATAAACCCACTGCCTCACTGCTCTCTCACCCATAACACCCACACGTCTCACACCACATTGTCTCTATCTCACACCACATGGCCTTTCTCTGTCATTACTCCTCCCTCTCAACAAATTTACATTTCAGGTAAGGGTTTTATTGCCATTATAGTTAGGTATTATTTATTGTTGGGGTTTGGGTTTTACTTTGCTTATTTATTTGATAGATACTTAACATAACTTAGTTAAGATACTATGATATTGCAAATATATACAACTTTGTTTTGTTAGTGCAAATATTTTGAGTATTTATTTGCATGGTTTTTATTAGTAAAATTTATTCAGCATCTTTAGTAATGTTAGGCTCTTATCAAGTGTGTGTTTTTATTATGACCTTAGAAGGATTTTGGCTTCTTTTTTTTGGGATGGAAATAGATAGTCTTAGCATGACCCAAGAAGGATTTGGGCTTTTTTGTATTGGGTATGAAACAGCTATATAGCTAGGTTTTTTTATCAGAACTAATTTGAAGACATTTTTTGTCTAACGTAAGAATGTGTAATGAAAATTATGCCCTTTAAATGAATTGGAATTTGTACTTTGACTGATAAAATGTTTTGTAACTAATATATTACAATTGACCCTAATAGGTTCACAATGACTGTAATTGATATAATCCTATACTACGGTGGTCCTCTTAGGAATGTCAATGCGAACAAGGGATTGCCATTTGAAGGGCCGGGTATAGAGTGTTATTATACTCAAATTGATCATAGGTTGAAGACCCTTAATGATTTAAAGATGATAATTATGGAAGAAATATGTGTGAACCCTGCATTGCACGACATACAAATTATTTTTCGTTCTCCACATGAAGTCCTCAAGCATCAGATTAATTACAAATATATGGCGATAGAAGCAAACAAACATGTGAAGATCATGTTTGACAAGATGGAGAGGATAGCCCAAGTAAATGCTATTGAGTTGTACATAAAGTTGGAGCTGCGTGCAAAAGTTGGCACCGAGGAAATCCAACAAACAACCACAAATTTACAAGTTACAGTTCCAGATGCTCAATATGAATCCTTTACACATGTAGAGGATGATGATGATGACGAAGACTATGTTGATGATACTGCCATTAATAGTGAATATTTTGTCGATAGAGATGAGCATGAAGAGAGGATTGATCGAGGCGACTTTGAGATAGACATTGATAACCACGAAATTGCTACCAATGTTCATGCCGATGATATATTTGACTACGGTGAAATTGATGTAGGCAATGCTATTAGTGTCCAGAACATTATGAACACAGTCCCTGCCTACACACTTCCTGCCTCGTCATTTTCTGCAAATACTAGGGCAAATATGGAACGAAGAACAATTGTACAGGTGTGTATACACTATTATTTTTACTCTACGACTGTTTTTTATTTAAAAAGATATGCATTTTTCGTTTTCCTATACCTACACCCTACTCTAATACTTTCTTCTCTTTAATTGCATTTCAAACACATTTTCTGTTGCACTAATTTGATTCCTCTTTCTCTGATTCAATTCACTCTTTTCTTAATCTTCCGTTTATAGATCCCATCAATGGCTTCCCTGAACAATGAAGGAGCCAGCCCTTCTTCTTCCACTCGTCGATGGGAGTATGATGTCTTCTTGAGTTTTAGAGGTGAAGATACCCGCGAAGGTTTTACCAGCCACTTATATGAGGCTTTGCGCAACAAAGGCATTAACACCTTTATCGACGATATTGATCTTCCGAGGGGAGAAGAAATTTCGGAAAAACTTATCAAAGCCATCAAAAATTCATCAATTTTGGTTATTGTCTTCTCTGAAAATTATGCAGAGTCCAAATGGTGCTTGGATGAACTTGCTGAGATTGTTGAGTGTAGAGAAAAGGACCAGGAGGTTCAAATTCGTCCAATTTTTTACAATGTTGATCCATCAGAAATACGAAATCAAAATAGAAACTTTGGAATTGCATTGGCTAATCATGAAAAGAAGTTTAAGAATAACAAGGACAATGTGCAGAGGTGGAGGGATGCTCTAAGAAAAGCAGCTAATGCATCTGGATGGCATTATAAGAAAGGGTATGTATCTAATTGTTGACATCATGATTCATGAGTTTACTAATTTTATACTGTTAATCTGGTTTGTCATAACAACTGCATGCAAAAGTATTCTATTTTGATCATATCATCTAGTACAGAGGGCGGTGTCAAGTGTTAATTAGGGTGGTCACATGACCACCCTAACCTTGAAAATTTATTTTGTATTCCTTAAAAGAATGTTTGAATTTTAAATTACCATGGGTCATTGACTACCTAGAAAAAAATCTTGACCACTCTTAAGAAAAAAAAAAAAAATGAACCTCTAAATAAAAATTTGAGCTCATTAAAAATAGAATTCAACCTCTCCAAAATTTTAGTTCATCGAATGTTGAACAAAAAAATTGCGTGAAATGCTATGTTCATAACATTTTTGCAACACTTTTATAAAAAATCCTAAGTTACGGGTTATTATTGGTGGATAATAAAATAATTGCAGTAGTAGGTTCAAATTAGAACCAGTATAAATTTACCACTTATAGGCTTTGTTGTGAAAGTGTTGCGAAAATATTATAGACGTAGCACTTCTCAAAAATTGCCCAAACAAAAAAAATAGCCTAAAAGCCCAAATCAATTTAATTGTAATTTTTTAAATTGTGTTGACAAAGGGCATGTTTTAAAATCACTATTTTTTTTTTAAAAAAAAAATGCTTATTTTTTATTAGCTAGTTTGTTAGTGCTTGCTTTGGTCTTTAGTTGAATTTCTTGGATTTATGTGCTACATTTTTCCAAAAAGATAATGTATTTTATTTATATTGTTACTTATTTAGGCAATATATGGGTAATTGAATAGGAGATTAGCAGTTTAATGATTGCTTGGCGATGTACATTGAAAAAGATGTAGGTACTAGCATTGATAATAAAGTTATCATACAGCAATTTCAAAATATAAAAATTTGTGAAAGGAAATTTAAAAACTTAAGGTATTTGAGCGTGTTTTTTTTTTTTTTTTTTTTTTTTTTTTTTTTTTTTTGTGTGTGTGTGTGTGATGTCAATGCGCAATATATGGGTAATTGAATAGGAGATTAATAGTTTAATGATTGTTTGACTGTATACATTGAAAAAAGATGTAGTTGCTAGCATTGATAGTAAAGCTATCATACAATGATTTCAAAAAATAAAAACTTATGAAAGGAAAATAAAGTACTTCATTTATTTGAGCTTTTTTTTTTGTGTGATGTCAATATGTATATTCAAGTTTTATTTTTATTAACTTTTTTTAATTTAAATTTTTAGTGACGATTCTAAAAAAAATTCAAGAAGCCGCCACTGATCTAGTACAAAGTTAATTAGTCTAACAAGGTCCAATTACGAGTTTCTCCCACATATTTTTATATTTTCTAATATGATGTTAATATCAAAGACAGTTGTGTGCTATAACTCACTACTAGATATCTTGAATTCGTAGTTCATCTGCTAATCTATCTAATTATATGTTTTCTTATGTTATGTGATTGTCAGCAGCACTACATATAAATCTGAATCTCACTTCATCCAAAACATTGTTGAAGAGATATCAAATACTAAATTAATTTGGATGCCGTTATATGTTGCTGAATATCCAGTTGGAATAAATTCTCGTGTACAGGCCATAGAGTCACTTTTAGATATTGGGTTAGGTGGATTTTGCATGGTAGGGATGTATGGCCTTCCCGGAGTAGGAAAGACTACAATCGCAAAAGCTGTTTATAATAAAATTGCTAAACATTTTGATGGAAGCAGCTTTTTGGAGAATGTTAGAGAAAATTTAGGGACATATGCCGGCAAAATCAAACTACAAGATCAACTTCTTAATGACATCTTAAGGGATGGAAAATGGAAAGTGGGCAACAGTTCTAAAGGAACCACTTTAATAGAGGAGACACTTCGCTGTAAAAAGGTTTTTTTAATTCTTGATGATGTTGATGATTTGACACAACTAGAAAATTTTCTTGGAAAATATGATTGGTTTGTTCCTGGAAGTAGAGTCATTATAACATTAAGAGATAGACACTTGTTAATTGCCCTTAAACAAAAAGTTTATACAACTTACGAGGTCAAGGAATTCAAGGTCAAGGAATTAAACGAAGATGATGCTCTTCAACTCTTTAATAAGCATGTCTTTCCTGGAAACAAGCCTCATTATAAAGATTATTTTGATCTTGCAATTAAATTCGTACGTTTTTCCAATGGCCTTCCACTAGCTCTAAAAATAATAGCTCGTGATTTGTGTGGAAGAGCTAAAGAAGAATGGGAAAGTGCATTAGATTTGTATAACAAAATTCCCAACAGGGACATTCAAAAAGTACTCAGACAAAGTTATGATGGATTGGAAGACACCGAGAAAAATATTTTTCTCGATATTGCATGTTTCTTCAAAGGATGGAGAAGAAATTATGTTGTAAAGATATTAAATGCATGTGAATTATATCCAGTTTTTGGTATTCCGAGACTTATTAATAAGTGTCTCATAACCATTGATCAAGATGGTAGATTGTCAATGCATGACTTGATACAACAAATGGGCAGGGAAGTTGTTCGACAACAATCACCAGACTTCCTCGAAAAACGTAGTAGGTTATGGTGTTATAAGGATTCGCTTGAAGTACTAACTAGAAATAAGGTATAAGTTCTTTTTCTTCAATTATTTTTCTCTTTATTTTTTTATTTTTCACTAGGTAGAAGTATTGTATTTTTTCTTAAATTTTTCTCTTTCTAAAATTTTATAAAATATTAGTTCATCAGTTTTTTTTTTTTTTTGCTTAAAATTTCTAAATCATTATATATTTGGAAAATTATATTACTTTCTATAGTTGACTTGATGCTTCTCCAATTAGGGATCAAAAAAAATTCGAGGCATAATGTTGCAATCACCTCAATCAGTAAAGGTGCAACTACACACTGAAGCTTTCAGAAGGATGGAAAATCTCAAATTTCTAATAGTTGAGAATGTACATATTTGTAAACCACTTGAATACCTTCCCAACAAGTTAATACTTCTTAAGTGGTCCCATTATCCTTTTCACTGGCCATTTGAATATTTTCCTGAAAAACTTGTTGCTATTGAGATGCCACATAGTCGCATTAGATTTCCGCCAATCAAGCAGGTATGATTATGTATATTTTTAAATTGGGATTTTTTTTTTTTTATAAATTTTTTATTTCAAATTTTGTTGTAGTTAACTTTTGATTCATTTATTTTTTCCTACAGGAGCTACAGTTAGAAAATTTGATAAAAATCAATCTTTTTGGTTGTAAATTGATTACGGAATTTCTTGAATTATGGGCCCCAAATTTAGTGATATTGAACCTCTCTCTTTGTAAAAATTTAGTTAAATTACCTAAATTACGGGCCCCAAAGTTAGAGTATTTGTTCCTCTGTGATTGTGAAAGTTTAGTTGAGATTGATGAATGCTTTGGATCTCTTGAAAAGCTTAAAGTATGGCTTCTCAATGATTGCTGGAAACTTCAATATCTTCCAAGCCAGCTCAGGTTGAAATCTCTTTATTATTTTTCTCTTTCTTCCTCCTCAAGGCTTGGGAAGCTCCCTGATTTTCATCCAGAAATGGAATGTTTAGAGACTTTAAATTTAACTGGGAGTGGTATTAGAGAGGTGCCTTCATCAATCGAGCATCTCACTAAGCTTGACAAATTATGGCTTAATGATTGCAAAAACCTTCAGGATCTTCCAGATAGCATTTATAAATTGCAAAAGCTTTGGATATTGGAAACTTCTACTGCCAAATTGAGACCGACGTGTAATTCTTTTGATGACTCTTCCGGATATGGGTTTGTGAACTTGAAAAAACTGGATTTCTGTGGCTGTGAAGGCATAATTGAATTAGATCTTTTGATGAAGCCTGATTACTTCCCCGCATTGGAAAGTATAGATCTATCTTATACCAATATTGTTACCATCCCTGAAAGCATTAGCAGATTTCCGAGATTAAAATCACTTTATATTTTGGGTTGCAACCGTCTTTGTGAAATTCAAGGACTTCCACAATCGATAAGTTATATTGATCTATCTTATACCAATCTTGTTACCATCCCTGAAAGCATTTGTAGATTTCCCAGATTAAAATCACTTTATATTAGGGGTTGCAACCTTCTTCGTGAAATTCAAGGACTTCCACAATCGATAAGTTGTGTTGATGCGGGGAATTGCATGTTGTTGGATATCGAATCACCAAGCGGGTTATTGAATCAGGTCTCTCTCTTTCTTTAAGATATATATATATATAGAAACAATTTTTGTTACTTTCTCTAAATACTTTATGAGATTTGCTAAATGAAAAGTATCTTAAATTTTCAAATTGCATGCAGGTAATAGAAATTATTGGGATTTTACCAAATAGAGTATGTGGTAGTGTAAGAAGCAACAAATTAATGGATCCACAGTTCACCAATTGCTTCCCATCTGAAACTGAGGGTGCTGAATCTGAAGATGAGGACATATCAATGGATCCACAGTTCTCCAATAATTTCCCACCTGAAATTGAAGGTGCTGAATTTGAAGATGAATATGAAACTGAAACTGAAGGTGCTGAATCTGAACCTGAATCTGAATCTGAAACTGAGGGCGTTGAATATGAAGATGGGGACATTAATCGTACTATTAATTTTTGGGGAACTGAGATGCCGAAATGGTTTAATCATCAAAGTGTTGATAATTCCATAGTTTTCTTTGTTGGTCGCAAATTTCCAAAATTGGCTGTCTGTATTGTTGTTGGACAAAAGGTCTTTCGTGGCTCTGTTGACATTTCTATCAATGGTTATAGAAAACGTGAACAATCAAGGGATATTAGTCCATTAAGAAATAATCTATGTTTATTTTCTCCAACTCAAAGGTCTCTGCAGAGACATTTGAATGAATCAAATCCAACTGACCAGAATCGTGTTAAGGTTTCAATTACATATGAAACCCGTGATAATGGGTATTCTATAAAAAGGTGGGGGGTCCACGTAGAATGCACTTGTCCTCCTCAAGAAGATGATGTTGTTGATTATGGGTATTCTATAAAGGTTGGGTCTTGAAGAAACAGAGGAAATGTTGATGAACTCTGAAGAAATATGCCTCAATCAAAAAATCACATTGAAACTGTTTCTCCGCGGTCGTTTCTGACCGGTTTCTTTTTGCATTTGATGCCAAGGTATGTTTCCATTTTTGGTAGCACTATTTCATTTGCATCTGTTACACAATGGCAATGGATATCGTATCAACTTATAAGTATTTATTGTGTTTCTGTAAAAAAAATTTGCGAACTGAATAAGTTTCTGAACATAAAAATTGTTATTTATAAAATAATTATTTCATTTCGGTTAATTGGTCTTATTTTTTTTGTTAATGCAATTGATTACGATGGTTGCGGTTGAAGTCACTGGTAGGCCCCAGATTTCCTTTTGCCTTGGATGTGAGCTCAGTCTGGTATGATTTTGTGTTTTTTTGATCTGATTTTTCAATTTGAGATGCATAATTTCTTCTTAGCTTACCATGTGGCCTTACCATGGTGAGGAAAGATCTTGCAATTGTTTCCTAGTTTTATTCATTCGTTTGGACTTAATTGGTTTCTTGATTTAAAAAATTATGTACACCAATCGCTTAGAATCCTGACTTTTGTAGAAAATGTGCGTCATTTTGAATTTTAGAAGCTACATCAATTCTGTTGGCTGTGTATAAGATTGTTTGAGATAAATCGTAAATGATTTGCATTAGCATTACAGCATCACACCTGAATGGTATATACTAATTTACTAGGTTAGCTGGTCATTTAAGACATGCTAACCAAAAATTAGAAAGTTTGTGCATTTTAATGTCTTTGGTTGGGTCTCTGGAAGAATATAGTTCATATTTAACTGGTTGAAGAGCTTATTTTCAAAGATATAATCTAAAAGCATAGGTCTTTAATATTTTTTTGTTCTCTCTCTATTAATTAGGAATATTTGATATAGTGAGGATCACAAGGCCACGATTTCTTTATTGTGGGCATAGCAATAGTAGCGGCTGTTATAACTCTATTATTCCTTTAAGTTTTTGCATTTAAAATGATATTTCTATCCTTTAGGATCTTCTGTCCACATTTTATGGCCAATTCTCTAAAGGTCAAACTAAATTTTCAAAGTAGTTTGAGTCACCCTATTGCCATTAGAATACAAGACAAGCATTAACGGGAAAGCTTCAATTTCTAGTTAGTCTTATGCAAGTAGAAAAGATAGATGGAAAATGAAAATCAGCATTTAATAGGTTAACCCAGTTTCTGAATTCTGCAGAAGGTTATCAGCTATAAGCATCTCAAACTTCATGGCATACTGTGAACTAAAGACAAGGGCAGTCTAGCAAATTTTGTGTGGAACCTTTAAAAAAAATCCTTTGATGAGCCCTCTACACTGGGTTATAAACTTGAAGCTCCTTCTCTGCACATTGATGAAGTCACTTAGACCCAGACTCGGTTAACCCTGCATTACAAATACAGGATGAGACGCTTTGTTTCCTTCAAGTTGGAGGAAATGACAAACCTTTCAAGTACTCAAAGAATTGACTCTTGGCATGCTTGTCCTCAAGTAAATAATATCCATAGAAATTTGTCCATTTAAGAACTTGCCTTAATTCAACTTTCTGCATAAACAGCATATTTGATGAGAACAAGGAGGGTTTGTGCTTTACTTGGAATAGAATCTGGTATCGGGGGTGCTACAAGAGATTCAAACTTCAGCTCTATCCAGTTAAGCGTATTAAATGAGAATGAACTCAGTAATTGTATCAATAGAGGCCTCGAGCATTGGTTTCAAAGCAACTTTCAGGTCTCTCTCTTTCACACTCACACTCTCACTGTCTCTCTCTCACTCTCTCATGAAGCTCCATATTTTCTATTTTACAGGGCTACTCTAGTCAACGCCATATTTATAATGACTGTTTTCCTAAATGTGAAATTCCGTAGTGGTTTTGCCATCCAAGTGGTTCTTTATTGAGAATCCAGCTAATTCCAAATCTTTATACTAATTCTGACTGGATAGGAATTGCTCTATTTGCTACATTCATAGTGCACAAGCATCCAACTCTCATTCTTGACAATTCGGCTACAGAAATTTCTCATGGCTTGTTCTTTGAGAAGTGACATGGGCAGCTGGACGGTGTCAAATAAACATTATATCATTGAGTCTGAACACAACAAATTTATTTGGTTAAAGCAATGTAAGATCATGCATGGTACCTCATGCTCGATTTTCAGATAAGTTGAATTGTAGCAATCTCTTAACTGCTTTATTTGGTAGTGATAGCCAAGACTTGATGGTGCAGAACTGTGGTTATGGTCTTGTGTACCAGCAAAATATGGGAGAGTTGGTGCAAACATTAGTCCAATGCTCAACCATGTTTTCTGATAATTCCGATGTCATTCATCAATTTACTTCTCATCAATCTAGAACAAAACAGCAGAGCAATGATGATAATGTTGAGGGGGAAACCAGTGGATCTGGTGGATCTAATGGGATATTGAGAGGGCTTCAGGAAAAAATAAAGCAGCAGAGCCATGATGATGAAGATGAGGGAGAAACCAGTGGAACTGGCGGAGCTAATGGGACATTGAGAGTGCCACATTATCAGGAAAAAGTTTGTGCAACTTGCTATCAAAAATTCATTGATGTCGGGGGGCCAACCCATTATTGTCATCATCGAGAACGCTCTGAGGTACCTCTCTGTTTCTCTCATGATCTTTATATGTCTAGTTTACAAGACTTCCATTTACACTTTATACCATCTATAACCTTATATACCATTGTTAAAGAGAGCACAACTTTTTTGGTGTCTATTTTTTAAATGATCCAAAATACTCTTATACATTAATTATAATAAGTTTAAAAAACTTAAACTAATAAGATCGAATAAAAAATAATGAACTTCAAACATCTAACTTTTGAATACACATGGATGAGACGAGATGAGATGAGATGAGAGGGCTACTTCTGTAGTAAATACTCCAAAACAAAACAACATATGTATGATGGGATGGTTTTGGTTTTGGTTTTAGTTTGTTCCGTTCCTCGAAGATACTAAAATATTTAATCAGTAGACTTTATTGGAAAGACTTTCTCACGTAAAGTAAAAGAGCCTATGTATTGTAGGGTGGGCTTTCTAAATCACTGCAACCACAACAACTAATTCCATTTTTTATTCCTCCATACACCAACCTTGCTGCACTCTACCCCCATCAATGTCATTATCATTATCTCCCTCAATTTTTCATCTATTTATCATCTCATGATAATTTACTGGACATTCGATGTTTGCCGTTACATCATACTATGCGCTTTGGTATGTACTATGGAACGGTAGTCACTCTAGAGTGATTACCATTAAAATTTGTGGAAGATCTTCCACAAATTTTCCTATATCCCATTAATATATATATATATATATATATATATTACATTTAGATAGCATATTAGAGAAATAACTATCTATCTAATATTTTAAATGCTTACAACATCATAGATACTAATGATATGTGGGTATCACAGGACTAAGATCCACATATTGTGAGTGTAATGCTGTATCTTGCATGTATTTGAAACACCAAATATCATCTCTTATTAGACATCATGTTTGGTTTGCAATAAAATTTTTTTTTTGTTATAAAAAGAAAAAGATAAAATTGAGCCTCACAATATAGGATGAGAGACACTGTTTCCTTCAAGTTGGAGGAAATGAAAAACCTTTCAAGTACACAAAGAATTGTCTCTTGGCATGCTTGTCCTCAGGTAAATAATATCCATAGACATTTGTCCATTTAAGAACTTGCCTCAATTCAACTTTCAGCATAAACAACATATTTGATGAGAACAAGAAGTATACCTTTTGTAATCCAATGCAAAAGTTCCAAAAACCAACTTCAATTCATAAAAGACAAAAAAAGGCTTTTAAAAATTGTATATATGTATTATGCATTGACCTTACAATTATAATATTGATACAATGACTTCTTACCAACCCATAGAAATCAGAAGCAAATTACTATCACATCTTGAAACAGAGGTTGGGTGCAGATTCACACTACTTTCTAGGAAGTTTTCATGTATATAAGAAGTGAAAAGAAAATTGTACTCGAGTCAAATTTGTGTGCTGGGGTAGCAACTTTCTTAATTTTTGATGAAATTATATATTTATTAAAAAAAAAAAAGAAATGGGATTATCTGTTCTCACAGAAGCTGAATGGCTGGTAAGAAATGGGAACTCAATTCCCAATAACTATGACTTTTGGCTTAATGTAAGATCTAATGTTTCTTGGGGAAATTATCCATATATTACAAGTGCTTTTTATTTTTTTGACCAATCTACCGCACAATGAAATTGTGCATTAGTGAGGAATTGATATGCATTAAAGTAGCCAACCCTATTATTTATAAGGAGCTAACTCCTAGGTCAGGGAGTGCAGTTAAGACTGATTAGGCCCAATGAATCAGTCAGGTCTTTTTACTGTCAACCAAGCCTATTGGCTTTTCTGTAGTGAATGCTTATATGGAAGGAGTAGAACTTTGAGATATAGTTCTTAAATTTGAGCCGACCTATGGAAGCTTAAATCCTTTCTCAAAGTGCTTATTTTCCTCTAGAAAGTGTTAAATGATAGTCTTCGGTAAGAAGAGAGTTTACAACAAGGAATCTAGTCGCTGATGCTCTTTATCCTTATTGTGATTTATAAGAGGAATCCCTCTTGTTTTTTACTTTTTTATTAATTGTGTTAGATGGATATATGTAGTTTGTTTTTTTTTTTATTTTTTATTTTTTATTTTTTATTTATTTTTTTTATCTTTTATACATTTGGCTAAATGTTCTCTTTGGTTTGACTCTTCTCATCGAAAATGTCTATACTATCTAATGTAATGACCATGAACTTTTAGATATGTTTTGCTTCATTTTCAAATACAATGTCCATTTTCTATACTTTCATCTTGCAAAACCCTGACAGATTTTTTCACTTTGGGTCATTGTAAACACATTGACTATCAGCTCTGTGGGGATGTGGCAAATGCATTAAGTATGAAGAAAAAAAAAAAACCTTTCATATATTCTCTCCTCCTTTCATATTAAATGCCTTTTCATGATCTTGTAATTCATTTGCAATATAATTTTTCAGGGAGTTCGTGCCCTTAAACATGCGAGGAATTGCAATGTCTAAATTTTCACTCCTATGCCTTAGCCTACTCAAATTTATATGCATTATCTGAAATTCGAGGTCAGTATTTCTTGTCCTCTACCAAATGTTGTTTTCCACACTTTATCAGGATGTTTCCATATTGCTAATGCTTTGTAGTGAGACCCTTTGCCCCGACCCCAAGGTACCTATGATGAAAAAATATTACATCAGGTGGTGCACTACCGGGCCCTTAAAGATAGTGGAAAACACTTTTGGAGCAATTGAATATAATACTTAGACAAAGAACTATTTGTATATGAGGTTTATTTGTACTCGTTCCTTTTTTTTCTGCTATGGGTGAGCGTTAGTGCCAATCTTTGTTTTTTAAGTCTCTCTCTGTCTTTGTCTCTGTTTTTCCCCTGCTTCTAGACACTAAATGTTGCCTGCACTTGCAATTTCTATTAGCAATTTAGGAATGGAAATCTACATAATCATTATTGGACAACTAAAAATCATGCTGGTGAAGTTTATTTTATGAAACAGGTTATCTAGCACCATTATTTTTTCCTTGATAAGTATACTTTTCCGCATAAACAGTTGAAGGTTAGTATTTTTGTTTATCAACAATGCTCAAGTGCTACTGCAGCTTCCTTTTGAAAAGTAGGGGTAAGATGTTGGATATAGAAATCTGATTTAAAAGTGAGAACAATGCAAAAGGAAAATTTGAGATAGCTCCTAATTAGGATGTTAAGCACAAGAAAACTTGTGAAGATTCAACTCACTTTTGTAGTTTGTATGCATTCCCTGTAGACTACATAAGTTAAAAGAAATGTGGAGGTAAAAGAAATCATTTTGTACATTTTTAAAAATTCAAGCTATTCAAAAATCTTAGTTTGTTCTCATTATCTATAAATACTATAAAGCTGAAGCATCTGAATTTTTGTTGATCTTCTACAATTATGCCACGTAAGCTTTAGAGTTCTCACAAATTTACATGTCACCATTATTAATTACTAATTTTTTAATGCTTTATTTTTAAAACCCAACTATTCAATTACCACCTGATAATTGCTCTTCACAGTTTTCCCTCTTTACTCCAATGCAGACTCTCTCCTCAATTAAGATGCAGAGACAAGAGTGTTATGAATATTCAAAAAAAGGTTACTAGTGAAGGAGGTTTAATACTTCCTCTGCATCTCTCACGACCACATGATCCACATTGTGAGTATTTGTTTTGTGTTATTCTTACTTTCTCTTTGTTTTTCCTGCTATTGGTATTGGAAATTTTCTTTATATTTCATGTTCTTATTTATATTGGTGGTGTTGGAGTTGTTTATTTGGTTTAGTATGCAATATTCTGTATTGGGTCAGCTCGAGTGTGTGATAATTTAGAGTGCTTAGATTAGATGGTAAATACTTGGTAACTATGTAATTTCTGTTTTCTTTTACTGGGTTTAAGATATACTGGTGTGATGGTTTGGAGTGTTGTGTAACTTTGTGGAGCTTAATTATTGTCTGGGTACTGGTTTTCAATGAATTTGGAATTGAAAGTCAAAAGAATTATTCATTGTTTAAACTTGTGCTACAAGTTGAAGATTTAGGTTAGTGGCATGTGTTATCTGCTCCCTCAAAGTGTTTGTAAGAATGCCTAAACCAAACTTTCCATCACTCAGGAAGTACAAGGTAAAAAAATATTATAGAAAACTTTCCATCCTTATTGAAAGTTATTTTGTATCTTAACTTCAATGTGAATCCACCAATGAAATCTTAACTGGAAATTGTATCCCAAGCATTGTTTGTGTTATATAGAAAACTGGTATAGGTTTATCATACTTCAGCATTGAATCTACCTTTTTATCTAATTGTTAGTCTCTCTCTTTCTCTCAAGTTCTTCACATTTTGTCCTACTCTGCTGTGATCTCTAGAAAGGACTTGCAATTTTTTGTTGAGGTTAATAGAACCATGTTTCCTTAGTGAAAGTTATTGTGTATCCAAACTTCTATTTGCATCCTTGAATGATAGATATCTTAACTAGAAATTGTGCCCAAGCATTGTTTATGTGAAATAGCAAACTGAGAGAACCAAGAAACAATACCAACATTTTTTTTCATTTTCTTAAATCATTGATTGTGTTCTAATGCTTTGCCAGATTAAAATTTGATTGTACATGCCCCGTGTAATGCTATTTAGAAGGATAAGTATTAAATAAACTTTACAACTAAACAACAGAAGGTATGGAAAATAGTAAACATACCATTATGCACTGTAATTGCAATGGAAATACAAATTTGTTATAATCATTACCATTACATGGGTATGGGTTGCATTTGATTTCCTCTAGGCTTCACTAAAATTTTTTTAGATAAGCTTTGGCTTTAAGGAAGAAATTTCCTATTAAAATAGTAGTCCTATTGGTAAGTGCTTTGCTTATATTCCTTTTGGAGATTAATATATACTTTATGTGGATGTTTAGATTTTCTTAGGAATTTTGATTCATGGGGACTGCTTTTGTTAAGGTGGTGATGTTGTTACTGAAAGGGGAAAATGATGTTTATAAGAAGCCTAAATATGAGATAAAGAAAGGGTATTTCTTCCCCATTGTTAGGAAGCTAAAATATGCAAAATATTGATAACCTAAATTGCTTGTTACGTACCAAATATAGTGATTGATAATCTAAAGTGCTTCTTCCCAGAAATGCCAAAAGTAACTGTTGTTGCACCTGAACTTGGGACCTCTTTGCCTTGAATTGTTTAAAAACTTTGTATCTCTGAATTAATTTAGTAATAATTTTATACATTTTTTAATCCAACTTGGTTTCTTAAGATAAGTTTTTCATCTATCCTTTGTTTGCCAGTATGGAAATATCTGCTTCCTTCTAATGGTCAAGGTTTCAGTAACTACTTCTTTGCACTAACAATGTTAAAGCTGTTCTCTACATACAGGTGCTGAAGGTATTACTGTGGTAGCTGCTTCTAAAGATAGCACCCTAAAGGCTATAGACGAAGGTAATTGGAGAAAGCCAATAAGTTGTAACTCAAATGGCAAAGAAGGAAAGCAAATAAATTAAAGCAATAGGATGAACCCTTTGTGCATAATTTTTTTTTTTTTTTTTTTAGAAGTGTAAGTTTTTGTTGGCTTGGTTTCTTATTTTTATTCCATGGTCAAACATTCTTTGTATTTTTGTACCATGCTCCAAAGGTTGTAACAATTGACCAGTTAGGATTTTCTATTTAACAAAGATTCTTAGAGAAATTCTAATAAAAACTGCAAAGCACCTTGTTCAATATAAAATCATTGATAGTAAGTCCCATGTGTCTCCCATTCATGTGACCAAAATGAGGAACCACTGTTGCTTGGGCAGGTCAGTGTTGGCCAACTTACTTGCATTCTGCTAATTAGGTCTGAAATCTATAGAATAGTATACAATGAATTTTATTAGTGATGGAATTTAAGTACTTGTGTTGTCGATGTAGCACCAATTACCTTTATTATCAAGCTAATTTATAAGTTTCATATAGTAAAATTGATAACTTTAACACTTTCCTAATGAGAAATTGGTTCCTTGGATTTCACAAAAGGGCTGTTAGGATTGCAGTTGGATGGGTGTGAGCCATCATTGTAATTAGGCCAAGCTATTGAATGTTGAAATCAATTTTGGGTTTTCCTGTTGTTGGATAGCACCAACTTTGTTTTGTGTCATAGTATTATCTAGGCCACTGCATTAGAGATTTAAAGTGGTGAAATCAAGAAAAAAGTTCTGATATTATGACAACATCAAATAAGAGTAATTAGCATTCAAAAGGATGATCTCTCTCTTAAATAATCCCACTCACCCGTTGTACAAGGTAGAAGAAATCGAAACTCTGTGGAACACAGTCAATTGCTAGGCATTGAACTATTAAAAGCTTGATGAAGATTGCACAATTGGGTTTCATACTTCAATCTCTGTGTGTGTGTGTGTGAGGTGTGGAATTTGTTTTTGGACTTAGGGTGATAGTTTCATGATGTGAATGGCAGTATTTATAGGCAAAAATGTACGTGTGGACAGAATATTTGGTGCAGCATATCTTGCTATTACCATTAATTTATCACCTGTGTTGTGTGAAACCAATGCCTCTGATTAGCCTTTCACACTGGGAGTTTAGGACAAAATTATTGACTTATTTCCACAACTTCATTGGTTTTGTCTGTATTTTTGTGAAAAAAATAAATTTAATAAAATTATTATTTACTTATCATATTGAAACAACTAACTTTGACTTCTTTTTCCTTGCTACATAAAAAGTTACAGAAAACCAACCACAAAAAATAGCAACAAAAGACATTCAGACCTGTAAAATGTCCTCATTGAGAGCAGGAAAAACTTTTGCCACATTTTGTGTTTAAAAGTTGACTTTAAAAGTAATTGATTTGCCTAAATTACAAAGGCTTTATTCCACTTTTTGGAACGAATTTTTTATCTGTACAAATCGACAGAAGGCTTTATTCCACTCTTCGGAACCAATTTTGTACAAATAGATTCCAAAGATGCACATTCTTGCATCATACATTTGCCTAAACCCAGAAGCTGGTACAGATCATCAACTTGCTAGATTTATATAATTCATTACTTATTGTTGATTATGACTTGTACAATTTGCTGTATAGAGACAATCCCCGCATAGATTCTTCACCACCTGAATTTTTGTACCAGGGGGAGAGTTTAGAAGCCCAAAAGCAATAGCTTATTTCTCACTATGATATCTTGAGTAATTTCTTTCTCCTCATCTTCCATGTCTTCATGAAAAATTAAAGAATTATCAGGAACATACCCAACTAACTTCAATTCCTTGACTAACTTGTCAAGTGCCCGGCGCAAATTTGTAGAAACAGATTGCACTCCTTCCCCAGAGAAGAATTCATGTACTACATTGTTCAACTCCATTGAACTACACCCAGGTACCTTCACCACCCCCGTCTTTCATCGGTTTCCTCAAATAATTCATATCTTCCCATCTTCCAGCCCTTGCGCACAAGTTCGATAAGATCACAGTCTCCTCCATGAGAGTCATCCAGTTCAAAAATTCATCTAATCGCTCATTTTGCCAATTCTACATTGCCCTGGCTGCTACAAGCAGATACCAAGGTTTGCAAAAGTATGGGAGTGGCCTAAATTGGTAATCCATCGATGAACTTATAAGCCTCATCTAAGCGACCAGCTCGACTAAGCAAATCCACCATACATCTATAGTGCTTGATACCCAGAATAATCCCATTCTTGTCACTCATGCTATAGAAATACTCAACCTTCCCTTACTAAGCCAGTGTGGCTACAAGCCTTTAAAAGACCCAAAAATATAATCTCATCAGGTTGCACTCTCGCCCTCTTCATTTCTTCAAACAATGATATGGCTTTGGAACCATGCCCATGAGTTGCACATGCCATAACCATGGCTGACCAAGCCTGTGTATCTCTTACAGACATGTTCGTAAACTGCATCATGCCATCATCCAAGCTTCCACTCTTTGCATACATATCTTAAGAGCAGTTTTGACCTTTACATATTTACCAAACCATGTATCTTCACATACTCATGTATCCACCTCCCTAAGTCTAATGCTCCTAACAAGGCATAAGATGAAAGTATGCTGAGCAGTGTTACATCAGTAGGCTTGAGATTACTCGCTTGCAATTCGCGAAACAATGACAACGCCTCATTAGGCTGACTACTTTGAGCATATCCTGTGATTATTGCATTATAACAAACAACAGCCGCATTCACATCATTGCACTTTGTATACATATTTATCAATGTGGGACATACATATATGTTATGGTTGAGACCAAGTTTGGTAGCAAGGCAATGCAATTGTTTACTTTCTTGCAATGCCTTAGAGGTTGCACATGCCTTGAGAAGAGAAGGGAAGGTATAGTCACCAGGGACAACGCCAGAGCATAGGATATCAGAAAAGAGCAAAATGGCCTGAAGAGGGGCATTATAGTGGGAGTATCCACAGGCCATGGAGTTGAAGACTACAATGTCTGGTTGGAGAATTTGGTCGAACAATTGGTGGGCATGGTCCATAAAGGCAGCAGAAGGATGTAAAGCACAGCAACTAATGAGCTTGGTGAGGACAGTGATGTCATTTTGGAGGTGGGTAACAACGTCCATGTAATTATTGCTTACTGGACCAAGTTGTGACTATAGGGACCTTATCTACAAAGAGAAATGATATGTCCACAATATTTTTAAAATATTTTTACAACAAATCCTAAGTGGTAGGTTGTTACAGGTTGTCATTGTTGGGGCAAAAAAGTAATCTTAGTGTTGGGTTCAAATTTGAACCAACAACAACTAACCACCAATGATCTGTTGTAAAAATGTTGTGAAAATGTTGTGGACATAGCACCTCTCATCTACAAAACCAACAGGGTCATTGGCCATCTTCTTAGACAGCATTTACAGGTATATGTTAGTTCCTTCACTTCCTTGCTTTCTCACGGGCACAGTGACAATGCAAGTGTACTTAAGATCGACCAATTCAATAGATATATCCACGGTTTAAATTTCCACATCCTAAGAGCATTCACATCAGTCCGAGTATAATTGAAAAATAAGTAAATTTTATACAATTTTTCCTAAAAATGTTCATATCAGTCCATATATAATTATGTAAATTTTCAAGTTCGCTAATCATGTTACATTGACACTATTCATTTTGTATTTATTTATTTATTCTTTCATTTCGTATCTAAAAAAGGACAGGGATTTCCTGCACACAAGGTTGCAGCAGTTGCTGCATACAGGGACAACTGTCAAACAAAAAAAGAGACACGTGTGCAAGGTCATGTGCAACACACATGAGAAAACTTCTGTCAACTCTTAATGTTAATGATCTCTCTCAAGTACACGGTAACAAATCTCTCTCTCATCAAAACCCCTTCAACGCCTCTCTCTCATCCTCGAACTTCATTCTTATCAGAAACTCCAACCAAAAAACCACTGCCACATGCTTAAAGGCTGATCCCATTGACCATGTCTCCACTGTTCCCTCCCCTCAGCCAACATGAAGACCTTTTCTGGATAAAATTCTCAGCTTCAATCTCCCAAAAAAAAAAAAAAAAAAAAAATACAATCAACCAAGGGTGCTAATTCACACAATTGGTTTAATTGAGGTGTTTATTATAACTTTCTTTAAATTTTAGGATGTAAATTATAGATTAAGGATTGTTAGTAATTATCCAAAAGTCTTATAACTTAATTGATAAATTTCCATGAACAAAGTATTTGGAGGTAAAAGGGAGAAAGGGTTCACTAAATGAAATAGACTAAATTACAAATTATAGTCTCCAACTTTGATACATTTTCAATTCAGTTCTTCACGTTTAATTTTTTCTTTCATTTCTATTCTTAGAACTTTCATTATTTTTCCAGGAAAATTCTAGGTCCACAACTTTTGCCACAAGAAATTCTATAGTAGATTTTCTATAGACACAAGCATGCATAAATACAACTCATACACTCTTCAAGATTGAACCCATGATTATTGGCAAAATTGTAAGCGATTCTCAAAAATAGTGGAAGGAGATATCATTTGGTCTAAAGACCATTGGAAAGATCCTTTGCAGATTCACAAAATTAGGTTTTATGTTAACTGCAATATCATATTAACAAAGGAAATATATATATATATATATATATGACAAAACTTAAGTATGATACCTTAGGTGTTGTTCCTTAAGTTCTCCTCTTAAGATTTAGCCATGTAGCTACTTAATTAAAAAATACATTTCCATCCCATGAGAAAAAATGCACATGGTAAAATCTTAAAAGGAGAACCTAAGGAACAATATCTAAGTATTGTACCTAAGTCTTACTCATATATATATACTATCTTCTGAGCACGCGCGTGCTTAGAGGCTCTTCTATTTTTTGGGTAAGGGTTAATTTAGAGCATTTATTAAACTTTGGGATTACTACATTTTCCAATCAAAAAAAAAAAAAAAAAAAAAAAAACGTAGGGTTGATGATAGACCTCATATTCTGCTTCAAATGTAACATTTTGATGTCTTTCCATAATGGGGACTTGACTATGCATGTATCAATCATTTCTGCCTTTGTACCCTTTGGAACAACCGGAAATACTTGATGAAAATCTCCCCCTAAAATTAGCACCTTCCCACCAAAATGTAAATTAAGTTCCATAATATCTTTAAATGTTCTATCTAAAGATTCAAGTGCATGTCGATTTACCACTGGGGCTTCATCCCAAAAAATTATGGTGGCACAGCTAATAAGTTCAGCTAAGTCTGGTTGTTTTCTTATTGAGCAAGTAGATGAAGCATCGGAAGTTAAAGGAATCTTAAACCTGGAATGCGCTGTTCTTCCACCAAGGAGTAATGTTGCTACTATGCTAGATGTAGCTGTGGCAATTGCAATGTGACCGGCTTTTCTCAAGGTTGCCAATATTATGCAATACAAAAATGTTTTCCCAGTTCCTCCTGGCTCGTCGACAAAGAATATTATGCTTTCCTTATGATCAATAACTGTCATGACTGTCTCATACGCAACTCTTTGGTCATTATTCAACTTTTCAATTAAAGTGAGTTCTTCATCTACATTAGGAACAGTTAGCTCATCTTCTATAAGTCTTGGTACAGTTGAATCATTGTCACATTCTCCAGTTGAAATCAACAAATCATACTCCGTGATGTGCTTTCCATGTTGCAAGAGCAACGCCTCTAAATCATTGAGAAGTTTATTTGTATGACGTGTCTCTGTTGTAATAGATGTTGATGGGTAATCTTCTACCATATATGGGTAGAACTCATTCCACAATTCTCTTACTCCAGTTGGTAGAAAAAATACTAATATTGTTGCAAACAATTTTCTTAAAGCTAACGGCATTCGAATGTCTCTTGCCTCAAGCAGACACTATCGTATACTGTTATCATTCTTTAGTAAGTCCCTTTGTTCAGCTGCTTGCTTAAAAGTTGGGTAGGTTATCCCATTGATAGTTAATAAATCATCAAATCCCGTTGGCCCTTTGACATGATTAAGAAGAATACGCAAATTGAACTTCTCTCCATCAAATGGTGAAACAGTAAATACCCTCCCCACTACTTTTTTATAAGATCTTCTTCGTGTCCATGTTTTGTTTTTATAATCCCAACAATAATGCTCAGGAAACTCTCTATGTAGATAATTTTGTGCATCATGATCAATCATATTCATATAAAAAAATTCAGTGAGCATTGTCTTTTTACTTCGCTCCAAAACATTAGTAATAGGTTCATGTGCTCTAAAGCATACCTGTTGTCTATCTAGAAGATGAATTTGCAAACGAAAAACAGCAGGGTATATTCGATACATAGGAAAAGCAAATATTTTCCAACATGCCTCTGGAGCACATACCCATCTTGCATCAATGTACTTTGGACCTCATCATAATTTGGGCCTGGTCTAACTTCCATAGAGACACGATCTGGGCCTTTATAAACATATTTATATAAGTATTTTACACTCTTGATACTGCAACATATTTCAACATTAATATGACAATTATATTTTAGTAGTAACCAAGGATTATATGGAACAACGCAAGTGTTATCTACCATAATCCTACAATGATCATTCAATGGCATAGGATTATTAGTATCATATCGTTTGTAAACAGGATATGAGTCATTGCCTTGGTAGGTTTCTAGCGAGAAAGGCTTTGGGTATCCTTTATTACATTGCCCATTTTTCATACATGGTGATCTTGGATTCCGCAAGGACCATGTATCATATGCCTCAATACAGCTTTATGTAATTGAGGTTGTTCTTCTTTACACGGTATTTCTGATTTAACAACCCGATCGTAATCCTCTAGATTATGCAATTTATCATCTTCATTGAGAATTATAAGCATGTGTGCATGTGGTAAACCCCTTTTTTAGAACTCAAAGACCTACACAAATACAACAACTCTTCCGAGAACACCCTTAACCATGATATCATCTTTCAATTCTTCAAATTTTGATTTGAAAACTCTTGCAAGCAAATCTTGACGATCTTGTGCGGTTTGTGTAGGTAAAAGCTCATTTTGGATTTCTTCCCATCCTGGATTGCACGTCATTGTGATGAATAAATCTAGCTTTTCAAACTTTTGAACCAATGACATTGCATCTTGAAATCGTTGGATCATATCATGTGGGCTTCCCACAAATGATGGTGGTAAAATGGTTCTATATCCAACATTTCCTAAATATAAGATGAAAAGTTAGGCCATTAATAAATATTGATGCTAATTCGCCATTAATGAAGTAATGTAAATTTCAAGTGTGAAGTTTACATTACCAGTATCACACTCTCCTTTGTGGAAAGCATCTTGTAGGCCTTGGTACAGATCTGCCCTAATAGAATCTTGATTATGCTCAAACCACCTAAGCTTGTGTGTTTCAATTTTTACATAATTATCAACAATATACTATTGTGAAAGGCATCCTCCATACCAGATCATTGATAGATCATCGGCCTGAATCTTCGACAATAGTAAAATAGATTTAGGTTCAGTTATTTCATAGTGTAAGTAGCATTTTGAAGTAATAGATTGAAAATAATAAAACTGTTACCTGAAGGACATATCATAATAATCGCAACATGACACTTTATTTCTATTAGCGTCGTATGTGTTGATATCCCATCCAAGGACGGACCCAGGTAGGGGCCTAAGGGGACCCGGGCCCCACCTAGGGCCAAAAAAAAAAATTAGTAGGTAAAGTTTTTCACCAAAAAAAAAAGGACTAACTTGAAAACCAGTCAAGAGCCCATCAGCCTATGTAAGTCTAAAAAAAAAAAAAGTAAAAAAGAAAACTTGAAAACCTAGCAAAAGGAACAAACGGAACAAGTGAAACCGAAAATGAAGGAAAAGAGAAAAGAAAAGAAAAGAGAGGCAAGGTTGAGAGGTGAAACAGACACAATGAAAAAAAAAACTCATGCTGCTGTTCACCGGTTCACACCGCCGCTCACGCCTCACGCCTCATGCCGCCACCATGCCTCACGCCTCACACTGCCACCTGTTCCCATCGCATACCCACCGTCGCCATGCCCACGCGAGACCCATCTTGATTCTTGCCATTGGTTGCTCGATTTGCCTAGCCTAGCTTCATTGCTCCAGCTCAACTCACATGTATTTAATCTATCCTTTCCTAGTTTCCTTCAAAACCTAATATAATATTTGTGAATCTCAGAATCTAACAATATGTGCTTGTGGACTTGTGGTGTTTATTGATGAGTGATGAACTGAGTTGTTGATTGTGAATTGAATTTGTGCTTCTTTTTCTTCTTTTTTTGGCTTTGTGACTCTCTGTGACTCTGTGTTTATGACTCTCTCTTATATAATATTGATAAGAGAGATAAGAGAGAGAGTAGAGTTTGTAGAGATTAGAGAATATATTAGTGTAGTGTTTGACTATTTGTTCTTTGTTGACCGGTTGTTGGGCAATAATAGGGACAACTGGACAAATGACAGGAAAAAAAAAAAAGATTTTACTAATGTGTGGGGGCACACAATAGTAAAACCAATTTTGAAAAAAGTTTATTGAAAATTGACCCAATAAAACTTTTTCAAAAATAGATTTGTTAAGGGCACACATTAACTGGACCAAAAAAAAAATGGTAAAGTTAGGAAAAGTTTACATAGTGTCGGTAGTGGGATTGGGTAGGGAAAAGTTTTTGTTGCTACTGTAGAATAAAATCATAGTGTTAGTCAGGGGATTGGGTGAGTCCGTGAGTGTTAGAAATATGGAGACAAGACAAAGACAAAGAGATAAATAAAGGCAAAGACCAAAGACAAAAGACAAAAACAAATCATATAATATAGAAAATTGTCACACAAATTTAAGAAAATAACAGTGATTCACTTGCGCCTATTGTTAACTCATAATGCTAAATTAGATAAATTTATAAATTGAAAACAAGTGAGAAATACTAAATTTATAATTAAATGCATCATGCATATTATTGTTTGTGAGATAATATATATGATTTATTTTATTTGTAGATCATGAAAAAAACCAAATACAATGTTTGATTTTTTCAAAAGAAAAGATTCAAATTCTTCAGAAGTCAACGTAGAATTGCCAACAACTAATCTTGCTATTCCAATTCCAAAAAATGTGGATGTTCCAATTCTAGAAAATATTCATTCCCCAATTCCGGAAAATGTCGATGTTCTAATCCCAAAAAATATCCATTCCCCAATTCTAGATGATTGTATCTTAATAGTGTTTCGTGTGTTTTGTTTTTGTTGGTAGATGATTGTATCTTAATATACTAAGAAACAATGATTTTTGGGTATTTGTCTTGGTTGATAGTTTATTAATACTATATAGATGCGTATTTGAATTTTTTTCTTTTTGCTTATCTTTGCCCCCGCCCCCCCCCCCCCAGCTTGAAATCTTAGGTCCATCCCTGATCCCATCCATATGTTCCAAATGGAAAAAGTATTGGGTACTGTAATGGATCATAATATTCTGCCGTATTTTGAACATTGATCAAATTACCATCAAACGTTTGAACCAAAATTTCTCTGCTACTTAAACTTCCAACTTCTTCACCTCCTACAATAATAGCTGCCACTTGGGAAGCGCTGGGAAGGCAATATTGAGGTTGGTTTAGAGGTTGTTCTTTAATGAGGAGTTTACATTGATGTAAATTTGGAGTTTGAGATAGTTGACGAAATCTCTCCACAAATGGGTTATGCATGTCTAAGATCCTTTGAATAAGTCAAATAGTATCTTCATGAGCTTCTACAGATTGAGACATTTTGCATTGTATTTCATGATTGGTGTCATAGATATACAATTGTATATGCCGCACACTTAGAGGTGAATGTGGTAAAAGACTACCAATTCTATGATAGATGGCACCTTGGGAACGGAATGTATATATTCCTCAACTATTCGAGGCCACGCTTTCATCCACATGCACACCCATTGAGGTAAATGCAAACATGTTGTTGTAAAACCGTATATATTTCCTGAAATGTTTGCCTCATGGTGTTTTCTCAAAAATGAGCTCCATAAATTCAGGACAAATTGGTATGTTGGGTAAGGATATTTTTCTATCCTTGCAACACATCAGGAATGTCTCTCAATGGAACAAACGGGCATTACAAAAGCAACATGTCTTTGGTTGTGGTATTTGGTACCTAATGGTCTCTCTACCTTCTTCAAAATCTTTGGCACAATTGTATCTACCTCGCAAACAATTTGTTACATGTGCAATACTATCAAATGTGTTGTCAACACCTAATTTTAATTTTGACGAAAAAATTAGAGACAAAGAGTGTAATGATAGTTGTAAAAGAAAATATTAAAAATTATATCAAATATTATGTTGTGAAATAAGCAAAATATTAATGATGTTTCGAATATGCAGCATGTAAACAAATAATAAAATTGATAATAAT
The DNA here is from genome assembly GCA_028535905.1 of Quercus berberidifolia. NCBI lineage: Eukaryota > Viridiplantae > Streptophyta > Magnoliopsida > Fagales > Fagaceae > Quercus > Quercus berberidifolia. Next base: position 32,197,971 of record JAPQVW010000008.1, on the reverse strand, counting down.
AAACATGTAAATTGAAATAAACATTGAGTAACAAACCTTGTTCTCTGTAGCCATCCCCATGATTTTGACAATTTATATTTTCAACTTCTTCAGTTCTTTCTACATCTGCAATGTAATTATAGAAAACACTAATTTTTTTTTAAAAAAAAATCAGAATGGTGCAAATTTTATAAATATTTGACATAAAACTTGCCATCATTAACATTAGAATTTATATGACTTGGTCCAGCCTTAAAATCATTTGGCATTATAGTTGGATATATTGGAGGTAAACCTATAGTTATTATGAACATTAAGTTAGCATTGTTCTTGATATTGACATAAAACTAACATGCCTTAATATATATTTTCCCCCAAAATAATCATAGTCCAACCAATGAATATTTTTTAAAAGGTACAAAATTATGATCTCACCATTAGTTTCTTGCATAGCATTTCGCTCAATTGGCATATTTCGCGCCAAGTTACAGATGTGCATAATATGACAACTTGGTGTAGCCTCACGATTAGGTGGTATTAGTGATACACATGATGATGTTGAATTAGAATGCACAACGTCTTCATTTGAATTTGCTAGACTTCTCACTAATGTAATATCACCACCCAAAGTTTGTTGTCTTCGTCTTGCATAATTGGCACGACGTCTTGCCAATCGAATTTGTCTGCTTTTATTGTCTTCTATTTGTCTACTACGTCGATCATGATATCTTCGTAGTTCTCATTGACGTTCTATGTCATTGGTATGAGTCATAGGTGTATTTTCCGAACTCATTTCTACATTAAAATAGACAAAAAAAATAATCATGTTAGTTGCACATATTTACATATTTAGCGCAATAATTATTCCCTAGTCCAAAGAGGGTGTATTTAAACCTGTAAAAATTGGAGTAAATTATAAATGCAAGGCACTTCCCCAATGACATGTAAGAATTGTAGTAATATGTGCAATTCTAATAAAATTTTAGTAAAAGTGGAAGCATGTGCTATGTTAAAATTTTGTAGTCAAATTTGTTATATAAAAGTTTTGCAAAACAATATTGCACCTTTATTTTTGAGTTGCAATGGTCTGACACTAAAAATATGTAAACATAATATTTTAGCCATAATATAAATTTTTTTTTTAAATAATAGCTGAATTGGTTGAAATTTCCCTACCCCAGCTATTGAAGGATATTATTTTTTTTTATTTTTTTTTTTGTATAGAAAAGGCTTCATGTTAATCATTGGTTGAAAGGTCTTAGGATTTTATGTATTTAGAACTCTAATTTGTATTGTTGGCAAACCATGATCAAAATAGTGTGTTTAGAAGTGTTTTAGTCTAGCTCAAAGTTGTGCATTTATGTAAAGTGTGAATCGAGTTCAAGCAGGAAAGCATTGTACCTTTCGGCCTGGCTCGATCGATCGAAAGACAGGCTCGATCGATCGAAGCTCGGGCAGAATGATTTTCTACAAATTTTTTCCAACTCAGCCCTAAGTGTTTTAAAACGTTTTTAGGGTTTCTTATTTGTCCTAAGTATAAAAGGAAAACCCTAGCCATGTTTTAGTGTTGCTCATAATTGCGGTTTGTGTAAATCTCTTGTGAGATCTAGAGGAGCTTTCCTTTACACAAACTTAGGGTTTTCAAGGAGAAGATTTATCTACACCTTGATGATCAATTCAGTTGTTGCCATTGAAGTTTAAAGAAACACAAGTAGGTGTGCTTGTATCTGGTGGTGAATCCAAGAAAGAAGGAGTCTGTGGATTCGGAGCTTGCACGTGGTCATGTTAGTAAGTTCTACTGGTTGGTAGCAATAAGAAGTCGAGCGTGGGGGCATGTAAGTCTTATTGTATGAACTTCAATTCTTTTAAGATAATGGATTCAAGTTTACCTTGAGGATAGTTAGGTCAAATCCTCCCCAGGTTTTTATCGATTTGGTTTCCTGGGTGATCATATCTTGTGTTATTTATTTTCCGCTACTTTGCATGATTTGATCTTTGATATTGTGATAACCTAGACTTGTTTAATTGGACTAAGTAACAACTTGGCTAATTATCTAGGTTAAATTAATTATTTTAAGGGGTCTAAAAACTATCAAGTGGTATCAGAGCGGGTAGCTCTTTTGTTGATCCTTTGATCACTGAGTTGATCCTCGACCCTTGTTGTCATGGAACATGAACACTCTATAGTTATTCCTCCTCACTTTGATGGGAATAATTATGCTTATTGGAAAGTAAGGATGAAAGCATTCCTGAAATCCATTGATGAGAGAGTGTGGAACTCCGTTGAATACGGATGGGAGAAGCCCACTACTCCTGTTAGTGAATGGGAAACTTCTAAAAAAGAAGCAGCTGCGTTTAATAGCAAGGTTATGAATGCGATCTTTAACGCTGTTTCTGTGGAGGAATTTAAGCGAATCTCTAATGTTGAGGTTACTTATACTGCTTGGAATATCCTCCAGACTGTGCATGAAGGCACAAAGGCTATTAAAATCAATAAATTGTAGCAATTGACTTCTAAATATGAAAATATTAGGATGTCTGATGATGAATCTTTTGATGAATTCTATGCTAAATTGAATGATATTGTTAATTCTGCTTTTAACTTGGGTGAAATCTATGATCAACCTAAAATTGTTAGGAAGATTCTTGGATCTTTAACTGAAAACTTTAGACCCAAGGTGACTGCCATTACTGAAAGTAAGGATGTGGACTCCATCCCTGTTGATGAACTTGTAGGATCTCTTCAATCTTATAAATTGGATCTACCCAAAACTATCAAATCCAAATCAATGGCTCTTAAGTCAGTTGATGATGTTGAAGGTGGTGGATTTGGTGATGAGCTTTCTGCTATAGAGATTGCCTACCTTGCCAAGAACTTTAGAAACTTTATCAGGAATAGTAATAGAAAGGCAAGAGGCACAAACACTGCTGAACCTAGAAACTTTAGGAAGCATGATCCCACTAAGGTTAACAATAATGATAAACCTAGAGAAAAAGTAGGTCAATCTTTCAATAATTCCTTGGGCTCTCAGTGTTTTGGATGTCAAGGGTATGGACACATGAAATCTGAATGTCCTACCTATTTGAAGTCTAAGGGTAAGGCTATGACTGTAACCCTTAGTGATGGTGTAGTGTTTGATAATGAGTCTGATTGTGATGAGGATGGAAATTTCATTGCTTTCACCGCTACTGCTATAGTTGATAAGAGCATATCTGTTGAAGAGAACCCTTCTGATGGGGAACTCTTTGAAGATGCAGATCTTCAAGAGGCCTATAATAAACTTTGCAAAGTTGCTGCAAATGATGCTATGAATGTTGAACTTGGCCTGAAGAAAATTGAATCTCTTGAACTTGAAAAGAAGAATTTGCTTGTTAAACTGTTTGATGCTAATGAACTTTTGAACAATATGAAAACTGAAAATATGCTTTTGCTTAATAAAGTTAAATCTTTGGAACTTGATTTATTTGTTGCTAGATCTGCTAGTTCTAAACTTGAACAAATGCTGAGTGTTCAAAAGTCTTCTTTTGACAAAACTGGATTAGGTTATGTTGAAAGCATCTCTGTGTCTGCTCCCCATTCCACAAAGTTTGTTCCTTCATCTTCTTCTTTTGAACCTTCTATAAGTGAGATAGTGAGTGAAACTGTCAAACCCCTGTGAGTGAGGTTGTTAAACCCTTAGAAGGTTCATCATCTAGGAAGATTATGGTTGATCTGAAAGAGTCTAAGTCTAAGAAGCCTACCCTATCTAAGGACAAGACACATGATAAGCCTGCATGGGTTTGTCACTTTTGTGGAAAGTCTGGACACATTTGTCCAAACTGTTACAAGCTGCAAGCTGCAAAGAGAGCAAACAAACCAAAAGTACCTGTGTCTCAAGCACAAGATCCTATGGTACTTATTGGTGAATTGATAAAGGATTTAAACCTTTATTCCAATCTTGGATTTGGTAATCATTCTCATGTGAATAAGAACTCCAATGCTCATGGTGTATCTAAAAGGTTTTGGATGCAAAAGACTCGAACTAGCTGAGTCTTTCTGACATGGTTCTTGTGCTTTATTGCTCTACCCTTTGTGACCATTGTTCTTTGGTTTTGTTTTTGTTTTTTGTTTTCTAGAATTTGCATTTCATAACATTCATGCATTTCATTCTAGGTGTTTTTTTTTTAAATAATAAAAAAAAAAAAAAGGAAAAAGGAAGCAAATTTTGTTTTGTGCTATTCTTCTTGGTTTTTGAGAACAAGGTTGGTCAATTTATTTTCACATAACATGTCTTTTGTACCTTGTTTAGCTTTGATGAGTTTACTTATTGCACTTTACTAGTTGAAGTTTTGTAGTGCATGTTGTGTGGGAAAGATGTTTATGGTTTTTGATTACTCTGTCTTAATCTTGAAGTCATATGTTTTTGAATGTTGGACTTGAACTTTTAGAGAAAGGCATAAATAACCATCTCACCACTGTTCACTAGCCAATCATGAATACCTTAGTGCATATCATAAGATTTTGTGCTCGAGAAAGTGTAACACATACACAAAAAGAACATAAGGTGAAGCCTCGGTTTAAATTGCTTAATTCTTAAAATCAAAATTGGTGTGTACTATTAGGCTTGATGCCAAACTCACATGACTTAAAATTGGTATGTATATTATGAGGCATAAATACAAGAAACTTACATGATTGCAAGCTTATGATCTAGGAGATGTGAGAGTTATATGATGTAACTCTTTAGGTGATAGTCTCTTTTAAATTCTTTGTGATGAATTTTGTAGACTTTGTAATTAATTGCTATTCACATATCACCTCACATGTATCTCAAGCTTTTGCTAGTTGCACACACTACACGAGTTACTCTTTGCTAAACTTTGTACATGTTATTGTGTGTGTTTATGGTCTGACCAACCAAGTTTTACAAATACTTAGATTTTTGTGTAAAATTAATTTGTTGCTTGAAAATTTGTGGAGAATGCAAGAAATTATTTTTTGGGGAATTTGGGCTTAAAATTCTTGTTTTTGAAAATCATTTCATCTCATGTTCATGCATTCTTGTTCTTAAATTTCAATGCTTTGAGTTGATTCTAAGTGTCTTTTTCAAAAAACTGTGTTTTTCCTCAAATTTGGTGAGCCTCTGCCCATTTCGATTGATCCATTCTGTTTTTCGATTGATCGAAATTTTTTAAATATGTTTGAGAGAGTCTCTGTCTGTTTCGATTGATCGAAATTGATTTTCGATCGATCGAACTTGTTTCAAATTGTTTAAATAGAGTCTCTGTCTATTTCGATCGATCGAGGCTGTTTTTCGATTGATCGAAACTCATGAAACATGTTTTTTAAAAAAGTCAGATTGGACTTTTCAAAGGCACTTTTTCAAAAAGTTTTTCAAACTTTCCTCTCTCTCCAACTTGGCTAAGGCTCCACCAACGATTTTTTGTCATTTTCCTCCAAGATTTTTGCAAGGTTTTTGTCCTTAAAGGCTGAAAGTCTCTTTTGCCCTTCCTTTTGCATTTTATTTTTTGTTTTCATGCATTTTTCATGCATTGTTGTGGGTATTTTCGGCACTTTCTATATATTGGGGTTTTTGATGATTCAAACCTGTTTTGGTGAAATTGATCAATGGGTTTTTGTTCTAGGATGCTATAATGATTATTCTTGTAGTTTAATTTGATCAATTTTGTGGTTTTTGAAAAATTGAAAATTCTAGGGTTTGAAATTGTTCCGAATTGGGGTTTTTGTCTAATTGGGTTAAATTGATGTATTTGGTCATTATTTTTTGAATTCTCTCATGTGTGATGATCAATTCGTCAATATTTTTCGAATTGATCAAGTAGTTTTCCAAATTTTGGGGTTTTTGTGTTAATAACTCAATGTTCAAACCAATTTTGTGAATTTGAACTTTTTGGACTTAATTCACTGCATTAGAACATGCATCATACCATTTAAATTTGTCGTGCATCATATAGATTTTTATTCTATATTTTTTTTGTGCTATCTTGCAGTCTGCCTTGGTTTTGTCTTTTGTCTTTTTGTTCTTTTGCTCTGTGTTTTGATCCTTATCTTAGCACTATGCCTAGGAAAACTAGAGCCAATAGGACCCCTTCCACTTCCTCTGTGTCTCCCTCTAGGGTTGAAGAGTTTAGGAATGATAAGTGCAGAGAGGCCTTTGAGACTTTGAATCGTAAGCGTAAGATTTGGGCTAAGCAAGCTATTGTCTTAGATGAGCTTGATCCAGCCATTAGGGCCAATTTTGAGTCTAGAGGTTGGTTGCCTCTCTTAGAGATAGATCATTCACCCCTGACCACCCTAATTAGAGAGTTCTTCTCGAACCTCTCTTGCCACGTCTATGATTCCAACACCCTTGTTAGGAGTTGGATATGAGGTGTTGAGTTCACTTTTACCCCTCGAGTAGTGGCTGAGGCTCTTGGGGTTCCGGTTGTTCGGGAGCCTGACTATCCCTATGATGAGTCACCCTCATTAGATATAGTCATGTCATACATCACTGGGTCATCTATCCAGTGGGGTTCTGATCCTCAAATCACGTCTGCTGAGCTTATCGAGACTGCCTATCTTTTCTTTAGGATAGCGTGTCATTCGTTGTGGCCTATTTCTCACTTCTACACCATCCCTCTAGAACGATGTGTGTTTTGGTATGCCTTTGTTTCTAGAGCGTCTATCAGTTTTCCTCACTTGTTTCTTCATTCTTTGAATGAGGTTCATAGAAGTTCTGCTGTAGGGCATGTGCTTATTCATCCTATTTTCATTCATAGGATTTTGCTCTTTTTAGGTCTAGATGGTTTCCCGTCTAGTGAGCCTGTGCATGTTGTTGCTCCCATAGGTGCCACTTTTCTTCGACAGAGGGCTGCTCACTTGAGAGTTGCTCCTTCACGTCCTAGCAATGCGTCATCTAGTGGTGTTCCCCCTCCTCCCTCTTCTACAGGTACTGATGCTACTGAGACATCGGGTGCTGCTGTTGCTGATGCTGATGTTCCTCCACCACCTGCTTCGGATGATTTAGACATTCGTCGCACGTTGGATCATGTCTTGACCGTTCAGGTGGCTTATGGACAGATTTTGGTGGACATGCTCGATGAGATCCGTGCCTTACGTGTGGAGTTGGTGCAGTTTAGACCACCTCCCTTTTGATGATGGAGATTTTGTTTGCCCTTTGGTATTCCATCACAAAAAGGGGGAGTACTTTGTAGAGTTTTTGCTTTCAGGGAGAGTTTATTTATTTTGGTTGGAGCTTGTGGAGTTTAGATTGTATCTAGGTGCTTCACTTTGTACTTTACTTTTTTAGCACTTGCCATGTTTTTTGATGGGATATTCATGTTAGGGGGAGTTTTATGTTTTGTTGGAACTTTATCTGTTTCTTGTTTCAAACTATTTATTGATTTATATTTATGAGTTATTCATTGATATATGTCTTTATTGTGTGTTGTTTGAAATCAAGAATTTAATTTGTTTACTTGTATTGTTTCCACACATGCGGTTATGCATTTTGTTTAAGTGTTTTAGGAAATATACAAGTTGATTCAATTGAGCTGCTGTCTACACTTGCAACTGATGGATAGTAGTTAGGATTGAATTTGTTTTATGAGCATTATTTTGTAAAGGGATTTTTATTTTGTAAACTTTGAGCTTCTAGTTGTGTTTTGTCACGGATTGCCAAAGGGAGAGTTTGTTAGGTTCTAAAGTCTTAGGATTTTATGTATTTAGAACTCTGATTTGTATTGTTGGCAAATCATGATTAAAACAATGTGTTTAGAAGTGTTTTAGTCTAACTCAAAGTTGTGCATTTATGTAAAGTTGGAATCGAGTTAAAGCAAGAAAGCATTATGCCTTTTGACCTGGCTCGATCGATCGAAAGACAGGCTTGATCGATCGAAGCTCGGGCAGAATGATTTTCTGCAGATTTTTTCCAACTCAGCCCTAAGTGTTTTAAAACATTTTTAGGGTTTCTTATTTGTCCTAAGTATAAAAAGCAAACTCTAGCCGCGTTTTAGTGTTGTTCATAATTGAGGTTTGTGTAAATCTCTTGTGAGATTTAGAGGAGCTTTCCTTTACACAAACTTAGGGTTTTCAAGGAGAAGATTTATCTACACCTTGATGATCAATTTAGATGCTGCCATTGAAGTTTAAAGAAACACAAGCAGGTGTGCTTGTATCTGGTGGTGAATCCAAGAAAGAAGGAGTCCATGGATTCGGAACTTGCACGTGGTCATGTCAGTAAGTTCTACTCGTTGGTAGCAATAAGAAGTCGAGCATAGGGGCTTGTAAGTCTTATTGTATGAACTTTGATTCTTTTAAGATAGTGGATTCAAGTTTACCTTGAGCATAGTTAGGTCAAATCCTCCCCAAGTTTTTACCGGTTTGATTTCCTTGGTGATCATATCTTGTGTTATTTATTTTCCACTGTTTTGCATGATTTAATTTTTGATATTGTGATAACCTAGACTTGTTTAATTGGACTAAGTAACAACTTGGCTAATTGTCTAGGTTAAATCAATTGTTTTAAGGGGTCTAAAAACTATCAGAGTTGCAATGGTCTGACACTAAAAATATGTAAACATAATATTTTCGCCATAATATAATTTTTTTTTTTAAATAATAGCTGAATTGGTTGAAATTTCCCTACCTCAGCTATTGAACGATATTATTATTTTTATTATTATTATTATTATTTTTTTGTATAGAAAAGGCTTCATGTTAATAATTGGTTGAAAATCTATAAAGCGTACGTAGTTTTTATTTTTTCCTCTTTTCTTTAAATACATAAGTATAAAATCATGGAAAAAATTAGTTCTAAGTAATATCTAAATAATAGGCAAAATTTTAGGAATAAAAATACTGAAAACATTTAAAAAAAAAATTAAATGTAAAACAGTGCTGGCATATTATTAAAATACATAAAACATCGGGATTTTTTTTTTTTTTTGCTTGAAGTTGTAAAAAAAATAGGAAACCAACGTTGAAGGACTCACCACCCTAAAAAAAAAAAAAACGTTGATGCAAATTTATTAACTAAGAACACGTAACACTTGATGCAAATTCAAAAGGCATGGTTTGTTTGGAGTCTTTTTGTCTTTTGGTAAGTTATTTTGGATTAGATTAAATTTTACCAAATTTTAAAATTTAAAATGAAGTAACATTTTAAACTATCAAATATAAGATATATTTAAGGGTGTAAGTTTTTACCCCTAAAAGTTAGACTATTATTTATTTAGAAGCAATTTTCAGCACAATTTCAAAATTTTATCCTTAAAGATAAGTTCTGTAGTATCATTCTTGCTTTAGTATCTAAATAATAGGCAAAATTTTAGGAATAAAAATACTTAAAACAATTTTTTTTAAAAAAATTTAAACGTAAAACAGTGCTGGCATATTATTAAAATACCTAAAACATAGGGATTTTTTTTTTTTCATTTTTTGCTTGAAGTTGCAAAAAAATAGGAAACTAACGTTGATGGATTTTTTTTTGCTTGAAGTTGCAAAAAAAAAGAGGATACCAACGTTAAAGGACTCACCACCCTCAAAAAAACAAAAAAAAAAAGATGTTGATGCAAATTTATTAATTGAGGACATGTAACACTTGATGCAAATTCAAAAGGCATGGTTTGTTTGGAGTCTTTTTGTCTTTCGGTAAGTTATTTTGGATCAGAATAAATTTTACCAATTTTTAAAATTTTAAATGAAGTAACATTTTAAACTATCAAATATAAGATATATTTAAGGGTGTAGGTTTTTACCCCTAAAAGTTAGTCTATTATTTAGAAGCAATTTTCACCACAATTTAAAAATTTTATCTTTAAAGATAAGTTCTCCAGTATCATTCTTGTTTTAGCAAATTTGCCTATATAACAATTGCTTACAAAATCATCAAATGTGCAATGAAAGGCACAAAAAAGGACAATATTCAGTTTCATAACGTAGGATATTTACAAAAAAAAAGTTTTTTAACAACTACTTGATAGATTGACTACCACTTCGCTCACCACATCCAATGTGTTTGCTATACAATCTAACCAAATTGTTGATACATCAACCTAAAAAAAATAGAGAGTAAGGCTTAAATGTAAGAAAAACAACAAACAAAAATAATAAGAGGAAGAGAGGGCACCACTTAGAACACATACAATAAAATAATGAGTCAAACCTGATAACCACACACACACAAAAAAAAAGAAAAAAGAAAAGAAAAGAAAATACAAATCAATATATATCATTCCTATTCTTTAAAAAATAGTCATTAATTAGTGAAAATACTTAAACACCCATCAAACTAACCAAAAAAGAAAAAAGAAAAAAAAGAAGATAAGATAATGATATGGAAAGGATAATGATAAGAAAGTGTAGTCCTTTTAGAATGTAAATCATGATAAAATAATAAGTTTTTGTTGGAGATAAAAAAAAAACCCTATTTTAAAAATTAAGCAATAATTATCCTAGCATTTGAGATTGAGAACCAAATATGATTTTATTCCAGAAACAAAACCTAGAAACAAAAGCTCAAAAAAAAAATAAAAAAAAAAATAAAACCTCAAGCTTTCATAGCTGTCACGCACAACATCAGACTTGCAAACCGTAACAATTAAAGCTAAGGTGAAAAATGCAAGCTTTAGAGTTAAAAATGAACCAAAACTATAAAAAAAAAAAAAGAAAAAAGAAAAAAAAAACTCATGCTTTCACAGCTGTCGCCCAAAATCAGACTTGCAAACCATAACAATTTAAGGTAAGGTGAAAAATGCTACATTTAGAGTTAAAAATGAACCTGTTTCGATGTGGCCCTAAGGGAAATAGAAGAGACGTTCGTTTTGAGCTTTAATAAAAAAAAAAAAAATATATATGGTAGCATTATCGTGATCTTTCTTCTCTCTGCACCAAACATATATATGACGATCACTATGAAGGTTAGGTTATGCATCAACAATTTGGCAGCCAAACTCAAACAACAACAAAAAGGAGGAAAACAAAAGTGCACAAAACTAAGTCAGAAATGCATAATAAGGGAAATAAAATATAAAAAAACCACCGACACAACACAATCACAACAATTAAAGTCTCAATTAATTTGGCAACATAGAAACCCGTGGTCAAAAGCCTTATGAACACACAACCTACAATTTTCCAACTTTAAATTGCGACCCCTCCAAAACCAAGAGGCCTGTAAAACAATAGATCAGAAAATATCCAGTAAGTTTTGAAATAATAATAAGCAAAACATGACCAAATAGAGAGAGAAATTGAAGTGAGAAAAGTAGAAATAAAAAAGTGAGATCAGAGAGAGAGCGAGGGCAGAAATTTGATCTAAGAAAGAGGTTACCTCAAATCTATCTGCTGTTGTTGTTGTTTGTAGTAAAATTTGAAGCAAAGAGGTTGGTGAAAGGAGTTTGAAAACAAAGAATTGAGAGAATTGAAGAAGATGCAATTTGAGTTTGAAAACCAATGTGAGTGTACTGGGAGTGTGTTCCTATTTTGTAGATAGTGTTTTATGTGGAAGTTAAAGAAGCATTTTTACCAAGTTTGGCCTTACTTAAACATAGGTTGTAGAGGTATTTTGGAACAAAAAAAAAATCCGGTTCAAACAGGGGCAGCTCCTTAAATAGTAACTAGTGCTCAGAGGCTCTTCTATTTTTTGGGGAAAAAGTTAATAATTTGCATCTATTATAATTTGAGATTATTACATTTTTCATTCACAAAAAAACCTAAGAGTGATAAAAAATTATTTCACCTGCAAACGCATAATACTCATCACACCCCTAGGTTTTTTTGTGATTGAAAAATGTAATAATCTCAAATTATAACAGATGCAAATTATTAACTTTTTCCCCAAAAAATAAAATAGCCTCTAAGCACGTGCGTGAGCGGGTGCTCAGAGGCTAGTTATTAGTACTTATCTTTAATCCTAACATTTTGCCACTTACTACACATCTATAAAAAAACAAAGTACAAAATTTTAATCGTTTTTATTTATTTTTGTTATGGTAAAAGGCTGCCATTTTTTTGTGCTAGTATTTTTTTTTCTCTTTTATTTTTGTTATATGAAAAGCATCTAAGATCCATGTTTGTTTTTGTGTGGGTGTTGTTGTAGATGTGTTTTTTTTTTTTTAATAATTTTATTTTATTTAAAATGTAGTGTTTAAACGTAAAATTTAGCCATGTACTACAAATCCGTAACAAAAATTTAAAAAGTGCTTAAATTTAAAATTCAACAACTATACATTTTTATTTTATTTTTTACGATAAAAGGCTGACATTTTCAATTGGTGGTTTTTTTTTTTTTTTTTTTAAATTTTATTTATGACAGTTATCATTTTTTGTTTAATCCTAAAATGTAGTTTTTAAATCCTAAAATTTAGCCAGTTACTTAGATTTAAAATTTTGCAACTATTTTTTTTTAATATGCGATCAAAGGCTCATTGGTCTTTTTTTTTTTTTTTTTTTTTTTTTTTTTTTTTTTTTTGGTGTTAAAGGAAATGCTCAACAATTATCAATTTTTTTTAATCCATAAATTTTTAGTTTTTTAATCTTAAAAGTTAGCCACTTACTACACATATAACAATAGTTAAAAAGAGCTTAAATTTAAAATTTATCAACTACATTTAAAACCAAGAAAAGGTCCGTAACGTTTTTGATACCGTAGTAAATTAATACTTATAAAAAAAAATGTAAACTGAATTTCACATAGAATTATACAAAAGATAAATATATTTTCTGTTACAAAAGGAATTTTTTTACAATAATTTCTTAAATAACAACCACTTCATTTATGTGAGGTTGAATCATATAATAATTTTTATAAATTCTCTCACCTAAACTTATCTAATATTCCATTCCAATACCTCCTCAATGTTGATGTTCCATTCCAATGCCTTCTCAATGCAATCCAATAAATTTGTGCATACATCAACCGAAGAAAAATAAAAGAATTAATGTTAAACCAAGTATTTTAAAAAAACAAAAAAAAAAAAAAAAAACTTTAACCAACAAACCAAGTACCTAGCGTGCGTGTTATTAAAGAGTTTATTATAAATTCACTCTTTTTCTATCAACTTAATGTGCGTGTCATTAATGTGCATTTGAGTATTCCATATATTGGGTATGTGATTTAAAACTAAAAAAACAATTCAAAGGCAAAACAAATACAAAGTGTCTATAATTCATTTTGATTCAGGTTTTTGGAAGAATTTACCAGAGAAAGTAGTGATGGTCCTAGTAAAAAATTATCCACCATCAATGATTCTAAGATACTTTATTAGAGTTTGTGTTTGATTAGGAAAGCAAGTAGCAACGTAATCTCTATTTAAAAAAAAAAAAAAAAAAAAAAAAAAAAAAAAAAAAAAAAAAAAAACAACAACAACAACAACCAAACAAACAAACAAACCTAGTAGCGTAAAGTAATCCCCTCAAAAGGAAAAAAAAAAAACAAAAAAAGAGTTTGTGTTTGATTGCAAGCCAAAACAAAGAGAAAGAGTTCTTACCAATATTCTTTCTCAAATAGTCAGTTAAAGCAAAAACCCTATTTTTTGAAAATTTTAAGTCAGCCCCGGGTAATAAGCAATTGTCAAACACCCTTGAATTCCTAATCACATTCATCCGAAAGTAAGTACCCCTTAAACTATGAATACATGACAACCATATTTAAACAAAACACAGGAATATAAGAAACGTGGTTATTATAACTAGCCTCTAAGCACGTGCTCACGCACGCGCTCAGAGGCTCTTCAATTTTTTTGTATAAGTTAATAATTTGCATTTATTATAATTTAGAGCATTTATTATAATTAGGGATTACTACATTTTTCAATCACAAAAAAAAACCTAGGGGTGTGATGAGTATTATGTATGGTGAAATAATTTTTTCATCACAACCCTAGGTTTTTTTTTGTGATTGGAAAATGTAGTAATCCCTAATTATAATAAATGCTCTAAATTATAATGAATGAAAATTATTAACTTATACCAAAAAATTGAAGAGCCTCGCACGTGCTCAGAGGCTAGTTATTGTTTATCATTATGCTAAGACACAAACTTTTTACATTAAAAAAAAAAGGACAATTGTAAAGCTTAAATAAGAGGGTTAGACATGTAAACGTACTAATTTAAAAAGTCCTAAATTTTAGGTAAGTTTGAAAAAATATTGCCTACAAAATAGGAACTGTCTCACTAACCCACTTATTCTAACACACGTTTCTAATATTTTATTCTTAAAAAAAAAAAAAAAAAAACTCACGTTCAATTAAAAAAAACACACACACACACACACACACACAAAACTAAATAGAGATTAAGAGCAGTTTAGGTATTAAGTGCTAATAGGGTTATACATGTAAAATTACTAATTTAAAACTGCTAAATTTGTACAAAGTACCCTCAAATTCAACTGTTTAGGAAGTGTAAACATGGTTAAACATGTAAAATTAATAATTTAGAACTCCTAAATTGAGATAAATTTGAAAAAACTGTTTCTTCTATCCATGTTTAAATTTTAAACCTTTTTAAAAAAAATTCATAATTTTTAAATAGATAATTTTTTAAAATTTTATTCTCTCTATCATGCATCTCTTAGATCCTCACGTTCTATCAACTCCTTAAAATTAGGCTAAAAATTTTTAGCACTCATCCAGACATCTCTAAAATGCTCTCCATGTCTAACCATTAAGCAGTATCCACCTCAAAAAGTTTTAAGTGTTTAACCGGTTTCTATTGCTTTATCCTTTCCCAAAGAAATCACTAATTTCTATATCATCCATACTTTCTCTCTCTTCTCCTCCTAAATGAAATTGAAAATAAAAAACACAATCCTCTTACATGTTATTAAAGATAATAGTATAAGTTTGTTAGAGTTTGTGTTTGATTTAAATTTTGATGAGATTATTTTTTCTGAAAATCCTATTAAAATTGTTTAGAATAAAGATAAAGATTCTTTAGAATTTAACTCTATCATGAACTCTTTAAAATCTTATCACCACATCATCAACTATTTAAATAAATAACTAATGGAGATCTAAAAAAAAGAAAAAAAAAAAGAGTTGATGTGTCAAAATAACTGATGGAGATCTAAAAAAAGAAAAGAAAAAAAAGAAAAAGAAAAAAAAGGGAGTTAACATGATACATAAAAAAATAAAAGAAAAAGAAAAAGAAAAAGTAGAACTCAAGGTTGCTACATACCTAAATAAAAAAATTTAACGCCAAAAACATATACAATGATGGTAAAAAAAAACTAAAAAAATTTAACGCCAAAAACATATACAATGATGGTATTAAAAAAAAAAAAAGAAGTGAGGAAGGAAATTAAAGAAAACGAAAATTGACATTGTTCAATTGCAGCAAGAAACCCAAAAATCGTGAGCCAAAAAAAGAAAGTAACCCAGAATGTACTAGAATATATGGTTGCGCTTTATTTTCTTTTTCCTTGTTTTCAAAGTTGGGTACTTTTGAAGTTTGAACATTGAAACTTGAAACCAATTGCTGGGATTATGATAACTATTTTTGACAGTTTTTAGACCCCTTAAACAATTGATTTAACCAAGGTAATTAGCCAAGTTGTTACTTAGTCCAATTAAACAAGTCTAGGTTATCACAATAACAAGATCAAATCATGCAAAGCAGTGGAAAATAAATAACACAAGATATGATCACCCAGAAAACCAAACCGGTAAAAACCTGGGGAGGATTTGACCTAACTATCCTCAAGGTAAACTTGAATCCACTATCTTGAAAGAATCGAAATTCATACAATAAGACTTACAAGCCCCCACGCTCGACTTCTTATTGCTACCAACCAGTAGAACTTACTGACATGACCACGTGCAAGCTCCGAATCCACGGACTCCTTCTTTCTTGGATTCCCACCAGCTACAAGCACACCCGCTTGTGTATTCTTTAAGCTTCAATGGCAGCAACTGAATTGATCATCAAGGTGTAGAAAATATCTTCTCCTTGAAAACCCTAAGTTTGTGTAAAGGAAAGCTCCTCTAGATCTTACAAGAGATTTACACAAATCGCAAATATGAGCAACACTAAAACGTGGCTAGGGTTTGCCTTTTATACTTAAGACAAATAAGAAACCCTAAAAACATTTTAAAATAAATAAGGCTGAGTTGGACGAATCTGCAGAAAAGCAATCTACCCAAGCTTCGATCGGTCGAGCCTAAGCTTCGATCGATCGAGCCAGGCCGAAAGCCACAGTGCTTCTGCTTTAAACTCGATTCCAACTTTACATTGACACACAACTTTGAGCTAGCTTTAAGCACTTCTAAACACATTGTTTTGATCATGGTTTGCCAACAATACACATTAGAGTTCTAAATACATAAAATCCTAAGCTTTAGAACCTAACAATTTTTATTTCAATTCAAAATTTTTAAATAAAATGTAAACAAAGGCTACTAAAGGAGGTAAGGGAAGCCATACTGTTTAACTATTCACGAATGATTTTGAATGCCTCTTTTGTAGCATAAAGCAGTCCTGTCTTTGGATTACAATACCTACAACATGAAATTACAATTCATTAAGAAGTATAGTGGTAGAATATGTGAAGGAGCCATTCATTTCAAAATTACATTAAAAAAAAAAAGAAAAAAAAAAAGAGAGTTAACGTGATACCCATAAAAAAGAAAAAAAAAAAAAGTAGAACTCAAAGAAAGTCAATCATAAACAAAAGAAAAGAAAACAAAGAATAAATTACAAAAGATAGAACCTGAAAATTTGTTGGAGCCTTTGACAGTAAATATCTTTAATCTAAAGAAAAAGAAAGAAGAATGTAGAACTAAACTAAATTTATTCAATTTGAAGAAGAATGAGAGATAGAAAGTGAGATAAAAATTTCAAAGCGTACGTGAATTTGTGGATCTTAAAGTGTAAGAGTTTTAATTTATATATTTATCCCTGGTAGTTAAAAACTTGTAAGTGGATATGATGAGGGTATTTTAGGCATAAAAAATGAGGAATCCAAATAGGGGAAGCCCCTTAAATAGTAGTATAGATTATAATATATATATATATATATATATAAAGAGGAACCGTGAGAGTGTAGCAGGATAAGAACTCATATTTGAACAAAACACATGAATATAAAAAACGTAGTTTTAAAAAAATTTAAAAAGAGGAATATAAGAAACGTGAGAGTGTAATAGGAATATAAGAAAACCCGTGAGTGTAATAGGAATATAAAAAAACGTTAGTGTTATTATTATTAATTTTTTTAAGACAAAATAATGGTATAGAAAGGATAATGATAACAAAGCAAGGAAACGAAATATAAACCAAATACAGGAAAGTAATTAGTGAATGGATGAAAAATACTTACATTTTTGTTGTTGACTACACATCCACTATGTAAGTCTCATAGTTGTTGAGTTTAATTAATATGCTGTAAACAACAAAATCCAAAAAAAGCTATAGAACAATGGTATTAAAAAGAAATTGGTGACAGAGATTTGAAAAACATAAAAGCTTAAATTATCTAATTTGAATGGAAAGAAAATGATGAGTAAATACCTTTTTAAGTGGCTTCCTCTAGCATGTAGTCACCTATTACTATTGTTCCTCTTAGTATAAAAAGTAAAGACTTGAGGATGGAGATGGGAGTATTTTCTTTTTTATGGAAGAGATGAGAAGTAATTTGATAACATTATAACTGTTAGAGAGATTTAAATTTGTTAGGTAGCAGTTTGGAGTTGTGTATGTGACTAAAATATGGGTGTACGACTTTTTCTTTTAAATAATAGTAATAAACTATTTAAAAAAAAAAGTGGGTTAGTGGGCATTTACGCGTGTTAGTTTTTTTTTATAGGTACATGTTTTATTTATTTATTTATTTTTTTAACTATCAGTATGTGGGGTGTTTTTTTCCTTTTAAATAATAATAAAGTATTTTTTTAAAAAAAAAAACAATAAAAGTGGGTTAGTGGGAGATTGTTTCTATTTTGTAGGCAATAAATTTTAGTGCAAGTTAGACATATATTTTACCAAATTATTCTTTAGTTTTATCTATACTTAAACGTAGAGAAATAGGGGTATTTTAGAACAAAAAAATCCAATCCAAACAGATGCAGGGCAAAAATGGCCCATTAGCATTAATTTTTGAAATATTTAGCAACAGAGCACTGTTTCGGAAATAATTAGGGAAATACCACTTTTTCCGAAAACGCCGCTATAGGGCCCGAAAACGTCACTATAGGGCTTAAAAAACGCCACTATAGGGCCCCTTGAACCTGTTATGGGGACTTATAAAAAAAATTTTGCAGGAAAACGCCGCTATAGGGCCCAAAAACGTCACTATAGGGCTTAAAAACGCCACTATAGGGCCCCTTGAAACTGTTATGGGACTTACAAAAAAATTTTGCAGGAAAACGCCGCTATAGGGCCCAAAAACGTCACTATAGGGCTTAAAAACGCCACTATAGGGCCCCTTGAACCTGTTATGGGACTTATAAAAAAAATTTTCAGGAAAACGCCGCTATAGGCCCGAAAAAGTGGTAGATTGCTATATAGTTCGGAAACAGTGTTTCTGAGCAAATTATTTCCAAAATTGATGGTAATGGGCCATTTTTGCCCAGATGCAGTCCCTTAAATAGTAACTAGCCTCTGAGCACGCACTCACTTGCATGCTCAGAGGCTCTTCTACTTTTTGGGTAAGGGTTAATTTAGAGCATTTATTATAATTTGGGATTACTACATTTTTCAATTACAAAAAAAAACCTAGGGGTGTGATGAGTGTCATGTTTGGAGAAATAATTTTCCAATCACACCCCTAGAGTTTTTTGTGATGAAAAATTATTGTGATTGGAAAATTATTTCTCCACACATGACACTCATCACACCCCTAGGTTTTTTTTGTAATTGGAAAATGTAGTAATCCCAAATTATAATAAATGCTCTAAATTAACCCTTACCCAAAAAATAGAAGAGCCTCTGAGCATACGCGTGAGCGCGAGCTCAGAGGCTAGTATTCCGTAATTATTATCCATTTTTGCGATTTTTTTTTTTTTTTTTTTTTTTTATGCTGTAATCAACGTGTTATTGATTGGAAGATGATGCAATAATTTAGTATTAACCTTTAGGGGGAGGAAAAAAAGGATCCTCTAAATAAATCTTATAAATAGTGCATATATTGAAAATGCATAATAAAATTGTAACAATAAGACTATTTACAAAATACATGTAATGACCTTTACAAAAGCAATTATGAAGAAGTTGATGGATCAACGTAGAAAAGTGAAATATTTACATCAGGTAAAACTGTAAAATAATGCACTACATCTGAAACATGGAATAGGTGAACTTATTAATATTATGACGACTACGGTGGAGAAGTTGGTGGAGCAATGCTATTTGTTTCACATTCTAATTGCTTTCTAGCAGCATTTGCCATGAACCTATGATACAAAATGTGTTAGTTTGTGTTATTAATAGAGACTTTAAAATGTACATAATAATGATAAGCACAATAAACATCATGCATAAACTTGTAAAATGAAATATTTGAACTGACCTTGTGATGATATTGCATAGCTCCATGTATGTGAAATGGTTTACTTCAGCTTGGGACTTGAAGAACTATCATTTAATTACCAAAATTAAAAAAAAAAAAGAATTAAAAACTATATAATTATTTTTTATTTTTTTTAAGTAGACATGGTAATGTTTTGTACCTGCTTTATTATCGCATCGTCCTTGACTCTCATTTTTTGTTTGTCTTTACTGTTTTTGGTGTTGAAGATTGCATCGTCCTTGGTTTTTTTTCTTCGTACCTGTTTTTGCTCTTTGATGTTGGTAACCACATTGTCCTTGATTTTCATTCTCCGTTTGTCTCTGTTGGCATGAGTGTGAGAGATCACATCATCCTTCATTTTTCCTTTGTCTTTATTCTTATGGATGTTGGAAACTTCATTGCTCTTGACAGTGATTTGTTGTTTGTCTTTGTTCTTGGAACTTCAAAATGAAGAAAAAAAAATGTTTGTATATTAAAATTATCAATTAGTTATTTTCCTATTTTAAAAAATAGCATAACACACCTTTCCAATTCTTGTGACTGTAAAACTCGTTTCACTTCTCTCCAAAGCTCTTTCTTGTCAGCTCAAACAGTGAATTCCCAACCAGGTGAATAAATTTGCAATTTTCGAACCTAACCCATACGCAACATGACATTTTTAATATTAATTTTGATAAAACAATAGAAAGGATGCTGATTAAAGATATCATTAAAAAGAAATATACCTTGTTATCAATGGCCTCCATGTTCGATATTGACTGATCATCCTTCCACTTCTCCCAATGAGCAGTAGGAATAGCATGCACTCCATTATTTAGCATAGTGGACTCAATCCTCACATTTGAGTTAGGCATCCTTCCTGTTACCAATTAATTGTATATATAAAAAACTTCAAAGAATGAAATATTAAAATGAAGATAGCATAACCATTAAAATTTGTAAATTATTAAAATAAATCTATATGTAAGACAGTTCTTTTCAATTGTTAATTAATACCTATTATGAAGGGAACAAAACATCTTTATACACAATATTTCTTGTGTGAACACCTTCCTCCTTAGGTATTCTTCCTTTTTGCACCAATAGTTTTGTGGTGGATTGAGAGACTCCCCTTGGCAATGCCACATATAATTGGCCATGACTAAAAACATGATCAGGAAGATAAATTCCAACAGTTGGTATTGTCTGACCTTGCACTTTGTTTATTGTAAGTGCAAAACTCAAACGTACAGGAAATTGTCGTCTGATCATTACAAATGGCAGGTGTACATTTTCTGTTGTCTTCAAAGGGATTCTTGGCAAAAAAATGCGTGTACCCACATATTGTCCAGTCAAAATTTCAGCATCAATTACGTTGTTAAAACATCCATGGCATATCAATCTTGTACCATTACATAATCCGGCTTTTGGATCTATATGACGCAACAACATAATTGGAGCACCCTTTTTGAGCCTTAATATATGTGGTGGTAAACCCCCTGGAGATATAGAATTTAGGAATTCTTGTTGATATTGATGTTGTGTATCTCCTTCAACCTCATCAAAAGAATGTAACGTAAACTCATCTCTTGGAAACTGAGAAATTATCTTTGCATTAAGTTGTTCAACATCATCATTTATAGGTGTTAGCAAAGCCCTATCAACCATATACCTTGCATCATTGACATGTTCTTGTAAATTTGGAAAAACTTGATCAATCAAGTTGTATATAGAATGCTAATCCTCCCATTGCATTGCCATTGAAGGGGGTAGTTTAATCAAATCATCCATTATATATGGTTCATTCCCATCACTAATGTGTTGTATGTACTCAGCAAACTCTTCATCATTGCTAGACCTCATATTCTGCTTTAAATGTAACACTTTGACATCTTTCCATAATGGGGACTTGACTATGCATGTATCAATCATTTCTGCCTTTGTACCCTTTGGAACAACCGGAAGTACTTGACGAAAATCTCCACCCAAAATTAGTACCTTCCCACTAAAAGGTAAATTTACTTCCATTGAAAGTTCAAATATGTGTATAAACACCCTTGAACGTTTAGACCCCCAAATTACAACTTAACCAATTCAAGCATTATGTCAAACAACTAGTGTGCGGAAAATTAACATAAGCTATAATATGGAATTGGAAAAACTATCTAAGCCAAATTAAAATCACAACCCACAGCAGATAAAAAGGCAAAGATAAAAGGGAAGGAAGATGCAAAGACAAAGACAACACGCGATGTGTTATCGAAGAGGAAACCGAAGCCCTCGGCGTAAAACCTCTCCGCCGCCCTCCAAGCGGTAAACAATCCACTAGAAAATATAGTTGGGATACATGGACAACAATAGACCCTCCAAGCCTAATCTACCCAGTGCACCTAAGCCCTCCAAACTTCTTGCTCCAACGAGGTTGCGCTGAACCTTTTTCTTTTCTAGCTTCCTGGATTCCGCTACTAGACCGTAGCATCAACCAATGTAGATTGGTTCCTTCCTAACTGCTTCCCAGAAATCCAAACAGCTCTCTCACAGTGATGAATATGGTGAGAACAAGGTTTGGTAAAATGCCTCTCAAGGATTTGACAATGGAAAGGAAGAGAGTTGAGGAATTTGAAGAGACTCTAATGTATAGATTGTGGGTGAATCAATCTTGTTTTTCTTTAGGGTTTCTCTCTCAAAATTCTCTCTGGAAGCTCTCTTTCATTTGTGGGTAAAAGGGGTATTTATACTGGCGTAAGAGAGGAATGTGAAAGGTTAGGATTTACAAAACAGGGGTGGCTCGCGGCTTGACCTTGCGACTTGACTGAGTCGCGAGATCCAGTCACGAGATAACCGTATGACCAATTGTCCTGTTTTGTCCTGTAGTGCTCCAGCTAGCATGACTGTTCACCTTCTGGCATGCTTGGCACGTGTGCTGCGTCTGGCGGCTTGAAGCCGCGAGCCACCTGCGAGAACAAGCCGTGAGTCTCTGTTTTCTTGCACACTCTTGAGCAATCAATACTCTATCTCACTCACTACCCTTACAACAAACCCACCTAAATACAGGGTTACTAAATGCTGAAATACAAGTAAATTTGGCACGGAATAAAGCCAATAAAATGGTTGATTAAATTCAACCTTACATCCATAATATCTCTAAATGTTCTATCTAAAGATTCGAGTGCTTGTTGATTTACCATTGGGGCTTCATCCCAAATTATTATGGTGGCACGTCTAATAAGTTCAACGAAGTCTGATTGTTTACTTATTGAGCAAGTAGATGAAGCATATGGAGTTAAAGGAATCTTAAACCTAGAATGCGCTATTCTTCCGCTAGGGAGTAATGTTGCTTCTATGCCAGATGTAGCTGTGGCAATTGCAATGTGACCGGCTTTTCTCAAGGCTACCTATATTGTGTGATACAAAAATGTTTTCCCAGTTCCCCCTGGCCCATCGACGAAGAATATCATGCTTTCGTTACGATCAATAACTATCATGATTGTCTCATATGCAACTCTCTGGTCGTTATTCAACTTCTCAATTGAAGTGAATTCTTCATCTACATTAGGAATAGTTAGCTCATCTTGTATGAGTCTTGGTACAGTTGAATCATTGTCACATTCTCCGGTTGAAATCGGCAAATCATACTCTGTAATATGCTTTCCATGTTGCAAGAGTAATGCCTCTAAATCATTGAGAAGTTTATTTGTATGATGTGTCCCTGTTGTAACAGATGTTGATGGGTAATCTTCTACCATATATGGATAGAACTCATTCCACAATTCTCTTACTCCAATTGGTAAACAAAATACCAATATTGTTGCAAACAATCTTCTTAAAGCTAACGGCATTCGAATGTCTCTTGCCTCAAGTAGACAATGTTGTATGCTGTTATCATTCTCTAATAAACCTCTCTGTTCAGCTGCTTGTTTAAAAGTTGGATAGGTTATCCCATTCACAGTCAATAAATCGTCAAATCCTATTGGCCCCTTGACATGATTAAGAAGAACACGCAGATTGGACTTCTCTTCATCAAATGGTGAAATAGTATATATCCTGCCTACTACTTTTTTTATGAGATATTCTTTGTGTCCATGTTTTGTTTTTATAATCCCAACAATAATGCTCAGGGAAATCTCTATATAGATAATTACGTGTATCATGATCAATCGTATTCATATAAAAAAATTCAATGAACATTGTCTTTTTACTTCGCTCCAAAACATTAGCAATTAGTTCATGTGGTCTAAAATGTACCTGTTGTCTATCTGGAAGATGAATTTGCAAACGAAAAAGGCAAGGTACATTTGATACATAGGGAAAGAAAATATCTTCCAACATGCCTCTGGAGCACATACCCATCTTGCATCAATGTACTGTTGGACCTCATCATAATTTGGGCCTGGTCTAACTTCCATAGAGACACGATCTGGGCCTTTATACACATATTTGTATAAGTACTTTACACTCTTGATACTGCAACATATTTCAACATTAATATGACAACTATATTTTAGCAGTAACCAAGGATTATATGGAACAACCCAAGTGTTGTCTACCATAATCCTGCAATGATCATTCAATGGCATGGGATTATTAGTATCATATCGTTTGTAAACAGGATATAAGTCATTGCCTTGGTAGGTTTCTGGCGAGAAAGGCTTTGGTTATCCTTTTTTACATTACCCATTTTTCATACATGGTGATCTTGGATTTTGTTCTCCGCAAGGACCATGTATCATATGTTTCAGTACAGCTTTATGTAACTGAGGTTGTTCCTCCTTACACGGTATTTCTGCTTTAACAACTCGATTGTAATCCTCTGGATTATGCAATTTATTATCTTCATCGAGAATTATAAGCATGTGTGCATGTGGTAAACCCCTTTTTTGGAACTCAAAGACTTGCACATATACAATAACTCTTCCGAGAACCCCCTTAACCACAATATCATCTTTCAATTCTTCAAATTTCGATTTGAAAACTCTTGCAAGCAAGTCTGGACGATCTTGTGCGGTTTGTGCAGGTAAAAGCTCATTTTGGATTTCTTCCCATCCTGGATTACATGTCATTGTGATGAATAAATTTGATTTCCCAAATTTTTGAACTAATGACATTGCATCTTGAAATCGTTGGATCATATCGTGCAAGCTTCCCACAAATGATGAAGGTAGAATGGTTCTATGTCCAACATTTCCTAAATATAAGGTGAAAAAGTTGGGTCATTAATAAATATTCATACCAATTTGCCATTAATAAGATAATGTAAATTTCAAGTGTAAAATTTACATTACCAGTATCACTATCTTGTAGGCCTTGGTACAGATCTACCCTAGTAGAATCTTGATTGTGCTCAAACCACCTAAGCTTGTGTGTTTCAATTTTTACATAATTATCAACAACATACTGTTGTGAAAGGCGTCCTCCATACCAAATCATTGATAGAGCATCATCGCAAATCTTGGACATTAGTAAAAATAGATGTAGATTCAGTTATTTTATAGTGTAAGCGGCATTTTGAAGTAAAAAAAATTGAAAATAATAAAACTGTTACCTGAAAGATGAATGTATAATAATCACGACATGACACTTTATTTCTATTAGTATTGCGTGTATTGATATCCCATCCATATGTTTCAAATGGGAAAAGTATTGGGCATTGCAATGGATCATAATATCCTGCTGTATCTTGAACATTGATCAAATTACCACCAAATGTTTGAACCAAAATTTCTCTACCACTTAAATGACTAGCTTCTTCTCCTCCTACAATAATAGCTGCCACTTGGGAAGCACTGGGAAGGCAATATTGAGGTTGGTTTAAAGGTTGTTCTTTAATCAGAAGTTTACATTGATGTAAATTTGGACTTCGAGATAGTTGACGAAATTTCTCCACAAATGGGTTATGCATGTCTAAGATCCTTTGAATAAGTTTCACAATATCTTCATGAGCTTCTACGGATTGAGACATTCCGCATTGTATTTCAAGACCGGTGTATAGATATACAATTGTAGATGTCGTACACTTAGAGGTGTATGTGGTAAAAGACTACCAATTCTATGATAGATGGCACCTTGGACACAAAATGTATATATTCCTCGACTATTCAAGGCCATGGTTTCATCCACGTGCACACCCATTGAGGTAAATGCAAACATGTTGTTGTAAAACCGTATATATTGCCTGAAATGTCTGTCCCATGGTGTTTGCTCACAAATGAGCTCCCTAAATTTAGGACAAATTGGTATGTTGGGTAAGGATATTTTTCCATCCTTGCAACACGTCGAGGATGTCTCTCGTTGGAACAAACGGGCATTACAAAAGCAACATGTCTTTGGTTGTGGTAGTTGGTACCTAATGGTCTCTATACCTTCTTTAAAATCCTTTGCACAATTGTATCTGCCTCGCATACAATTTATTACATGTGCAGTACCATCAAACATGTTGTCAACACCTAATTTTTATTTTGAGTAAAAAATTAGTGATAAAGAGTGTTATGATAGTTGTGAAAGAAAATATTAAAATTATACGAAATATTATGTTGTGAAATAAGCAAAATATTAATAATGTTTCAAATATGCAGCTTGTTAACAAATAATAAAATTGATAATGATAAACATATAAATTGAAATTAAAATGGTGACATTGAGTAACAAACCTTGTTCTCTGTAGCCATCCCCATGATTTTGACCATTTATATTTTCAATTGCTTCTATTCTTTCTACACTTGCAATGTAATTATAGAAAATGCTCAATTGGTGTTATTATATATAAAAAATAATGATGAAAGCTTTATAGAAGGATATAAACATGAAATTGAGGATAAAAATGGTGACATTGAGTAATGAACCTTGTTCTCTATAGGCATCCCCTTGGTTTTGCTCAACTATATTTTCAACTCCTTCAATTCTTTCCGTAACTGCAATGCATTTATATAAAATGCTCAATTGGTGTAATTATATATAAAAAAATATGGTTAAAGCTTTATCAATGTATTATATAAGACTTACCAGTATTAACATTAGAATTTATATGACTTGGTCTAGCCTCAAAGTCATTCGCCATTATAGTTGGATAGGTTGGAGGGAGACCTAAATTTAATATTATAAACATTGACTTAGTATCTTTGTATATATTGACATACAATTAACATGCCAGAAATTATGGATTTTTCTCAAAATAATAAGATTCCAAGCAATGAAGAATGTTTAAAGAGCTTAAACTATAATCTCACCATTGACTTCTTGCATAACCCTATGCTCAACTGACATATTGCGTGCCGAGTTACGGATATGGGTAAGTCAACGACTTCGTCCATCCTCGTGATTAGGTGGTATTAGTGATGGGTTTGTTGATGTTGAATTAGAATGTACAACTTCTTCTTCATTTAAATTTGTTGGGCCTCCCACTAAAATGTGATCACCACCCAAAGTTTGTTGTCTTTGTCTTGAGTAATTAGCACGATGTCTTGCCAATCGAATATTTCTGCTTTCATTGTCTTCTCATTGTCTTCTCAAGCGAGCATAATATCTCCATTGTTCTCGATGACGTTCTATGTCATAGGTATTCACCACCGATGTATTTTGCGAACTCATTTCTACATAAAATTAAATTAAATTTATAGTGGTCGTTGCGCATACATACACAATAATCAGTAGATTTTTCCTTGTCACAAATAGGGTGTTTTAAAACCTCATTAAAGTGAACTAATTTTGAACAAATTAATCACATGTAAGAATTGTAATAATATGTGTAATTGTAATAAATTTTTAGTAAAATAGGAGAAATAAGTTACACTTCTTAAAATTATTATTTTAGGTAGAAGTTTTGAGAAAATATTTAAATTTAGGTTATGATTTGTTAGATCAATATGATGAAAATATAATTTAGAAAATGTTTAATTTATTTCACAAAATCATTTATTTATAGTTAAAATTAGATTAAATTTTCCGTACTCATTTCACACACTTTAAAAAAAAAATCATGCCATTTTGGTTAATTTGGATGAGAAAATAATGTGTCTGTTTGTAACTTTATGTGTTTGTGTGTAAGTGTAAGAGAGAGAAGAAGTGGCTTAGTGAGTTTAGAAGTTGAGAGTTGTGGAGGTGATGATTTAAAGGATTTGAATTTACATTTAATTTCTTACTTTACTGGATATAAATATAATATCAAACAAATATGCAAAGAGGCACCGAAGTCTGAAAAGAAAAATATTGTTGTTTTACGTTAAAACTTTTTTAATCTCTTCTTTACTAAAGTGCCCTTAATTATCCATAAAAAAAATACCCTTAATTACGTGGGACATATTGATACATGGCTTACGTGTAAGAGTTAATTTAGAGCATTTATTATAATTTTGGATTACTACATTTTCCAATAAAAAAAAAAAAAAAGCCTAGGGATGTGATGAAAAATTATTTCACTGCACATAATACTCATCAATGGCCTGCATGTTCAATATTGCTTGATCATGCACTCCATTATTTAAATAGTACATTTTCCATGTACTATTTAAAAAAATCGCACTTTAAATTTAGACCAAAGCATTAAACTAAGTATATTCTCCTCTCTTAATTTAATCTTTAATTTACTTTTTGAAGTAAATAATACGTTTTTTTAAATGAAAAATAAAATTGTTTTTACTGTTTTCTCTTTTTCGAAAATTCAAAGTATTTACATCTTGTACTTTGTCTTTTTTTTTTTTTTTAAATATATATATATATATACATCTATCCATGTACATCTATCCATGTACTATTTTAAAAATCCTACTTTTTATCCCATGTTAAGCATCTCACGTTTTCCTCTTTTTTTTTTTTTTTTTTTTAATCTCTTCCAGATTTTGGAAAAAAAAAGACTCCTACAATAAAACTACTACTATAATTTCTCCATCCATATCCTTATATTTAGACACTAACATATCTGATTTTGAAAGAAAATAAAATGCTAAATTTTAGGGAAAAAAAATTTAAAGTCTAATATTCCATTCTTGTAAAGTCTCTCACGTTCTCTCTCTCTATCTATGTACTATTTAAAAAATTCCCACTTTCCATCCCACGTTAAACATATCAAGTTTTTTTTTTTTTTTTTTTTTCAAATTTTATGTATGACAGTTATCATTTTTTGTCTATTCCTAAAATATAGTTTTTTTAATCCTAAAATTTAGTCATTTACTACACATCCATAACATAAGTAAATAAAAGCTTAAATTGAAAATTTTATGGCAAGAGATACACGTTAATTGTATACAAAAGAAATATTGTTTCTATTACAAAAGAAATTTTTTTACAACAGTTTCTTAGATAACAATCACTTTATGTGAGGTTTGATAAATATAATAATTCTTGTAAAGTCTCTCACCCGAACTTATCTAATATTCCATTCCAATGACTCCTCAATGCAATCCAAAAAGTTTGTGCGTACGTGAACCTGAGAGAGATAAAAGAATTAGGGTTAAACCAAGTATTTAAAAAAAAAATAATAATTAACAAACCAACGTTAGCATGCATGTTGTTAAAGATAATAGCTTAAGTTTGTTAGAGTTTATGATTGATTCAAATTTTGATGAGATAATTTCTCCAGAAAATCCTATTAAAATTGTTCAGAATAAAGATACATATCTAACTCCTTACAAAATAGGACAACTTTCTGTTAGTTAACAAAGCAAACTCACCTCACGTTCTCTCTCTCTCTCTCTTTTCTTTTTTCTTTTTTCCTTTTTTTCTTTTATCAAGATTTATTTTTTTATTTTTTCAAACTTCACTTTCCTTACTCACGTCTAAAATTATTCAGTCACCACCAACATTTCAAAATTAATTTAAAAAAAAAAGAAAAGAAAAAAAAAAAAGAGAGTTAACGTGATACATTAAAAAAAAAAAAAAAAAAAAAGTAGAACTCAAGGTTGGTACATACCTAAATAAAAAAATTTAATGCCAAAAACATATACATTCAGTCACCACCAACATTTCAAAATTACATTTAAAAAAGAAAAAGAAAAAAAAAAAAAGATAGTTAGCGTGATACATTAACCAAAAAAAAAAAAAAATGTAGAACTCAAGGTTGCTACATACCTAAATAAAAAAATAACAAAATTTAATGCCAAAAACATATACAATGATGGTAAAAAAAAAAAAAAAAAAAAAAAAAAAAAAACAACAACAACAACCTTTCTTAAAAAGAAAAAAAAAATATGAAGAAGGAAAAAAAAAAGAAAAAAAAAAGAAGTGAAGTGAGGAAGGAGAAGGAAATAGTAATTGATCATTTATATGTAACTATTTTTATTTCAATTCAAAATTTTTAAATAAAATGTAAACAAAGGCTATTAAAAGAAGTAACGGAAGCCATACTGTTTAACTGTTTACGAATAATTTTGAATGCTTCTTTTGTAGCATAAGACAACCCTGTCTTTGGATCACAATACCTACAACATGAAATGACAATTCATTAAGAAGTACAATGGTAGAGTATATGAAGGAACCATTTATTTCAAAATTACATTTCAAAATAAAGAAGAAGAAAAAAAAAGAGTTAACGTGATACATATAAGGAAAAAAAAAGTAGAACTTAAAGAAAGTCAATCATAAACAAAAGAAAAGGAAACAAAGAGGAACTTGCAAAAGATAGAACCTGAAAATTTGTTGAAGCTCTGACAGTAAATGTCTTTAATCTGAAGAAAAAGAAAGGAGGATATAGAGCTAAACTAAATGTCTTCAATTTGAAGAAGAATGATAGAGAGAAAGTGAGATAGAAACTGCAAAGCGTACGTGAGTTTGTGGTTTTAAAGTGTAGGAGTTTTAGTTTACATATCTATCCCCAGTAGTTGAAAACTTGTAAGAGCATTAGCATTGGGGAATGCTAATGCCAAATCTAAAGGAAATTTAGCATTTTTAACTCCAAAACCATCTGCATCAGAGAATGGCAAACAACATTATTGCAAATTTTTTTGCAATAGTGCTATAGTGCAATTCTAAACATAGAATTGCACTGTAGCAAGTATTGTATCAAAAATAATATATTTTATGATGTTTCCCCTAAAACTTCTCTCTCATCAATTCATTCTGCGCGGGCTCTTCTCTCTATATTCCTTCTCTGTTTCTCATCTGCTCTCTCCTCATCTCTGAAGCTTCATCTCCGAAATTTCTATGTGACCATCTCCGAAATTTCTGACCCATCTCCATCTCCGAAATTTCTCACCCGATTCACCCTCACCCATCTCCATCGCTAAAGCTTCACCGTCACCCATTCACCGATTCACCCTCACCTCACCCATTCACCGATTCACCCTCACCCATCTCCATCGCTGAAGCTTCACCCTCACCCATTCACCGATTCACCCTCACCTTACCCATTCACCCTCACCGATCCACCCTCACCCTCACCCTCACCCATCTTAACCGATTCGCCCTCACCCATTCTCAAGGGTTTTTGGGTTTGGGTTCAGATTTTGCAAAAACGAAGCTTCGTCGGTGTTGGGGGATTCAGCTTCATCGGAGAAGATTAGGAAGCCACCAACAGTGGAAGCGCTGGAGTTGCTGGCTGCCAGATGAGCTACCCTCTTCGCAGAAGAACTTGGCCTTGACAGGGTAATTTTTGAAGGAGATTCGGAGCAGGTTATAAAGGTGCTTCAATGGGGTGGCTGGGATTTCGCTTCGGGTGGTCATCTCATTCGAGATATCCTATGCATTGTAAACTCCTTTGTGAGTACCTCTTTCTCTCATGTCTGTAGGCAGGGCAATACTGTTGCTCATGCTTTGGCCCAGAGAGCTAGACATTGTTCCCCTATTTCAGTTTGGTTGGACTCCTATCCAACGGACATTATATCTTTTGTATTAGCTGATTTTCAGCCTTGATTTATTAAAGTTCCTGATCTCTTTCTCAAAAAAAAAAAAAAAAAAAAATGTGCCTTGGGGGCAAATATATCACTTCAACCACACTAGGATGGTAGATACATTTTTTGAATTTAGCCAATGGAATAAAAATTGGATTTATGTAGCTGGTCCTAGTTAGTCAGGATCAAGTGTTTTTTTTTTTTTTTTTGGTTGATATTGTGAATTTGTGCTATATTTTTTATTTATCTCTTAATTTCATTTTGCATGTGATATCTTCTTCCATCCTAATGTGAAATTAAGTTTGTCTGTCCTAATGTTAAAATGTGTTGTGATTTTTGTTGTCTGGTTTTCTGCCCTATCTATGCTTTAGATATGATTCCTATTTTAAATTTCTGAGTTTATCCTTTTTCTTGTTAATTTGCATAGGTGATGCATACACACATGCTGTGTCTCTTGCTCTTGAGAAAGCTTTGAAGGTATGTTGGGTTGCAACAAGTTTTGTTCTAACCTCTGTGTTGTTTGGAATTGATTTTTCTGGAATTCATTGTTAATCCTGTAGGTATCGATCGTATGTTTTTGCTTTGGTCTGAACTCTTACAGCTTACAGGTAATGCTGGTTCAAAGCAACAGCATGTATGTGGTTGCAGCCTTGTCTGAGCAAGGAAATTTTATGGTTACCGTTCATCTGAAGAGCTTTTTGTGAAAATAGATCTGTATCCAAACATTATACTATCTCTCTTAGAGTTCTTTTATATTCATATAATATTTAAGAGTATGTTTATTGAACTCCTTGACAAAGATATAGCTATTATCCGCATGTTGTCTCCCATGATGCCAATCTTCTTTTGGTACACGTCTTGAACCTTTGATGCTCAGTTGTTTTTTGGAATCCTTTTGTGGTTCTCTTTTTTCTTTTTTCTTTTTCATCAACTCGTTTATCGATTCTTGCTCACTTAGTGGAGCTTTTTTCCTCTGCCACTGCTCTTTCATGGCATTTTTTTTTAAAAAGTTCTATCGTAGCATTTTCATCTTCTGTATGATACAGAGATTCTTTACTTAAAATGCATAGTTGTACACTTAAGGTTTGTGTTGTAGACTTTTAAGAGTGATGTATATTAATCACTGCCCTTCTTTCAAAAGTTTCAATCATTTGGTTGGTATTTGCTGTGACTTTTGCAAGTTAGATTAAGAAAAGTATTGTTTGTAGAAGTTTTTGTGCTATTCTTGATAGAAGTTTACAGCCCCATGAATTGCATATTCCCTTTATTCTCTAGTTTCGGGTAAGTGCATCCCTATGATTGAATCATTGAGGATTTTTTTTTTTTGGGAGATGTCCAATAAAAAATAAAACTGTGGTTCCCAAATGAATCTTGGTTTTATGTTCCTCACTAGACATGTATGAGGTGAGTTCCATTGTGATGCTTGTGGCTGACACTCGATTGAGATTCATTATTGTGCAATATTTGAATTTGTATGTGTGTATGTATTTGGCAGGTTGAATTTGACATGTTCTATATGTGTGTGTGGATTAGAAAAATTGGCAGGTTCTATATGTGTGTGTATGTATTTGGCAGGTTGTTTGGAATAGTTGTTGAATTTGACCCAAAAAAAAAAGTTTGCTGGAAAGAAATGATAAAGGCCAAGGAAAGATATTTGACAGGTTATTTTTAAAAAAAAAAAAAATTTGGTAGGTTGTTTGGAATAGATGTTGAATTTGACAAAAAATAAAAAATAAAAAATGTTTGCTGGAAAGAAATTATATCAAGGCCAAGAAAGAAATGTGATCGCTGGAATCAAAATCTCAGAATTATACTGTTGAAAAAAATTAGCTGTTGGAACTTGGAAAGCCCAGGAAAGAAATTGACAGTTGGAAAGAAATGTGACCGTTGGAAACTTGGAATCACGCCAAAATCTGAAAAAAAAAATTGACAGTTGAAAGAAATAATAAAGAAAGTTCAAAAAAATAATATTTTAATACAAATAGAAGTTTGGGATGTGGAGGTATTGTAAAATAGTATGGTATAAATGATAAAGTGGTTTTTAGAATTGTAAAATAGAATAGCATTGCAATTTTCCAATGCTAATGCTCTAAGTGGGTATGATGAGAGTATCTTAGGCATGAAAAATATGGAATCCAAACAGGTGAAGCCCCTTAAGTAGTAGTTTAGATAGATATAGAATAAATAGAAGAAATTAGGTTTTTTTTTATTTTTATTTTTTATGGGAAACAAATAAAATTTACTTTTTAAGTCCCATGCTATGAAAGACCCAAAGCCCATAATCAAAGGCATAAAAATGAGTTTTCGTTCAGTCTCCAATGACTAGCTGAGGCGCAGTTGTCGACGATCTCAACTCCGCCACTTCTTCAGGTCTCTCTGATCTATATAACACTGTTTGTTTCCCGAGAAAAGTTTTTGAACGAAATTACATTTTCTATTACTAATTGTTTGTTTGTTGATTAATTTATTGATTTACCGGTTTAATTGAGAAAATTTTGTGTGTGAATTTAGTACACCGTGGAGCCAGTGAATTTGGGGGAACTCACTTTGCTCAAGGTAACTTTTCTCTCTTTTTCTCTGTTTGTTTACCAAGAAAATGAATGAAAAAAAGATCATGCTTATGTGGAAGCTTGGTGGTTTATGTCTATATATATGCCTTTGATTTTAGAAAGAGCAACAATTTTACCCTAGAAAAAAATTCAAGGAAAAGTAAAGAGGAACAAATATAAAACGAGAATTAAAACTTTGAATCGTTTGTTACTGAAGAGTCCATCTTTGATTGTAGCATTCTATTGGAATAAATGTGTTCTTGTTGTGAATCTTGTAGTTTCAGTAGAATGTGGAATCTTGGGTACAAGGATACCAATAAAAAAAAACCTGGGAAGGCTACCATAGAATAATAACTCACAAAGATTCAGGCTTTGACTCATTTTTGGGGTTATAATATGTATTTCTTTCAAAGAGAGCATTTATGAGGTATAGTTTGCTGCAGAAGAAGTATAATAATATGTTCTTCATTATTCTAGTATGAGTGATATAATGTTCGCTATTCTAGTTTTTTAGCACTACTGTTTCTCATTTTTTATTGGGTACTGTAGTAGTGTTATTGTTACTTCTCTCTATATTTGTTTTGAGTTCAAATATTGCTCTACTGTGCTATGCTCTCATTTGCTTACACAGTGGAGTCTCCGCTCTTCAAGATCTATACAGGTCCCTGAACAACCCACCAGTGCTGAAGGGATGGAGAGTCATGAACAAGAGTGTCATGTTCTGATTCATCTGTTTTACACTTGTAATCCACTTAGCTAACCTATTTTTTCTACTAACAATGTTGCATTGCCATAAAAGCCCAAAATCCTACCCTTCTATGGTCTCTACTAATTTTATGCAGTAAAATTCAAGGACTAAACCTCACTGGGTGGATTGGAGGCCAGCTTAATAAGCTGCATCATTTGAAGCACCTGTAACTGAAATTGCCTTGTTATATTTAGCTCTTATTGAAATATTACTTGTACTGTTTATTTAATTCTTTATTCTGGTTTCTTCTTTAGGGATGTCAGCTTCAATAACATTCAGGGTGAAACCATTTAATAACAGGAAGGGCAACTGTTATTTGTTTATATAGTAACATTCTGGTTTCTTCTTTATTCTGTCGTAAGCGTTATATTTGTTTATATAGTAACAGGAAGGGCAACTGTTTCTTCTTCCCAGGTTAAACCATCAAATTGGTCTTCTTTCTTGTAGTAGTTCATCGTGCAATTTAAGTTTAAGCGTTGGGCTATTGGGCTGTTAGAAAACTAGATATGCTACACTGTTTACTGTTTACACAAAAGAGGAATTGGGTATTGATAAGTCTGATGCTAGAAATACCCCATTATGTCCATTTGATTGTTCTTGTTGTCTTTGAGGATACATGCAAACATATGTTGTAGTTGCTTCCTTTGATCCAGTGAATCAGATTTTCATGTAGTCTTATAACTTTTCATTTGCTGTTTTGTTGTTATAATTTGAGGGTATTGAAGCACAGCTTTCTTTTGCCATGAACACTAGAACTAAATTACATTATTATTTTTATCTAATTCAATCAATTTTGTGCTTATGATTAAGCATGTTTCTCAAAGTATGACTTCTTTGAATCCAAGATATGAATCTTTGTAAGTTTTGAGGAAGAATTCGAAGTAGTTAGAGCCATGTAGTCTATCTGTTAGTCAAACTAATTCTCTTACACAGTTATAGAACATTATATAATTATTACATTTTTGCAGTCTTGAATTCATGGTGATAATACAGATATAAAAATGGAATTTGCATATAAGTCCATTGGTTCTTATAGTTTCATTTACTTGAGTGAATTGTGTGATGCAGCACTCACTTTATTGCTTAGCATCCGAAAGCCTTTTTTACATTCTTGTGAAGTTGATCTTGGGGATGTCTCGCGACAACTAATATATGCAATGTTGTACATTTGGCTGATACATGTTGTACATTTGGCTGATACACGGTTCAATATCATAAACTTTTTCTATTTACATCTTTGCCTGATACAGGGGTTCCAATTAGCAGAATGTATACTTTTTATTTAAATTTTTAATGTCTTATTGCCTGTATAATGATGGTTCTGATCTCTTTTGTGAACAATTGCATAATTAAAGTTATTTTGGAGGATGTTGTGCAATTTTGTATTTGAAACCAGGGATGTTATCATGACAAAAGTTGCAGTTGGCTGATACAGAATTTTACATATTAGCATTAACTCAAAAATTGAAGCTGATTTTTACTTCATTACTATGTACATCAGAAATTTTGATCTCCTTTGTGGTATTTAAATTCCTTTTGTTTGATCTGGTCATTTTCTTTTGTTGTATCAGTATTTGTAAATCACAACCATTGCTGCACTCTCCCCACTGCCATAATTTGAACTCCTTCAATATCATACTCATTTGGGAAATGGGAAAAACTGTGTAGATACATGTCCAATTTCTACTAGCTTTTACATTTAGCTTTTAGTTTTTCTTGTTTAAGTACAACTTTTTCATTTTCCTTAATTTTGTTTTTCTTACTTTTTCAAAGCACAAATATACCTCAGTCCACTTTCCAGCAAAAAGCCAAATAAGCTTATACATGTTGAGAAACAAATTACACTCCTCCTTCATCTAAACCATCTGGGGTCTATTCATTTTTAATATAATGTTTCCAGCGAATATAGTTGGATCTCCCTTGTCAAGGAAATGCTCTATAATCTGTGTCATAACCAACTCCAATAAGGTCTTGATTTATCAGGTAGTTTTGCTAAGAGTTCCCCTGAACCAAGGGTGCGAAATCTTCCCATCATGGGCATGTTTACATGTACCCAAGATCAAAGGGAAATGTTTGAATATCTTCCTACTTTCATTCAAGGCTGGGATGTCAAAATATATGCACTTTTTATTATTGGTTTATTTTGTGTGTTGGACAGGCTTAACGGTAAAAAGACACTCATAAATCTAGTTGCCATCTTTCTTTATTATTGCTTCCACTGACTTGTAGGTTTCTCAATAGCTGTTCTTTGCTGCACTTTGCAACTTGTATTGATCGTGATTGCTTGCTTAAACATCTCTTTCGCAAGGAACATTCGAGATAATTCTTTTAGTGGCATTATACCAAAGCATTGGCCAACCTACTAGATTATAAGCCTCGAATCATATTCACCATATAAACACATGAACCTCGTTCGGCCAAAAGTCTTAGCACAAGCACCCCAAAACTATATACATCAGCAGTCTCAATTAAATAGCCCACACGCCCATATTCAGGCATTGCATACCCATGTTTTCCACGAATATGAAAAACTTGTACATGCAATTGACCTTCAAGAACTGATATGGAGAGTTAGAAATCAATCAATTTGGCAACGTTGTTCTTACAATTCATGACCTTTAAGATGTCTTCTTTTGATTTCTTGGAGCTTCTTGACATGGAGCTTCTTTTGATTTGACCTTTAAGACATCTTACAAGCTCCAAGAAGACATCTAGAAACTTTTGATTTCTTATCTTGTACTTAGGTAGGTAAAATCAAATCTCTCAATTTTCTTGGAGCTTGTAAGATGTCTTCTTCCAATTAATCCTTAATTTTATTATTGCTTAAATCTTGAAACCAATCTTATTAAGCGGAGTGATATAAGTTTTCTATCCAAAAGGTGAGAATGCCACAAATTGGGTGTGTACGCATCATATACTTGGCATATGCAACTTTTGTAAGTCTCGGCCAAATTAGGTTAAAAATGGTTTTTGGTCTTAGTTCTTGGGTTATAATTGGGCTTGGGCTTAGATTGTGTTAGGCCACTTTTGGGCTAATCTGCTCATTGTGCTCCACACACGACACTAATAATTTTGGTAGCGGATATTGTATGTCAAAACAAAATGGGATGTCTGCACCTATTGTTATTGAAAATTAGGACCTACGAAAGCTCATAGACATGGAGGCATATATAGTAATTGAAAATTAAATGAAGATGACAAAGAGACTGTACCGTGCATATGAATTTAGGGAATAAGAGAGATACAAGTAGCTATAACATATGAATTTGGTATTTAAGGTCTATTATGTAAAACCTATCAAAACTTTTATGTTCGACAAGTAAAGGCAAGGTACTTTCTTTTCAATTTAGTATTTTGTGGATGTGGAAGTGTTCATCAACATATAATGACTTAAAAGCACCGTATACTCTTGGGAAATTTCATGACAATTGACTCGAAAGTTCTTGGACCATATTTTCAATTTGTGGACAAACTTCTTCATCAATTTTTAAACACCCTTTTTATTTCAATATTAGAAAATAAGCATATATATATATATATATATATATATATATCAATCATGGTAGTACAATCTCACACAGATGCAAACTTTTTTTTTTTTGAGGTGGGTCATAGACACAGACTTTACAAGCCACTACCCATTTGTAATTGATAAAGTTTAAAATATATCCATTGCACATTATTATTCAACATGCACTTACACAAAGATTTGCTAACTTACAAATACAAGTGGGAGGGTATGATGGTAGTAGTGGGCCACTGGGTAATTTGAATTGGGCGGTCAATTGTTTTTGGTCTATGCCTTAAAGCAAGTTGCCCCGACAATAGTTAGCGCATCTTATAACAAATTATGGCCTGTTTGATATACAAACTTAAACACATGTTTTCAGTTTTTAAACAACATTACATGTATTTTCATACACTTTTTTATCCATACATATTTCCAAAAAAACTAAAAACGATTGTATAAACACACATACCAAACAGACCCTAACAATCTCACTTTGATTGTGGAGTTTGACCTATCCACCCCATTATGACCAAGGGCATTATGGGAATAAATATGAAAAAGGGAAAGTGGGAAATATAAAATAGGGCATACCTAATTTGCTGCTTTTGTATCGGGGCATTGTAACAAACATTAAATAGGACCCACATTGCAATTTTTTTTTTTAAAAAATAGTTTTATAATAATTTTGTAACAAATTTTAAGTAAGGAACTAAAAAGTAATTTTAATGATGCGTAGAATTAATAATCATATATGTAAAAAGTTCCATATTTTATTGACGAATTATAAGTGCTCATGAATCGTACAATATAATGTGTGTATTATATGAATTGTATTGTATTGTATTGTAGAATTGTACATATCATACGATACATAGAAAAATACTTTAAAATGAGATTTTTTGTTAAATTTTATACTTTTATTTGAATATAACAAGTTGTTAATTTTTTTTTTTTAACAAAAAATTATTAGGTTACTTAACTTAGCCTAACAAAATAACATATTCATAAGTTTTTTTTTTTTTTTTTTTTCCCTCTCTTTTGCCTACAAAATTTGGATTACACAGTACACACTTACACTTTACTTTAATATTTACATATATATTTTATATATTATGAATAAGATATTAATTGACAATATAATTATTTTTTTTTTATTTTTGTCATTATTGTTATAAGTCCAATAAACTATAATGCCAAGAAGAAATATTTTTGAAAATTTTTTATTAAAATAAAAAGAGCAAAAAGAGATAGTATATGTCAATAATGATGAAAAAAGTTTTAATGAAGAAATAAGTTTGCAAAATGATAAATGTGATGATAGCATTGATTTAGATGAGGTTGATTAGGCAGTATGATGAACAGGATGAAAAAATTTGTTATTGTTAATTAGGTCATTTGTAATATATTATCACTTTTGAATTTAAGCAATTTGAAATTTTTTTTTTTTTATAAACACATGCTAGTTTGATTTATTTGGTTAACTTGTTAAATATTATTGTATAAGTGATGAATAAATTAGTTATTGATTGAATATATTCAAAATTTATAATAAATATACCCTTTATATATGCACATCTATAATTTTTTTAATAATTTTATTAATTAGTGTTTGTGTATCTTACGATACACGATACTATATAGTACATGATACAGAAAAATAAAAATCGATTCACGATACGATTTACATTACAACTATGATAATAATAATTTACTACTTATAATTTATTGTAAAAATATATATTTGTATATATATTTTTAATTTATTCTTTTTTATTTTATTTTTTATACAAGGACCTGAACCCTTTTGGTTATTTGGGAATATTGAGTCAAGTGAACCCGAAACTCCCTACTCCCTTCAATGTTCACATTTCATCTCTTTATGTCGCATTTATTCCAAATGACACATACCTTTTCTGTCTATAACTCACTTTATATGTACTACAGTACTAGTAATCTAGTATCTTTCTCAAAGAAATTTTAAAAAATAAAACACTCTTTTTTTTTTTCTTTTTCTTTTTTTAATGAAAAAAATCTCTTTATATGTATTTCGAAAGATTGGTATTGCTAATGTTATTTACAATAGCGTCACAAACTTGACAATCCACTATCCTTCTTCGACCTCCACAATTGAAAGCGGCATAGCAATATTTTGTGATATAAAGGCAATAACCTGCTCATATCATCCCTAATAAGTAATAACAACCCCTATACTGCTCAATCTTAGCAAACATGGCTCCATCGAAGTTACTTTTGAAAAAATTTGCTGGAGGTAACTTCCAAAGTAACCGTGGTCTAACTCAAGGAGGGAAGAGCTGAGTTTGAGCAATGACAAACTCCTGTAATGCATCAAAAGCTCGCTGATCAATCTGCTCACTTGGTATGGTCTGTGTTGATAGTCGAACTTGGTTCCTTCTAAACCAAAAGGTCCACGAAATCATGGAGAAGAGCTCACAGTTCTTACTTGATTTCACAACATGTTGGACTAGAAATGAGAAGAAAGGGAAACTCGTAGTGGTTCTAAAATCCCACTGTGGATCATCACCCCAAACTTCAGATTGTTTAGGAAAGTGAGTTGAAATAGCTCACAGTTCTTACTTGATTTCACAACATGTTGGACTAGAAATGAGAAGAAAGGGAAACTCGTAGTGGTTCTAAAATCCCACTGTGGATCATCATCCCAAACTTCAGATTGTTTAGGAAAGTGAGTTGAAATTTATATTTTAGCTTTCAAAAAATTTCGGCAGTAAAAAAAAAAAAAAATTACATTAATTGAATAATTGCAATATTCTTAAAAACATAGAAGAAAAATAAAATACAAATTGAACGAATGTATTAGATAAACATAGGTGGTTTATCGGTACGTTGGAAAACTTTATTACGAGGATTATTAATTTTTTCTTTTTCCTAAATTTAATAGGGCATTGTAAGGGAGTTGCTCATGCTTTGGCAAATACATTACAAGACGACAATCATTAATTGTTTCTTTTACAATTTGATTTTCATTATCGAATCTCAATAGATAAATAAATAAATAATGAGACAATTTTGTAAAAACTTATTTTGTAAATCAATAAATAAAAACTTATTTTGTAACTAATGATACAATTTCAATTTTTTTTTTTTTTTTTTTTTTGTGAAGGAATCTTGAGTTTGCAACCCTTAAAATTTAAAAATAATTTGCAAGTGCACAAGATTAGTTGATGTAGTTGATTAATTTATAGCATGAAATTTTTTTACTATTATTTATTAAAGTAATGTTATTTTAAAATAGTTTGTTTAAAATAATTTTATTTTGGTTTATTTCATTAACTAATCCCGTTTTGTGACATGATGTGGTGTTTAGAATTAATATTTAAATCCAAATATTTTGTACCTTGGATCTGCTTAGTAAGAGGATTTAAATACAATTTTTTTTTTTTTTGTTTTGAAAATCATAAAATGGTGGATTCACACTTGAATCTATTGTTTAGCTAATGTTTTCTAAATAGAATTTTTATAAAATTATTTTCCTATTTTCCCTGTTGAAAACAAGATTTTGTTTTTAATGGAATAGTAGTAAATAAATTGAAAATAGTGGACTCCATTGATTTGCCCAAACTCTTTTATCTCTAAAATTAAGGAGCTTCTCTTTATCAAAAATTTGAAGTTTATCCTTATATAAAATTAAAAAAAGTACATTAGTTTTATTCCCACATTTCAATTTTGAAACTTATAATTATTACCAAAAAAAAAAGTAATCTATAGATTCTATACACTACTTTCTATAAAATAAATTTTTTTTTTTTTTAAATCTCAAAGCAGAAATGATCTCCCAAACGTCATTTAAAAAAAAAAAAAAAATATATATATATATATATATATATAATTATTCTTAAAAGTGGGAGCTAAACACATATAATATATAAATTATTCTCTAAAAACTAGTTTTACATTCAATTTAAAAAAAAAATTTATTTTCATATTGTTTTGAAAACAAAAACAAAAATTCTCTTAACAAACATGCCCTTATTTGTTATATGAAACTCATTCATATATTAAACAAAGGGTGATAGAAGTAGCTATAACATATTAAACTCCATAATTTGGTATATTATGGATGTGGAAGTGTTTGTCAATATATAATGACTTATAAGCATGATTTTAGAACTCAGACCATTCATTGAACCGAAAAAGAAAAATGTTTAAGATTTTTGAAATTGAATTGTAATGATGTCAAAAATTATTTAGTAATAAAATAAAAACAAATATTAGGAAAAAAATATAAAAATGAGTAATCTTAATTTAAAAATATCACAACTTTTAAATAAATAAAAAATAAAACATAAAAAATTACAATTAATCATTCAAGTATATATTAGTTATAATGACTTATGTTTTGATTCTAAAAAAAAAAGAAGAAAAAGAAATACAAAGATTAAAACAAATGAGAAATGATTTTATTAACGTGTGCCATAAGACACACAATAATATACCATTTTTGGAAGAAGTTTTATCAGAAATTGAAAAAATTT
This sequence comes from Quercus berberidifolia, assembly GCA_028535905.1. NCBI lineage: Eukaryota > Viridiplantae > Streptophyta > Magnoliopsida > Fagales > Fagaceae > Quercus > Quercus berberidifolia. Next base: position 32,155,391 of record JAPQVW010000008.1, on the reverse strand, counting down.
TAACAATTTTTTCAATTTCCGACAAAATTTTTTAAAAACAGATTTGTTTAAATATAACCGGACCTTTTAAGTTTAAATATAACTTAAACAAATAATGACAAAAGACTTGGCTTTTCAAGTTTGAAAATAATTTAAACAAATAAAGAGAAAGCCAGCTCATTCCCATCGTTAAGATTTCCAAGCAATCTTTTTTATTTCTTTTTATTTTATTTTTATTTTATTTATTTTTTTATGATAGCTTCTTCTAGTCTTTAATTAACTTTTCTTCCCGACATATACTGCTCAGTCTCCTCACTTTTTAGTCTCAATTACAACAATAAATTATCTTTCTTTCACAGCTTTAGCTGTCACCTACTCTACCTCTCTCTCTCCCGCTCTCTATCTCTCTCCTTAGTCCCTTCCTCACTCTTCCTTCTCTGAAGAACAGATCCATCGAACACCATATTGGACTCTTGGGAAATTTCATGACAATTAACTTGAAGGTTGTTGGACTTTCTCTTTTCAATTTGTGGTAAAAAAATCTTCATCAATTTATTTATTTTTGTTTTGTTTTTGTTTGTTTATAGTTAGATAGCTCCAACAAATAGAAATCTAATATCAAAATATTTACTTGACTTACTTTTTATTAAAAAATTGCATGCAATTGATTGCAATATTTTTTCTTGTTGTGCTTTTGCTTTTGGAAAACACTAAAAAGTGTTTTCTTACTTTCGGCCATGTCTATGGGGCACCCCCAGTCCCCACGCCAAACCCACATCCTAAATACCCATTGTTTAGACACAAACTTTTGTTTTTTGAGGTGGGGTTACAGACACAAACTTGACAACCAACTTCCCTTCTTTTTCAATGCGTTCACTCTCTGTTCAAAAGGGAAGCAACCAACAAACTAATTAGGTTCATAACAACTTTAGTGCATTTCTTTTTATTCCCTTGCTTATGTGCTTAAATCTATTTATCTCACCATTTAATAAAAAAAAAAAAACAAAATAAACTAGTTTATTTATTTATTATTTTAAGTAAGCCAGTAATTTATTTCAATGCACTTTTTATTTCAAATATTAGAAAACAAAAATATATCTATATATGGGATGGTATCATGGTAGTACTCACAGACACAAACTTGACAACACATTACCCATTTATAATTGATTAAGTCCATTGCAAACACATTTCCTGTTGCACTGATCTGATTCCTATTTCTGTCTCTCATTCAATTCACTCTTTTCTTAATCTTCCGTTTATAGATCCCATCAATGGCTTCCCTGAACAATGAAGGAGCCAGCTCTTCTTCTTCCACTTGCCGATGGAAGTATGCTGTCTTCTTGAGCTTTAGAGGTGAAGATACCCGCGAAGGTTTTACCAGCCACTTATATAAGGCTTTGTGCGACAAAGGCATTAACACCTTCATCGACGATAAACTTCCGAGGGGAGAAGAAATTTCGGAAGAACTTATCCAAGCCATAAAAAATTCATCGATTTTGGTTATTGTCTTCTCTGGAAACTACGCTGAGTCCAAATGGTGCTTGGATGAACTTGCTGAGATTGTTGAGTGTAGAGAAAAGGACCAAGAGGTTCAAATTCGTCCAATTTTTTACAATGTTGATCCATCAGAAATACAAAATCAAAAGGGAAACTTTGGAATTGCATTGGCTAATCATGAAAAGAAGTTCAAGAATAACAAGGACAAGGTGCAAAGGTAGAGGGATGCTCTAATAAAAGCAGCTAATGCATTTGGATGGCATTACAAGAAAGGGTATGTATCTAATTGTTGATATCATGATTCATGAATTTACTAATTTTATATACTGCTAATCTGGTTTGTCATAACCATTGCATGCAAAATTATGGAAGTATTTCTATTTTGATCATATCATCTAGTACGAAGTTAGTTAGTCCACAAAGGTCCAATTATGAGTTTTTCTTATGTATTTTTATACTTCAAATATGATGTTAATATCAATAACAGTTATCAAATATATGAATTACATTCCATTTACTTTATTTAAAAAGAATGCATCAATTGTGTTTTATAACTCACAACTAGATATCTTGAATTCGTAGTTCATTTGCTAATCTAACTAATTATATATTTTCTTATGCTATGTGATTATCAACGGCGCTACATATACATATGAATCTCACTTCATCCAAAAAATTGTTAACGAGATATTAGATACTAAATTAAATCAGACGCGGTTATATGTTGCTAAATATCCAATTGGAATAAATTCTTGTGCAGAGGCCATAGAGTCACTTTTAGATATTGGGTTAGATAAAGTTTGTGTCATAGGGATTTATGGCCTTCCCGAAGTAGGAAAGACTACAATTGCAAAAGCTGTTTATAATAGAAATGCTAAACATTTTGATGGAAGCAACTTTTTAGAGATTGTTAGAGAAAAATTGGGGACAGATACTGACAGAATCACACTACAAGAGAAACTTCTTAATAACATCTTAGGGGATGGCAATTGGAAAGTGGGCAACAAATCTATTGGAATTGGTTTGATAGAGGAGAGACTTCGCTGTAAAAAGTTTTTTTTAATTGTTGATGATGTCGATGGTTCGACAAGATTAGATAATTTGCTTGGAAAATGTAATTGGTTTGCTCTCGGAAGTATAGTTATTATAACATTAAGAGATAGAAGCTTGTTAGTTGCCCTTAAAGAAAAATTTTGTACAACCTACGAGGTCAAGGAATTCGAGGTTGAGCAATTAAACAAACATGAAGCTCTTCTACTCTTTAAAGCGCATGCCTTTCATGGAAACATACCTCATGATGAAGATTATTCTAAACTTGTAACTAAATTCATAGATTTTGCCAATGGACTTCCACTAGCTCTAGAAATAATAGCTCGTGATTTGTGTGGAAAAGTTAAAGATGAATGGGAAAGTGCATTAGATATGTATAACAAAATCCCCAATAAAGACATTCAAAAAATACTTAGAGTAAGTTATGATGGATTGCATGACACTAAGAAAGATATTTTTCTTGATATTGCATGTTTCTTCAAAGGATGGTACAAAGATTATGTTGTAAAGATATTTGATTCTTGTGAATTATATCCAAGTTCTGGTATTCCAAGACTTGTTAATAAATGTCTCATAGTTGTTGATCAATATGGTAGATTGTCAATGCATGACTTGATACAACAAATGGGCAGGGAAGTTGTCTGACAAGAAGCACTAGACATCCTCGAAGAACGTAGCAAGTTATTTTGTTATAAGGATTCGCATAAAGTACTAACTACAGATAAGGTATAAGTTCTTTTTCTTCAATTGATTTGCTCTTTAATTTTTTTTTCTTTTTCACTAGCTACAAGTATTGTATTTAAATTTTTTTTTAACATTTTATAAAATACTATTTAATCTGTATTGTTTTTGCATAAAATTTCAAAATCATTATACATTTGGAAAATTATATTATTTTCTATAGTTGACTTGATGCTTCTCCAATTAGGGATCCAAAAAAATTCGAAGCTTAATGTTGCATTCGCCTCAATTAGTAGAGATGCAACTACACACTGAAGCTTTTAGAAGGATGGAAAATCTCAAATTTCTAATGGTTGAGAATGTATGTATTTGTAAACCACTTGAAATTCTTCCCAATAAGTTAATACTTCTTAAGTGGCCCCATTATCCTTTTCATTGGCTATCCGAATATTTTCCTGAACAACTTGTTGCTATTGAGATGCCACATAGTCGCATTAGATTGCCAAAGCTAATCAAGCAGGTATGATTATGGATATTTTTAAATTGGGATTTTTGTTAAATTTTTTATTTCAAATTTTGTTGTAGTTAACTATTGATTTTTTTTCCCTACAGGAGTGTCATTTAGAAAATTTGATAGATGTCAATCTCAGAGGTTGTAAATTTATTACGAAATTACCTAAATTACGGGCCCCAAATTTAGAGAATTTGGACCTCTCTTATTGTGAAAATTTAGTTAAATTACCTAAATTTTGGACCCTAAACTTAAAGAGCTTGCACCTCTTTAGTTGTAACAATTTTGTTAGATTAAAATTATAGGCCCCAAATTTAGAGAATTTGAACCTCTCTTATTGTGAAAATTTAGTTAAATTACCTAAATTATGGGCCCCAAATTTAAAGAGCTTGCACCTCTATAGTTGTAAAAATTTAGTTAGATTACCTAGATTATGGGCCCCAAATTTAAAGAATTTGTACCTCTCTCGTTGTCAAAATTTAGTTGAGATTGATGAGTACTTTGGATCTCTTGAAAAGCTTGAAAGATGGTATCTCGATTATTGCAAAAATCTTCAAATTCTTCCAAGCCAGCTCAGGTTGAAATCTCTTGATTCTTTTTATCTTTCTGGCTGCTCAAGGCTTGAGAAGCTCCCTAATTTTCATCTAGAAATGGAATGTTTAAAGACTTTATATTACCCGGCACGAACAGTGATTAGTCTCTGGTTGAAAGCTTTGAGGATACACTGTGGGAAACCAAAAAAAAAAAAAAGACTTTATATTTAAATGGGAGTGGTATTAGAGAGGTGCCTTTCGAGCATCTCACTAAGCTTGAAAGATTAACCCTTTTTAGTTGCAAAAACCTTCGGGATCTTCTAGATAGCATTTATAAATTGCAACAGCTTCGGGATATGATACTCCTACTGGCAAATTGAGACCAGTGTGCAATTCTTTTGATAGCTCTTCCGGATATGGGTTTGTGAAGATGGAAGAACTAAAGTTTAGGGGATATGAAGGCATAATTGAATTAGATCTTTTGATGAAGCCTAATTACTTCCCCGCATTGGAAAGAATAGTGCTATTTAGAGACAATATTGTTACCATCCCTGAAAGTATAGCAGATTTCCCAAATTAGAATCACTTTATATGAGGGATTGCAAACTTCTTCGTGAAATTCAAGGACTTCCACAATTGATAAGGTTGGTTGAAGCAGAGAATTGCATGTTGTTGGATACCCAATCACCAAGCGGGCTATTGAATCAGGTTTCTCTCTTTCTTTAAGATATAAATAAAGAAACAATTTTTGTTATTTTCTCTAAATACTTTTAAGAGATTTGCTAAGTGAAAAATATCTTGAATTTTCTAATTGCATGTAGGTAATAGACATTATTGGGATTTTACCAAGTAGAGTATGTGGTAGGGCAAGAAGCAACAAATTAATGGATCCACAGTTGACCAATTACTTCCCATCTGAAACTGAGGGTCCTGAAAATGAAGATGGGGACATATCAATGGATCCACAGCTCTCCAATAATTTCCCATCTGAAATTGAGGGCGTTCAATATGAAGATGGGGACATTGATCGTACTATTTATTTTTGGGGAACTGAGATGCCGAAATGGTTTAATCATCGAAGTGTCGATAATTCCATATTTTTCTTTGTTGGTTGCAAATTTCCAAAACTGGTTATCTGTATTGTTCCTGGATGAGAGTCTGTTTCTATCTCTGTTCACATTTCCATCAATGGTTATAAAAAATCAGATCTGCATTTTCGAGATTTATCTAGATTTAGAGGAAATATGCCACATTTATTTGATCGGTCTGAATTTTTCCTTGAAGGAAATAATCTATTTTTATTTTCACTAACTCAATGGTCTCTGCAGAGACATTTCAATGAATCAAATCCAACTGACCAGAATCTTGTTGAGGTTTCAATTACTATAGCAAAAATGGGTATTCTGTAAAAAGGTGGGGGGTCCACGTGGAATGCAGTTGTCCTCCTCAAGAATCTGATGACGACGATGATGTTGATTGCAGGAATGAGTTGCCATTTTATGGATCTAATGATGATGATGATGATGATGATGATTACAGGAGTGAGTTTACATTTTATGGATCTGATGATAAAGAAGAATATCAGTCTCCTCTGGTCCATGATGACACATCTATGTCGTGCATGAGTTGGCTAGTTGGGCCCACCACCAAGCTTTTTAAGCTATTTTGCTTTTGTTGCCCCAGAGATTTTTCTTGAAAGGGTTACTGAACTGAGGCCCTTAGACCTTAACCATTAGTGGTGGGTTTTGTTTGTTTTCAAATTCAGTCGCCTAAGACATTGTTAACTTCACTCTCTATTCATTGTCGAAGAAACCAAGGACATTTTGCTGAACTCTGAAGAAATACGCCTCAATCAAAAAATCACATTGAAACTGTTTCTCCTCTGTCGTTTCTGTCCAGTTTCTTTTGCAATTGATGCCAAGGTATGTTTCCCTTTTTAGTATCACTGTTTCATTTGCGTCTTTTACCCAATGGCAATGGATATCATATCAACTTATGAGTATTTATTGTGTTTCTGTAAAAAAAAAATTTGGGAACTGTAAGGTTGAATTTATTCAACCATCTAATTGGCTTTATTCCGTGCCAAATTTGCTTGTAATTCAGCATTTAGTAACCCTGTATTTAGGTGGGTTTGATGTAAGGGTAGTGAGTGAGATAGAGTGAAGTTTGCTCAAGAGTGTGCAAGAAAACAGAGACTCGCGGCTGGGACTCGCGGGTGACTCGCGGCTGCAAGCCGCCAGAAGCAGCACACGTGCCAAGCATGCTGGAAGATGAACAGTCATGCTAGCTGGAGCACTACAGGACAAAACAGGACAACTGGCCATACGGTTATCTCGCGACTGGATCTCGCGACTTAGTCAAGCCGCGAGGTCAAGCCGCGAGCCACCCCTGTTTTTGTAAAACCTGACGTTTCACATTCCTCTCCCACTCCAGTATAAATACCCCTATTACCCACGATTGAAAGAGAGCTTCCAGAGAGAATTTTGAGAGAGAAACCCTAAAGAAAAACAAGATTGATTCACACACAATCTATACCTTAGAGACTCTTCAAATTCCTCAACTCTCTTCCTCTCCATTGTCAAATCCTTGAGAGGCATTATACCAAACCAGGTTCTCACCATCATCATCATTGTGAGACTGCTGTTTGGATTTCTGGGAAGCAGTTAGGAAGGAACCAATCTTCATTGGTTTATGCTACGGTCTAGTAGCGGAATCCGGGAAGCTAGAAAAGAAAAAGGTTCGGCGCAACCTCGTTGGAGCAAGAAGCTTGGAGGGCTTAGGTGCACTGGGTAGATTAGGCTTGGAGGGTCTATTGCTGTCCTTGTATCCCAACTGTATTTTCTAGTGGATTGATTACCGCTTGGAGGGCGGCGGAGAGGTTTTACGCCGAGGGCTTCGGTTTTCTCTTCGATAACACATCGCGTGTTGTCTTTGTGTTTGCATCTTCCTTCCTCTCTATCTTTGCCTTTTATTTATCTGCTGTGGATTTTAATCTGTTATGGCTTAGATAGTATTTAATCAATTTCGTATGATAGCATATGTTAAGTTTCCGCACACTAGTTGTTTGACTTATTGCTTGAATTGATTAAGTTGTATTTTGGGGGTCTAAACGTTCAAAGGTGTTTTTACACGTTTTTGAACTTTCAATTGGTATCAGAGCAGGTACACTGATATTGGTTTCATTACCATTGTGTGATCCTTGACTCCCTTTTGAGATGGATAGGTCTCAATCCCTAAATGCACCTCCATATTTTGATGGTAGTAATTATGCTTTTTGGAAGGTTCGCATGAGAGCTTTTCTGTGTTCTATTGTTGAATCCGTTTGGGATGCTGTTGAGATTGGTTGGACCAAACCAGAGGCAGCCAAATCCACATGGGATAAGGCAGCACTTGCTGCATCTAATGCTAACAGTAAAGCACTCAATGCTATTTTCTGTGGTGTGTCTCCAGATGAATTTCACAGGATTTCTCATATTACCGTGGCCAAAGAAGCATGGGAGATTTTGGAAACTACCTATGAAGGCACGAAGAAAGTGAAAGACACCAAGTTACAAATGCTGACCACTCGGTTTGAGGAGCTCAAAATGAGTGAGGATGAGTCTTTTGACTCTTTCTATGGGAAGTTAAATGAAGTGGTTGTCAGCAAGTTCAAATTGGGGGAGAAAACGGAGGACTCAAAGATTGTAAGGAAGATCCTTCGATTATTGCCAGAAAGTTTTCGAGCTAAAGTGACAGCAATTGAAGAGAGCAAGGACCTCGATGACATCAAAGTGCAAGAGCTGGTTGGTTCTCTGCAGACTTATGAGATGTCGCTGCCCAATCAACGGAAGAGTAAATCTCTTGCTCTAAAGACCATTAATGAGAAGGTGGAAGATCAAGACTCATCGGGAGAAGATGTGGTTGACAAAGATGTTGCATACCTTGTCAAAAATTTCAAAAAGTTTTTGAAATTCAAAAATAATGGCAAATTTGATGATAAAAGAAAATTCCAAAGTTCTGGAAGGGAGAAAAGGGAATTCAAAAGGAAAGATGGAAAAGAATCCCAACCTACACAAGGTGTCACTTGTTTCGAATGTAACGGGCATGGACACTTTAAGAAGGAATGTCCGAATTATTTGAAATCGAAAGGTAAAGTGTATGCCACGACCTTGAGTGACTCGGATTCGTCTGACTCAGAATCTGAAGAGAGCTGTGATGGAGAGGGGAACTATTCGGCTTTTATGACTATTGCTCATGTTGAGACTTCAGATGAGTTGAATCTGCTTGTGCGAGACCTTGGAGAACATAGTGATGATGAATCACTAGGAATTGTTGAAGAATCGGATGCTGAAGAAGATGGAAGTACAGCAAATCTTCAGGAGAATTATAACTCACTCTTGGAGAAGTCCGGGGAATACACAAGGGTGGCCAAGGCTGCTGTGAGAAAAATGAAGAAGGCTGAGGAGGACTACAAAAGTCTCCTAATCCGATATAGGGAGGCCAAATGTGAGATAGAAACTCTGAATGGTGAGTTGTCTGAAGCTTACACAAAAGTAAGATTTCTTGAGAGTGAGGTTGTGCAAGCAAATGCTAAAGTAGAGAGGGTCACCACCAAGAAGCTAGATGATGTTATCTCATCTCAAAAGAGCTTTTCAGACAAATCTGGATTGGGATATACCGGAGGAGGTAGTTCGTCTGGAAATGTCACTAAAGAAGTGAAGTTTGTAAAGGCCAAAGATCCAGTTGTAGCTAACCTTACTGGTGAGAAGCTCGAGGTGAAGGAGAAGAAGAATTTGGTGAACCAACGGATGTTAAATCCTCGTAATCAGTCTGTGGGCAGGTCTGAATCTCGTGCCAAGTCACGTCCTCGACCACAAAGAGGTCCTAGAGGAACTTATGTGTGCCACTATTGCGGACTTCAAGGGCATACTCGACCAAATTGCCAAAAGCTGAGAGCAAAGAATAGTGCAACCCCTCAAAGGTCAGGAGGACCTAGAAATGATAGAAGAATTTGGGCTGGAGATCAATCTAGAGATCAGAATGGTGATCCCGGAATGATGAACGTGATGAAGATGATTGGTGCATTCACCAACTGCTTGGAAAGCTTCTCACGAAGGTTTGAAAGCCCTAACTCCCGTACCCAATCCTATAAGGAAATCACCCCAAACGCAAGTGACGTGTGGGTGGAAAAGGGTACTCATGCATAAGCATTACAACATGTCCATGCATTAATACTTTCTATGCTTTGTGACTATGTTTGTTTGTTTTGCTTGCTATTTTTGCTGTTAGTTGTTTGTTTGTCTACTTGTGAATATCTTTAATTTTGTCGTATCAATCTTTTTGTTTCTTGTGTCAAAAATCCAAAAAATCACATAAAAATTAGAAAATCAAAAAGCTTGATTGACTTTGTTGAGTTTTTGTCTCAAAACTTGTTTTGCCTTGTACCTTTGTGCTAATGGCTTTGTGCATTTTCGAGCATTGCTTGTTTTCATGCACTTATATCACTGTGGGAAAAATCTTGAAATCTTTGTGATTGTTGTAAATAGATCTTCAAACTTGTCATGAATGATTAGTGAATGGTTTTGTTGATCTTGAGACTTGCATAGACTTGTGTCTATATATCTTCCCACTCTTTATTTTTGTTTTGCTAAAAAGAGCTCACCAAATGTAAATCTCCAAATGAAAAGAGATATTGAGCTGCAAAAGCCTGTCGCACATTCTAGTATTTGACTAGGAAAAAGGGTAAGCGACCTTATATTGAAGTGAATGTTTATTCAAAAAGCCAAAGGCTTATTCATTAAAGTGAAATATCAAATATTACTCTCAAAATGAGAAGTGACTGACTCAGAAGATCAAAATGATCAAATGTTATGATTAAAAGTGGAGTCAAATGTAAAGCTCCAACTCATGTTATCAAGTTTTGTGGGAAGTCATATATACATATTTCTATAATTGAGATGGGTCACATGATCTAGTGCTAATTGTGTATGCCTTGGTTGAATTGATCATTGAAACTTCACATTAGACGAAGGACTATCTCATTGTTGATATCCACATACAACACACAAGTTTATGTTCAATAAATGCCATATTCATTTGTGTGATTGTACTTGATGAAATGTGTTTTCACATGCTCAATCTGTGTTAATTCAAGCACAAAAAGATTTTTGAGTATTTTAGGTGTTTTTGGAAAGTATTTTGTTTGAAAAATCTGAAAATTTCAAAAATCCAGTTTTGCCCTGTTTTGGCGGCTCAGTCGCGGGTATGTCAAGTCGCGAGCCTCAGTCGCATCTTCGCTGGTCATTTTTGGCGACTTGTTCGCGAGTGGAAGGTCCAGTCGCGAGGTTCACTCAGAGATTTTCGCGGCTCAGCTCGCGACTCACTCGCGGGTAGACCTTCCAGTCGCGAAAAACACTTAGAAAAATTTTTCAAATTTTTGTTCTTGAGTGCTTTGGCGGCTTGAGCTGGCGACTGTGTGGCGACTTAATCAAGTCGCGAAAAACGCGTGTTTTACAGAAATAAGAGCAGTTTTTAAATCTTTTTCAGTTTTCCCTCGAATATTTGTGACTGTTCATCTTCTCCCTCCCAAACACTCCGTGCTCCCATTTCCAATCTCCATTGTTGCATACTTGTAGCTCAAAATCTTCAAGTCACAGGTATGGGTTTTCAGTTTTTGCACTCTTTTCTACTTGATTTTGTGCTTTTCCCTTTGATTTTTCGCATATATTTGTGATTTAGAAATGGGTTTGTGTTTCGGATTTTGCTCATTGTTCATGCTTAGATTGCGAATGCTGCTGCTAGAATATGATTTGATCTTAGTTGTTTCATTATTACTCTTCATCCTGTGCTTAGCTAAGTGATTCTTTGATTTTATCTGAACTTTGAGCTGTTGAGTTGTTTCAAATTGTTCCTTTTATTAGGCTGTGAGTTTAGTGTGCTAAATATGCCTGCTCTATTGTGTTAATCTTTTGGGAGCATATGTGTGCTTCACAATACTGTTTATGTGACATATCATTTTCCAGTTTCTGTCTCATTGACTTATAACTGCCTTTAAGTTAGTTTCTATATCTGATGCTTTTAGGCTTGCTTTTCCATGTGATTGATCTAAGTAGCTTGTGCTTAAATGTTTCAAGTTCATTTGTATGGATGAAATCTCTTTGTTAATTACATGGGACTGACTTGCTCTACACATATATTGCTCTATACTGTTGTGGCCTCTTCTGATTGTTCACAGATGGCTCCCTCACCTCCTAAGAAGAAAACTCCTGCAAAGAAGGCTGACAAAAGATTGAAAATGGATTCTAAGCTATTTAGGTCAGTTCATCATTTTGAGAGATACAGGGATAACTTCATGAGTGCAGGAATTATTCAAGAAAGATTTGTAGATTTGGAGGATTTGAGACAAACCTTTATCCCCAGCTTTTTTGAAGGAAGAGGATGGGAAAAACTTCTGAGTGATTTCCCTGTAGTGTGTGAACCCCTGATTAGGGAATTTTACTCAAATGCTGTGATAAAGGAGAATGAGTTAAGTTGCTGGGTTAGAGGTAAAGAATTCATTTTGGATGCTCATGTCATAGATGATGCATTAGGACTTGAAGGATTAGATGATGAGGAATTTATCAACTACAAGGATAGGAGTGTCTCCATTGAAATAGTTCAACAAAGGATAGGTGGACAGAGAGAAGGAAAATGTTTGAATACCACTGCCTTTCCAGTGGACATGAGGTGTCTAACAATCATCATGATGTTTAACCTCTATCCCATTAAGAAGTTGACTACAATCAATTGTGCTAGAGCAGTCTTTCTGATGGATCTCAAAGAAAAGAACTTCATAGACATAAGTTCCCACATATATGACACCATTGTGGATGAGACAAGAACAACCTCTAGGCCAAAATTGATCTTTCCCAGTTTGCTAATGAGGATTTTTAGAAGGAAGGGTGTTCCTATCCCACAAGACATCAGTTTCATGTCCACACCTTCTGCAATTAACAAGCTTACCTGTAAAAGAATAAGTGTTAGGCTTCCAGGAGAAGAAGATGAAGGTGATGAAGGAGAAGGTGTCCCAATGGAGACTGAAGCAGAGGCAGCAGGGCATGCATCAACCTCAACACCCAGGAGGAGTGGCAAAAGACCCAGAGCATCAACTTCTTCAGATACACCTCCAAATGCTTTCCAAATCATTCTAGAAAGACTTGATGGGATCAGAGAAGTCCAGACTGAGCACTCTGAGAGGATGAGAGCTATGCAGGATCAGATTGATGTTTTGTCTGCAAAACTTGACAGCTTCACCACTCAGCCTGAACACTGACCCTTTGGCCATTCCTGTCAAAAAGGGGGAGATGTTTCTGTTGATAATGTCATTAATGATTGATTGAGAAGCAGAAAAGCAGCTCTTAAGGGGGAGAAATGTGTTGAGGGGGAGTTGTCAAACTCTAAGACTTTGTTTATATTTGTTTATGTTTTGAGTTCTCTTAGTGTTTTTATGGGTTTGGTACACTATGTTTTTGGTGTATTGTTTCTAACTCTTAACTTATACTCTTGGTTTAAAGTTTAATATATTTTAATGATGTTATTCAGGATGTTTTGTGCTTTGTACCCATGTGCTTTTGTAAGCTTTTAGGGTTTATGTCTTTTGCATAGTTTGTAGGCTTTAGGGTATGTACCTTGCTTAATGCAGCCTTTATGCTATGTTGAAATCAGTACGTTAATCTAAATGGTATGCATTTTGGTTTATGTACTGTCACTCTTGTGCCCTTGTAGGATTGTTCCTAGATGCATATGCCTTGTGTGATATGCATTAGTTGAGTGTTGAGCATACAAGTGTCTTGCCTTGTGCTTGTTAACTTATATGTCCTTGTGTTCATTCCAAGTGTGAATGAGCACTGTGATCACTATCTTGTGGTGTTCACTTGGATGATCAAGCCATGGTTTGTTTCTTAACTCCATCTTTGCTTGATCACATATTGCCTGTTTCATATGCATTTTATAATTTTCTGCTTACAATGATCATGGTGTATTGTTGTGTTTCAGGAGTATTATGTTCATATGATTCAAGTGCTTCACAGCTTCTAGAGTTAGGTGTGAGTGAGTTTTGTTCAACTGTTCCCAACTCACATGTTAAGTCTAGAGTCTGTTTTAGGGTTTTGTCACGGAATAGCCAAAGGGGGAGATTGTAAGGTTGAATTTATTCAACCATCTAATTGGCTTTATTCCGTGCCAAATTTGCTTGTAATTCAGCATTTAGTAACCCTGTATTTAGGTGGGTTTGATGTAAGGGTAGTGAGTGAGATAGAGTGAAGTTTGCTCAAGAGTGTGCAAGAAAACAGAGACTCGCGGCTGGGACTCGCGGGTGACTTGCGGCTGCAGGCCGCCAGAAGCAGCACACGTGCCAAGCATGCTGGAAGATGAACAGTCATGCTAGCTGGAGCACTACAGGACAAAACAGGACAACTGGCCATACGGTTATCTCGCGACTGGATCTCGCGACTTAGTCAAGCCGCGAGGTCAAGCTGCGAGCCACCCCTGTTTTTGTAAAACCTGACGTTTCACATTCCTCTCCCACTCCAGTATAAATACCCCTATTACCCACGATTTAAAGAGAGCTTCCAGAGAGAATTTTGAGAGAGAAACCCTAAAGAAAAACAAGATTGATTCACACACAATCTATACCTTAGAGACTCTTCAAATTCCTCAACTCTCTTCCTCTCCATTGTCAAATCCTTGAGAGGCATTATACCAAACCAGGTTCTCACCATCATCATCATTGTGAGACTGCTGTTTGGATTTCTGGGAAGCAGTTAGGAAGGAACCAATCTTCATTGGTTGATGCTACGGTCTAGTAGCGGAATCCGGGAAGCTAGAAAAGAAAAAGGTTCGGCGCAACCTCGTTGGAGCAAGAAACTTGGAGGGCTTAGGTGCACTGGGTAGATTAGGCTTGGAGGGTCTATTGCTGTCCTTGTATCCCAACTGTATTTTCTAGTGGATTGATTACCGCTTGGAGGGCGGCGGAGAGGTTTTACGCCGAGGGCTTCGGTTTCCTCTTCGATAACACATCGCGTGTTGTCTTTGTGTTTGCATCTTCCTTCCTCTCTATCTTTGCCTTTTATTTATCTGCTGTGGATTTTAATCTGTTATGGCTTAGATAGTATTTAATCAATTTCGTATGATAGCATATGTTAAGTTTCCGCACACTAGTTGTTTGACTTATTGCTTGAATTGATTAAGTTGTATTTTGGGGGTCTAAACGTTCAAAGGTGTTTTTACACGTTTTTGAACTTTCAGGAACTGAATAAGTTTCTGAACTTAAAAATTGTTATTTATAAAATACTATTTCATTTTGGTTAATTGGTCTTATTTTTTTTTGTTAATGCAGCTAACTGGGATGGTTGCGGTTGAAGTCACTAGTAGGCCCTAGATTTCCTTCTGCCTTGGATGTGAGCAAAGTCTTGTTTTCATTTGTATGATTTTGTTTTTTCTGTTTTTTGTTTTTTTTTTTTTATCTGATTTGTCAAATTGAGATGCATAATTTCTGCTTAGCTTACCATGGTGAGGAAAGATCTTGCAATTTTTTCCTAGTTTTATTTACTCGTTTGGACTTAATTGGTTTCTTAATTTAAAAAATTATGTACACCAATCGCATAGAATACTGACTTTTGTAGAAAATGAGCATCATTTTGAATTTTAGAAGCTACAATGAATTTGTTTGGCTGTGTACAAGATTGTTTGAGATAAATTGTAAATGATTTGCATCACACCTAAATGGTCTATAATAATTTACTTGGTTAGCTGGTCATTTAAGACATGCTAACCAAAAATTAAAATGGATGTGTATTTTAATGTATTTGGTTGGATATCTAGAAGAATATAGTTCGTATTTGACTAGTTGAAGAGGTGATTTTCAAAGATATAATCTAAAAGCACAAGTCTTTAATATTTTTTGTTCTTTCTCTATTAATTTGGGATATTTGATATATTGAGGATCACAAGGCGACAATTTTATTATTGCTGGCATAGCAACTATAGTGGCAGTTATAACTCTTTTATTCCTTTAACTTTTTGCATTTAAAATGATCTTTCTATCCTTTAGGATCCTCTGTCCACATTATATAGCCAATTCTCTAAAGGTCAAACTAAATTTTCAAAGTAGTTCTGAGTCACTCTATTGCGATTAGAATACAAGACAAGCATTAATAGGAAAGCTCCAATTTCAATTCAGTCTTATGCAAGTAGAAAGGATAGTTGGAAAATGAAATTAGCATTTAATAGGTTAACCCACTTCTAAATTCTGCAGATGGTTGTGAGCAATAAGCATATCAAACTTCATGGCATATTGTGAACTGAAGACAAGGGTAGTCTAGGTAATTTTTTGTGGAACCTTTAAAAAAATCCTTTGATGGGCCCTCTAATCTGAGGTAAACTTGAAGCTCCTTCTCAACACATTGATGAAGTAACTTAGGCCCTGACTCGACTTAACTTGCATTACAAATAACTCTTAAGTGGAGCAATGCAGGATGAGACACATTGTCTCCTTCAAATTGGAGGAAATGATAAACCTTTCAGGTACCCAATGAACTGTCTCTTGGCATGCTTGTCCTTAGGTAAATAATATCCATTGAAATTTGTCCATTTAAGAACTCGCCTAAATTCAACTTCCTGCATAAACAGCATATTTGATGAGAAAAAGAAGTATACCTTCAATAATCCAATGCAAAGTTCCAATTTTCCCATAGCCAGGTTTTTGTTATGAATTTTAGTTGTGATTCAGGTTGGCACTATATCTCACCAAACTTCACAAGCCACAAAATACATGGCCATAAACACTCTTCACAACTTAGAGAAACAAAGATTGATTATAAAAAAAACTGCTAGTACCCATCCTAACACTCAAAAGACAAAAAAAAGCTTTTAAAAATTGTATATATATATTATGCATCGAACTTGCAATTATAATATTGATACACTGACTACTTACTAACCCATGGAAATCAGAAGCGAATTACTATCACATCTTGAAATAGAGGTTGGGTACAGATTCACACTACTTTCTAGGATGCTTTCATGTTAAATAAGAAGTGAAAAGAAAATTATACTTGAGTCAAGTATGTGTACTGGGGTAGCAACTTTCTTAATTTTTAATGAAATATATATTTATCAAAAAAATAAAAAAGCAATAGGATTATCTGTCCTCACAAAAGCTAAATGGCTGGTAGGAAATGTAAACCCAATTCCTAATAACTGTAAATTTTGGCTTAGTAAGATCCAATGTGTTTGGGGCAAATTATCCACATATTAAAAGGGCTTTTGATTTTTTTGACCAAGCTACCGCACAATAAAATTGTGCATTAGTGAGGAATTGATATGCATCTCATGTACCTAACTCTATTATATAGAAGAAGCTAACTCCTAGGTCGGGAAATGCAGTTAAACTGATTAGGCCTTATGAATCAGTCAGGTCTCTTTACTGTCAACCAAGCTTGCTGCCTTCTCTATTGTGAATGCTTATATGGAAGGATCAGAACTTTGAGCTATAGTTCTTAATTGTGGGTTGGCCTATGGAAGCTTAAATCCTTTCTCAAAGTGATTATTTTCCTCTGGAAAGTATTAAATGATAGTCTTTTGGTGAGAAGAGAGTTTACAACAAGAAATCTAATCACTAAAGCTCTTTTTTCTTATGGTGATTTCCAAGATGAATACTTCTCGCTTTTTACTTTTTTATTAATTGTGTTAGATAGATATTTGTAGGTTTTTTTTTTTGTTTTTTTATTTATTTATTTTTTTTTATACTCCTTGGTTTAACTCTTCTCATCCAACTTGTCTATACTATCCTATGGCATGACCATGAATTTCTTAGATATGTTTTGCCTTAAACATGCGAGGAATTGCAATGTCTAGATTATCACTCCTATGCCTTAGCCTGCTCAAATTTATTAATAGCTTTATGCATTATCTAACATTCGTGGTCAGTATTTCCTGTCCTCTAGCAAATGTTGTTTTCCACATTGTCAAGATGTTTCCATAATGCTAATGCTTTGTAATGAGTCCCTTTGCCTCAACCCCAACATACCTATGGTTAAAAAATATTACATCAGGTGGTGCACTACTAGACCCTCAAAGATTGTGAACATGATGATGATGATGTTGTTGATTACATGTGTGAGTTGCCATTTTATGGATTTGATGATAAAGAAGAATATCAATCTCCTCTGGTCCATGATGATGATATTGATTATTGGCGTAAGTTTCCATTTTATGGATTTGATGATAAACAAGAATACCAATCTCCTTTGGTCCATGATGACACATCTATGTCGTGCATGAGTTGGCTAGTTGGGCCCACCACTAAGCTTTTTAAGATATTTTGGTTTTGCTGCCCTAGAGATTTTTCTTGAAAGGGTTACTGAACTGAGGCCCTTAGACCCTAACCATTAGTGGTGGGTTTTGTTTGTTTTCAACTTCAATGGCCCAAGACTTTGTTAACTTCACTCTCTATTCATCGTTGTAAGGTTGAATTTATTCAATCATGTGTTGGTTTTATTCCGTGTCAATTTTTCTTGTATTTTAGCAATTAGATACCCTGTATTTAGATGAGAATTATGTAAGTAAGGGTAGTGTGTGAGAAAGTATGAAGAAAACTCAAAATGTGTGCACTCAAAGGAGTCCTGCGACTAGCTCACGACTGGCAAGTCGCCAAAGTGACACACGTGTGAAGCATGCAAGGAGCTGTAGGGTCACGATAGCTGAAGCACTACAGGACAAAAAGTACAGTCTAGCTAGGCAGTCATCTCGTGACTCAGACTCGCGACTAGTTCTAGTTGCGATGCCGAGTGGCCAGAATGCCTTGTTTGGATGAAAAATGCCTTTTCACATTCCTCATATACCCTACTATAAATATCCTTATACCCATGAAATGTAGAGTGCTTCTAGAGAGAATTTTGAGAAAGAAACCCTAGAGAAAAGAAAAGATTGATTCATCCACAATCTTAATCCTTTAATTCTCCAAATTCCTCTACTCTCACCCTCTCCATTGACATACCCTTGCGAGGTTCATTTGCCAAATCCTTATCTCATCATACCTATATCAGTGATGAGGCATTTTGGTGCTTGGGAAGTAGTTTAGAGGGGACCAATTTGTTTGGTTGATGCAATGGGTTTATTGCAAGATCCGGTAAGCTAGAGAAGACAAGGTTCGATGTAACCTTGTTGGAGTAAGAAGTTTGGAGGGCTTAGGTACACTGGGTAAATTAAGCTTGGAGGGTCTATTGCTATTCATGTATCCCAACTTCATTCTTTAGTGGATTATTTGACCACTTGGAGGGCGGCGGAGAGGTTTTTCGCCGAGTACTTCAGTTTCCTCTTTGATAACACATCGCCATGTTATTTTTGTGTTTGCATCTCTCTTCCCTTACTCTTACATATTAATTGCTACTGTGTTGTGATTAATTATGGCTTAGAGTTGTTTATTGTTTTTTGTATTGCTTGTACTTATCATTCTGCACATTTATTGTTTGAGTATAAGCTTGTATCGGTTAAGTTTAAATTAGGGGTCTGAACGTTCATAGGTGTTTTATACGCTTATTGAACATTTCAATTGGTATCAGAGTGGGTACACTTATGTGGTTTCATTACCGAAGTGTGATCCTAGACCCCATTTGAGATGGAACGATCTCAATCCCATGCACCTCCCTACTTTGATGGGAGCAACTATGCATTTTGGAGAGTCCATATGAGGGCATTTCTATGCTCCATTGATGATAGTGTTTGGGACGTTGTCGAGATAGGATGGACTAGGTCGGAGTCTGCCAATTCCATATGGGATAAAGGAGTACTTGTGGTAGCTAATGCTAATGCAAGGCTTTTAATGCTATTTTTTGTGATATTTCTCTTGATAAATTTCACTGGATCTCTCATGTTAAAATTGCCAAGGAGATATGGCAAATTTTGGAAACGACTTATAAAGGAACCAAAAAGGTGAAGGACACCAAGTTGCAAATGCTTACCACATGCTTCGAAGAGTTGAAGATAAGTGAAGATGAGTCATCTGACTCATTTTATGGGAAGCTAAATGAGGTGGTAATTGGGAAATTTAACTTGAGAGAAAAGACGGAGGACTCCAAGATTATGAGAAAAATTCTACGATCCTTACCCAAGAGCTTCCGTGCAAAGGTTACTGCCATTAAAGAGAGTAAGGACCTTGATGAGATCAAAATTCAAGAACTTATTAGCTCACTTCAAACATATGAGCTGTCTCTACCATCATATAAGAAGAGCAAATCTCTTGCTCTCAAGACGATTAATGAAAGGGAGGAAGCTCAAGACTCCTCGGATAAGGATGAGGTTGAGAAAGAAGTGGCATATCTTGCTAATAACTTCTGCAAGTTCTTAAAGTTCAAGAAGAATGGAAAGTTTAATGAGAAGGGAAAATTCTCAAACTCTAGGAAGGAGAAAAAAGACTTCAAGAAGAAAGATGGGAAGGATTCTCAATCCTCTCAAGGAATCTTGTGCTACGAATGCAACAGTCATGGACATCTCAAGAAGGAATGTCCCAACTATTTGAGAGGAAGGGGAAAAGTGTATGCTACTACTCTTAGTGACACAAACTCCTCTAATTCAGACTCGGAAGAAAGCTATGACGGAGAGGGAAACTACTCTGCATTCATGGCCATTGCCCCCGTACCATCTTCAGATGATTTGAGTGTGCTAGTGGAAGAGCTTGGGGAGCATATCGAAGTGTAGTCGATGGGGATAGTAGAGGAATCCAATGATGATAAAGATGAAGGAACAATTGGACTGCAAGAATCCTACAATTCTCTCCTTGAGAAGAACTGAATATGCAAGAGTGGCTAGAGCAGCCATTAAGAAAATAAAGAGAGCCGAGCAAGATTACAAAAGTCTTCTAGTGCAGTATAAGGGGACTAAATGTAAGATTAAGGCACTAAATGGAGAACTAACTGAAGTCTATTCCAAGATCAAGTTTCTTGAGCTTGAAGTGATTCAAGCTAATGCTAAAGTGGAGCAGGTTGCCTCCAAGAAGCCTGATGAAGTGCTTGCTAATCAAAAGTCATTCTCTGACAAAGGTGGATTAGGATACATCGGAAAAAGCAGTTCAAGTGCTAATGTGTCCAAGGAAATGAAGTTTGTGAAAGCAAAGGAACCAATGATAGCAACTCCTATTGTTGAGAAAGTGAAGACAAAGAAGAAGCTGAATGTGACTGCTCAACAGGGTTTGGCAAAGCCTCCTAACCAATTAGTGGTCAAATCCAAGGCTAAAGGGAAATCCCTTCCAAAGTCACAAAGAGGTCCACAAACTTAACATTTCTGCCATCATTGTGGAATTCAAGGACACACTAGACCTAATTGTCATAAGCTTCAAGCATTAAAGAATGCAAGTGCTTAAAGGTCAAGAGGACCCAAAAATGGCAAAGGGAATTGGACTACCAATCAATCAAAAGGTCAAGAAGGTGATCTCGGTGTGAGGGATGTGATGACAATGATTGATACCTTCACTCCTTGTTTGGCAAGCTTCACCAGAAGGTTTGAAAGTCACAACAATGGTACTCAATCCTCTATAGATATCACCCCAAACACGTGTCGTGTGGGTGAAGAAGGGTATACATGCATAAGCATTACAACTTGTCCATGCATTAATACTTCCTATTTAATGTGACATTGTTTAGTTGTGTGCTTATTTTTTATCATTCTAGCATGCTTTTACTATTTTGGTTGTTGTTTTTAAATGCTTTGAGTGTTTGTTTCTTTTTTATCAATCTTTACTTGTTTTTGTGTCAAAAATCCAAAAAACACATAAGAAGTAGAAAATCCAAAAAGTTTGATCGGTATTATTGTGTTTTGTCACACGCATGTTTTGCCTTGTACCTTTGTACAAATGGCTTTGTACATTTCTAAGCATAGCTTGTTTTCATTACACTCATATCATTGTGGGAAAAATCTTGACATCTATGTGATTTTTGTAAATAGATCTTCAAACTTGTCATGAATGATTAGTCAATAGTTTTGTTGATCTTGAGATATGCATAGACTTGTGCCTATATATCTTCGCACTCTTTTTGTTTTTGCTTAATATAGCTTACCCAATGTCAAATCTTGAAAAGAGATAATAAGTTGCAAAAGTCATCACACATACTAGTTTTCGACTAGGAAAAAGGGAAAACAACTTGTAATGAAATTGTATGATGCCCAAAATGCCAAAGGCTTATTCATCAAATTGAAATATCAAAAATTTCAGGCATTGGTCTCAAAAAGAGATGTAAAGATAAAAAATGATCAAATGTTATGAATTGTAAAGAAGCCAAATGAAAAGCTTCAACGTTATGTAATCAAGTTTTGTGGGAGGTCATATATGCATATTTCTGTAATTGAGATTGGTTACTCTTCCTAGTGCTAGTTGTGTATGCCTTGGTTAAATAGATCATTGAAGCTTCACATTGGGCTAAAGACTATCTCATTTATGATATCCACATACATCACACTTGTCTATATTCAATGAATGCCTTATTAATTTGTGTGATTGTATCTGATTAAATGTGTTGCACATGCTCAATCTTATGTTGATCAAACACAAAAAGATTTTTAAGTATTTTTATTGTCTTTTGGAAAGTGTTTTGTTTTGAAAAAAATCAAAAAGTCAAAAATTCTATGCAACTCTATTTTGGCGACTAACTCACGGGTCAAGCTAGTCGCGAAACCCCAGCCGCAAGCTTACATTGAAGCCCTCGCGACTCTCTGGGAAGTCAGTCCCCTTGTCGTGAAAAAGACTTAGAAATTTTTTCAAAATTCTGGGTTTTTGGAATGGTCGTGACTCATTTTGGCGATTTGTTCATGAGTGAAGCTCTAGTCACGAGTTTACTCAAAAGGTTTTGCAGGTCCTCTCGCGACTTGCTCGTGAGTGGACATCTCAGTCATGAAAAACACTTGAACAAATTTTTCAAAATTTGTGTCACGGGATTTTGGCGACTTGACTTGGCGACTTGCTCACGACTCATTCTAGTCGCGAAAAACGCGCGTTTTGCATAAATAGGGTTAAATCAATGATAGTTTTCAAAAACTTTTCAATTTTCCCTTGCATCATATGTTTCTACATTGTCTTGTCCGCCTCTCCCTCTTCCAAAACCACCATTTTCACTCACAAAACCTCCATTTTATTCATCAATCTTTCATCAATCTACAAGAAAAGGTATGGGTTTTCTTTTGTTTCCAAAGTATTTCATGTTTCTAGCCTTAGATTTCTTGGATTTTGTGTTTGTGATGAGATTTGAAAATATGATGTTTGAATATGGTTTTAATGACGTTTTGTTGAGTTTGTCATATGGGTTTTGTTGATTTTGTAAGTATAATGTCTATTCTTCATGCTTTACATGATTATTCTCCATTGTTGTGCATTATACCATGTTGGTGTTGTGTTATGCATGTCATGTTCATGACAAAATGTCTCTTAGATGTTTTTGTGTGTTTCTTTGGATTCTATGGAATACAAAGGTGTAGGGATAATCATGTTTCTTTAATCTTGAAACTTCATATGATTATGTGGTTTTCCATTTTGCCCTAGTTTGCACACTTTTGCATTTGATGCACACACACACATACACTTTGACATGTTTGAGTGTTTATTGTCATATTTTTATCTGTTGGGTTCTAAGACTTTAGGCTTAAATGTATTAGAACTTTAATTTGTAATGTTGGCAAACTATGATCAAAACGTTTTAGTCTTGTTTAGACTTGCTCAAAGTACATGGTTTTATGTAAAGTTGGAATCAAGTTGTTACAGGATTTACTGTGTAAATCTGCCTGGCTTGATCGATCGAGAATTAGACTCGATCTATGGAAAGTCGTGTAGATTTGTTTTTTCTGCAGAATTTCCAACCCAGTCCAAGCCCGTTTGATGTGTAAAGTTTTATGTTTTGTCTTAAGCATAAAATGGAAAGCCCTAGTCACGTTTTGTGGTTGCTCTTTATGCTGTGTGTGTGAATCTTTTGTGAGATCAAGAGGTAGTTGCCTTCACACATACTTAGGGTTCCCAAGATTCAAGATTATGTCAAGGACTTGGTGATCAATTCAATTGTAGATTTAAGAGCTTAAAGATACACAAGCAGAAGTGCTTGTACTTGCTGGGAATTCAAGAAAAAAGTAGTTCGTGGACTCGGAGCTATCATGGGGTCTGGTAGTAAGTTTCCTAATCGAGATAGCAATAGGATGTTAGTGGTCTAAGTTGCTATTGTGTGAACTTCAATTATTTTATAGTGGATTCAGTTTTACCTTGAGGATAGTTAGGTTAAATCCTTCCTAGGTTTTTTACCGGTTTGGTTTTCCTGAGTTATCTTGTCATTGTGTTCTTTATTTTCTGTACTTTTACAATAATATGTTATATTTGTGTTAACCTAGATCTAATTAATTTGACTAAGTAATCACTTGACTAATTAACTAGGTTAATTTGCTTGTGTTTAAGGGGTCTAAAAATGTATAAGTGGTATCAGAGTAGGTTGCTCTCTTGTTATAGATCTTTTAATCTAAAAGCTGATCCTTAACCCCTATTGTCATGGAACACAGACACTCTTGTTATTCCACCTCACTTTGATGAGAATAACTATGCTTATTGGAAAGTAAGGATCAAAACATTTTTGAAATCTATTGATGAGAGAGTTTGGAATTCTATTGAATATAGATGGGAGAAGTCCACTACTCCTGTGAGTGAGTGGCAAACTTCTTAGAAAGAAGTAGCCGCTTTTAATAGCAAAACTATGAATGCTATTTTTAATGCTGTTTCTATGGAGGAATTTAAGAGAATCTCTAATGTTGAGATTGCTCATACTGCTTAGAATATCCTTCAGACTGTGCATGAAGGCACAAAGGTGGTTAAAATCAATAAGTTGCAGCAATTAATTACTAGATTTGAAAGCATTAGGATGTCTAATAATGAATCTTTTGATAAATTCTATGCTAAGCTTAATGATATTGTTAATTCTGCTTATAATCTGAGTGAAATCTATGATCAACCTAAAATTGTTAGGAAGATTCTTAGATTTTTGACTAAGGATTTTAGACCTAAAGTGACTGCCATCACTGAAAGCAAGGATGTGAACTCCATCTCTGTTGATGAACTTGTAGGATCTCTTCAGTCCTATGAGTTGGACCTACCTAAGACTAGCAAATCCAAATCAATGGCTCTTAAGTCTATTGTTGATGTTGATGTGAGTGAATTTGATGATGAGCTCTCTACTACCGAGATTGCTTATCTTGCCAAGAATTTTAGAAATTGTCTTAGGAACAATAATAGAAGGACAAGAGGTAAGAACACTGCTGAACCTAGAAATTTTAGGGGGAATGATCTCACTAAGGTTAATAACACTGAAAAACCTAAAGAGAGAGTAGGTCAACTATTTAATAATTCTATGGGTCAACAATGCTTTGGATGACAAGGGTATGATCATGTGAAATCTAAATGTCCAACATTCTTGAGGTCTAAGGGTAAGGCTATGGCGGTAACCCTTAGTGATGATGAAGTTTCTGATAATGAATCTAGCAGTGATGAGGATGGAAACTTCATTGCTTTCACTGCTACTGTTGTAGTTGATGAAAGTGTCGCTATTGAAGAGAACCCTTTTGATGGCGCGAACTCTTTGAGGATGCAGATTTACAAGAAGCCTGTAATAAACTTTACAAAGTTGCTGCAAAGGATGCTATGAGTGTTGATTTACGCTTAAAGAAAATTCCATCTCTTAAACTTGAAAAGAAAAATTTGCTTGTGAAACTGTTTGATGCTAATGAATTGTTGAATAATGTGAAGACTGAGAACATGCTTTTGCTTGATAAAATAGAATTTGGAACTTGAATTGTCTGTTGCTAGAGAACAAACTAATAAGTCTGCAAGCTCCAAACTTGATCACATGCTGAGTGTTCTAAAGTCTCTCTTTGACAAAATTGGTTTAGGTTTTGTAGAAAGTATCTCTGTGCTTGAACCCCATTCCACAAACTTTGTTCCTTCTTCTGAACCCCCTATGAGTGAGGCTGTCAAACCCTCTGTGAGTGAGGTTGCTAAATTTGTAGATGTCACACCTCCTAGGAAGATTAAGGTTGATCTTTAAGAGTCTAAATCTAAGGCTCATAACCCTCCTAAGAGCAAGTTGCATGATAAGCCTATTAGGATTAGTGCCCTTAAATCCTATTATATGATGCTATGTATGATATTAAGTATGACATTATGTATAATATTATGTATGACTTAATATTGTGATTAATAAATTTGTTTTATTATTATCTGAAATAATGGTAACATGAATATTCGGACATTATAATATAGTCCATGAGATGCATAGAATATGATTTATGTGAAAAGTCACAGAAGATATAAATTACAAGTTCTTTGTAAACTTAGAATTATAATTCATAGTCTGTGATGAAATTGAGCATTTCATCTACGAAGACTATAACATATCAACTAAGATGATTTGTCTTAATCATGGAAATGGAGACTTCTAGTTAATATGTTGATATGTTTTAAGAGTTAAGACATATTGAACTGGACCACTGTGAGATTTATTATTCTCCTAATAACTGTTAATTAAATAATAAATCTCACGACTTCTATTTACATAAACTCTTAATCCTGAAAGAATAATGGACCTAATCATGAAGTGTAGGTTGCTTTGATATATCAGGAGTGAGATCTAAAGTAATGGTCAAAACCTCAGTATGTTAGGTAGCCACATTTAGTGTTGATGGAACATATATTCTTAAGATGAAATTCATAATCTCTTAACGGAGATATAAAATATTCCTTGGAGATATAAAATATTCCTTTGAGATAAGTTTAATGGGTACGATTATTCAGAGTGTTAGGCCTAACCACTTTAATAAGAAATTACTAAAGTATATATTTATGGAATTGAATTTTATAAATATATGATGAATAACTTAAAATGATTAAACCAAGTACTCAAGGATTAAGATGTAGAAATCTACAAAGTGGCAGTCTTCATTTATGACTTTGTATTACTACGAATATTTTATGAAGGGGTTGCATGTACAATAAAGTCTTGGGATATAATTTATTAATAAGGCCTAGAGTACAATTATATTTATATAGTGGTATTAAATATAATTAATGGTAACTTTGGACTTATCAAAAGTTAATAGAAAAGCCTAAGGCCTATTAGAGCTAGTGTTTTATTTGTTCCATTTTGGTCCCACTCTAAACCACATACGAAAGCCTAATTGGAAAGACCCAAAAGGCCAGCCTAATTAGATAATCAGTTGTAAGGGAAGAAACATATAGATTTTTTGGTAATCACATGAAATGATGTATGTGAGTGTTGGACACTTATTCATTCTCCTTTGAACAAACTTATAGAAACTGGTTGTGAGACCACACTTCTTGGGTGTTAGTGGAATTGGAGTGAAGATTAAAGGTGTTCTCAAGAACTTCCGATCTTTGGTTTTGAAGTACACTTTCTTGTTCTTATATTCTGAAATTTACATAGCACATATTAACAATTGCGAATGAAGTAGATCCGTTAATTTTCCGCTGCATACATGCATATTTCCATCAAAGCCTGCATGTATTTGTCATTTTTATGGAAAGTTTGGGCACATTCATCCAAACTGTTTCAAGTTGCAAGCTACCAAGTGAGCAAACAAGCCAGAAGTGCCTGTGTCTCAAGTATAAGATCCTATGGTACTTATCGGTGAGTTGGTAAATGCTTTAAACTTTTATTCTTTATTCCAATACTGGAGTTGCTCAGAATTCTAATTTAAAGAATAACTCCAATGCTCGAGTTGCATCTAAAAAGTTTTGGATGCAAAAGGCTCAATCAAATTGAGTCTTTCTGACATGGTACTTGTGCTTTATCGCTCTACTATTTGTGACCTTTATTTTTGAATGTTTTTGTTTTCTTTTTATTTCTAGGACTTTCATTGTATAACATTCATGTATTTCATTCTAGGATTGTTTTTGTTTCTTCTTTTCAAAATTAAAAAAAAAAAAAAAAAAGGAAAAGGGAAGCAAAATGTGTTTTGCATTATTTTCTTGGATTTGAAATCAAGGTTGGCCAATTTATTTTTACATAACATGTTTATGTATTTTGTTTAGCTTGGATGAGCTTATTTATTGCACTTTATTAGTTGAAGCCTTGTAGTGCATGTTGTGTGGGAAATATATTTATAGTTTTTTATCACATTGTCTTGATCTTGAAGTCACATGACTTTGATTGTTGGACTTGATCTTATTGAAAAATGTATAAATAACCATCTCACCACTGTTTACTAGCCAATCATGAGCACCTTAGTGCATATCGTAAGATTTTGTACTCGAGAAAGTGTAGCACATGCACAAAAAGATCATAAGGTGGAGCCTAGGTTTAAATGCTAAAATTGGTGTGTACATTATTGAGCTTTAATAACTTCACAATTTAATAAAATTGGTGTATACATTATCCCGGCTAATTTAATAAGTTTCTGATCAAATAAAATTGGTATGTACAATCTGAGGCAAATCAAAAAATTTACATGATTGCAAGTTTGTATTCTAAAAGATGTGAGAGTTATATGATGTAACTCTTTAGGTGATAGTCTCTTTCAAATTCTATGTGATGAATTTTGTAGACATTGTGCTTGATTTCTATTTACATATCATCTCATATGTATCTCGAGCTTTTGCTAGTTGTACACACTACACAAGTTACTCTTTGCTAAACTTTGTACATGTTATTGTGTGTGTTTTTGGTTTGGCCAATCAAATTTGAAAATTCCTTAAGTTTTATTCAAAACATGTTTGATGCTTGAGAATATAAGGTGAATTGATTGAAAATCTTAATTCTAGGAAAACTGGGTTCAAAATAAGTGTTTTTGAAAAGTATTTTATCTCATACTCATGCATTTTATTCATAAAATTCAATACTTTGAGGAGTTTTTGCATAAAATTGCTCTGTTTTTCAAAAAATTGTGTTTTCCAGATTTTCGATCGATCGAACTTGTTTTTCGACCGATTCAAAATGCAATTAAAATTTTGGTTTGAACCTGACCTACTCGATCACTGTTGGATCAATCGAAAGTGATTTTCGATCAATCGAATCTAATTTTGATCAATTGAAAATCTTACAGAGAGTTTTTTAAAACCTATGTTTCTCATGTGTTCATTCACTATTTCAAAAAGTTTCAAACTCTTTTCTCTCTCTCTTCGATCAGTCAAGGCTTCAAATCACTATTTTTGTCATTTTCCTTCAAATTTCTTCAAGGGTTTTTGTCAACTAAGGCCGGTAAGACTTTTATACCCCTCCTTTTTCATTTATTTTCATTATTCATGCATTTAAGGGTGATTTTCAAACCTAAGAAAATTTGGGGTTTTTGATGATTTTAATCTTTTCTTTAGAAATTGATCAATGGGTTTTTGTTGTGGGATGTTATACAACTATTCTATGTGAATTAATTTGATCAATTTGGCGATTTGTGAAAAATTGAAATTTCTAGGGCTTGAAACTACGCGAATTGGGGATTTTGTTCAATTGTGTTAAATTTTGTGAAATTGGCTTGTTAGATTAATTCATTTGATCATTATATTTTGTTATCTCTCTTGTGAAATGGCCAATTGATCAATTTGTAGAGTTTTGTGAAAATGGGTTTTTCAAAGTTTGGGGTTTTTGATGTAAACTCTATGCTTAAGCCAATTTTGTGAATTTGAAGTAAAATTGAACTTATTCTCACTGCATTAGAGCTTGCATCATGTATTGATATTGATCATGCATCATATAGAATTGTTATTTCTATATATATTTTTTTTTGTGTTAACTTGCAGTCTGCCTTTGGTTTTTCTTTTTGATCTTTTTCTCTCTCTCTTTTATGTCTGTCCTTTGATCCTTAGCATCATGGTTAGGAAGACTAGAGCCCGTAGGACCTCCACCTCTACTTCTTCCCCTACCTTTGAGAGTGAGAGGTTCTTGAGTGAGAAAAACCAAGAAGCTTATGAGAAGCTTAACCTTAAGAGGAACATTTGGGCTGAGAGAAAGGTTCTGTTAGATGAGCTTGATCCTGAGATTAGGAGAAACTTTGACCGTAGGGGCTGGTTAACTCTGTTGGATGTTGATCATCCTCCTCCGGCTACCTTGATCAGAGAGTTCTACTCGAACCTCTCTGTCCACTCCTATGATTCCAACACTCTTGTGAGAAGTTGGATACGAGGTGATGAGTACACTATTACTCCTTCAGTAGTGGCTGCTGCTCTTGGGGTGCCAATGATCCAACATCCTGTTTATCCATACGATGAGTCTCCGCCCCTTGATGACATTATGTCATTTATTATTGGTATTACTATCCAGTGGGTTTTTGACCTTTGGATTACCTCTCATGAGTTGATCGAGATTCACTATCTTTTCTTTCAGATTTCTTGCCATTCTATCTGGCCTATCTCTCATTTGCACACCATTCTTTTGGAACGATGTGCGTTTTTGTATGCCCTTGTTTCTGATGCTCCTATGAGTTTTCCTCATCTTTTTATTCGTTCCTTGATTGAGGTTCATAGGAGTAGTTCTATTGCTCATGCTCTTTTCTTTCTGGTTTTCATTCATCGGATTAGAGTAGTTTCCCGCATCTGAGCCTGTTCATATTATTGCTCTTATAGGTGTCACCTTTCTTAGGCAGGGGGTTGCTCAAATGAGAGCGAGCTCTAAACGCCTTGGTAGAGACTTCTGATGTCGCACCTCCTCCTCCCTCTTCTACAGGTGATACTATAGCTGTAGAGTTTGTTGATCATGCTGCTACTGCTGCTACTATTCCTTCACCTTCTACCTCGGATGATTTAGACATTCGACGTATGTTGGAGACTGTCATGACCGTTTAGGTGGTTTATGGTCAGATTTTGGTGGACATGCTTGATGAGCTTCGTGCATTGCGAGCGAATCTGGAGCATTTGCGAGGGTCGCCTCCACCACCTCTTTTTGATAATGGATTCTGATTGCCCTTTAGCATTCCGTCACAAAAAAGGGGAGTACATTTGTAGAGGGTTTTTGTTGTTGGGTGAGATTTTTGTTTTTGTGGAGCTTGTGGAGCTATTAGATTGTATCTAGGTGCTTCATTATGTATTTACATTTTTGGTCATGGTGTAGTTTTGTTTTTTGATTGGGTTGTCCATGATAAGGGGAGATACATTGATTTGTATATGTTTCTTGTTTCACATTGCTTATTGATTTATATTTATGGGGTTATTCATGATATATGACTTTATTTTGTGTTATGTGAAATCAAGAAGTTATTTTTGTTTTGCTTGTATTTTCCACACATGCGTTTATACGTTTGTTAAGTGTTTTAGGAAATATACAAGTTGATTTAGTCGTGTTGTTGTCTACACTGGCAACTAATAGATAGTAGTTAGGTTGAATTTGTTATGTTGGGCTATGTTTTTGTAATGGGCTGTTTTTATGTAACTTTGAGCACTTTGTTTAGTTTTGTTTTGTCACGGATTGCCAAAGGGGGAGTTTGTTGGGTTCTAAGATTTTAGGTTTAAATGTATTAGAACTTCAATTTGTAATGTTGGCAAACCATGATCAAAACGTTTTAGTCTTGTTTAAACTTGCTCAAAGTATATGTTTTTATGTAAAGTTGGAATCGAGTTGCTGCAAGATTTACCATGTAAATCTGCTTGGCTCAATCGATCGAGAATTAGACTTGATCGATCAAAAGTTGTGCAGATTGTTTTTTCTGTAGAATTTCCAACTCAGCCTAAGCCCGTTTGACGTGTAAGGTTTTATGTTTTGTCTTAAGTATAAAAGGGAAAACCCTAGCCACGTTTTGTGGTTGCTCTTTATGCTATGTGTGTGAATCTTCTGTGAGATCAAGAGGTGGTTGCCTTCACACATACTTAGGATATCCAAGATTCAAGATTATGTCAAGAACTTGGTGATCAATTCAGTTATAGATTCAAGAGTTTAAAGATACACAAGCAGGAGTGCTTGTACTTGCTGGGAATCCAAGAAAGAAGTAGTTCGTGGACTCAGAGCTATCATGGGGTCGTGATAGTAAGTTTCCTTCTCGAGGTAGCAATAGGATGTTAGTGGTCTAAGTCGCTATTGTGTAAACTTCAATTCTTTTATAATGGATTCAGTTTTACCTTGAGGATAGCTAGGTTAAATTCTCCCCAGATTTTTTACCGGTTTAGTTTTCCTGGATTATCATATCGTTGTGTTCTTTATTTTCTACACTTTACAATGATATGATATATTTGTGTTAACCTAGATCTGATTAATATGACTAAGTAATCACTTGGTTAATTAACTAGGTTAATCTGATTGTATTTAAGGGGTCTAAAAACGTACATTATCATATATTGATGATGTATGACGTCTCATGTGAACTTGTTTTTTAATTAAGCTTAAAATTTTAGTTTTTTTTGGGTCTTAATTTAGAATGTTTGCTTATGGACTAAGGTGTTGCTAATCAAGCTTTCTGTCCTTTGTGTTTCATCTTGCTTTTTGAAATTACATGATGTAGCTTGATGATGTCACCTTTCAAGAAATCAGTTGTGAAAGGCAGCAGTAGCAAAGGAAAAGAATCCGTTATTGACCTTGATAGCCTCACCCCTAAGTCTAAGAAGACACGGTCATCAATAGGCTTTTATGATACTGAGAAGTTCAGATCATATACAGTAGCTTAAAGATATGACAGTTACTTTAGGGATGCCCACATGTTGGTAGAAAGGGTGGTGGATTAAGCCTCTCTTCTTGATACGAACATTCCAAAATGGTTTGCCACCAAGGATTGAAACTTCCTTTTAACCAGCTTTAAGGAACCATATGAAAATATGGTCAAGGAATTTTATGCAAATGCTATTTCAGAAGAAGATGAGCTGAACTGTTAGGTTCGAGGAAAGAGTTTCACGGTGACACCAACCTATCTTGCAGATATCTTGCGCATCAACCGACCAATGTTCCCAAAGCCATCAGTGTATGATGACTTGAATTTGAAGGAGGACCTACTTAGGGAAACTCTCGGAGATAACTTGGAGTTCTCTCTAAGTGGGAAGTTAATTAGTATTTCATCACTCTCTACCGAATTGAGGGTTCTCACAACGATCATGTTTCACAACCTCTATCCTCTCTCAAGCATCAGATATATGAATCTTGGTAGAGCTTTGTTCCTTCATGACTTGGTCAATGAAGAAGAAAATGGATATTTGCTCTCATATCTTCCATATTTTGAGCAAAAATGCTGAGAGAACTGCCTCAAGGAATTGCGTTCCTTTTTGCTGCCTCATTTCGAAGATATTGAAGCTTGAAGGTGTTCATCCAATGGAAGATGAGTATCCCTACCCTCAACCAAGTCCAATCAACATTCGAACTCTGAATGCTAGCATTGGTCACAGCAAGAAGGGGGTCAAGCAAGAAAGTTATGCTCCTCACAATGATATAAGCTCTAGTTCACACTCAAATGATGAGAAGTTGAACCAAATACTTGCATCCATGCAAGATCTCAACACCAAAGTGTCCGGCCTAGCCTCTATCATGTACTCTACACAAACCCAATTTGATACAAGGTTCACATCTCTCCAAACTCAATTAGACCAAATCCAAAGGAAACTAGAGGAAGATGAGGACTAGCTATCCTGTAACAAAAAGGGGGAGATGGCTTAATGAAAGGGGAGTGTCATGATAGGGCAAGAGATGAAGAGCAAGAAAAGCTACGGCAAGCTTAATATTCTATTTCACTTCTTATAATCTATGTTCATATTTTATGATTTATGCTATGTATTTGAACTATGCTTTATTTTGTACCTATGCTTTGTAGCTTTGTAGTAATTTTAGATTATCCATGCATTTTCTTTAGTACTCCACTCTTATGCCCTTTGTTGGGTCTTGTATCCTTAAGAGTTTTTATATCGGTTGAGTGTTGGACATGCAAATGATATTTTGCATTGAGCTTATTAGCTTGCATGTCCATATGTTCATTCTTTGTGTGAATGATCATTGTGATCACTATTTATAGTGATTGTTTCTATTTGGTCAAGCCATGCCTTATTGTTTCACTATCTATTGCTTGATCGCATTGTGCTTGCTCCATATGTAGTTCAAGATGTTTGCTTACAATGATCTTGTTGTGTTATTTTTTTCAAGTAACTTGTTCGTATGGGTCAAGAGCTTCTCAGAATCTAGAGTTAGATATGAGTGAGTTTTGGCAACTGTTCCCAACTCACATTGTAAGTCTAGAGTGTTTTAGGGTTTTGTCACGGAATAGTCAAAGGGGGAGATTGTAAGGTTGAATTTATTCAATCATGTGTTGGCTTTATTCCGTGCCAAATTTGCTTTTATTTTAGCAATTAGATACCCTGTATTTGGTAGGAGTTATATAAGGATAGTGTGTAAGAGTGTAAAGAAAACTCAAGATGTGTGCACTCAAAGGAGTCTTGCGACTGGCTCGTGACTGACAAGTCACCAAAGTGACACACATGTGAAGAATGCAGGGAGCTGAAGGGTCATGACAGCTAGAGTGCTATAGGACAAAAAGTACAGTCTATCTAGATAGTTATCTCATGACTCAGACTCGCGACTAGTTCCAGTCGTGAGGCTTAGTTGCCAGAATGCCTTGTTTGGATGAAAAATGCCTTTTCACATTCCTCACATACTCTATTATAAATAACCTTATACCCACGAAATATAGAGTGCTTCTAGAGAGAATTTTGAGAGAGAAACCCTAGAGAAAAATAAGAATGATTCATCCACAATTTTAATTCTTTGATTCTCCAAATTTCTCTACTCTCACCCTCTCCATTAACATACCCTTAAGAGGTTCATTTGCAAAATCCTTATCTCACCATACCCATATCAGTGAGGAGGCATTTTGGTGCTTGGGAAGCAGTTCAAAGAGGACCAATTCGTTTGGTTGATGCAATGGGCTTATTACGAGATTCAATAAGCTAGAGAAAACAAGGTTCGGCGTAACCCTGTTGGAGCAAGAAGCTTGGAGAGCTTAGGTGCACTGGGTAGATTAGGCTTGGAGGGTCTATTGCTATTTATGTATCCCAACTTCATTCTCTCGTGGATTATTTGACTGCTTGGAGGGCAACAGAGAGGTTTTTCGTCGAGTACTTCGGTTTCGTTTTCGATAACACATCACCATGTTATCTTTGTGTTTGCATCTATCATCCCTTACTCTTACATATTAATTGCTACTATGTTGTGATTAATTATGGCTTAGAGTTGTTTATTGTTTTGGGTATTGCTTGTACTTATCGTTCTGCACATTTATTGTTTGAGAATAAGCCTGTATGGGTTAAGTTTAAATTGGGGGTCTAAACGTTCATAGGTGTTTTTTACGCTTATTGAACCTTTCAATCACTAAAGAAACCAAGGACATTTTGCTGAACTCTAAAGAAATATACCTCAATCAAAAAATCACATTGAAACTGTTTCTCTCTGTCGTTTTCGTCCAGTTTCTTTTGTATTTGATGCCAAGGTATGTTTCCCTTTTTAGTAGCACTGTTTCATTTGCGTCTTTTACCTAATAATAATGGATATCATATCAACTTATAAGTATTTATTTTGTTTTTGTAAAAATAAAAAAAAAAGGAACTGAATAAGTTTCTGAACTTAAAAAATTGTTATTTATAAAATAATTATTTCATTTCGGTTAATTGGTCTTAGTTTTTTTTGTTAATGCAGCTGATTGGGATGGTTGCGGTTGAAGTCATTGGTAGGCCCCAGTTTCCTTTTGCCTTGGATGTAAGCTCATTCTTGTTTTCATTTGTATGATTTTTTGTTTGTTTGTTTGTTTGTTTTTTTTTTTATTTGATTTGTCAAATTAAGATGCATAATTTCTGCTTAGTTTGCCATGTGGCCTTACCAAGGAAAGGAAGCATTCGCATCAGGAAATTTTACTCTATCCTATTTTACCATCTCAAAAAGCCACTTTGTCTATTATACAATACCATTTTACAATACATTCAGCATCCCAACTTTTATTTTCCTATTCTATTCATTAAAATAATATATGTACACAATAAAATATATTTTTCCTTTTTTTATTTTTTCCCAATTTTCTCCTCCACCTTTCCTAAACCTCTATCATTGCGCCTCCACTGCATAGTCACCACGACCGCACCTCTACCATGCCCACCACGCCACCACTACCCACTGCCCACCAAAATCCCACCGAAACAAAAACCCATATTTAAAAAAAAAAAAAAAAAAAAAGAAAAAAAAAAAAAAAAAAAAAAAAAAAACCAAATCAACCACGATCAAAACCCAAACACCGCCGCTAGATCAATGTTTCCTCCATCATTGATCAACCCAGATCAATCCATCATCAGCAAGAATCACAGCATCACAACAGAAGAGAAAAAAAAAAACCAGAACTCCAAAACCCAGAACACAAAACATGACTCGGATCGCAACCCACCAAAAAAAAATGAACCACTGTGATGTTGATGTTGGGAGGAGGATGGTGTTTGGGTCTGAAGAGAGGAGAGAGCAGATGAGAAAGAGGGAAGAGAACAGAAATAATGAGAGAGAGGAGAGAAATTTCGGGGAAAGTAGAATAAAATATTAGTTTTTTTTTTTTTTTTTACAATTTTGCTGTAGTACAATTCTAAAGGTAGAATTGCATTGTAGCAGGATTGCAAATTTTTTTGCAACACTTGCATTTTAGAAGTCCGAGTGCTGGAGCTTTATTGAGGCTTTGATGCTAAATATGCCTACATATGGCATTTACAATCCCGAATGCGAATGCTTTAAGGAAAGATCTTGCAATTGTTTCCTTATTTTATTTATTCATTTGGACTTAATTGGTTTCTTAATTTAAAAAATTATGTACACCAATCACATTGAATCCTGACTTTTGTAGAAAATGTGCATCACTTTGAATTTTAGAAGCTACATTGATTTTGTTTGGCTGTGTACAAGATTGTTTGAGATAAATTGTAAATGATTTGCATCAGACCTAAATGGTCTATAATAATTTACTTGGTTAGCTGGTCATTTAAGACATGCTAACCAAAAATGAAAATGGATGTGCATTTTAATGTCTTTGGTTGGATATCTAGAAGAATATAGTTCATATTTGACTAGTTAAAGAGCTGGGTTTCAAAGATATAATCTAAAAGCACAAGTCTTTAATATTTTTTGTATTAAAGTAGTTTTGAATAAATGCTATAGTGAATGTTGGCTTCTCTATAGTGAATGATTATACGGAAGGAGCAGAACTTTGAGATATAGTGCTTAATTGTGGGCCGACCTATGGAAGCTTAAATCCTTTCTCAAAGTGCTTATTTTCCTCTTGAAAGTATTAAATGAGTCTTTAGGTAAGAAGAGAGTTTACAACTCGGAATCTAATCACTGATGATCTTTTTCCATGTTGTGATTTATAAGAGGAATCCTTCTTGTTTTTTACTTTTTTATTAATTGCGTTAGATAGATATCTGCTGTTTGTTTTTTTATCTTCTATACGTTTGGCTAAATGTTCTTCTTGGTTTGACTCTTCGCATCCAACCTGTCTATACTATCCTATGGCTTGACTATGAATTTCTTAGATATGTTTTGCTTCATTTTCAGGTACAATGTCCATTTTCTATAGTTTTATCTAGAAAAACCCTGACAGATTTTTTCACTTTGTGTGGTTGTAAACATGTCGACTATCAGCTCTATGGGGATGTGGCTGTTATGTTCTAAAGACTTAGGATCTTATATATTTAGAACTCTAATGTATATTGTTGGCAAACCATGATCAAAACAAGATGTTTAGTCATGTTTAGACTTGCTCAAAGTTGGTTCATTTATGTAAAGTTGGATTTGAGTTGATGCAGATTTAATAAAGCATTTCGGCTTGGTTCGTTCGATCGAAGCTTAGGCTCAATCAATCGAAATTCAAGCAAAATGTGTTTTCTGCAGAATTCCAACTCAGCCCTAGTTTATTTAAAACATTTAGGGTTTTGTATTTTTGCCTTAGGTATATAAGGCAAACCCTAGCCACGTTTTAGTGTTGTTCATATTGCTATTTGTGTAAATCTCTTGTGAGATCTAAGAGGAGCTTTCCTTTACACAAGCTTAGGATTATCAAGAAGAAGATTCGTTCAAGAACTTGATGATCGTTCAGTTGCTGCCATAAGAACTTAAAGAAACACAAGCAGGTGTGCTTGTACTTGCAAGAGAATCCAAGAAAGAAGGAGTTCGTGGTTTCGGAGCTTGCACGTGGTCGTATCAGTAAGTTTCTACTAGTGGGTAGCAATAGTATGTTAGTGGTCTAAGTCTTGTTGAACAACTTCAATTCTTTCATAGTGGATTCAGGTTTACCTTGATGATAGCTAGGTTAAATCCTCCCCAGGCTTTCACCAGTTTGGTTTCCTAGGTGATCATATCATTGTGTTATTTATCTTTCCGCTGCTTTGCATGTTATGATTGTTTGATTGTGATAATCTAGATTTGGAATTTGGACTAAGTAACAACTTGGCTAATTACCTAGGTTAATCCAATTGTGTTTTTAAGGGGTCTAAAAATTATCAAGTGGTATTAGAGCGGGTTGCTCTCTTGTTGTTGATCTTTTGATCACTAAGCTGATCCTTGACCCCTGTTGTTATGGATTCTTAGAAAATCTTTTCTCTTATTTATCAACTTGCTTGCTTGTTGTATTTGTCTCTTGTTGCTATTGTTAAATCTTTCCTTGAACTTCTTGGTCTTATCACATGTGATAATAATTACATGTGTTATACTGCCTTAACCGCCTTTAAGGCACGTGATTCTTGTCTTTGGTATTTGGATAGTGGTTGTTCCAGGCATATGACAGGAAACAAAGGATTATTCAAGACTCTCTTTGAAGGAAAGATTGGGACAGTCACTTTTGGAGATGGAAGCAAATCTGTGATCAGAGGCATTGGAACTGTGGACATTCTAGGGTTGCCAGTCTTTGAAGATGTTTAATATGTTAATGGACTAAAGGCAAATTTACTCAACATCAGTCAGATTTGTGACAATGGACTGAATGTTCTCTTCACTAAGTATGAATGTGAGATACTTGATGAAGGAGGTGACTGTATGTATGTTGGTGTAAGGACAGCAGACAACTGTTATGGTTTAACATCAAGTATAAGCAACAAGTGCTTTAGTGCAAAGATTGATCAAGTTGATTTGTGGCATCAACGTTTGGGGCATGCAAGTCATAAGCAGTTAGAGAAGATTTCCAAATGTGATGCAGTTGTTGGTTTACCTAAGTTTGAGAAGGTAGATAAGTGCATATGTGGACCATGTCAAATAGGTAAACAGATAAAATCTAAACATCCGTCTGTAGCGAGTGTTCAAACTTCAAGACCTCTAGAGTTACTGCATATTGATCTTATGGGTCCTGCCAGAGTTCCGAGTTTAGGTGGAAAGAAATATATTCTAGTGGTTATGGATGAATTTACTAGATATACTTGGGTTGTGTTTTTGAAAGATAAAGCTGAGGCTCCTGAGAAGATGATACATCTGTGCAAGAAATTGCAGGTTGAGAAAGATACTGTGATAGCTAGAATTAGAAGTGACCATGGAAGAGAATTTGAGAATACTAAGCTGGCTACTTTCTGCAATGATCAAGGCACACATCAAGACTTCTCTTCACCCAAGACACCTCAACATAATGGAATAGTGTTACGGAAAAATAGGGTTGTTCAGGAGATGGTGTGTGTCATGCTACACAATAAAAAGTTTCCCAAATCCTTCTGGGGAGAAGCAGTTAACACTGCTTGCCATACACTCAATCGGGTGTATTTCAGAACTGACTCCAAGAAGACTCCTTATGAACTCTGGAGAGGAAAGAAACCAGTTGTTAAGTATTGCAGGATATTTGATAGTGATTGTTACATTCTACGTGATAGAGAGAATCTAGAAAAATTTGATGCAAATAGTGACATGGGATTTTTTCTAGGGTACTCCTCTACTAGTAGAGCATATAGAGTGTATAATCTGAGAACCAAAATAGTCATGGAATCTTCAAATGTTGTGATCAATGATGAAGTATGTTCAGAAGCACATTCAAAAAATACTGCTCTAGTTCAAGATAAACCTATAGAGGTTGATGACTCACTTCCTGTTGATTATGTTGGGAAGCATAGTGATGAAGAGTTGATGGTGCTGAATGATGTAGTTTCTGTGCCATCAAGTCTGGAACCATCCACACTAGTACATGAGACTCAACAAGCACAACATGGGTTTAGTCCTTCATCAGAATAGAAAGGTATCTTCACATCTCTAATCATCCCTTCACAAACATATTGGGAAATTTGAATGATAACATGAGATTAAGATCAAAAGCCTTAAGTGCAATTACACATTCATGCTATCTATCCCAATTTGAACTGAAAAAGGTAGATGAAGCACTTCAAGATGCTGATTGGGTAAACTCTATGCATGAAGAACTTCATCAATTTGTTTGGAATGATGTGTGGGAATTAGTTCCTAGACTAAAGGGTGTAAATGTGATTGGAACTAAATGGATCTTTAAGAACAAGTCAGATGAACATGGCACTGTTATCAGAAATAAATCAAGACTTGTTACTCAAGGTTACACACAAGTGGAAGGGATTGACTTTGATGAGACCTTTGCACCGATAGCAAGATTGGAATCCATTAGGATATTTTTGGCTATAGCTAGTCATCTAAATTTTAAGCTATATCAAATGGATGTCAAAAGTGCTTTCTTAAATGGAATGTTGCAAGAAGAGGTATATGTTGAACAACCGAAAGGTTTTGTTGATCCTTACAGACCGAATGACGTGTATAAATTGAAGAGAGCCTTGTATGGTTTGAAACAAGCTCCATGGGCTTGGTATGATAGATTGACTGCATATTTCATTGAGTATGGATTCAAAAGGGGATCTGCAGACACTACTCTCTTCATAGGAAAGGATAAAAATAGTTTTGTTGTAGCTCAAATTTATGTTGATGATATTGTTTTTGGTGCTACTAATGACTCTCTTGCTCATTCTTTTGCAGATGAAATGAAGGCCATGTTCGAAATGAGTATGGTTGATGAACTAACTTATTTCTTGGGATTACAGGTGAAGCAAATGAACTCAAGAATCTACATCAACCAAGAAAAGTATGCAAGGAATCTAGTCAAGAGATTTGGACTGGACAATGCTGCACATGCTAGAATACCAATGGCTACCAATACAAAATTAACAAATGATCTATCAGGTGAGTCTGTTGATGTTACATTATACAGAAGTATGATTAGATGCCTTTTGTATTTGACTACTAGTCGGCTTGATATTGCCTTTAGTGTTGGTGTTTGTTTTAGATTTCAATTTAATCCTAAAGTTTCACACTTGAATGCTGTCAAAAGAATCATTAAATATGTTGGTGGAACTTGTGATTATGGATTATTTTATAGTAAAAAGTCTAATCTGTCTCTTGCTGGTTTTTCTGATTCTGATTGGGCCGGCAATGCTGATGATAGAAAAAGCACCACCGGTGGGTATTTTTATATACGAGCCAATCTTGTTGCTTGGATGAGTAAAAAATAAAATTCTGTGTTTTTGTCTATTGTAGAGGCAGAATATATTGCTACTGGAAGTTGTTGCTCATAGCTTCTTTGGATGAAAAAGGTTTTAACTGATTATGGGATATCCCAAGATACCATGGTTGTTTACTGTGATAACTCTAGTGCTATTGATATATCTAAGAATCCTGTTCAACATTCTAAGACTAAGCACATAGAGATTAGATATCACTTCATTAGGGATCTTGTTGAAAGAAAGATTGTGTGTCTTGAGTATATCCCTACTAAACGACAGAATGCCGGCATCTTCACCAAACCTCTTGATAGAAGTAAGTTTGAGACACTTCGTCAAGTAATTGGTGTAATTCTGTGTCCCTGATCTATCTTGGCTCTCATGGTCCTTGTGCTTCATTGCTATTCTTTGTGACCGTTGTTCTTTGTTTTTTTTTTTTTTTTCTCTGTCTCTAGGATTTGCATTGCATAACACTCATGCATTTCATTCTAGGTTGTTTTTGTTTATCTTTTTCAAATAAAAAAAAAGGAAACAGGAAGCAAATTGTGTTTTGCACTATTTTCTTGGTTTTTGAAAACAAGATTGGTCAATTTATTTTCACAAAACATGTCTTTTGTACCTTATTTAGCTTTGATGAACTTACTTATTGCACTTTACTAGTTAAAGCTTTGTAGTGCATGTTGTGTGGGAAAGATGTTTATGGTTTTGATCACTTTGTCTTGATCTTGAAGCTACTTTTCTTTGATTGTCGGACTTAAACCTTTAGAGAAAGGCATAAATAACCATCTCACCACTGTTCACTAGCCAATCATGAACACCTTAGTGCATATCATAAGATTTTGTGCTCGAGAAAGTGTAGCACATGCACAAAAAGATCATAAGGTGTAGTCTCGGTTTAAATGCTAAAATTGGTGTGTACATTATCCCGGCTATTTTAATAAGTTTTTGAATAATTAAAATTTGTGTGTACAATATGAGGCAAAATCAAGAAACTCACACGACTGCAAGCTTATGATCTAGGAGATGTGGGAGTTATATGATGTAACTCTTTTGGTAATAGTTTCTTTCAAATTCTATGTAATGAATTTTGTAGACTTTATGTTTAATTGCTATACTCATATCACCTCACATGTATCTCAAGCTTTTGATAGTTGTACACACTACACAATTTACTCTTTGCTAAACATTGTACATGTTACTGTGTGTGTCCTTGGTCTGACCAACCAAGTTTGCAAATACTTTGAGTTTTTATGCAAAACATTTTTATGCTTGAAAATCTTATGGAAAATGCTTGAAAATCTTAATTTTGGGAAAACTGGGCTTAAAACTTTGTTTTTGAAAAACATTATATCACATACTCATGCATTTTGTTCATCAATTTCAATGCTTTGAGGTGTTTCTAAACTATGTCTTTGTTATTTTCAAAAACTGTGTTTTTTCTCAAAAATTTTGTGAACCTCTGTCTGCTTCGATTGATCCAATCTATTTTTCGATCAATCAAAATTGTTTTAAAAGTCTTAAGGAAGCCTTTGTCTGCTTCAAGTGATCCAATTTGTTTTTCGATCAATTGAAATTGTTTTAAAATTTTTAAAGAAGCCTCTGTCTGTTTCAATCAATCGAAACTGATTTTCGATCAATCGAAAGTCGTGAATCAGGTTTTTAAAAAAAAGCAGATTTGACTTGTTTAGACTTACTTTTCAAAAGTTCTTTTCAAACTTTTCTCTCTCTTCGAATTGGACAAAGCTCACCTACCAATTTTTTGTTGTTTTCCTCCGGATTTTTTGCAAGGTTTTCCTCTCTCTAAGCTGGTAAGTCTTTATTTTGCCATTCCTTTTGCATTTTAGTTCAAGTTTTCATGCATTTTTACATGAATTTCATGGGTATTTTCGGAACTTTTCAAATTGGGATTTTTGTTGATTCAAGTTTCTTTTTCTGAAATTGATCATTGGGTTTTGTTCCTATAATGTTATAATCATGATCTATAATGATTAATTTGATCAATTTGGTGTTTTGTGAGAAATTGAAAATTCTAAGGCTTGTTTTTATCCGAATTTGGGGATTTTGTTCAAATTGATTTCAATTGATGAAATTGGCTTGTTGAATTGATGTAATTGATCATTATTTTATGTAATCTAACTTGTGTAACGATCTGGTCAAATTTTTTACAAAATGAACAAGTGTTTTTCAATTTTCGGGGTTTTTGTTAGAAACTCTATACTCAAGCCAATTTTGTGAACTTGATTTAAATTTGAACTTAATTGCACTGCATTAGAGCATGCATCATGACATT
Organism: Quercus berberidifolia; assembly: GCA_028535905.1. Taxonomy (NCBI): domain Eukaryota; kingdom Viridiplantae; phylum Streptophyta; class Magnoliopsida; order Fagales; family Fagaceae; genus Quercus; species Quercus berberidifolia. Next base: position 32,112,396 of record JAPQVW010000008.1, on the reverse strand, counting down.
TAAACTGTTCATGCATCATATAGATTTTTGTTCTATATTTTTTTTTGTGCTAACTTGCAGTTTGCCATTGGTTTTTTTTTTTTTTTTTCTTTGTGTCTTGGTCCTTATCCTAGCACCATGCCTAGGAAGACTAGAGCCCAAAGGACCCCCTCCACTTCCTCTGAGTCTCCCTCTAGGAGTGAGTTGTTTAGGAATGACAAAAGCAGAGAGGTCTATGAGAAACTGATCTATAAGCGTAAGATTTGGGCTGAGCGTTCTGTTGTGTTAGATGAGGTAGATCCTACCATTAGGGCAAACCTTGAGAGTAGAGGTTGGTTGTCCTTGTTAGAGGTAGATCATCCACCCCCGACCGCCCTGATTAGAGAGTTCTTCTTGAACCTCTCTTGCCATGTCTATGATTCCAACACCATTATTCAGAGTTGGATACAAGGTATTGAGTTCACCATTACTCCTCGGATATTGGCTAATGCTCTTGGGGTTCCGGTCCTTAGGGAGCCTGTCTATCCCTATGAGGAGTCTCCACCCTTAGATGACGTTATGTCATACATCACTAGGTCTTCTATCTAGTGGGGTTCTGATCCTCGGATCACGTCTGCTGAGCTTATTGAGACTGCCTATCTTTTCTTTAGGATAGCGTGTCATTCTTTGTAGCCTATTTCTCATCTCCATACCATCCCTCTTGAGCGATGTGTGTTTTTGAGCACTTTTGTTTCTGGTGCGTCTATCAGTTTTCCTTATTTGTTTCTTCGTTCTTTGAACGAAGTTCATAGGAGTTCAGCCATTGCTCATGCTCTTATCCATCCTATTTTCATTCATAGGATTTTGATGTTTCTAGGTCTAGCTAATTTCCTTGCCGGTGAGCCCGTTCATGTCATAGCTCCCATAGGTGTCACCTTAGGCAAAAGGCTGCTCACTTGAGAGTTGGTCCTACACATCCTAGAAGTGCGTCATCTGGTGTTGTTCCCCCTCCTCCATCTTCTACAGGTGTTGATACGGCTAAGGCGTCTGGTGCTGGTGCTGCTGATGCTAATGTTCCTCCACCGACTACTTCGGATGATTCAGATATCGATGTATGTTAGATCATGTCTTGACCGTTCAAGCGGCTCATGGATAGATTTTGGTGGACGTGCTCGATGTGATCCGTGCTTTGCGCGCAGAGTTGGCATAGTTTCAATGATCCTCATCGCCACCTCCTTTTGATGATGGATTTTGATTGCCCTTTGGCATTCCGTCACAAAAAGGGGGAGTACATATTTGAGCACTTGTAGAGTTTTTGTTTTCAGGGGGAGAGCATTTTTGTTGGTTGGAGCTTGTGGAGTTGAGATACTTTTAGTATTTTATATGTTTCTTGTTTCAACTGCTTATTGATTTATATTTATAAGTTATTCATTGATATATGTCTTTATTGTGTGTTGGTTGAAATCAAGAATTTATTTTGTTTACTTGTTTTTTCCACACATGCGGTTATGCATTTTGTTTAGTGTTTCAGGAAATATACAAGTTGATTCAATTGTGCTGTTGTCTACACTTGCAACTGATGGATAGTAGTTAGGATTGGATTTGTTTTTATGAGCATATTTTGTTGTAAAAGGCTATTCTTTGTAAACTTTGAGCTTTTAGTTGTGTTGTGTCACAGATTGCCAAAGGGAGAGTTTGTTAGGTTCTAAAGACTTACGATCTTATGTATTTAGAACTCTAATGTGTATTGTTGGTAAACCATGATCAAAACAAGATGTTTAGTTTTGTTTAGACTTGCTCAAAGTTGGTTCATTTATGTAAAGTTGGATTTAAGTTGATGCAGATTTAATAAATCATTTCGGCCTGGTTTGATTGATCGAAGCTTAGGCTCGATCAATCAAAATTCGGGCAGAATGCATTTTCTGCAGAATTCCAACTTAGCCCTAGTTTATTTAAAACGTTTAGGGTTTTGTATTTTTGCCCTAGGTATATAAAGCAAATCCTAGCCACGTTTTAGTGTTGCTTATATTGCTGTTTGTGTAAATCTCTTGTGAGATCCAAGAGGAGCTTTCTTTTACACAAGTTTAGGATTATCAAGAAGGAGATTCGTTCAAGAACTTGATGATCGTTTAGTTGCTGCCATAAGAACTTAAAGAAACACAAGCAGGTGTGCTTGTACTTGTTGGAGAATCCAAGAAGAAGGAGTCCGTGGTTTCGAAGCTTGTACGTGGTCGTGTCAGTAAGTTTCTATTGGTGGGTACAATAGGACGTTAGTGGTCGAAGTCCTGTTGAACAACTTCAATTCTTTCATAGTGGATTCAGGTTTACCTTAAGGATAGCTAGGTTAAATCCTCCCCAGGTTTTTACTAGTTTGGTTTCCTGAGTGATCATATTATCTTTCCGCTGCTTTGCATGATATGATTGTTTGATTGTGATAACCCAGATTTGGAATTTGGACTAAGTAACAACTTGGCTAATTACCTAGGTTAATCCAATTGTGTTTTTAAGGGGTCTAAAAACTATCAGTGGCAAATGCATCAAGTATGAAAAAAAAAAATACCTTTGATATATTCTCTCCTCCTTGTATATTATATGCCTTTTCATGATCTTATAATTCAATTGCAATATAATTTTTCAGGGAGTTCGTGCTCTTAAACATGCGAAGAATTACAATGTCTAAATTATCACTCCTATAGTCCTATGCCTTAGCTTGCTCAAATTTATTAATAGCTTTATGTATTATCGGACATTTAAGGTCAATATTTCCTGTCCTCTAGCAAATGTTGTTTTCCACACTTTGTCAAGATGTTTCCATATTGCTAATGCTTTGTAATGAGTCCCTTTGCCTTAGCCCCAAGGTACCTATGGTGAAAAAAATATTACATCAGGTGGTGCACTACCAGACCATTAAAGATAGTGGAAAACACTTTTGTAGCAATTGAATATAATACTTAGACCTATAACTATTTGTATCTTTGGTCTAGTTGTACTCTTGTTCCTTTTCTTCTGTTATGGTTGAGCATGAGGGCCATTCTTTTGTTTTTTAACTCTTTCTCTCTCTCTCTCTCTCTCTCTATTTTTCCCCTGTTTCGAGACATTGATTGTTGCTTGCATATGCAATTTATATTAGTAATTTAGGAATGGAAATCTACATAATCATTATTGGACTACTAAAAATCATGCTGGTGAAGTTTATTTTATGAAATAGGTTATCTAGCACCATTATTTTTTCCTTGATAAGTGTCTCATAAAATGTGTGCTTTTCTACATAAACAGTTGAAGCTTAGTACTGTTGTTTATCAACAATGCTCAAGTGCTACCTTAGCTTCCTTTTGAAAAGTAGGGGTAAGATGTTGGATAGAGAGATCTGATTGGAAAGTGAGAACAATGAACTGGGGAAATGTGAAAAAGCTGCTAATCAGGATATTGAGCACAAGAAAAGTTGTGAAGATTCAGCTCACTTTTGTAGTTTGTATGCATTCCTTGAAAACTACATATCAAAGTCAAAAGAAATGTGGAGGTAAAAGAAATCATTTTGTACATTTATTTATTTATTTTTAATTCAAGCCATTCAAAAATCTTAGTTTGTTCTCATTATCTATAAATACTATTAAACTAAAGCGCCTAACTTTTTGTTGACCTTCTACAATTATGCCACGTAAGCTTTAGAAGTCTCACAAATTTACACATCACCATTATTAACTTTTTCTTATATGTGATTCATCTATATGATGGTTTCTGTAGCTCTCAGACCTCATGACCAATCTGCAAAAGGATTGGCCATCACTTAGCTGCCCAAGTAGCAATGGCTTTAGGTTCTAGTCACAAGGGACATTAAATATTTTGAATTCACTACAGTCATATATTTTAAATTTTAGATATAGATCTATTATCAAACTGCAATTTTATCAGATGTATCGTTGTGATTTTAAAATTGTGTTTTCAAAAGGTATATTTTAAAATTGCTATTTAAAAAAAAAAAATCCACACTTTTTCAAACAACTAGTCTATTATTGGCTAGTGCTTGCTTTAGTCTTTAGCTGAATTTGTTGGATTTATGTGATACATTTTGTACACACATATATGAACTAAAATAATGTCTAAATTCTTTATTGAACATGATTAATATAACAGTTGAATACCTAAGGTGAATATGTTAAATGATCTTATAGTTTATACTCTTTATTATTTTGCTAGCACTATGAACAAATTTCTTATAAGGAAATTACTTGTATTGCAAGATTCATCTTATATGCGAATTTGTATTTACTTCTTTTGGATCCTAGGATACGAGAAAATGTCTCATATTTTCATCCCAATGATCATGATGAAATAAGAGCGTTGCATTTACAAAGATCTTATTGTCAACTTTTAGCCATGATTTCCCTTAAAAAAAGTTAGGTTAAGCGTTGCATTGATTTAATCCTAATTGGTTTAAAGAATACAAAATTTAGTTAGAAAATATTACAAAAAAAGATGATGCATTTTGTTTATATTTTTACTTATTTAGGCATGATGATAATTGAATGAGAGATCAATAGATGAATAATTGCTTTGGGTGTGTGCATTGAAAAATATGTAGTTGATAGCATTAATAATGAAGCTATCATACAACAATTTCAAAATATGAAAACTTGTAAAAAGAAATTTTTAAATCTTATGTATTTGTGTGGTTTTATTCTTATTTATTATTTATTTTTGTGATGTCAAAGTTTTATTTTTATTAAAAAATTTTAATTTAAATTTCTTAATGACCATCCTAAAGAAAATTCCTAGAGCCACCGTTGCCCATGCCCTTGTTAGGAGAGCATATAAATGTTTGGGTAGAAGAACTACATATTGATTTGGATGATGTAATAAAATTTAATAAAATTTTCTTACATTTGCCTCTAACTATGCACATAGCAGAGCGATTACTAATGACTAACCAAGTTTATCGTTCTTCATAATAATTATTAGACCCGAATATGTACAATACAACGAAGTGAAAATGATGATGGCATTTCACCTGTTAGATTCAGCAGCCCAAAAGCACGGTCAACACACTCCATGAGATTTAATTGTTGTAAAATATAAGACTAAGAACACTCATTACATTGTTAAAGTGTCAAAACAATCTGGTAAATCGCTGATTCCGAATCATCCTTTTGGTGCATACATTTCAGCATAACAAAGAATTGAGGTCCAAATGCCAAGCATTCTTCTGAAATTTATTAGCACACTGTATCATGCTTCCAATATGATAACTAGTGACCCGTAGAAAAAAACTTATATGATAACTGAGGCTAATCACCCCATTATCATGTCTAGAAGACTTATTGATCAGAAACATTGCTTCTTTACACTGAAATATACCAGAGACAAACAAAGGCCAAAATTCTGCCTGTTACACTCTTGGAAAGGTTATAACAAACTCCCCTGGCATCTGCATGGCGAGACGATTGGAGAGACTGGTTTTTTCCTGAAGCAGTTCAAAAAGAAACCATCCTCTCCAGTGGCTAAAGAGACTTTGAACCCTGTAGACATGCTGAATAGCATTCCGATGTAGAAAAAGCAATCCCTATTCCTGAAATTAACTAAATAAAGTCAAACAAAAGCTCAAACTATATACATACACAAATTTAGCTGAATGTGGGACAATTTTAAGCATACCTAAACAACCCTTTCATCGAAGCCCCCATTGTGGAAGCTGTCATAATTCTGTGATTGAAAGCACAAGATGTTTAAGAATTACAGCTGGAAAGAAAAAAATATAGCCATAGTAGCCTAGGACATACCAAAGTTGAAAAGCAGAGTTAGAGACAAAAATTTTGACAGACATCAAGCAAAAATAACTGTAAAAATAGTGGATGTCAGCTAATTCAGCTAGTACAGTCTTTTTTTGTTATTCATGGGACCTAGGATTGAATCCCACTTAAACCAAGATAGGGAAGCTACCTCCAGTTGCTTAGCCCATAGGCCCAAAATGGATTTTAAAAAATGTAAGAGAGAGACCTCCTTTGTCCACCAAAAAAAAAAAAAAAAAAAAGGTAAGATAAAGACCTGATGATGGTGCTCAGGCAGGTTTTTTTATGGTCTGGTAAATCACTGATTCGATGTGATGTGGAAGCCATAAAAAAGCCTGTTGAACAAATACATTTGATTGATTCCCTCTCTCTCTCTCTAACAATATTTCTTGGTGTCTCCATCTTGCATCCCCTTGGACTATCTTCTGTATGAAATGAAGAAAAACATGGAAATAAATATATACTCATATCCTTGATTTCATGGTGGATATTGCAGAGGCTTCATGTATTATAGCAATGCTATGTGAGTTGACTTTTATATTCTTGCAAATTTGTGAGCTCCACCTGCCATTTAAGGATGATCACATAAGATAGGAACATAACTTTTCTTATCGAAAAATAAGGATAAGATTTCCTTAATTGAAAAGAAAGAAAATGATGTGGTCATCACAGTTATAATGCTAAATAATGATCGGGTTTTTATAAACCAAGTTGATCAGAACACATCTAGTGTAGGCTTGTGACCAACAAGCGCAATAAGTGGTTGAAGATCATTTAACAATGGAAGACACCCATACTCACTAAAGATTGGTAGACTCAAACACATTATATTACTAAAAATGGAGAATTGGCTAGTACTTCTAGTGCACTTTTCATAGAACTAGTAAAGAAGTCAATAAAAATAGATAATAAGAACATATTCTACAATGAATTCCAGGTTTGAGCATGAAGTCAGGTAACTATAGATTACCATCAGAAGTGGAGATTAGTTGCACTATATTGGTGTTGCATGTGCAAGAGGGATGGGGAAACTATTGGTCATCGACATCTCCATTGCATGGTGGCTAGAGAGCTTTGGATCATGGCTTTTTTTGGGAAGCTTTTAGCAAAGTTGGAAATGTAAGTTCAGCAGCTGTCATAACACTGATATTTGGAGCATGATTGCCCATTGCCATGTGGGGTCATTGTCAGGAGAGGAATGTTCGGACTTTTGGGGGTAATAAAAGATCTTGTCCTAACTTGAAGATTTTATTCCTCAAGACTTTGTTTGAGTGGATAAATTCTTCTGGGATGTTTTCTTTTATTGCTTTCCCTGATTTGCTTGATTGATGTACTTTTAGCGTTTAATTTTGGTGTATTGTTGTACACTTCCTGTGTACATGGGAAGCACCCTCTGGCCGTTATTTAATGAAAATTTACTTATAAAAAAAATGTCTAGAAAAAATCAATATACCAATTCCTGAGGTTGTAAATCATAGACACATCCAGGTCCTTTCTGCTTATTTAACGCTTGCAAATAGACATAGTAACTCTGGATGCCAAAATCAATACTACTAAGTTGCATGCTGTAGTCATCTTAGTAGTGCTCAAATTCATTGCAATGGTGTGGCTGATATTCCAAACCCAACTAGACATTGAAGGACATAACTCTACAAATCATGGCTCAACCCTACATGATATGATAAATCAAACATATAGTGAGCTGGTGGCAAGAGGTCACAGGCATTTAAAATCATGTGTTATATTGCATAAATATGGAGTGGTAGGACATGGCTGCCAAAATCATGGCTAAGGAGTTACCTTGAGTTGTTAACTTACCACCCCACCATATTTTTGTTAATAGCAATGCATTGCTATTAGTTTGTCCACGCTATCAATCATAATAAATCTGATCCTTTGCATCATCAATGATAATAAAAGACATTTTCAAACAATTTCAAATCAAAATCTTTCCTCAAGTAAACCTCGAAAGTCAAACAAAGTAGTGGACAGAAAAATGTACAAAGAACTTTAATTGGTCATAGCTGTATTAAATGAGATCTTAATGGCACGCATTTCGTAATGTTTGAGGAGATCGCGTTGAGATAGCAGAGGCTCTAAAACCAATTTGTTGTGAGCGTAATCAGTTATAGTGGATTTATGCGAAATAGAAATAGAAAAATAGAATAAACAATCATGCAATGAACACAGATTTATATGATTTGGTCTTAGGCCTATGTCTATGGGCAACCTTGAAGAAAAATTTTTAATAGAAAAAACAAGAGATTTCAAAGACTGGTACAAAACTCTCACTAAAACCCAAACCCCAAATACACCCAAAGAACTTTCTCTCACAATTTCAAAAACTATGGTTTAGAGAGAAACAGATCTAGTTGAATATATAATATGCTACAAAGTCAGTTAGGTCATGACTTGCTGTAGAGAGAACCCAAACCAAATATGACTACCAGCTACTATTGGCCTTGTTGTACCTGACAAGAAGAGGAATAACAAATCAAGACAATGTCAACAAAAAAGCCAATCAACAATCAATGGGTTACAATTCCATGAGGAATAACAACTTATCCAAAAAAAAAAAAAAAAAAATCCCTGAGGAATGACTAACCAAGGCAAAGTCAACAATAAAGCCAACCGACAATTAATGGGTTATAATTCCATGCGGCACGCATAAAGTGCACTGTGCACCTCTTACTCAAGCCACACATCAGCAGATTGATTATAAAAGCATATCAACAGTCCCACACAAAAGCACAGGCATATAAATATTTGGCAATAAGGTTGAATTTAGAAGTCATATGCATGCCTAATTACCCTATCCGATGTCATGGAAGATCATTTTAGTAGCTAGAAAACATAATTTTAAGATGAATGTTTAATTATATAGCATATCAAATTTAATTTATAATATTTACTCAATTAGCAAATCCATAAATCCTGGTAAGGCAATAAGCATTTGTCACTAATGATTTTGCTGATTTGTTATATTGAAATTGAACTTCATTCATCTTTGATTTCTATTAATATCTTATAGCATAGCTAATAAATCAATCTTTCACTTCTGTCAACTTCTATGCTGTAATTGTGTGCCAAAACTTTCACGTGTATTTATTCTACTATATTTTCTATATTTGTTATGTTATTTTGATTATAAATGTTTCTTGCTTCACCATAAATGATTTCTTTTAATCAAACTAATAAGTTTTCTGTAAGGTTGAAAAGTACTTTGGGGAGATTAACTAGCGTATGAAGAAAATAATATGATTTTACAAGAAGTTAATCTGAGCATGAAATGGGTGACTGCCTTGAAGCAATTTCTAAACATACCTTAATCCCAAGACTCTTAACTCCAAAAGATCTCTCTCTCTCTCTGAACTTACTGTGGCTGCGTATCTGACAACAACTACAAGAAATTCTGTTTTTCATTTTTTGGTAAGAACACCAGCTACAAGAATTATATTCATAAACCAAAAGCATGACAAGCTAAAACTGCTGTCCCATTAGAGCTTGATGTGACTTAATCTTTATTCTTTGTCTCATTTGGAAACATGACCCCTTTTGGCATTTTTATGCTTAAGCAATATTTAAGAAAATAGTGGGTGGTTAGAATTAAAATCTGCTGTAATACCTTGCAGTACACGTAAGGTTATTGCTTCCAAAGTAGATTTCGTTTCCAAAACTTATCTATACTAAGGAGGAACTATTCATATCAATTCATGGCATGATCCGGATCCAAGATATTATTAATATAAAGTTAAATTTCTTATTAGTTCCAAATATTAACATTATTGAAAGTCCTTGAATAGAAATATAAAACAAAAAGGAAGTTAGGAAGTTATACCCTCTTTACTTTAACCAATATTCTAATTACCTAAGAGAACAGATCTTTCTAAGAATCATTGCAGAAATTTTTTTTTCTATTTTCTAAAAAAAAAAAATTGTATTTGGTATTAGACTCCATTGATAATCACATATAGAAAAACTCACTCCCTAGATGGCCAAATAGCAGAGTATATGAATACTTACAAAGAAAGTCCAGGCAAACTAAAAGAGATGTGAACATAACCCAAAAAGTATAAATAAAATCTCCATAACTCATAGTGAAATAAAGTTGACATAATAATATTGGACGTAAATAGCTAAGAATGATGTGTAATTTAAAATATGGCACCGTAGTACTCTGGAAGTCATCCTCGAGAGCAAGCATTGACATTGTAGTATGCCTTGTTGCTGACACAAGACACCATGAAGAGTACAGAAAGGGCAATGATGTGGTCATGTTTCTACAAGAAAACGTGAAGAAGTCTAGAGAAATTCAACAGCGAAGCTGATACTGCAGACTACTGCACAAAAAGGGATATTGCTCTAATAGTCTAATGCTAATGCTAGCCAATCCTATATAAGAAGTGCAACAAAGAAGGTGAAAGTTCAAAAACGTGTATAAACACCTTTGAACGTTTAGACCACTAAATTACAACTTAACCAATTCAAGCAATATGTCAAACAACAAGTGTGCGGAAACTTAACATAAACTATAATATGGAATTGGTAAAAACTATTTTAGCCAAAATAAAACACAATCCACAGCAGATAATAAATAGGCAAAGATAGAGAGGAAGGAAGATGCAAACACAAGGACAACACGCGATATGTTATCGAAGAGGAAACCGAAGCCCTCGGGGTAAAACCTCTCCGCCGCCCTCCAAGCGGTAAACAATCCACTAGAAAATACAGTTGGGATACATGGACAGCAATAGACCCTCCAAGCCTAATCTACCCAGTGCACCTAAGCCCTCCAAGCTTCTTGCTCCAACGAGGTTGCGCCGAACCTTTTTCTTTTCTAGCTTCCTGGATTCCGCTACTAGACCGTAGCATCAACCAATGAAGATTGGTTCCTTCCTAACTGCTTCCCAAAAATCCAAACAATTGTCTCACAGTGATGATGATGGTGAGAACCAGGTTTGGTATAATGCCTCTCAAGGATTTGACAATGGAGAGGAAGAGAGTTGAGGAATTTGAAGAGACTCTAATGTATAAATTGTGGGTGAATTAATCTTGTTTTTCTTTAGGATTTCTCTCTCAAAATTCTCTATGGAAGCTCTCTTACAATTGTGGGTAAAAGGGGTATTTTTACTAGAGTGGGAGAGGAATGTTAAACGTCAGAATTTACAAAACAGGGGTGGCTCATGGCTTGACCTCGCGGCTTGACTAAGTCGCGAGATCCAGTCGCAAGATAACCGTATGGCCAGTTGTCCTGTTTTGTCCTGTAGTGCTCCAGCTTGCATGACTGTTCACCTTCCAGCATGCTTGGCACGTGTACTGCGTCTGGCGGCTTGCAGCCGCGAGGCCAAGCCGCGAGTTTCTGTTTTCTTGCACACTCTTGAGCAATCTTCACTCTATCTCACTCACTACCCTTACATCAAACCCACCTAAATACAGGGTTACTAAATGCTGAAATACAAGCAAATTTGACACGGAATAAAGCCAATTAGATGGTTGAATAAATTCAACCTTACAATCTCCCCCTTTGGCTATTCCGTGACAAAACCCTAAAACAGACTCTAGACTTAACATGTGAGTTGGGAACAGTTGAAAAAAACTCACTCACACCTAACTCTAGAAGCTGTGAAGCACTTGAATCATATGAACATAATACTCCTGAAACACAACAATACACCATGATCATTGTAAGCAGAAAATCATAAAATGCATATGAAACAGGCAATATGTGATCAGGCAAAACAAATGGAGTTAAGAAACAAACCATGGCTTAATCAACCAAGTGAACACCACAAGGTAGTGATCACAGTGCTCATTCACACTTGGAATGGACATAAGGACATACAAGTTAACAAGCACAAGGCAAGATACTTGTATGATCAACATTCAACCAATGCATAATACACAAGGTATATGCATCTAGGAACAATCTTACAAGGGCACAAGAGTGACAGTACATAAATCAAAATGCAAGACATTTAGATCAAAGTACTGATTTCAACATAGCATAAAAGCTGCATTAAGCAAGGTACATACCATAAAGCCTACAAACTATGCATAAAACATTAACCCTAAAAGCTTACAAAAGCACATGGGTACAAAACACAAAACATCCTGAATAACATCATCAAAATATATCAAAGATTAAACCAAGAGTATAAGTTATGAGTTAGAAACAACTATACATCAAAACCACAGTGTATCAAACCCATAAAAACACTAAAAGTCCAACAAACATAAACCTATAAGTTTAGAGGATAAGACTTAAAACAAAAGTATGACAAAAGTATGTGTGTACTCCCCCTATCACTATGCACACTTCCCTTTGAACTTTCTCCCCCTTACTGAATGCTCTCCCCCTTTTTGGCACGAATAGCTAAAGGCTCTCGTCCAACTTTTGTTGAATAGCATCTAGCTGATTCTCCATAGTCTCGAGAAGCATTTGGACATGGTTGTTTGTGGAGTAGAGAAGTGCCACAATTTCATCAATGCGTTTCTGAATATGCTTAAGTAAACTGCCCACTCTATCAGTATGAGGAGCAGTCTGTGCTTGCGGAATACTAGCTTGTGAAGCTTCAGGAACAGCACACGAAGTAGATGTGGTATGTGCAGGTGTCTCTGATTCAGGGGCAAAGGGAGTAACTGGAGAGATGTGAGCACTCCTTGGTGTTTTAGAGGAGTGACTTCTGCTAGCTTGAAGAGTGAACATGAAAATAGGACGCTGACGGATCAACATTTTTCCATCTGTAGGAGGAACAATGCCTTCATGAGGAATGAGCTTCATGATGAGACTGCAAAATGGAATAATTCCTCGAGCTGCAGTTCGAACCGCGGTCTTCCTCAAGGTGTAGTAGATGTGAGCACATATATCAATGGGGGCTCCTGTAATAGGATCACAAAGGAATAGAGCTCTCCCAAGATTGATGAATGTAGTGTTGGACAGTGGGTAGAGATTGGTGAACATGATCAACTTCAGTGTGGTCAGCTCTGGTGCAAACTTTGCGGTGCTGATGGATGTTCCTGTATTGGATACTTCATGATCAGATCCTAGGATTTTTAGAATTTCTTCAACCTCTGGAGTTCGTTCATCGTAAGGAGTTAGATCCACATTCTGAGGTCTGGTGATGCCGAGAAGATCTGCGATGGATTCTGGGGAAATGTCAAACTCTTTTTCTCTGACCCAGAAAATGAGTTGAACTCCAAGATCAGTTGCATTGGAGAAGCATTCTTTGACCAACTCATCCATTGGATCATCAAAGTTCTCGAACAAGTTTGCCCAATCTCGTTTCTCAAAGATTCGAGGGATAAAAGTGGTCTCTAAGGTGTTAAACTCCACCACTCGTTCCACTATAGGAGTTGACTTGTAAAAAATGTTTGAGTAGACGTGTGAGGTAAGCGGAGTTCTGAACCTCTCCTCATTGGGGTTTTGAGATGCCTGAGATGATAGTCGAGTCCTTTTAGCAACTGGTGTCGCTGGATCGTCAGCAACAATGTCTTTCCCCCTAGAAGATCTACGAGACATCTACAACAGAATAGGCCCACAGCAAAGAACCAACAGCAGTACCACACAAGATAAATATCAATATGATTCAATGTAACTATAAATGAAAAACAGAGATTTCGAAACATAGATACAAACTGAAGATAGTGCAGACCCAACCAAACCACCAACAATACTAAGGAGCACAAAATGACAGGTGCAGCAAAATGGTGATAGCGCACAAAGGCATAGAGAGACAAAAAATAACAGAACTGTCAATGAGACAGGTTACCATGACCATGATATGCAAACAGATACAGCATTCGAACATTAAGAATAGATATCATAGAACATTCCACAAAAGATATGAACATGGGAAAATATTTCAAAATGAAGTAACAAAGCATCCAAACTAGAGCACATGGTTGAGAGACACACATTATGTAATCATAAAAACTCAATAACCCAATACCGAAATCCAACATCAACACTCAAGCAAGTGACATGAGCAAGTCAAATAAATACCAAACCCATTCAACAAAAGATTTTCAGACACACCAATAAGCAAAAATTAGAACAATGAAAACGCATTATGGCCACTCAAACATGAAAAAGAATGAAAACAATAGCAATCATAGCAAATCATATCCATCACAGTATCAATCCAAAAGGCAAGGATAATATCCAAGAAATCACAAATGAGATGAGGAAAACAAAACCCATATCTTTTCTTGATGATTTGGATAAGAAATGAAGCAACAAAGAGGTTCGAAACTGGAGGCACGGTGAGAATGGGTATGAGCAGTTGAGAGAGACAATGAACAGTCACAAAAAGTTCGAGGGAAAAAACTGAACAAGATTTAAAAACTGCCTCTATTTTTGCCAAACACGCGATTTTTGCGACTTGATTGAGTCGCCACAAAGTCGCCAGTTCAAGCCGCCAAAACACTCGAGGACAAAAATTTGAAAAATTTTTCTAAGTGTTTTTCGCAACTGGAAGGTCTACCAGCGAGTGAGTCGTGAGCTGAGCCGCGAAAATCTCTGTGTAACCCTCGCGACTGGACCTTCCACTCGCGAACAAGTCGCCAAAAATGACCCGCGAAGACGCGACTAAGGCTCGCGACTTGACATACCCGCAACTAAGCCGCCAAAACAGGGCAAAACTGGATTTTTGAAATTTTCAGATTTTTCAAACAAAATACTTTCCAAAAACACCTAAAACACTCAAAAATCTTTTTGTGCTTGAGTTAACAAAGATTAAGCATGTGAAAACACATTTCATCAAGTACAATCACACAAATGAATATGGCATTTATTGAACATAAACTTGTGTGTTGTGTGTGGATATCAACAATGAGATAGTCCTTAGTCTAATGTGAAACTTCAATGATCAATTCAACCAAGACATACACAATTAGCACTAGATCATGTGACCCATCTCAATTATAGAAATATGTATATATGACCTCCCACAAAACTTGATAACATAACTTGGAGCTTTACATTTGACTCCACTTTTAATCATAACATTTGATCTTTTTGATCTTTTGAGGCAATTACCTCTCATTGTGAGAGTGATATTTGATATTTCACTTTAATGAACAAGCCTTTGACTTTATGAATAAACATTTTATTTAATATAAAGTCGCTTACCCTTTTTCCTAGTCGAATATTAGAATGTGCGACAGGCTTTTGCAGCTCAATATCTCTTTTCATTTGGAGATTTACATTTGGTGAGCTCTTTTTAGCAAAAACATAAATAAATAGTGGGAAGATATATAGACACAAGTCTATGCATGTCTTTAGATCAACATAACCATTCACTAATCATTCATGACAAGTTTGAAGATCTATTTACAACAGTCACATAGATTTCAAGATTTTTCCCACAGTGATATGAGTGCATGAAAACAAGCAATGCTCGAAAATGCACAAGGCCATTAACACAAAGGTACAAGGCAAAACAAGTTTTGAGACAAAAGCTCAATAAAGTCAATCAAGCTTTTTGATTTTCTAATTTTTATGTGATTTTTGGATTTTTGACACTAAAAGCAAAAAGATTGATAAAACAAAATTAAAAAAAATATGCACAAGTAGACAAGCAAACAACCAACAGCAAAAACAGCAAGCAAACAAACAAACATCGTCACAAAGCATAGGAAGTATTAATGCATGGACATGTTGTAATGCTTATGCATGAGTACCCTTTTTCACCCACACGTCACTTGCGTTTGGGGTGATTTCCTTATAGGATTGGATACGGGAGTTAGGGCTTTTAAACCTTCGTGAGAAGCTTTCCAAGCAGTTGGTGAATGCACCAATCATCTTCATCACGTTCATCATTCCGGGATCACCATTCTGATCTCTAGATTGATCACCTGCCCAATTTCTTCTATCATTTCTAGGTCCTCCTGACCTTTGAGGAGTTGCACTATTCTTTGCTCTCAGCTTTTGGCAATTTGGTCGAGTATGCCCTTGAAGTCCGCAATAATGACACACATAAGTTGCTCTAAGACCTCTTTGTGGTCGTGGGCGTGACTTGGCACGAGATTCATACCTGCCCACAGATTGATTACGGGGATTCAACATCCGTTGGTTCACCACATTCTTCTTCTCCTCCATCTTGAGCTTCTCTTCATTAAGGTCAACTACAACTGGATCTTTGGCCTTTACAAACTTCACTTCTTTAGTGACATTTCCAGATGAGCTACTTCCGGTATATCCCAATCCGGATTTGTCTGAAAAACTCTTTTGAGATGAAATAACATCATCTAGCTTCTTGGTGGTGACCCTCTCTATTTTAGCATTTGCTTGCACAACCTCATGCTCAAGAAATCTCACTTTTGTGTAAGTTTCGAACAGCTCACCATTCAGTGTTTCTATCTTACATTTGGCCTCCCTATATCGGATTAGGAGACTTTTGTAGTCCTCCTCTGCCTTCTTCATTTTTCTCACAGCAGCCTTGGCCACCCTTGTGTACTCACCCGATTTCTCCAAGAGTGAGGTATAATTCTCTTGAAGATTTTTTGTGCTTTCATCTTCTTCAGCATCTGATTCTTCAACAATTCCTAGTGATTCATCATCACTATGTTCTCCAAGGTCTCGTACAAGCAGATTCAACTCATCTGAAAACTCAACATGAGAAATAGTCATAAAAGCTGAATAGTTCCCCTCTCCATCACAGCTTTCTTCAGATTCTGAGTCAGATGAATCCGAGTCACTCAATGTCGTGGCAAACACTTTGCCTTTCGATTTCAAATAATTCGAACATTCCTTCTTAAAGTGTCCATGCCCGTTACATTCGAAACAAGTGACACCTTGTGTAGGTTGGGATTCTTTTCCATCTTTCTTTTTAAATTCCCTTTTCTCCCTTCCAGAACTTTGGAATTTTCTTTTATCATCAAATTTTCCATTATTTTTGAATTTCAAGAACTTTCTGAAATTTTTGACAAGGTATGCAACATCTTTGTCAACCACATCTTCTCCCGATGAGTCTTGATCTTCCACCTTCTCATTAATGGTTTTAAGAGCAAGAGATTTACTCTTCCGTTGATTGGGCAGCGACATCTCATAAGTCTGAAGAGAACCAACCAGTTCCTGGACTTTGATGTCATCAAGGTCCTTGCTCTCTTCAATCGCCGTCACTTTAGCACGAAAAATTTCCGGCAATGATCGAAGGATCTTCCTTACGATTTTTGAATCCTCCATTTTCTCCCCCAAGTTGAACTCGCTAACAACCACCTCATTTAGCTTCCCATAGAAAGAGTCAAAAGACTCATCCTCACTCATTTTGAGCTCCTCAAACTAAGTGGTCAGCATTTGCAACTTGGTGTCTTTCACTTTCTTCATGCCTTCATAGGTGGTTTCCAAAATCTCCCATGCTTCTTTGGCAACGGTAATGTGAGAAATCCTGTGAAATTTATCTGGAGACACACCACAGAAAATAGCATTGAGTGCTTTACTGTTAGCATTAGATGCAGCAAGTGCTGCCTTATCCCAAGTGGATTTGGCTGCCTTAGGTCTGGTCCAACCAATCTCAACAGCATCCCAAACAGATTCATCAATGGAACATAGAAAAGCTCTCATGCGAACCTTCCAAAAAGCATAATTACTACCATCAAAATATGGATGTGCATTTAGGGATTGAGACCGATCCATCTCAAAAGGGAGTCAAAGATCACACAATGGTAATGAAACCAATAACAGTGTACCCGCTCTGATACCAATTGAAAGTTCAAAAACGTGTATAAACACCTTTGAACGTTTAGACCCCCAAATTACAACTTAATCAATTTAAGCAATATGTCAAACAACAAGTGTGCGGAAACTTAACATAAGCTATAATATGGAATTGGTAAAAACTATCTTAGCCAAAATAAAACACAATCCACAGCAGATAATAAATAGGTAAAGATAGAGAGGAAGGAAGATGCAAACATAAGGACAACACGCGATGTGTTATCGAAGAGGAAACCGAAGCCCTCGGCGTAAAACCTCTCCGCCGCCCTCCAAGCGGTAAACAATCCACTAGAAAATACAGTTGGGATACATGGACAGCAATAGACCCTCCAAGCCTAATCTATCCAGTGCACCTAAGCCCTCCAAGCTTCTTGCTCCAACGAGGTTGCACCGAACCTTTTTCTTTTCTAGCTTCCCGGATTCCGCTACTAGACCGTAGCATCAACCAATGAAGATTGGTTCCTTCTTAACTGCTTCCCAAAAATCCAAACAGCTGTCTTACAGTGATGATGATGGTGAGAACTAGGTTTGGTATAATGTCTCTCAAGGATTTGACAATGGAGAGGAAGAGAGTTGAGGAATTTGAAGAGACTCTAATGTATAGATTGTGGGTGAATTAATCTTGTTTTTCTTTAGGGTTTCTCTCTCAAAATTCTCTCTGGAAGCTCTCTTACAATTGTGGGTAAAAGGGGTATTTATACTGGAGTGGGAGAGGAATGTGGAACGTCAGAATTTACAAAACAGGGGTGGCTCGCGGCTTGACTAAGTCGCGAGATAACCGTATGGCTAGTTGTCCTGTTTTGTCCTGTAGTGCTCCAGCTTGCATGACTGTTCACCTTCCAGCATGCTTGGCACGTGTACTGCGTCTGGCGGCTTGCAGCTGCGAGGCCAAGCCGCGAGTTTCTGTTTTCTTGCACACTCTTGAGCAATCTTCACTTTATCTCACTCACTACCCTTACATCAAACCCACCTAAATACAGGGTTACTAAATGCTGAAATACAAGCAAATTTGGCACGGAATAAAGCCAATTAGATGGTTGAATAAATTCAACCTTACAGAAGGGGTGGGTACTTGAGGCATGTATGGAAGAGAAATTATATTAGTTTCAAAGTTGATAACTCACCAAGATCGTGCATTTCACATATTATATGGAAAACATTCTCTCTTTGAAACTGTTTTGCACCAATGTTTGGTCGGAACAACTATATGGTTTTGTCTTACTGATCTTCCTGCATCATTTTTCCCTAATCAACTGTCAGCATATCATTGTGTACACCCACAATTTTAAAGAAACAAAGGTCAGCATAAATTTCAATTGTTATAATATGTTGGAATAGGAAGATTATATATCATTTGTAACTCTGGCTGATAGTTGAGTCCAACGCAGTTGATGCAAAAAGGCAACAAAATCATGACAAAGAAACTATCCATAACTGTTGTTTCAAGTAAAAAGCAAAGATACATTTGAATCTGATAAAATAAACCATGTTTCCACAATATTAATTCCTTTTATTGTGCTTCCAGTGCAAGAAACAAAACACAGTTACTTTATCAAGTTAAGGCCCACTTTCCTCTAGGAAGATGGTATGCATTAAACAGAAGAATTTAATCTAATGCCACCTCGCAATTAATAGAAATGCATGGAACTATAAAATGAGCACTAGATATTTAAGATAATACATAAACAAGTACCATAAAATTCCTTCTTCTTTTTTGTGGGGGGGGGGGGGGCTAAGTATAAGATTCCATTTGACAGCGCCAATCAATGCATGCTAGATATTCAACTGTGTATAAGACACATGATGGGTTATTCCTGCAAAAGTACTACTATTGTTTTTAAGATGCAAAGACAATTTATCTGTTCACATTTGATACACCAGGAAAAGGATAAATGAGAGAGAGAGAGAGAGAGAAAGAGAAAGAGAATTTCATTAAGTCATCAAATAAATTGGAACTTACATTTCATGTCAAAACCAAAAGAATGAAATCTCCACAATATACACAAAAATACACAACTTAACATTATTCTCTTCCTCATAATAGGTAAAGAGACAGTAAAACTACAAATTGCAATGAAATAGTAACAGACATCTGGTAAATCACTGATCTGGTAAAACACTGATCTGAGCCATTAGAATTACCTAACATATAAAATCAGTGGTTGAAGAATACAATCAATGGTTTTTTATGGTGTTCACCCACTTCATATGGTAGTCAGTTTGCTTTTGACAGACACTAGAGTTCTCATTGGGTCGATTAAGTGGATCAACGTGCAAAACAGCCATGGGGTTTTCATTCACATGGTTAGGCTACATCAGCAAGTCTTCTCACAACCAAACCTTTCTGATAAAAAGAAGCTGAACT
The DNA here is from genome assembly GCA_028535905.1 of Quercus berberidifolia. Lineage (NCBI taxonomy): Eukaryota > Viridiplantae > Streptophyta > Magnoliopsida > Fagales > Fagaceae > Quercus > Quercus berberidifolia. The sequence continues at coordinate 32,092,571 of JAPQVW010000008.1, read as the reverse complement.
GTTTTCCTTTAGAGGAGTTCAGTTCAAGCGCTTTGACATCATTTCTTATGGAAAAGTGAATAAACACTCAGATCTTGTTTCTTCCATACTTCTTCATTGAACATCAGGAAGGGCAGATGTTAAACAACCTAAAAGGAAAAACAATCTTAGCATATCAGGAAATTTAGTACTTTCGTACTTCATGGTTTAGGAATAGTATTTAAAAGTTAGAGAATTTTTGTTGACCAATATGCTAAGATCACACGTAAATAAGAAACATTTTCCCGAAGAGTTCGAAACTAATGAAAAACTCTTCATGTAAAACAAGACAAATCCGAAATTTTTTAGATACCCTCAAAGAGAAGGAAAACTTTTGCCATTGATATGTTCCACATTGTAATGTGAAAAATTTAGCAAATGTCAAAAGTGTTCGTTTTGCATCAAAATTAACAGAGAACCAATACATTACACACAGGAGATCTAAAAATTACATAATGACAGATTCAAATTGGAATGATAGCTCATAGTTGATAAAGTTTGGCTGTTAATGCATTATTGCATATTTAAGTGGATATGCTGATAGTAAGTGTCATCACTAGGCAGATCTATTGTCAATCCAAACAAATATCCAAAAAGCCAAAGCAAATTAAATGCAATGAAAAATATCCAAATAATTGAATACAAGATAGCTTTTCAATTAAAAGGAATACATTTCCGTGGTTTTTAAACAATAGGTGCTGCTGTCATCAATAGCCAATCTTTTGTTTGGGTGGAGGAACTGTTTTGGGAAGCACCTTTCAGTTGTTTAAACTCTTACTTCATCATGCTTGACATGGAAACTATGGAGGTAAAAGTAAAAACCGCACTTTTGAGGATAGTGAGATATCTCTTGATTAGCTGAAATTCCTGTTGATTTGAACATTGTTTGATTGGTCTCGTGCGTGGGGTTATACACTTTGTAATTCTATTTTTGAGTTTCCGAGAATTTCTTTGATTCTTTGTAATATTTTAAGATTCTTTGTGTTCATCACCATAAAGCCGAAGTAATCTTCTTTTTCAATAAATATTATTACCTATCAAAAAAATATTTACGTAGACGAAAATTTTTGATAACATATTGTAAGCATCAGATTAATGGAACCACACCAAAAAAGGGTAAAGATGAATACATACCATTGGTTACCTTTTCCTATCCAGCCGCATCCATGAATTTTCATTGGTCTGCATCCAAAGTTCCAAAGCACATACCATCAGAAAAATAAAGCTAATTATAGCAACATGCATGTATATCCATCCTTCCATCAAATAAAACCATATTGTATAAAATTATGTGTGTGATTTAAAAAAAAAAAAAAAAAAAAAGATTCCAACAACAACAACAACAAAGCTTTAGTTCTAAGTTTTTTTTACAGACAATAGATCCTCAACAAGATTAGCTAAGGCCGGCCATATTTGTATTACATCCATTTATAATAGAATGACTAAATTTTATGCTGGCCGTTAACCTATCACTATCACTATCACAAGCTAGTGAACAAAATATATTACAGTAAACACAAACACAGGTGGAGTTGAGTGGATAGGAAGAAAGAGATTACTTACTGTAACGGAGGGACAGGCTGAGACCGCAAGCAAAAAGTTAATAGATTAACTTTCTTTGCCAAATAGAGGCTATGATGTGAAAACCTGGTAATTCGCTGATTCGATGTGACCACAAATTTTTGTTGTTTGATTCACTTCTTGTTTGAGAATTTGGAACGTCTCTATTCTCTCCTCTTCCATTTTGAGTTTACGTAAAAGAGGAGTATTATATATTTCTCACTCTTTTTGATCACAAGGCTGGTTTCTATGAAGAATTGAGTAGTGAAGAAGACCAGAGCAAAGTGAGGCTATTTATACTGTAGTGTGGAGTGGTAGGTATATATGTGACGTATACTTCCCATACTTTGAGAACGTACGATAATCACGAGGCCGAGGCCAAGTCCAAGCAATGGTACTGATATTACCAACTCTTTTCCCCTCAATTATCTTATCTTCTAGATTTCTGTAATGCTAGGGATAGATAAAAATGTACAATTTATTATTATAATTTTTCACATAACAAGTTGTGATTGATAGATGTATGATAGTGAGTTATGTGAGGACACACTTTTACTATTTACAACTTGCCACGTGGTGAATTGTGGCGCAAATTTGTACATTTTTATCTGTCCACATGATAAGTTGTGGTATAAATTTATACATTTTTATCTGTTCATAGCATTACTCATTGGATTGAGTAAGGCATAGAGAACATATGAGTCATGTCACTAATGACATAAGCAAAACATACGTGAGAAATGCATCAAGCATTTCAAATATGAGTAATACTACATACACAAACTATTTTACAATATTTTTACAAAATATTGATGCGGCCAACCTCTTATTGATTTTCATCTAAGCCTACAATTAATATCATTTTCTCATTTACTAATAATCACTTACCACATCAAAAGTTTGTAAATTTTTTTGTAAAATAATTGGTACCTCTATCATTATTCTTCAAACATATCCTAAATCAAATTTATGATACAGTGAACCCTATAAAGTTTTTTTTTTTTTTTTTTTTTTTGAGAAAAATAAATTTAGTTTAGTGGTTTGTATTTCAAATTAAGGCATCGTCATATTCATAAGAATTTTTTAACCAAGATTTTGGGATGACCAAGTGTTTAGCATTCAAAAAACTCTAGATACTCTTTTAACTAAGAATTTTTTAACCCTTCTCTAAGATGTTTAAGATTTTATTTCTTGAATTTAATAATGTATATGTTAGGTTTAGTGTTGACAAATACATATATAACAATGTATTTTGAGTTGCAAGTGTCAAATATCATGGTACAAGATCAACATCTAAGAAGTTGCTCAAAAGAAAGAAGACTGTAATCTAGAATTGGTCTCGAATAAGAGTCGATCAATCAAGAATGGAGAAATTAGTTTTTTCTTAATATATTTTATTTTAAGCCAACTGATGATATTGAATATTGTAAACCTAATTAGAGAACATATTTAAAGACCCATTAAGTACGACTTTCAAGAGATTGTAAAAACAAAAAAGGAATTCTATGCAAAGAGAAAACCCGAACCTTTACCTATCAATGCGTGAGTACAAAAGCAAATAGAAAAGATATTTTGAATCCACGAGGAGTTCCTTTAATCCATAGTGTGATAAGTTCCTAGAATATACTAGAGAAAGAAATAGACAAAGTCTGAATTTTATTAATAATAAGCTCCGTAACACTTGACAGACAATAAAATATATTCTAAAATAAGTCATAATTAATACCTAATTATAATAGGAACCAAATTTAACTTAAAAAGCATTAAAAGCAAATAAAAACAAGGAAATAAATGCTCTAAACCTAAAATAATAAAAATTACATAAAAATACCAAACTTAATAAATTACAAAAATTAAATAGTAGATTTTGACCTATATCACAATCACTAGGCCAAGCCAACAGTATTGATCCATTATCTTTCTTCTCATTTAAAGATAAAAAATAAAAAACATAAAAACCACAACAACCAATGGTATTGAACTATTGATCTTTACTTCTTTTTTTCTTCCTTTGAAATTTTAGATAAAAAATAATAATATTTTCAAGTTAGGATTTAATTAAATAATTAAAATATGTGTATTGTGCGTGCAACAAGTTACATGTAAGAGATATTGTCACTTTTTTCTTTTTTTTTTTCTCAATTGAATACGTAAGTTGAACTTTCTCTATGTACTGTTTCATGTGCTGCTCTATGCATGACATAAGCAAAATATTGTTTTTTTTTTTTTTTTATACAAGATATAATTTCTACTCTAGCCTAACCTAAGTGTATATGTGTGTGAAGCTCCCTTCTAGAGACTTGAACCCCGACCCTTACCCCCCACAAGGCCCACACCTCACAAGCACTTATACTTGTAGAATAACCATCACATCAATGGTATGCGGTGGTAAATATTGTTTTAAATAATTACAAAATTGAACTATAATAATAATAATATTATTATTATTATTATTATTATTATTATTATTACAAATTAAAACCTATAATTTTGACCAAAATTAAATTAAATTATATAACTTTAATTTCATTTAATTCAGTTCTTAAACTTTAACTTTGATTTAATTTAGTCCTGCTGTCACTATCCATTTAAAAAGCGTTGTTAAATGTTCTAAAAAATGCCATTTTGGGTTTTGAATCAAAAACACTAATAAATTTTTTTTTTAATAGAAAAAAGATAATGATATATTTTGTAAAATTAAGCTAAGAACTTTCTCTATCACTTTCCCAGTACTTTTCCAAAAACGAAAACAGAAAAAGAAAGAAGCAAAAAAAGACAGTAGACTTTGTTTTCCAAATCTCAGCATCATCATTCAAAATCACAGACACAATTGATCACCATAAAAATCCAATGTTCGGCGGGTTCATATAACGAATCCTAGAGCTGCGATTTTCGCCAACCCTATGGCCCGGTACCTTCCTATATCTCTCATCAATCAAGGTGGTACGTACCAGATGATTGATGAGATATAGGAAGGCAGCAATGTTGATTCAGATTTCAGAATACCATTTTTAAATGTTTATTTTTATTTTTTCCATTTTTTTATAATTAATTTTCAAAATTTTAATTAAAGAGATTAAAATAAATATTCAAAACTACGTTATTTGATGTCCTTAACGAAAAAAATAAATTGAATAAATTTGAAATTTATAAGACTAAATTAATTTTAGACAAAATTAAAGGGTGTAATTTATAATTTAGCATAATAAAAAAATAAAAAATTTAATTAATTATTAAATATTGACTCTTAAGTTAAGAAATAATTACAACATGCTGTTAACCCTGCAGTTCAAACCATTTCCCTTTCTAGACCCCAAGCACTTTGTGCATGAGGAAATGTCAATTCAGTTACAAGATCTTTGGCATATTGACACTTAAGTTTAAAGACCAAAATAATATTTTAGATAAAATAAAAATTTTTCCATATAAAAAACACACACTGACACACACACACATACACAACAAACATTTTGATATGACAATGACATGAATCCAATAACGAAACAATTCTGGGAGAGACTAACAAAAAAAAGCTATATTGAGTATAGTTAAAACTTAGAGGATTGAATCGAATGAAAATAAAAAGATTGAATTAATTTTAGGCAAAATTAGACGGTGTAATTTGTAATTTAGCTTAATGAAATCATAATAACAATTAATTAATTATTACGTATTGATTCTAAATTTTAAAGACCAAAATAATATTTTTGTCAATAAAAAACAAATATTTTCCCATTAAAAAAAAAAAAAAAAATACACACAACAACAAACAAACATTTTGCTGTGATAAAGACAGGAATCGAACAACCAACAAGAACTTCATAAAAGAGGTAAATAAACCATCAAACTTTTGGTTGATGGATATGCATTAGGCACATGACTTAAGTATAATATCCATTAAATATGCCTCAAGCATTTCATAGATTTCCTAAAGGGTAAATTACACAAACCACTGCATTGAGTTTTGGGGAATGACACTCCACTTCAAATGTGAAGAGACTTGATACTTTTCTTGGCCAATTTGAAACTTTGGATTGAGGGAGAGAGAGAGGAAGTAGAGTTAAGGTAAAAGGAAATCAACACATTAGTCATTCCATTAATAACAGTAACAAAATATTTACTCAAACCTTAAGAGAGTGGAGTGTCATTTCCGTTAATGTTTAGGGTGTAGTGTTAGTTTCCCAAAACCTTGAGGAAGATTTGTGTAATTTACCTATCTGAATCAAAATTTATGATATGATATGTTGCTTATACATTTTTTTTGTTATTGTTTTGTTTTTTTACACATCTCCCTGACATTTTTGAGTGTTTTGACATTCCTGATTAGCATCTTTTCTATTTTTTCTGAAATGGAAAATAATTATTTCATGGTTAATTAAGAATTAAGGTTGTGTTTTCTTAATCTAACAATATACAGGCGAGTTTCTTAATCTAACAATATACATTAATCATTCTAAAAAAACAAACAATATACATTAATCTCTCTCAAAAAAAAAAAAAAAAAAAAAAAAAAACAATGTACATTAAAATTTTAAATTATGAGTAGACACCCAATTTACAAATGATAAAAAATTCAATTTTTTTATTGAAATCCCACGACAGAGGTAAAATCATCATTTCACAAAGCACGGCGTTGAAAGGTCATTTTACACTAAATCAAAATTCTTTTTATTTTTTCTTTTTAAGAGAATTCAAAACTTGACCTAACACAAAATTCATGTTGAATTGCATTCTCAAGGTAAAGTTATCCATTTCCTGCACGAAATTTGGAATCTTTGTTCTAAAAATATCAAACCTTAATTATCATTATAGACGAATACTCTTAAAATGGATTTGAGCATATATGATAAAGGTTTGTTGATTTAATTTGTCTTGGGAATAATTTGAATAAATTGAAACAGTAATTTTCATTGGTCCAAACTAAAAGAGAGGAGTGAACAAACATGTATGGCATGATAGCTTAGAGCCTTAGAGGATGATTAGGAACTTGAATAAATTAATTGTTTTTTTATTAAATGAATAATTAATTTCATAATTCACAAAAAGAATCCCATTTAAGGTTACATTTATTAGATGATAATCTAAGTTTGATAAAATCATATTATTATCATAGGTAAATTGGTCCTTAATCCTTACACTATGTGTCAATTTAGTTTTTAATCTTTGAAACATGTCAGTTTTGTCTTTAACCTTTTGGTATTGTGTCAAAATAGTGCATGCCGTTATGTGTTAGATGGAAAAAGCTGACATGGCTAATCGTTAGTGGCGGAGCCAAGAATATATCGTAGGAGGGGCTATATGTAATTTATTTATTTTTGTTTGTATGAAATGTAAAATAATAATGTACAATACTTCATAATCCAAAAGTGTACTATTTTTTGAATTACCGTCTTCATTTTTTTTGAAGAATAAGTCAATAGTCCTATCTTGCCCATGAACCTAGATTTATCAAATTAAATTATCACCATAAAATTATTAAGTGATGATGCAAAGAAAATCAGTAGGCTGAATGCTCCGGGCTTCAATGGACTAGTGATTACTTGGAAGGCTTGAAAAGAAAAAGACACAAGATCAAAGGTGACCGGGATGAACCGGTCAAGAACCCTCCAATGTTTAAGTTAGTTTTCTCTCTGGAACTTTAGAATTCCAACTTTTGGAGTAATGTCAAACTTACTTCCATTTGATGTGGATAAGTGCTTGTATAGTGTGCTTTGGAGTGGTTACTTGTCTTATAACTTCCCCAATATTTGAGAAAGTTAGAAGGTTCAGACTTAACTTCCACAACCACAATAGGAGTTAGAATGTTCAATTTTATCTTCTATAACTGTCATTGGAAGTTAAGTACTTAGTAGAAAGTTATAACAATGAACCTGGATCTTGCTCATGTTTCAAAATAATAACACGTGGTCCGATTCACAAGCTTTTGTAGATAAATCTTTCTGGAAATTTCCTAAGTGTTGGGGATCGTCCAGACGCTTTCCTAATGGACGACCCTTATGCTTATGGATGACCGTCCTACTAGGGATGACCATTCCTATCTTTCTGACCTGGACAACTCTCATGGACGAATTGGAGTTGATTCAATTTTTATTTCACCATCATTAAGATTTAAAAAAATATGCTAAAAAAATACTAATAGTCCAAATATTGCAAAAAAAAAAAAAAAAAGACAAACAATCATTCAAATGTCAATGCATAAAAAAATATAATAAATAACAATTGAATACATGTTAATATAGTAGTATATACTGTATAATTTAATTAACTAATCGAGTACATATATAATTTATAATGCCATTTAGTATATAATATATTGATTATTATGATAATAAATTATAAGGAATATAAAAAAGAAAGCAATAAAAAGTAAAGTAAAAACAAAATCAAAGATACAAAAGTACCTGGGGAAAGAGTTAAAAACACGGGGTCAACCGGTCCGTTGGGGGTATAGATGTGGACACAATGGGGAATCGCCACCTAGTTTTTGTAATGGTCTAGGAACCATATATATGGCGTCCTCTCGAGGAAGAATCTTTTGATCTTACTACCAGAGATATGGGTTCATAGTTAAGTTATGATTTTGGAAAGGTGTTAGGCACCCAAAACTGCTCAACCCTAAGGTTGACTTCCCTTCATTATGTCTTATGTCTTAACCCTATTAAAGACATACTTAGTGTTGCATCTATACTCACATACAGACTAGTATACATCTAAATATACAACATGACATCAATCATTTCATGCATCTATCATGGCAATCAAACAAAGCCTAAACATACATCTAGCATGGCATACCCTAACATACATCTAGCATACGTATCAAACGGCCTAACATTCATCTAATCATGGAATTTCCTATCATATTACATCTTCTAAGGTAGCAATCAAAACAAGTCAGAAACACAAACATGAAATATTCAAGTGAACATATGATTGAACACCACTTATTAAACAAGCATGTCCAAATCCATTGTCAAGCAAAATCCTATTCAAATATGCATGCTCATGTGTACCTCATTTACCTTGCTGCAACTTAGCACCTATGGCATTATGTATGGACATGTGAATGAATGGCATGACATTTAACAAAGAAATGAAAACAAACCTTAATCTAATCATTAAAAAGGAAAACAAACATGTGAAATAGAGACTCAAGCTATATACAGATACATAGATAATCAAAGTAGGGGTATTACATGTGAAACAAACAAAGCAAAACATAAATTAGGATTTCTGGACAATGACCTGCGTACGCAGGCCAAATACATGCATACACAAGATTTGACCTGTGTATGCATGCGCAGGGTTGTTCAAAAACCCTAACCCAGAAAACAGCAAACACAGAAACAAGATAGAACTTAAAACTATAAATCTAACACTCTAACTTGCTTTTAAAACATACAAAAATGTCAACCTAGACTATATAAACATATTAAAAAATAAAACATGTAAAGGAACAAACAAAACATAATTAAACTTAAGGAAAATAAAAGAAAAGAAAAGTTTGAAATGAATACCTTAAAGCAAAAGCTCCTAGGCTTGATTTTTTACTGTTCCCCTTAGTCAAATCTATCACAAATCAATAAAAATGTGATTAGTAATCTTTAAATTCAAAGATCAAGGCTAGAAAATGCCTTAATCAAATAAAATTGGCTTGAGGATTTTTTGTGAAAAACTCCTTTTTTAATTCATTATTTCTAGTGAATCATAGTGTTTTCCCGTGTGATTTCTGTATGTTATTGAAAAGGTACCACATATAGCTATTTATATTGAGAAAATAGGGGTTTGAAACGGCTCCCAGATTATGTGGGATTTGTTTCAAACCTCAGTCTTTATTGTAGAAAACTTGCTTTTCTTATGTTTTTGAAACCCTATCTGTGTGTGTAGGCTCATGCTTATGTACGCAGGCTTAGGGTTTATTTTGGTCTTTATTTTCCAAAAATAGAGTTTTTGCTCATTAAAAAGTTATATTTTCTATTTTAACATCTCTCAAGTCAATTTGTAATATGATTGGGCCCTAAACCAACCTTGGGTCTTAGAATTTCAGCATCATTGGGGAATAGGGGCCCTAGTCTTAAGTGGTACAAAATGCGGTGTTTATAGTAGAGCATTGCATAATCAGGAGATATAGGGCTCATAGCACAAAAGTTTCAATCTTTCACTTTTTCTTTTTTAGTTTAGTCACACAGTACAAAACTTTTTCTTTTAAACAAACTACAGCAACAATGGGAGGGAGGAAAAGGAAAGAACTAAAAAGATAAAAAAAAAAAATAAAAAAAAAAAAGGAAGAAGAAGAAGGCAAAAGCCAAGTCGCCAACAGAGATAGGGAGAATGAGAGAGAAAGTCACCTGTGTGAGTCAAAATGTCTCTGCCACTGTGTGGGAGACTTGGTGGTGTGGCACATCAACAAAATTTTTCACTTTTCAATTTTCCTACTGCTACATACAATTAAGCACTAGATGTGTTGGGATGAAAATTAGAAATTTTTTCCTTATATTTGTTGAGATAATTGTTAAAATACCTATTGTGGGGCCCAACAATATTTGGGCCAACTCCATTTATTCGTTGGGGCTCAAAGGCCCAAGCCGAGGAAGGTTATGGCCCAGGCACGATAATGCAAGTACAAAATAGCATTGGGATACAGCCGAGGATAATTCAGTCCTCGGCCAGTCCAAAAGTCTCCTTGGAAGAAAGGGCAAAAATGGTATAGAAACAACTTGGGAAAAAATCTAAAATATCTGTGCCAATAGAAAAGGTTATGTTGGAAAGTGCAACAATTGAGGAAAGCTGCCCTTACTGCTATTCAATACTCTGCACCTGACAGAGCCATACTCTCCACCTTTTTCAACCACCCCCAACCACTCCGGGTAGGGGCTGATGGGATAAGTATCAGTCTTGGAATGTCAATCCTACACGTGGACGAAGGATAAAAAACACAGGCTGGTATAAAAGGAAAAGAGAGTAATTCATGCCAAGGGCTGGGAAAAATGGCCAAAAATCAAAGCCTCCCAGCCCACCTCCAGGAGAAAGATTCCAGGGGCGAAGACAACTTAACCATGTCTGGATATCACGAAAAACCCACAGCCTAGTGACTAAGGCCTAGCCTTTCAAACCCATGCTCTACAAATGATATTGTTTGGGCCTTTTTACGTGCGAACCCGACACTATTGCGGTTCATTACAAAATCCCGTCCTTACAATTGGCGCCGTCTGTGGAAAAGGCTTGTATGTTGGCATAGGCGATAGGTCGAGAAAGTTCCTTTGTCATTTCTAACAACTGGTTATAGAGTTTTAGCGTAAAGTTCCGCTAGGGGCTATGCTTCTTGACTAGGGGCTACGCTTGGTAGCGTTAATCGCATGGATAATTCTAGGGGCTTGGCCGAGGAGCTAACTCCTCTAAAACCAAGGTCCCATGCAAAAAACAAACTGAGTTTTGGACAGAACCAAGGTATTGTATGGTCCTCGGACTCAAACCTATGGGGAGACCAACTACTTGGATGAGAAAACTGAGTTTTGGACAGAACCAAGGTATTGTATGGTCCTCGGACTCAAACCTATGGGGAAACCAACTACTTGGATGAGAAAACTGAGTTTTGGACAGAACCAAGGTATTGTATGGTCCTCGGACTCAAACATATGGGGAAACCAATTACTTGGATGAGAAAACTGAGTTTTGGACAGAACCAAGGTATTGTATGGTCCTCGGATTCAAACCTATGGGGAAACCAACTACTTGGATGAGAAAACTGAGTTTTGGACAGAACCAAGGTATTGTATGGTCCTCGGACTCAAACCTATAGGGAAACCAACTACTTGGATGAGAAAACTGAGTTTTGGACAGAACCAAGGTATTGTATGGTCCTCGGACTCAAACCTATGGGGAAACCAACTACTTGGATGAGAAAACTGAGTTTTGGACAGAACCAAGGTATTGTATGGTCCTCAGACTCAAACCTATGGGGGAAATCGAGTTTTCAAAGAAAAACTGAGTTTCGTAAGGTTGGCTACTTAATAAAAATTCTAAGTTACTCAGTCCTCAGCTCAAATACTGTAAAAGGTTAAAGCTATTAAAAGTATTAAGAAGATGGTGAAACGCCCCACTATTCAGCAACCTAAAGGGGCTGTTCATTTTGCGGGTGGTATGTCTTCGGATGGTTACTTCCTACACCGCATCGAGCATTCAGTTGTCATCTCGGCTATTTTTGGGGTAAGTGTTGTTTTCGCAGATCGGCATTGTTGTGCCAAACAACTCTATTAAAGTTATGATAATATCTTTTCCTTAGCAAATATTTTGACCCTAGGTGTCATTAATTCAATGCTATATTATTGTGCCGAACAGCCCTCGCAAGTTCATAATAGCGCCTTTCTCTTTGATAAGGGATTATGGCCCCAAGTATTGTACTCTAAGGTCGGCGGTATTGTGCCAGGCCGACTCAATAAACTTATCATAATGTCCTTTCTTTTTCTGCCTAATAGGAGTTTCAGCCCTAAGTATCACTTGTTCGATTCAGTATTATTAAGCCGGATTGTTTCTATAAACATAGAGCAAGATCTTTTTATTAACTAGGACTTTGGTCCTAGACGTCGGTCAACGTTTAAAAATAAAAAGAATTTGCAAGATTGTACGTCTATTCACTACGTTATCATTTCGGAAATATAGAGATAGAACCTGTAAAGTAAAGTAATAACAAATTTTTATTAATATAAAGATGTGTTACAACGTACAAAGAGGAGGTTAAACAAGCCTATACAAAAGGTGGATTACCAAAACAATAAAAAAACAACAACAACAACAATACGGACAAGTAAACAGTCAGATGCCTTTTTAAACTCGTCTCCAAAGTCCATCCAAACTCTGCCCCAGTAGTGCCCATATTGAGAGAAGGACCTTCTTTAGAAGAAGATGGGGGAGATGAATGAAAAGAAGGAGGAGAAGAAGAGGGAGGAGATGAAAGGAAAGAAAGATGAGAAAAAGAGGGAGAAGGAAAAGCACCAGGATGGATCTAGTGGTGGAAAGAAGAAGAAAGAGAGGCAAAAGGAGACACCAGTGAACGAAGAGAGGAAGAAGCAGGGGCACTTAGTCCCTGCCTCAGTCCTGACTCCTAACACACTGGTGTCAGGTTAGCTATGCTCATGAGAGAGCGGCTGGTACTGATAATGGGTGTCCTCGGCTTAGTCACGCCAAAAGTTTGACGTGACGAGCCCCTGCTTCGAATTTTGGCTGAAAGAAAGGTGAGACAGATCTTGAGTCTCTGCCATCCCTGCCCTGACCGAGCCATCTTGAGCTTTATTAGAACATGGTGTTTTTGGGAGGGATATGGTTCCTTCATTACTTGTTATTATGGTGAACGTATCGCAATTTAATGTATAACTAGCGGGTAAAGTAAACTCTAGAGGAGGCTAAGGATTTCAGATCTTAGAAGGATAAAAAGGGTCTCTGTACAAGAGCAATAGCCTCCTACTTTTCTTCTTATATGAAGGCCAAAACGGAAGGTATTTAAATTTATCCAGATTTCCAAGAGAATCTGTAAACGAGGATGTACCCGTTCTACTTCCCCACATCATCAAACAAACCATCGAATTTAAGTAGTCTCGTAAATAGAAGTCATTAAAGGCGCGTTTCGGATAATTAAACGGCGAGAACGCGTCAGGGGTAAATTCAAAAGAACGTCTCGTAGACCGGTACATTTCCTGGGCAAATGAAGAACCGCCAACATTAATGAAAGGCTGAATTAAATGAGCCATAATAGAGGCTCAGTATTACCAAAACCCTCCTCTCCAACCAAGAGGTCGGACAGCAGGGTTTCGAGGGGCTATTGTGGGGCCCAACAATATTTGGGCCAACTCCATTTATTCGTTGGGGCTCAAAAGCCCAAGCCGAGGAAGGTTATGGCCCAGGCACGGTAATGCAAGTACAAAATAGCATTGAGATACAGCCGAGGATAATTCAGTCCTCGGCCAGTCCAAAAGTCTCCTCGGAAGAAAGGGCAAAAATGGTATAGAAACAACTTGGGAAAAAATCTAAAATATCTATGCCAATAGAAAAGGGTATGCTGGAAAGTGTAACAACCGGGGAAAACTGCCCTTACTGCCATTCAATACTCTGCACCTGACAGAGCCATACTCTCCAGCTTTTTCAACCACCCCCAACCACTCCGGGTAGGGGCTGATGGGACAAGTATCAGTCTTGGAATGTCAATCCTACACGTGGACGAAGGATAAAAAACACAGGCTAGTATAAAAGGAAAAGAGAGTAATTCATGCCAGGGGCTGGGAAAAATGGCCAAAAACCAGAGCCTCCCAGCCCACCTCCAGGAGAAAGACTCCATGGGCGAAGACAACTTAACCATGTCTGGATATCACGAAAAACCCACCGCCTAGTGACCAAGGCCTAGCCTTTCAAACCCATACTCTACAAATGATATTGTTTGGGTCTTTTTACGTGCGAACCCAACACTGTTGCGGTTCGTTACAAAATTGCGTCCTTACACCTATGTTTTCATTTTAAATATGTTGAATGTTTAATTATTGCAATTTGTTGACATATGTATTTATGAATTGTATTTTATTTAAATGAAAATTATGTATTTTTTAGACTTTCTTAAATATATATGTATATTATCAAGTATGGGGGGCCAAAATGATAAGGTTATTTAAAAATTTTCAAATTATTTAGGACATTCCAAAAGAAAGATTTAATTTTTTTCAAAAATTTTTGGGGGGCCAAGGCCCCCCTCAGTCCTCAAGTGGTACTGCCATTGCTAACGTTGATATTAAAATAATAATTTTAATGTCATCTAGGATTAAAATAATTTAAGTTGTAGATTTAAATTAGAACTAATAACAATTTACAATCTATAATTTGTTTTGAATGTATCCAAAGACCTAGTGTTGAATTTTAGTGAGTGTTATAACAATATTGAAGAAATGGACTTGCCTTAGTATTGGGTTTGTGGCAATAAATTAAGCAGATTGCTAGGGAATGAGAGATGGTTGAATAAATCCTTAGTCCTTACCATCAAGAACATGAACTTTTTCATTAAAGTCACTCACTTGCCCTGATTCTCTTCTCTCACAAACTTCTTTTCCATAACTAAAATGCTTTGGAAAACAGGGAACCAAACCCCACCAAACACAAAATCAATATGATATTTTTGTTAACAAAACCATGGACATGGAGCTCAAATAATAGCAATGACAAGGGCTCTCACACAGTCACGTTGCCACACCCAACAAGTTGAGTTGAGCCAAGCCGACATCGACCTTCTCTTATTCTACCCACAATACCCACCTTTTTCCCTCGTCGTTTTTTATAATATTTTTTTGTTGAATTTTTTAAAATTATTTTAGCCATATGACACCTTGTGGGTTCCAGTTAGTTTAACTGTAAAGGCTAACGGTCGAATAAGAGATCTGAGATTCAATTCTTGCCTACATCAAAAATCGATTTGTGTTTTGGTCTGATGATAACACTACACCAAAAAGAAGGTCTATCACATCAAGTGTTAATACAACAAAATATGTATGGTAGTATTAGACAAAATAGTGCATCTATAAGTTAAAATTTTTGCAATAGTAACTTGAAAGTGTTAAATTATTGTATCAACAATAATAAATTACAATAATTTATAATTTTTAGTTGTAATATAAGATTTAATAAATTAGGAAAAATTGTTGCAATAACTTAAAATGAAGGAATCATTGCAATAAATTGATACCAATTATTTTTGCAATCTGTTACAATGAAAATTTCAAACTAATAGCTTATTGCAATGAAGTTATCATTGCAATAATTTGATATTAATTCTTTTACAATCTATTGTTAGGGATGGAACTAGGATTCAAACTTAGGGTGGGCCAAAGTTCTTTGTTCTTAGATTTTAAAAAATTGGAATATCAATACTAGAAGTTGACAAAGTTGCATTATTAGCATTAATTTATTAATTATTATTTGTATTTGTTCTTAAAAAAAAATTAATAATAGGAGTTTATAATTAAGAGTTTTGCAAGTCAATTGACACGTCTTAATATTTTCAGAGTCTAACTGATGTGTGGATGAAGCGATCAATATGTGGCATAGGAGTTGTCTCTATGGCTATGAGGGTGGAGTCATTTGAGAGGGGCATAGAGCTCTCAAGTGAGAGAGAAATTGGGTAAAGGTTATTGGATTTTTGTGATTTTTTTGGCTAGGATTTGTAATTAATTTGTTGTTATTGTTTTTGCTAAGATTGGATTTATGATTTGTCCAAAGACTTTTCTTATTATTTGGATATGTACATTTTCAAAGGTTTTTTTTTTTTTTGGGGGGGGGGGGGGGGGGGGGGTGGGTGGGACATGGCCCCCCTCTGCCCTTGAGTAGTTCCATCCCTGTCTATTGTGATGACAAACACGAAAATACAACGAATATATTGTTGTAATAACTTGGTATCAATTATTTCATAATCTATCACAATGACAAAATGAAGTAATTATCTATTACAATAAAGATATCATTGTAATAATTTAATTCGACTTATTTTGGTCAATTATTTGCAATCTATTGCAATAAATTTCGTGAAGTAATACCTTATAGCTGCAAGATATTCGAAATAGTAAATTGTTTAGTGTAGCAATATATATATATATATATATATCATTGTATTAAAGTTATCATTAAAATATTTGGAGCTTATTGCAACAAATATTTTGTTGTACAAACCTATTACGTTAAATTTTATTGCAACATCTTGCATCAACTATTGACTCTAATGTTATTGCAACAATTTTTTTCGTTCCAATAAACATTAGTGTCATTGACCAAGACTTTGCTGGAAGGTGATTGGAGACTAGGGGTATAGAAATATGCTTAAGCCTCAAATGAAAAGCCTCATAAGTGAAAACTGGGGTCAGACACATTTCTTCAAGGAAATTTCTTGACGTGATCAAGGATGTTGTTCTCATAGCTTCCCACTTAAGATTTTGACAAAAAAAAAATCTTGGCAAAAAGGCTTTGTTGACCTTGGCATGTTCATCAATGCCTATACTTCTAATGAAGGGAATAACTCAAGATTGATCTTGGTTTCTCCAAAAGATTCTCCATCATACCAATCATTTACAGACCAATATCCAGGAAAACTAAAGATCACGTCTAATGAATCACGACTTTTCTCAAGAATATATACATTTTCTAAAGACTTGCAGTGAACTTTCACTGTAAGAGAGCAAGCTTTTAGAATTAGTTATGCATTGATTTCTATGTTTTCTCCAAGCTTCAAACTAGTCATCCTTATGAGTTCTCTTCTTTCTTTAGCAATTAATTTGAAAGTTTAGAATCTCTTTCTTGAGTTGGAGCTTGAAGCAACAAAGCAGTTTATTTATACTACAAACACACTTTGGTTTTTTATTTTTTTATTTTTTTTATATGGAGATTATAACGTGAATACTGGGTTAAATAATCATCAACCAAGACTTCTTTTAATTTTTGTTTTTGTCTTTGGTTGACTGAACACACTACACTAAAAAAAAATCTGTTACATCAAGTGTTAATATATGACAAACCCTCAAACTTGTGATAACGATGATATTTGTTGGGAGACCCCTTAGCTTTATCTTTCCATTGTTGGTTGTAAACCTACAAGCAAAGTATGAAAAATTCTTAAGTTCCTCGTAAATTATGATGTGAATAAATACAGAGTAAATCTTATGCTAACCATTAAACATTTATATCAGAATAAGAAGCACGGAAACTTTAAAATTTTGGCTCTTTTGATAGTCTGTAAGTTAAATTTAGGCTTCAACTTTACTTGTTTGTTAAACAAACAAATATAAACAAGTGCTTCATGAGTGGAGCTCAAGCTTTCTATCCATCACAGTAGTAAAAGCAAAACTCACAAGGGAAGGCTTTGATCTTCGTCTATGAGCACCCAAAGTGGATATGAAGAGAAACTTAGAAAGAAACTCACAGACCATAATAGGCTTGTCCATGCCAACTGAGAAATATGTACAGTAGTATTAGACAAAATAGTGCATCTATAAGTTAAAATTATTGCAATAGTAACTTGAAAGTATTAAATTATTGTATCAACAATAATAAGTTGTAATAACTTATCATTTTTAGTTGCAATAAAAGCTTTAACAAATTAGAAAAAATTGTTACAATGACTTAAAATGAAGGAATTGTTGCAATAAATTGATACAAATTATTTTTGCAATTTGTTACAATGAAAATTTCGAACTAATAGCTTATTGCAACGAAGTTATCATTGCAATAATTTGATATTAATTCTTTTATAGTTTATTGTGATGACAAATGCAAAATTGCAATGAATATATTGTTGCAATAACTTAGTATCAATTATTTCATAATCTATCGTAATGACAAAATGAAAAAATTATCTATCATAATAAAGATATCATTGCAATAATTTAATCTGACTTATTTTGATCAATTATTTGCAATCTATTGCAATAATAATTTTTGTGAAGTAATAATTTATACCTACAAGATATTCTAAATAGTAAATTGTTTATTGCAATGATATATATATATATATATATATCATTGCATTAAAGTTGTCATTAAAATATTTTTGTTGTACAATCCTATTACATTAAATTTTATTGCAATATCTTGTATCAACTATTGACTCTAATGTTATTGCAATGATTTTTTTTTCGTTATAATAAACATTTTTTCTGGTAGTGCACTACGCCAAAAAAAAGTCTATTACATCAAGTGTTAATATATACAACAAAATATGTATAGTAGTATTAGACAAAATAGTATATCTACAAATTAAAATTGTTGCAATAGTAACTTAAAAGTGTTAAATTATTGCATCAACAATAATAAGTCTCAATAACTTATAATTTTCAGTTACAACAGAAGCTTTAATAAATTAGGAAAAATTGTTGCAATTACTTAAAATGAAGGAATCGTTGCAATAAATTGATATCAATTATTTTTGCAATCTGTTGCCATGAAAATTTCGAACTAATAGCTTATTGCAACGAAGTTATCATTACAATAATTTGATATTAATTCTTTTACAATCTATTGTGATAACAAATGCGAAACTACAACAATATAATTATTTGACTTATTTTGGTCAATTATTTGCAATCTGTTGCAATAAGTTTCGTGAGGTAATAGTCTATACCTACAAGATATTCGAAATAGTAAATTGTTTATTGCAACAATATATATATATATATATATCATTGCATTAAAGTTGTCATTAAAATATTTGGAGTTTATTGCAACAAAATTTTTTGTTGTACAAAACTATTATCACAAATTTTATTGCAACATCTGGAATAAACTATTGTAATAATTCTAATGTTATTGCAACGATTTTTTTCGTTGCAATAAACATTTTTTCTTATAGTATAAATAACACAATAATTAGAAGCGGACACCATAAGTTATAATTCTATATATAAAAAAAGGCCATATGGCATGCTTAGTGGCATTAAAATAATATTTTAATATCACTATTAGCCACGTTAGTCTTTTTCATCTATCACTTAATAACAAGACTATTTAAACACAATGCCAAAATGGTAGGGACTAAATTAGCATATTTAAAATGTTAGGGACCAAACTTGTAATTTATCCTATTATCATTTAAAAATGTTAGGAAATTTAAACCCTTGTTAACTTTAATTAATGGTGAAACTATAATATTGGTCTCTCAAGTTTACCCTATATGCGTAATTGGTCCCTCAAGTTCGAAGCGTGCACAATTGGTCCCTCAAGTTTTCAAAATGAGCAATATAAGTCCTTTTACTAACTGCCATTAACGGTGTTACTTATGTGGTTAACAGAATAATGACTTGGCATTTTGTTTTAATGATGTGACATATTTTTAAATAAAAATTACAAACTAAAATTACACATGAGAAACATTATTTACCAAATTAAAAAACTATTTTCTACCAATTGTAAACACCCATGGATGACCTCAAATCTGCACTCACCTTCTGCAATTCCTCAGCATAGCTCTTTCCATGCCAGAACGATTCCAATGCAAACTTCAGCTGTCTCTTCGGGCCCATGTGAGGGTATCCAACAATATGTGATGCCATTGTTCATTCTAAAATCAAATAAACAAAATTAAATTTTTTTTTAAAAATGCTTAGTATTGCGATTCTTGGATCTGATTAAGAAGAAACTAATCAATTCAATTCTTTCAGATCTATATCTAACACATTGGTTGTTTTCAATTTCAATTATGTATGTTTTGCCCATATCTAAATCTAATATCTGAAATCCAGGTCAGATCTAATGTGAATAGCAAAGACCAATTCTAGATTCAGAGGATAAATATGGTTCAAAACATTGCTTTCTTATAACCAAAACTAGATCCATTGTGACCCTATGAGAGATGTGTGTGTTTGTGGTAAGGTCCTTTATATATATAAATAAATGGGACTTACAAACTCACTCACCAATAGATCTCTCAAATAAAAAAAAAATAAAAAAAATAAAAAAAAAAGAACAGAAAGAGAGCAAGGAAGTGTTTTTAGATTTGAGTTTATAGAGACATCGTCGTTGTCGTTGTCTTTTTTATGTTTTATAGAAGCAACTAAACTAAAAAGAATGAAATAAAAACAGGGTGTTGCATGACTAGAGACTAGACAGGGAGCAATGAAAAAAGCATACCTTTCGGATCTCATATTATTATTATTATTGTTTTTAAGCCGTAGCTGGGTGTTTACAATTGGTAGAAAATAGTTTTTTAATTTGGTAAATAATGTTTCTCATGTGTAATTTTAGTTTGTAATTTTTTAATTAAAAATATGCCACATCATTAAAACAAAATGCCAAGTCATTGTTCCGTTAGCCACATAAGTAACACCGTTAATGGTAGTTAGTAAAATGACTTATATTGCTTATTTTGAAAACTTGAGGGACCAATTGCGCATGCTTCAAATTTGAGGGACCAATTGTGCACACAGGATAAACTTGAGGGACCAATATTATAGTTCCGCCTTAATTAATTATTCAAGTTGAATAATTAGTTAAATTACTCAAGGTTCAATTCAACTTAAGATGTACACAACCATATTGCAAAATCTAAGTGCAGCATAAAATCAATGTTGACATAGTGATGTGGCTATGATATATAGGGACATCCTAACAAGTGGTTTGAAACGTACCACCAACTTGAAGAATCCACTATTATAGAATAGAAGTTTACAATACAAAATATCACAATCCTAATATTATTGCTCACAGTATAACTTACTCACATGACTACATGTAACTCCAATTTAGTTGGACCTTTGAGTTTCATGGATCTCTTTGGTGCACAAATATCCAATCCATGTTTAACAACATAGCAACTCTTGATTTGTGTAGGTTTAGTGTAGTTGTCTTCACATGAACTCTTTGGATCTTCAATAGACACCGAAGATACAGCTTGGTACAAAACATTTTGGCATACTGTAGCTTCTCCAACTTTAGCAAAGTTATTTCTCTTGTTATGATAATCTAAGAAGGCTTTAAATACATCCTAGAACCCTAGTGCATGGATTCCTAGGTGATTTAGTCATCATGAGCCATAAACTGAAAAGTCTTGGAAAACAAAGCTTGACTGGTCAATTGGAGTTGAGCTTGTAGTCGAGATTTAATGAACCTTGGTTGGTCAACTTGCAAATGAGACAACATAACCTCTTCTTCTTCAGCAGTTCTTAAACTGGTTTTTGATCTCTTCAATCAATGTAAAACTCTGACCACTATGTAGACGCTAAAGTACTTCAACTCAGTGTAAAGTTGTTTTTCAAGCATGATTTTGAAAACTCATGATCATGCTAAAGGGGGATTATAACTTTAACCAACGGTAAAGTTATAATCTTAGAGCACGTTTGGTACAATTTAATAAACCTGTAATGTAATAGCTATTACATAGGAATAACTATTTTGTATCTGTCTCACTAATAATAATAATGATAATAATAATAATAATTTATTATTATTGAACTACCAAAATGCATAATGTATATAAAGAATACATTTCATGCAAATAATAAAAAGGTCTAATTAGAAATTTTCTTTTCACATTTTAATCACTGTTTCACAATTGGCCTTTTTTCTTTCAATTTTTTTTTTTTTTGAGAAAAAAAAAAATTGAAAGAAAAAAAGGCCTTGTACATATTAGGCCTTGTACAAATTATTTTAGTTTCTTATATTACATTATGCTAAAATGAATTTTTTATATGAATAAAATAAGGAATAATTGGCAAATAATGTTTTAATGGGGGAAAATAGATTTTAAGGTTTGAACTTAATAGGTAATAAATGTGAGAGAAACCGGATATTCAAAATCCTAATTGCGTGAAATCCAACTCCTTAATAACTAGATTTTGTGGTCATATGCAATGTCGCCACGTTCGAAATGATGCCAAGCCCATTTGGATGTTCCGGATTCCACTTTATTTATTTTTGAATCCAGATGTCCAACATGCGGATTCACTTTAATACTCTCTCTCTCTCTCATCCACTTTGGTTGGTTTCTTTGGCTTTGGTAAGTTTCTGCTCACGCCTACCCCAAACTCTATAGTTATCAATTTTTATTTTTATTTTTTGAAATGATAGTCATCGAAATTCAAATCAACACAAATTTCTCTCTTTGATTACATAAAATGTCGCCAAACATGTGGATTCACTTTAATACGGCACCGGTTGGTTTCTTCGGCTCCGGTAGGTTTTTGCTTACCCTATCCCAAACTTTATAGTTATCAATTTTTATTTTATTTTTTTGTAATGATAGTTATCAAAATTTAAATAAACACAAAATTCTCTTTCCATGCCTCTATATAAATCCATCCTATTTCTCCTCCGGCAAGTCACGTTTTTTTTCTAAAATTTATATATTTTGAGAAATCTCACCACACATAATAAGACAAGTTTCTTCTATTCATCTCCTTAAGGTTTATTATTTTTAAAATCTTGCTAAAATATTATTTAATTTAATTTTTTCTTAGACTGGAGTTAATATCTATACTACTATTTAAGGGGCTTCCCCTGTTTGGATTCCATATTTTTCATGCCTAAGATACCCTCATCATACCCACTTACAAGTTTTCAACTACCGAGGATAGATATGTAAATTAAAACTCCTACACTTTAAAACCACAAACTCACGTACGTTTTACAGTTTCTATCTCACTTTCTCTCTCTCATTCTTCTTCAAATTAAAGACATTTAGTTTAGCTCTACATCCTCTTCTCTTTTTCTTCATATTAAAGATATTTACTGTCAGAGGCTTCAATAAATTTTCAAGTTCTATCTTTTGCAAGTTCCTCTTTGTTTTCTTTTCTTTTGTTTATGATTGACTTTCTTTAAGTTCTACTTTTTTTTTTCTTATATGTATCACGTTAACTCTTTTTTTTTCCCCTTCTTCTTTATTTTAAAATGTAGTTTTGAAATAAATGGTTCCTTCATATACTAATTGTCATTTCATGTTGTAGGTATTGTGATCCAAAGATAGGGCTGTCTTATGCTACAAAAGAAGTATTCAAAATCATTCTCCAACAGTTAAACAGTATGGCTTCCTTTACCTCTTTTAATAGTCTTTGTTTACATTTTAAAAATTATAACAATGATCACCTCATGAATAGATAGTGAGTTTTTTTAAAAAAAAAATAAGGTCAACAACGTCCATCACTCTCTTATTAGGTTTTTTATTTTATTCTTTCTTAGAAAAGGTTTTTAATTTTATCAAAAGGTTTTTATAAGAATTATTATATGTATTAAACCTCACATAAAGTGGTTGTTATCTAAGAAAGTGTTGTAAAAAAATTTCTTTTCTAATAGAAACTATATTTCTTTTGTATACAATTAACGTGTATCTCTTGCCATAAAATTATCAATTTAAGCTTTTATTTACTTATGTTATGGATGTGTAGTAAATGACTAAAACATGTTTAACTTACACTAAAATATTGCCTACAAAATAGAAACACTCTCCCACTAACCCACTTCTTCAAATTAACTATACGTTTATTTTTTTTAATAGAAAAATTAGTTAAATTACCTACGTTTTTTTTGTTTTTTTCCTAAAAAGAAACCTACGTTTCTAATACTATTTTATTATTATTAAAAAAAAAAAAAAAAACACCCTAAGTTTATCCAAAAAAAGGTGTATATATCTATTTAGTTTAATTTTTATAAAAATAAAAATAAATGTCAAAAAAAATTTTAAATAGTTATCAAAAAAAAAAAAAAAACTAAACTAAATAGATATATACACCTTTTTTTTTTTTTGATAAGTAGATACATCTTTAACTCTCATTAAAATGTTGCCTACTGTAAGGACGCGATTCGTGACGGACCGTAACAGTGTCGGGTTCGCACGTAAAAAGGCCCCTAACAATATCATTTGTAGAGCGTGGGTTTGAAAGGCTAGACCCTGGTTAACAGGCGGTGGGTTTTCGCGGTGTTCGTGTGAGCTTAAGTTTCTCTACACCCCTGGAGTCTTTCTCCTGGAGGTGGGCTGGGAGGCTCAGGTTTCTGGCCATTTTTCCCAACCTCCTTTCAGGTTACTCCTTTTTCCTTTTATATTCGCCTGCGTTTATTGTCCTTCGTCCACGTATAGGGTCAATCTTTCCAAAATTGATACTTGTCCCATCAGTCCATATTCAAAGTCGTTGGGGGTGGTTGTAAAAGTCAAGAACTGCAGCTCTGTCAGGTTCAGAGCATTGAATGGCAGTAAGAGCAGCTTTCCCTGGATATTTTAGATTTTTTGTCCTGGTTTCGGTCCTATACCGTTTCTGCCCTCCTTTCGGGGGGGGAACTTTGGGTCTGCCGAGGACTGAGCCGTCCTCGGCGATGTCCATAGGCTATTTGGTCGAGTTTGGGCCATAGCCCTCCTCGGCTTGGGCCTTCGGATTTTCCCCAGGTAGATGGGCCCGGCCCGTAAACCGTTCGGGCCCCACAATAGCCCCTCAAAACCCGGCTGTCCAACCTCTTGGTTGGAAAGGGGGGTTTTGGTGATGCCAAATCTCTTCCTATGGCCCAATCAGTTTTGGCCCTTTAATGATGCTGGCGGCTTCTCATCTGTCCAAGAAACGCGCCGGTCTACGAGGTAGCCTTTTGATTTCGCGCTTGATGCGCTCTTACCGCTTGGGTATCCCCAAAACGTGCCTTTAATCATCACTATTCGCGAGGTTACTTTAATTCGACGGTTTATTTTGATGGGGTGGAGAAGTGGAACCGGCGTGTTTGGGTTCGCTGATTCCTTCGGAGATCTGAACCTATTAAATGCCCTCCGCTCCGCCCTTTGTATAAGTAGGGCAGGAGAAGGTTATTGTTTTTACCAAAAATCCCTTTTCATCCTCCTGCGACTCTGGAATACTTAGCCTCCCTTGAGATTCGGTTTACTCGCCGGTTTATACACTTAGTCGTAAAATACTTTACCATAACAACAAGGGATGCAAAAGCCCCACCCCTCCCAAAAACGCCACGTTCCGATAAAGCTTATCATGGCTCGATCGGGACAAGGATGGCGAAGACTCAAAATCAACCTCATCCTTCTTTCCGTCAAAATCCGAAGCAGGGACTCGTCACGTCAAACTTTCGACGTGACTGAGTCGAGAACACCCAAGATCGTTACCATCCGGCTCCTCACGAGCGTACCTAATATGGCACCGGCGTGTTAGGAGTCAGGGCGGAGGCAGGGGCTAAGTGCTTCTGCTTCTCCCTCTTTTGCTCCTTGGTGCCCCCCCCCTCTTCTTATAGTCTTCCCAGCACCAGTTCCGCCCTGGCGCTGTTTCTTTTCTATCTTTTGTTCCTCTCTTTGTCTCTTCATCTCTCTCTCTTCTTCTCCTCCTTCTTTACTCATGTCCTCCATCTTCTTTATTCATCCCCTCCACCTTCGTCATTGATTTCTTCCTTACTATTTCCTTCTTCTTCGTTCATTCTTTTTTTTTTTTTTAAGGTGAGTCCCTCTCTCAGTATGAGCAGCAATGAGGCAGAGATTGGAGAAACTTTGAAGACGAGTTTAAAAGATGCTTGACAGTTTACTTTTCTGTACTACAGATGTAATGGTTGCTTAGGCAGTTTACATTTTGTATAGGCTCGTTTGAGCCCCTTTTTGTATGTTGTAATGATTTTTTTATATTAATAAAAATTGTTGTCTACCTTATTTCACATGTTATGCCTCTATGTTTTCATAAATCTGCAAGCGCTGCTCGGCACAATAATATAGCATCTAAATCGATGACGAATAAGACCAAAATATTTGATAATAAAATGATGTCGCCCTAACTTTAATAGAAATGCTTGGCCTAATAAGGCCGATCAATGACGAGTAATACTTACCCAATGTCAGCCGAGGTGAAAAACGAAGGCTTGATGTCATGTAAGGAATAACTATTTGAAGATATATCACCCACCAAATGGGCGGCCCTCTTATATGACTAAGCGCTGGGGCGTTCCTCCCCCTTCCTTACGCCTTTAATGGCCTTAACATTTTATGGCGTGTAAGCCGTGGATGAAGTGACCTTACATTTCTACCAAATAACCCTTCTTTATGAGATTCAAACCTTTTCTTGTCCAAGTATTTGATTTTCCCATAGGCTTGAGTCCGAGGACCATACAAGGCCTTGGTTCTGCCCAAAAACTTGTTATTTTCATAACTTTTCGTGCTTGGTTTCCCCATAGGCTTGAGTCCGAGGACCATACAAGGCCTTGGTTCTGCCCAAAAACTTGTTATTTTTATAACTTTTCGTGCTTGGTCTCCCCATAGGCTTGAGTCCGAGGACCATACAAGGCCTTGGTTCTGCCCAAAAACTTGTTATTTTTATAACTTTTCGTGCTTGGTTTCCCCATAGGCTGGAGTCCGAGGACTTTGCAATGCCTTGGTTCTGTCCAAAACCTAGTTTTCCACATCCAGGTAGTTGGTTTCTCCTGAGGCTTGGGTCCGTGGACCATGCAATGCCTTGGTTCTGTCCAAAACCTAGTTTTCATTACATCCAGGTAGTTGGTTTCCCCACAGGCTGGAGTCCGAGGACTTTGCAATGCCTTGGTTCTGTCCAAAACCTAGTTTTCCACATCCAGGTAGTTGGTTTCTCCTGAGGCTTGGGTCCGTGGACCATGCAATGCCTTGGTTCTGTCCAAAACCTAGTTTTCCACATCCAGGTAGTTGGTTTCTCCTGAGGCTTGGGTCCGTGGACCATGCAATGCCTTGGTTCTGTCCAAAACCTAGTTTTCATTACATCCAGGTAGTTGGTTTCCCCACAGGCTGGAGTCCGAGGACTTTGCAATGCCTTGGTTCTGTCCAAAACCTAGTTTTCCTTGCATCCAGGTAGTTGGTTTCCCCTAAGGCTTGGGTCCGAAGACCATGCAATGCCTTGGTTCTGTCCAAAACCTAGTTTTCCACATCCAGGTAGTTGGTTTCTCCTGAGGCTTGGGTCCGTGGACCATGCAATGCCTTGGTTCTGTCCAAAACCTAGTTTTCCACATCCAGGTAGTTGGTTTCCCCTGAGGCTTGGGTCCGTGGACCATGCAATGCCTTGGTTCTGTCCAAAACCTAGTTTTCCACATCCAGGTAGTTGGTTTCTCCTGAGGCTTGGGTCCGTGGACCATGCAATGCCTTGGTTCTGTCCAAAACCTAGTTTTCCACATCCAGGTAGTTGGTTTCCCCTGAGGCTTGGGTCCGTGGACCATGCAATGCCTTGGTTCTGTCCAAAACCTAGTTTTCCACATCCAGGTAGTTGGTTTCCCCTGAGGCTTGGGTCCGTGGACCATGCAATGCCTTGGTTCTGTCCAAAACCTAGTTTTCTCTTTGCGTGGGATCTTGGCTTTAGGGGAGTTAGCTCCTCGGCCAAGCCCCTAGAGTTTATCCATACGGTTAACGTTACCAGGTGCTTAGTCTACTCTCTACAGGGGACCTTGGCTTCAAGGGAGTTAGTTCCTCAACCCAGCCCCTAGTCAAGAAACGTAGTTCCTTACAGAACTTTATGCTAGGACTCTATAACCGACGGTTAGATATAACGAAGAAACTCTATCGACCCACTTCCCATACCAACACACAAGCCTTTCCCACAGACGGCGCCAATTGTAAGGACGCGATTCGTGACGGACCGTAACAGTGTCGGGTTCGCACGTAAAAAGGCCCCTAACAATATCATTTGTAGAGCGTGGGTTTGAAAGGCTAGACCCTGGTTAACAGGCGGTGGGTTTTCGCGGTGTTCGTGTGAGCTTAAGTTTCTCTACACCCCTGGAGTCTTTCTCCTGGAGGTGGGCTGGGAGGCTCAGGTTTCTGGCCATTTTTCCCAACCTCCTTTCAGGTTACTCCTTTTTCCTTTTATATTCGCCTGCGTTTATTGTCCTTCGTCCACGTATAGGGTCAATCTTTCCAAAATTGATACTTGTCCCATCAGTCCATATTCAAAGTCGTTGGGGGTGGTTGTAAAAGTCAAGAACTGCAGCTCTGTCAGGTTCAGAGCATTGAATGGCAGTAAGAGCAGCTTTCCCTGGATATTTTAGATTTTTTGTCCTGGTTTCGGTCCTATACCGTTTCTGCCCTCCTTTCGGGGGGGGAACTTTGGGTCTGCCGAGGACTGAGCCGTCCTCGGCGATGTCCATAGGCTATTTGGTCGAGTTTGGGCCATAGCCCTCCTCGGCTTGGGCCTTCGGATTTTCCCCAGGTAGATGGGCCCGGCCCGTAAACCGTTCGGGCCCCACACCTACAAAATAGGATCACTCTCCTAATAGTTTTTAAATTACTTTATCCATTTAAAAAAATTAAAATTAAAACAAACACACTTTTTTAGTAAAAAAAAAAAAAAAAACCCACATCTTCCGTTACAAACTATTTGATCCTAAATTTTTAGTTCCAACTCTCCAATATATCTTATGTTTCAAAAAAATATATATAACTGAAGGTAATTGTAAAAGTTGGATTGCTACACCTATTAAAACCACGTTTGTTCTCAAAAAAAAAAAAAAAAAAAAAAAAAAAAAAACCCACGTTCTCACCATGTTTCTATCACAATCTCTTTTATCCTTATATGCTATCACTACCAACATTTTCAGATAACTACTATTTTATTCAAATGTTTGCTTTATTCTATTTCTTTTTTTTTTTTTTTTTTTTTTTTGGAGAAGAATTTTCTATTTCTATTTGAATTCAAAAATTTCAAACACAAACTCTAACAAACTTAAGCTATTATCTTTAACAACATATACATTCAAACGTTGGTTTGTTAATTAAAGTTTTTTTTTTTTTTTTTTTTTTTAAAATACTTGGTTTAACCCTAATTCTTTTATCTCTCTCAGGTTCACGTACGCACAAACTTTTTGGATTGCATTGAGGAGTCATTGGAATGGAATATTAGATAAGTTCGGGTGAGAGACTTTACAAGAATTATTATATGTATTAAACCTCACATAAAGTGGTTGTTATCTAAGAAACTGTTGTAAAAAAATTTCTTTTGTAATAGAAACTATATTTCTTTTGTGTACAATTAACGTGTATCTCTTGCCATAAGATTTTCAAATTAAGCTTTTATTTACTTATGTTATGGATGTGTAGTAAATGACTAAATTTTAGGATTAAAAATACTACATTTTACGAAAAGACAAAAAATGATAACTGTCATACATAAAATTTGAAAAAAAAAAAAAAAAAAAAAAACCCACATCAACAACACCAAGAACGTGAGAGACTTTACAAGAATGAAATATTAGACTTTTAATTTTTTTTCCCTAAAATTTAGCATTTTATTTTTTTTCAAAATCAGATATGTTAGTGCCTAAATATAAGGATATGGATGGAGAAATTATAGTAGTAGTTTTATTGTAGGAGTCTTTCTTTTCCAAAATATGGACGACATTAAAAAAAAAAAGAAAAAAAAAAGAGGAAAACGTGAGATTTATTTTGTATACAATTAACATGTATCTCTTCACATAAAATTTCCAATTTAAGTTTTATTTACTTATGTTATGGATGTGTAGTAAATGACTAAATTTTAGGATTAAAAAAACTACATTTTAGGAAAAGACAAAAAATGATAACTGTCATACATAAAATTTGGAAAAAAAAAAAAAAAAAACATCAACAACACCAAAAACGAAAAAAAAGAAAAAAAAAAAAGAATGAATGAAAACTTGAGATGTTTAACGTGGGATAGAAAGTGGAAATTTTTTAAATAGTACATAGATAGAGAGAGAGAGAGAACGTGAGAGACTTTACAAGAATAGAATATTAGATTTAAAATTTTTTTCCCTAAAATTTAGCATTTTATTTTCTTTCAAAATCAATTATGTTAGTGCCTAAATATAAGGATATGGAAGGAGAAATTATAGTAGAGTTTTATTGTAGGAGTCTTTTTTTTCCAAAATATGGAAGAGATTAAAAAAATAAAAAAGGAAAACGTGAGATGCTAAAAAGTAGGATTTTTAAAATAGTAAATGGATAGATGTGTGTATATATATATTAAAAAAAAAAAGACAAAGTACAAGATGTAATTACTTTGAATTTTCGAAAATGAGAAAACAATAAAAACGATTTCATTTTTCATTAAAAAAAAACGTATTATTTATTTCAAAAATAATATTAAAGATTAAATTAAGAGAGGAGTATATACTTAGTTTAATGCTTTGGTCTAAATTTAAAGTGCGATTTTGAGCAATAGTACATGACAAAAAATGATAACTGTCATATATAAAATTTGAAAAAAAAAAAAAAAAAAAAAAAAAAAAAAAACAACATCAACAACACCAAAAAGGTATTAAAAAAAAAAAAAAAAGAAAGGAAAACTTCAGATGTTTAACGTGGGATAGAAAGTGGAAAATTTTAAAACAGTACATAGATAGAGAGAGAGAACGTGAGAGACTTTACAAGAATGGAATATTAGATTTAAAATTTTTTTCCCTAAAATTTAGCATTTTATTTTCTTTCAAAATCAATTATGTTAGTGCCTAAATATAAGGATATGGAAGGAGAAATTATAGTAGTAGTTTTATTGTAGGAGTCTTTTTTTTCCAAAATATGGAAGAGATTAAAAAAAAAAAAAAAGGAAAACGTGAGATGCTAAAAAGTAGGATTTTTAAAATAGTTCATGGATAGATGTATATATATATATATATATATTAAAAAAAAAAAAAACAAAGTACAAGATGTAAATACTTTGAATTTTCGAAAAAGATAAAACAGTAAAAATGATTATATTTTTCATTACCAAATAACGTATTATTTACTTCAAAAAGTAAATTAAAGATTAAGTTAAGAGAGGAGAATATACTTAGTTTAATGCTTTGGTCTAAATTTAAAGTGCGATTTTTTTAAATAGTACATGGAAAAGGTACTATTTAAATAATGGAGTGCATGATCAAGCAATATTGAACATGTAGGCCATTGATGAGTATTATGTGTAGTGAAATAATTTTTCATCACACCCCTAGACTTTTTTTTTTTTTTTTTTTTTTTTTTTGTGATTGGAAAATGTAATAATCCAAAATTATAATAAATGTTCTAAATTAACTCTTACACGTTAGCCATCTATCAGTATGTCCCACGTAATTAAGGGTATTTTTTTTACGGATAATTAAGGGAACTTTAGTAAAGAAGAGATTAAAAAAGTTTTAACATAAAACAACAATATTTTTCTTTTCAGACTTCAATGCCTCTTTGTATATTTGTATGATATTATATTTATATCCGGTAAAGTAAGAAATTAAATGTACATTCAAATCCTTTAAATCATCACCTCCACAACTCTCAACTTCTAAACTCACTAAGCCACTTCTTCTCTCTCTTACACTTACACACAGACACATAAAGTTACAAACAGACACGTTATTTTCTCATCCAAATTAACCAAAATGGCATGATTTTTTTTTAAAGTGTGTGAAATGAGTACGAAAAA
This sequence comes from Quercus berberidifolia, assembly GCA_028535905.1. Taxonomy (NCBI): domain Eukaryota; kingdom Viridiplantae; phylum Streptophyta; class Magnoliopsida; order Fagales; family Fagaceae; genus Quercus; species Quercus berberidifolia. The sequence goes on along the minus strand of JAPQVW010000008.1, from coordinate 32,061,138 downwards.
TTTAATCTAATTTTAACTATAAATAAATGATTTTTTGAAATAAATTAAACATTTTCTGAATTATATTTTCATCATATTGATCTAACAAATCATAACCTAAAATAATAATTTAATAATTTTAAGAAGTGTAACTTATTTCTCCTATTTTACTAAAAATTTATTACAATCACACATATTATTACAATTCTTACATGTGATTAATTTGTTCAAAATTAGTTCACTTTAATGAGGTTTTAAAACACCCTGTTTGTGACAAGGAAAAATCTATTGATTATTGTGTATGTATGCGCAACGACCACCATAAATTTAATTTTATTTTATGTAGAAATGAGTTCGCAAAATACATCGGCGGTGAATACCGATGACATAGAACGTCGTCGAGAACAATGGAGATATTATGCTCGCTTGAGAAGACAATGAGAAGACAATGAAAGCAGAAATATTCGATTGGCAAGACGTCGTGCTAATTACTCAAGACAAAGGCAACAAACTTTAGGTGGTGATCACATTTTAGTGGGAGGCCCAACAAATTTAAATGAAGAAGATGTTGTACATTCTAATTCAACATCAACAAACCCATCACTAATACCACCTAATCACGAGGATGGACGAAGTCGTCGGCTTACCCATATCCGTAACTTGGCACGCAATATGCCAGTTGAGCATAGGGCTATGCAAGAAGTCAGTGGTGAGATTATAGTTTAAGTTGTTTAAACATTCTTCATTGATTGGAATCTTATTATTTTGATAAAATCCGTAATCTCTGGCATGTTAATTGTATGTCAATGTATACTAAGATACTAAGTCAATCTTTATAATATTAAATTTAGGTCTCCCTCCAACCTATCCAACTATAATGGCGAATGACTTTGAGGCTGGATCAAGTCATATAAATTCTAATGTTACTACTGGTAAGTCTTATATAATATATTGATAAAGCTTTAACCATATTTTTTTATATATAATTACACCAATTGAGCATTTTATATAAATACATTGCAGTTACAGAAAGAATTGAAAGAGTTGAAAATATAGTTGAGCAAAACCAAGGGGATGCCTATAGAGATCAAGGTTCGTTTCTCAATGTCACCATTTTTATCTTCAATTTCATGTTTATATCCTTCTATAAACATTTCATCATTATTTTTTATATAAAATAACACCAATTGAGCATTTTCTATAATTACATTGCAGGTGTAGAAAGAACAGAAGCAGTTGAAAATACAAATTGTCAAAATCACGGGGATGGCTACAGAGAACAAGGTTTGTTACTCAATCTCACCATTTTAATTTCAATTTACATGTTTATCATTATCAATTTTATTATTTGTTAATAAGCTGCATATTTGAAACATTATTAATATTTTAATATTTTAATATTTTCTTTCACAACTATCATAACACTCTTTATCACTAATTTTTTCCTCAAAATAAAAATTAGGTGTTGACAACACGTTTGATGGTATTGCACATGTAATAAATTGTATGCGAGGCAGATACAATTGTGCAAAGGATTATAAAAAAGGTATACAGACCATTAGGTACCAACTACCACAACCAAAGACATGTTGCTTTTGTAATGCCCGTTTGTTCCATCGAGAGACATCCTTGATGTGTTGCAAGGATGGAAAAATATCCTTACCCAACATACCAATTTGTCCTAAATTTAGGGAGCTCATTTGTGAGCAAACACCACGAGGCAGACATTTCAGGCAATATATACGGTTTTACAACAACATGTTTGCATTTACCTCAATGGGAGTGCACGTAGATGAAACCATGGCCTTAAATAGTCGAGGAATATATACATTTCGGGCCCAAGGTGCCATCTATCATAGAATTGGTAGTCTTTTACCACATACACCTCTAAGTGTACGGCATCTACAATTATATATCTACGACACTGGTCTTGAAATACAATGCAGAATGTCTCAATCTGTAGAAGCTCATGAAGATATTGTGCAACTTATTCAAAGGATCTTAGACATGCATAACCCATTTGTGGAGAAATTTCGTCAACTATCTCGAAGTCCAAATTTACATCAATGTAAACTTCTGATTAAAGAACAACCTTTAAACCAACCTTAATATTGCCTTCCCAGTGCTTCCCAAGTGGCAGCTATTATTGTAGGAGGAGAAGAAGCTGGTCATTTAAGTGGTAGAGAAATTTTGGTTCAAACATTTGGTGGTAATTTGATCAATGTTCAAGATACAGCAGGATATTATGATCCATTGCAGTACCCAATACTTTTCCCATTTGGAACATATGGATGGGATATCAATACACGCGACACTAATAGAAATAAAGTGTCATGTCGTGAGTATTATGCATTCATCTTTCAGGTAACAGTTTTATTATTTTCAATTTTTTTTACTTCAAAATGCCGCTTACACTATAAAATAACTGAACCTACATTTATTTTTACTAATGTCCAAGATTCACGACGATGCTCTATCAATGATTTGGTATGGAGGACGCCTTTCACAACAGTATGTTGTTGATAATTATGTAAAAATTGAAACACACAAGCTTAGGTGGTTTGAGCACAATCAAGATTCTATTAGGGCAGATCTGTACCAAGGCCTACAAGATGCTTTCCATGAAGGAGAGAGTGATACTGGTAATGTAAATTTTACACTTTAAATTTACATTATCTTATTTGAAAGTTCAAAAACGTGTACAAAAACACCTTTGAACGTTTAGACCCCCAAATTACAACTTAATCAATTCAAGCAATATGTCAAACAACTAGTGTGCGGAAACTTAACATATGCTATAATATGAAATTGATTAAATACTATCTAAGCCATAACAAATTAAAATCCACAGCAGATAATGAAAGGCAAAGATAAAGGGAAGAGAGATGCAAACACAAGGACAACACACGATGTGTTATCGAAGAGGAAACCGAAACCCTCGGCGTAAAACCTCTCCGCCGCCCTCCAAGCGGTAAACAATCCACTAGAAAATACAGTTGGGATACATGGACAGCAATAGACCCTCCAAGCCTAATCTACCCAGTGCACCTAAGCCCTCCAAGCTTCTTGCTCCAACGAGGTTACGCCGAACCTTTTTCTTTTCTAGCTTCCCGGATTCCGCTACTAAACCATAGCATCCGCCATCCTTGGCATCTTCCAATGCTTCCCAAAACTCCAAGAACACTCAACACTCTAAATGGGTGTGGGTAGTGTTTGGATAGAAATCTCCTCTCAATAGGTATGACAATGAGAGAGGGAATGAGAAGAGACTACAAAGATTTCTCTCTAAGAATGAGTAGCTCTCTCTAATTGGGTGGGTGTTTTGAAGAAACCTCTCTTAGGGTTTTTCTTTCTGAATAGCCACACATATATTGTGGGAACGAGGGGTATTTATACTGGTGTGAGAATGGAATACGAAGAGTTAGTTTTTCCAAAAACAGGGCTAGCTGGCGACTTGACCTCGCGACTTGACTGAGTCGCGAGTTCAAGTCGCGAGCTAACTTAATGGCCAGTCTGGATTTTTGTCGTGTAGTGCTCCAGGTGGCGTGACTGTTCAGCTCCCCTGCATGCTCTGCACGTGAGCAACTTTTGGCGGCTTGCAAGCCGCGAGCCACCCGCGAGTCCTAGCCGCGAGTCTCTGCTTCACTGCACTGTCTTGAGCATTTCTTCACACTCTCTCACACACTACCTTTACATGATTCCCACCTAAATACAAGGTTTCTAAGTGCTATATTACAAGCAAATTTTTCATGGAATAAAGCCAACACATGGTTGATTAAATTCAACCTTACAATCTCCCCCTTTGGCTATTCCATGACAAAACACCCTAAAACAGACTCTAGACTTAAACGTGAGTTTGGGAACAATGGCAAAACTCACTCACACCTAAATCTAAAAACTGTGCAGCTCTTGAATCATATGAACATGAATCACCTGAAACACAACAATACACCATGATCATTGTAAGCAGAGAATTATAAAATACATATGAAACAGGCAATAAGTGATCAAGCAAAGATGGAGTTATGAAACAAACCATGACTTGATCAACCAAGTGAACACCACAAGGTAGTGATCACAATGCTCATTCACACTTGGAATGAACACAAGGACATACAAGTTAACAAGCACAAGGCAAGACACTTGTATGCTCAACACTCAACCAATGCATATCACACAAGTCATATGCATCTAGGAACAATCCTACAAGGGCACAAGAGTGACAGTACATAAACCAAAATGCAGGACATTTAGATTAAAGTACTGATTTCAACATAGCATAAAGGCTGCACTAAGCAAGGTACAAACCATATAGCCTACAAGCTATGCATAACACATTAACCCTAAAAGCTTACAAAAGCACATGGGTACAAACACATTATATTGAATAAAAATTTAAACAATATAAACTAAAAGTGCTTAAAATTTCTCCCCTTCAAAGTGATGAGAAGCTGTGATGCACTTGGAACATATATATACTTGTACCCTGAAACACTTGCACAAAACACATTAGACCCTCAAGGTAAAGCAAGTAATAAAAGACAAGTATAATATAACAAGTATAGAAATGACTACAATGATCACATAGCAAAGCAAATGATCATCTGAACATGCATTCAATGAAGCATAATAACATAGGGATATATGCATGTCCAAAGCACAAACATGATGCAATGAGAACACCAAAGCATAACACAAAGCACCATAAAGCCAACAAGAAAACAAACAGAACAAGGTTTTCTAGTTAACACAATGTCTTCTCCCCCTTGGTATATGCATCTCCCCTATGGAATATCTCTCCCCCTACAAATGTGCATGAGAAATAAAATTTCTCCCCCTAAGGATGTGCACAAGAGTCATATAGAAATGACAAAATACTCCGAAACATTCTCTAGAGTATACTCTCCCCCTTTTTGTCAGGAATAGACAAAGGGTCAAGAAGAAACGAGGGCAAGAGATGAAGGTATGAACAATGCTAATGATGCATGAGGGGTGCAAGATGAATGAGAAAATGAAGCTCAAACCTAAGATAAAGTAACATGCTACAAAGCATAAGGTAAGCATGACATGCTAGGATGAAGAAATAAGGTAAAGACCAATGCATGACAAGGGTAACAAAAGTGTGTGCAAGAGGTGGCTAAGTGCAATGCATGTCCAATGCATGAAAAATGCACATGTGGGGCAAAGTGTGCAAAATACACAACTAATGAACCAAACATGTTCCTAATGAGGAAACATGAGAAACCCCAAAGTTTGGTACTCATCGGAGTCCAAACAAGCGAGAAAATGTCTAAGAGGCATTTTATCAAACACCTAGCATGCACACTATGAACAATAATGTGAAACAATGCATGAACATCATGAAATCCACCCTTAATACATGTTCTTTCTGCCACAAGGGGCCAACATCCAATGCATATCAACAAAAGAAACCAATCCCATGAAGAAAATTGACAAAAAAATAAGTTTTCCCAACCCCTATGATGAAAATCCCAACCAAGAGCACAAAACTCTCCAAAACATAATCTAAGGATCAAAATCAATGAAAAGAGTTTATAATTACCTTAGAGATGTTAATGGATTGAAAAACCATTCAAATTGGTTGGGTTTTGATGTAAAAATATTGAAAGAGGGGTTTTAGAGAGGATGGGAGAGGTTTAAAACAAGTTTCCCATGAAAAAGCTCTTTAAAAAGCTGATTCTGGGCGGCTCGCGACTGGCGAGTCGCGAGCCAAGTCGCGAGTGAGCCGCGAAACCTCTCTGTATGAACTCGCGGCTTAGACTCGCGGCTTGCAAGCCGCCAAACCGAGTAGCCAAAACTGGCAGCTTGCTGGCAGCTCACGCAAGTAGCCAAAATGAGTGGCCAAAAAATCTGACACTTGTTTTTCAAACCAGAACATGTTTAAACATTGAAAAACAAAGTAAGTACTAAACATAAACACAAAAAGTGATAAAAATCACTTCCAAAAACATATAAAATGATCAAAAATCTTTTTGGATTAATCCATATAAGATTGAGCACACACACATCACATTTAGACAAGTACAATCTAACAAATGAATAAGACATTCATTGAACATTAGGCAAGTGTGTTATGTGTGTGTATCAAATGTGGAATAGTCCTTAGTCTAGAGTGAAGCTTCAATGATCAATTCAATCAAGTCATACACAACTAGTACTAAGTCAAGTGGTCTATCTCAATTATAGAAATGAACATATATGACCTCCCACAAGAAAATGATTACATAAGATTGAAGCTTTTCATTTGGCTTCTTTACAATTCATAACATTTGATCATTTTGAATCAAAACATCTCATTTTGAGATCGATGCCTGAAATTTGTGATATTTCAATTTGATGAACAAGCCTTTGGCTTTTTGGGCATCATACAATTTCATTTAAGTCGCTTTCCCTTTTTCCTAGTCGAATACTAGTATGTGCGACGGCTTTTGCAGCTCATTATCTCTTTTCATTTTGAGATTTACATTTATTGAGCTCTTTAAGCAAAAAAATAAAAGAGTGGGAAGAGATATAAGCACAAGTCTACGCATGTATCAAAACCAACATGACTATTGACTAATCATTCATGACAAGCTTGAAGATCGATTTACAACAATCACACAAAGATGTCAAGATTTTTCCCACAAAGATATAAGTGCAAAAATAACAAGCTAAGCTCGTAAATGCACAAAGCCATTTGTACAAAGGTACAAGGCCAAACTCACATGTGATATGTGCTCAAATATATACGATCAAACTTTTTGAATTTTTCACTTTTTATGTGGTTTTGGATTTTTTACTCACACAAAACTGAAATATAAAAGTAAGATCAAAAACAAAACAATGCATAAAAAAAATGCAAGATGCATAAAATGCATGAAAATATGACATTGAATGCATGAAGGGTCCTATACAGATCGAAAGAATTAGATCAAGGACCAAAAAGAGCAAAAGCTCAACCATATGAACCCTTCCTCATCCAAACGGAATGATTGTTTGGAATGAGTGTCTCAAGAGAAGTGAGACGAGGGTTGGAACAATGAGAACCGGAGATGCACATAGTCAAGGAGTTAAGAGCATTAAACATTTTCTTTAACAACATGCTATTTTCACTCAAAACCGGTTTACTCTTTTTAGCACAATTTCCATGAAGCTCAAGTTTCTCTTTTCTTTTAATTCTTTTAAAAGCATGAAACTTAGAGCATTGAGGTCTTAGATGACCAAAGGCACCACAATGGTGACAAACAATGCGTTTAGGTCTACTAGGCTTTTTAGGAAGAGATCTAGCAACATTGTTTTGTTCCCTTTTCAACTTGGAGTATTGAGGTCTTATATGACCGATCACACCGCAATGGTGGCAAGTTGGAACAAACTTAGATCCATCCAAAATCTTAGGTTGAGACCTAAACAGAGGCTTTGACTTAACAGCCTTTCTCTCCACATTTTGATTTCTTTTATGTGGAGGAATGTACACCGATTTGTCCTTTAAGGTAGAACACATACTAGGCACAAAATCGGGTACCACAACATGATTGCAACACATATTTTCATCCTTTTTAACAGTAGGTTCAGCAAACAAACACTTGGCATGCATCTTAAGGGATTCATTTTCACATTTAAGATCATCAACAAGTTTGCTAGACAAAACAAGTTTAGCATCCAAGTCCATATTCAAACATTCAAACTCTTTCAGCTTTTCAAGAGAAATTTCAGCAAGTTTTTTATATTTCTCAACCAATTTGTTGGATTCATTGAGCTTAGCAATCAAATCATCCTTTTCACAAAATAACTTGCTCAAATTCTTTTGAAACTTCTTAGCATTTTTCTTTAAGAGTTTGTCAACAATACCCATAGATTCAAATAACATGTCATCACACTTATGAGGATTAACACTCAAAGAGGCATTTTCACAAACATGTGGCATGTTACATTCATCACCAACCAAATCATGCAAAGAAGCATACATAGCACAATCCATGGCAAATAAACACAAGGGGTCAAGGATCACACTTAGGTATTTAAACCACAACAAGTGTACCCGCTCTGATACCAATTGAAAGATCAAAAACGTGTACAAAAACACCTTTGAACGTTTAGACCCCCAAATTACAACTTAATCAATTCAAGCAATATGTCAAACAACTAGTGTGCGGAAACTTAACATATGCTATAATATGAAATTGATTAAATACTATCTAAGCCATAACAAATTAAAATCCACAGCAGATAATGAAAGGCAAAGATAAAGGGAAGAGAGATGCAAACACAAGGACAACACACGATGTGTTATCGAAGAGGAAACCGAAACCCTCGGCGTAAAACCTCTCCGCCGCCCTCCAAGCGGTAAACAATCCACTAGAAAATACAGTTGGGATACATGGACAGCAATAGACCCTCCAAGCCTAATCTACCCAGTGCACCTAAGCCCTCCAAGCTTCTTGCTCCAACGAGGTTACGCCGAACCTTTTTCTTTTCTAGCTTCCCGGATTCCGCTACTAAACCATAGCATCCGCCATCCTTGGCATCTTCCAATGCTTCCCAAAACTCCAAGAACACTCAACACTCTAAATGGGTGTGGGTAGTGTTTGGATAGAAATCTCCTCTCAATAGGTATGACAATGAGAGAGGGAATGAGAAGAGACTACAAAGATTTCTCTCTAAGAATGAGTAGCTCTCTCTAATTGGGTGGGTGTTTTGAAGAAACCTCTCTTAGGGTTTTTCTTTCTGAATAGCCACACATATATTGTGGGAACGAGGGGTATTTATACTGGTGTGAGAATGGAATACGAAGAGTTAGTTTTTCCAAAAACAGGGCTGGCTGGCTACTTGACCTCGCGACTTGACTGAGTCGCGAGTTCAAGTCGCGAGCTAACTTAATGGCCAGTCTGGATTTTTGTCGTGTAGTGCTCCAGGTGGCGTGACTGTTCAGCTCCCCTGCATGCTCTGCACGTGAGCAACTTTTGGCGGCTTGCAAGCCGCGAGCCACCCGCGAGTCCTAGCCGCGAGTCTCTGCTTCACTGCACTGTCTTGAGCATTTCTTCACACTCTCTCACACACTACCCTTACATGATTCCCACCTAAATACAAGGTTTCTAAGTGCTATATTACAAGCAAATTTGTCATGGAATAAAGCCAACACATGGTTGATTAAATTCAACCTTACATTATTAATGGCAAATTGGTAGGAATATTTATTAATGACCCAACTTTTTCACCTTATATTTAGGAAATGTTGGACATAGAACCATTCTACCTTCATCATTTGTGGGAAGCCCACGCGATATGATCCAACGATTTCAAGATGCAATGTCATTGGTTCAAAAGTTTGGGAAACCAGATTTATTCATCACAATGACGTGTAATCCAGGATGGGAAGAAATCCAAAATGAGCTTTTACCCGCACAAACCGCACAAGATCGTCCAGACTTGCTTGCAAGAGTTTTCAAATCAAAATTTGAAGAATTGAAAGATGATATTGTGGTTAAAGGGGTTCTCGGAAGAGTTATTGTATATGTTCAAGTCTTTGAGTTCCAAAAAAGGGGTTTACCACATGCCCACATGCTTATAATTCTCGATGAAGATGATAAATTGCATAATCCAGAGGATTACGATCGAGTTGTTAAAGCAGAAATACCGTGTAAGGAGGAACAACCTCAGTTACATAAAGCTGTACTTAAACATATGATACATGGTCCTTGCGGAGTACAAAATCCAAAATCACCATGTATGAAAAATGGGCGATGTAAAAAAGGATACTCAAAGCCTTTCTCGCCAGAAACCTACCAAGGCAATGACTCATATCCTGTTTACAAACGATATGATACTAATAATCCCGTGCCATTGAATGATCATTGCAGGATTATGGTAGACAATACTTGGGTTGTTCCATATAATCCTTGGTTACTGCTAAAATATAATTGTCATATTAATGTTGAAATATGTTGCAGTATCAAGAGTGTAAAGTACTTATACAAATATGTGTATAAAGGCCCAGATCGTGTCTCTATGGAAGTTAGACCAGGCCCAAATTATGATGAGGTCCAACAGTACGTTGATGCAAGATGGGTATGTGCTCCAGAGGCATGTTGGAAGATATTTTCTTTCCTTATGTATCGAATGTACCCTGCCGTTTTTCGTTTGCAAATTCATCTTCCAGATAGACAACAGGTACATTTTAGACCACATGAACCAATTGCTAATGTTTTGGAGGGAAGTAAAAAGACAATGCTCACTGAATTTTTTTATATGAATACGATTGATCATGATGCACGAAATTATCTATATAGAGAGTTCCCTGAGCATTATTGTTGGGATTATAAAAACAAAACATGGACACAAAGAAGATCTCATAAAAAAGTAGTGGGCAGGGTATATACTGTTTCACCATTTGATGGAGAGAAGTTCAATTTGCGTGTTCTTCTTAATCATGTCAAGGAGCCAACAGGATTTGACGATTTATTGACTGTGAATGGGATAACCTATCCAACTTTTAAACAAGCAGCTGAACATAGGGGTTTACTAGAGAATGATAACAGCATACGACAATGTCTACTTGAGGCAAGAGACATTCGAATGCCGTCAGCTTTAAGAAGATTGTTCGCAACAATATTGGTATTTTGTTTACCAATTGGAGTAAGAGAATTGTGGAATGAGTTCTATCCATATATGATAGAAGATTACCCATCAACATCTGTTACAACAGAGACACATCGTACAAATAAACTTCTCAATGATTTAGAGGCATTACTCTTGCAACATGGAAAGCATATTACAGAGTATGATTTGCCGATTTTAACTGGAGAATGTGACAATGATTCAACTATACCAAGACTCATACAAGATGAGCTAACTATTCCTAATATAGATGAAGAATTCACTTTAATTGAGAAGTTGAATAACGACCAGAGACTTGCATATGACACAATCATGATAGTTATTGATCGTAACGAAAGTATGATATTCTTCGTCGATGGGCCAGGGGGAACTGGGAAAACATTTTTGTATCGCACAATATTGGCAGCCTTGAGAAAAGCTGGTCACATTGCAATTGCCACAGCTACATCTGGCATAGCAGCAACATTACTCCCTGGTGGAAGAACAGCGCATTCCAGGTTTAAGATTCCTTTAACTCTAGATGCTTCATCTACTTGCTCAATAAGTAAACAATCAGACTTAGCTGAGCTTATTAGACGTGCCACCATAATAATTTGGGATGAAGCCCCAATGGTAAATCGACGTGCACTCGAATCTTTAGATAGAACATTTCGAGATATTATGGAAGTAAATTTACCTTTTGGTGGGAAGGTGCTAATTTTGGGTGGAGATTTTCGTCAAGTACTTCCGGTTGTTCCAAAGGGTACAAAGGCAGAAATGATTGATGCATGCATAGTCAAGTCCCCATTATGGAAAGATGTCAAAGTGTTACATTTGAAGCAGAATATGAGGTCTAGCAATGATGAAGAGTTTGCTGAGTACATACAACACATTGGTGATGGGAATGAACCATATATAATTGATGATTTGATTAAACTACCCCCTTCAATGGCAATGCAATGGGAGGGTCAGCATTCTATATACAACTTGATTGATCAAGTTTTTCCAAATTTACAAGACCATGTCAATGATGCAAGGTATATGGTTGATAGGGCTTTGCTAACTCCTATAAATGATGATGTTGAACAACTTAATGCAAAGATAATTTCTCAGTTTCCAGGAGATGAGTTTACATTACATTCTTTTGATGAGGTTGAAGGAGATACACAACATCTATATCAACAAGAATTCCTAAATTCTATATCTCCAGGGGGTTTACCACCACATATATTACGGCTAAAAAAGGGTGCTCCAATTATGTTGTTGCGCAATATAGATCCAAAAGCCGGATTATGTAATGGTACAAGATTGATATGCCGTGGATGTTTTAACAACGTAATTGATGCTGAAATTTTGATTGGACAATATGTGGGTACACGCATTTTTTTGCCAAGAATCCCTTTGAAGACAACAGAAAATGTACACCTGCCATTTGTAATGATCAGACGACAATTTTCTGTACGTTTAAACTTTGCACTTACAATAAACAAAGCGCAAGGTCAGACAATTCCAACTGTTGGAATTTATCTTCCTGATCATGTTTTTAGTCATGGCCAATTATATGTGGCATTGTCAAGGGGAGTCTCCCAATCCACTACAAAACTATTGGTGCAAAAAGGCAGAATACCTGAGGAGGAAGGTGTTCACACAAGAAATATTGTGTATAAAGATGTTTTGTTCCCTTCATCATAGGTATTAATTAACAATTGAAAAGAACTGTCTTACATATAGATTTATTTTAATAATTTACAAATTTTAATGGTTATGCTATCTTCATTTTAATATTTCATTCTTTGAAGTTTTTTATGTATACAATTAATTGGTAACAGGAAGGATGCCTAACTCAAATGTGAGGATTGAGTCCACTATGCTAAATAATGGAGTGCATGCTTTTCCTACTGCTCATTGGGAAAAGTGGAAGGATGATCAGTCAATATCGAACATGGAGGCCATTGATAACAAGGTATATTTCTTTCTAATGATATCTTTAATCAGCATCCTTTCTATTGTTTTATCAAAATTAATATTAAAAATGTCATGTTGCGAATGGGTTAGGTTCGAAAATTGCAAATTTATTCACCTGGTTGGGGATTCACTGTTCGAGCTGACAAGAAAGAGCTTTGGAGAGAAGTGAAACGAGTTTTAGAGTCACAAGAATTGGAAAGGTTTGTTATGCTATTTTTTAAAATAGGAAAATAACTATTTGAAAATTTTAGTATACAAACATTTTTTTTCCTTCATTTTGAAGGACCAAGAACAAAGACAAACAACAAATCGCTGTCAAGAGCAATGAAGTTTCCAACATCCATAAGAATAAAGACAAAGGAAAAATGAAGGACGATGTGATCTCTAACACTCATGCCAACAGAGACAAACGGAGAATGAAAATCAAGGACAATGTGGTTTCCAACATCAAAGAGCAAAAAAAGATACGAACAAAAAAAATCAAGGACGATGCAATCTTCTACACCAAAAACAATAAAGACAAACAGAAAATGAGAGTTAAGGACGATGCGATAATAAAGCAGGTACAAAACATTACCACGTCTACTTAAAAAAAAAATTATATAGTTTTTAAATTAATTTTTTTTAAAATTTTGGTAATTAAATGATAGTTCTTCAAGTCCCAAGCTAAAGTAGACCATTTCACATACATGGAGCTATGCAATATCATCACAAGGTCAGTTCAAATATTTCATTTTACAAGTTTATGCATGATATTTATAGTGCTTATCATTATTATGTACGTTTTAAAGTCTCTATTAATAACACAAACTAACACATTTTGTATCATAGGTTCATGGCAAATGCTGCTGGAAAGCAATTAGAATGTGAAACAAATAGCATTGCTCCACCAACTTCTCCACCGTAGTCGTCATAATATTAATAAGTTCACCTATTCCATGTTTCAGATGTAGTGCATTATTTTACAGTTTTATCATAATTGCTTTTGGCAAGGTCATCACATGTATTTTGTAAGTAGTCTTATTGTTATAGTTTTATTATGCATTTTCAATATATGCACTATTTATAAGCAATATTTAGAGGATCTTTTTTTTCCTCCCCCTAAAGGTTAATACTAAATTATTGCATTATCTCCCAATCAATAATACGTTGATTACTGCATAATTTTTTTTTTTGGGGCAAAAATGGATAATAATTACGGAATACTAGCCTCTGAGCACGCGCTCACGCGCGTGCTCAGAGGCTTTTCTATTTTTTGGGTAAGGGTTAATTTAGAGCATTTATTATAATTTGGAATTATTACATTTTTCAATCACACCAAAGAAAAAAAAAAAAAACCTAGGGGTGTGATGAGTGTCATGTGTGGAGAAATAATTTTCCAATCACAATAATTTTTCATCACAAAAAAATCTAGGAGTGTGATTGGAAAATTATTTCTCCACACATGACACTCATCACACCCCTAGGTTTTTTTTTTTTTTTTTTTTTTTTTTTTTTTTTTTTTTGTGATTGAAAAATGTAATAATTCCAAATTATAATAAATGCTCTAAATTAACCCTTACCCAAAAAATAGAAAAGCCTCTGAGCACGCGCGTGAGCGCGTGCTCCGAGGCTAGTATATATATATGCAGTTCACAGTATCAACTTCTTCACTTGACCTTGAAACTTGTACACCTAGAAATGAAAACCCCAATTTGATGTTGCCTTTTCTAGTACATCAGGAAGTCATTCAAATGGAAGAGAAAGAAAAAAAAGATTTTCGGTGTGATGGTTTTATTACTCAAAGGGCTTGTTATATAAGTTCTTATCGGATTAGTGATTTACCAGAATAGTATTGTGTTCAAGTATTAGTATCTCATTGAAAGAAAACGAGTAAGTTCCTTTATAATCATACTAGCCTCTGAGCACGCGCTCACGCGCGTGCTCAGAGGCTTTTCTATTTTTTGGGTAAGGGTTAATTTAGAGCATTTATTATAATTTGAAATTATTACATTTTTCAATCACAAAAAAAAAAAAAAAAAAAAAACCTAGGGGTGTGATGAGTGTCATGTGTGGAGAAATAATTCCAAATTATAATAAATGCTCTAAATTAACCCTTACCCAAAAAATAGAAAAGCCTCTGAGCACGCGCTCACGCGCGTGCTCAGAGGCTAGTATTCCGTAATTATTATCCATTTTTGCCCAAAAAAAAAAAAATATGCAGTAATCAACGTATTATTGATTGGGAGATAATGCAATAATTTAGTATTAACCTTTAGGGGGAGGAAAAAAAAGATCCTCTAAATATTGCTTATAAATAGTGCATATATTGAAAATGCATAATAAAACTGTAACAATAAGACTACTTACAAAATACATGTGATGACCTTGCCAAAAGCAATTATGATAAAACTGTAAAATAATGCACTACATCTGAAACATGGAATAGGTGAACTTATTAATATTATGACGACTACGGTGGAGAAGTTGGTGGAGCAATGCTATTTGTTTCACATTCTAATTGCTTTCCAGCAGCATTTGCCATGAACCTATGATACAAAATGTGTTAGTTTGTGTTATTAATAGAGACTTTAAAACGTACATAATAATGACTAGCCTCTGAGCACGCGCTCACGCGCGTGCTCAGAGGCTTTTCTATTTTTTGGGTAAGGGTTAATTTAGAGCATTTATTATAATTTGGAATTATTACATTTTTCAATCACACAAAAAAAAAAAAAAAAAAAAAAAAAAAAAAAAAAAAACCAAGGGTTGTGATGAGTGTCATGTGTGGAGAAATAATTTTCCAATCACACTCCTAGATTTTTTTGTGATGAAAAATTATTGTGATTGGAAAATTATTTCTCCACACATGACACTCATCACACCCCTAGGTTTTTTTTTTTTTTCTTTGGTGTGATTGAAAAATGTAATAATTCCAAATTATAATAAATGCTCTAAATTAACCCTTACCCAAAAAATAGAAAAGCCTCTGAGCACGCGCGTGAGCGCGTGCTCAGAGGCTAGTATTCCGTAATTATTATCCATTTTTGCCCCAAAAAAAAAAATTATGCAGTAATCAACGTATTATTGATTGGGAGATAATGCAATAATTTAGTATTAACCTTTAGGGGGAGGAAAAAAAAGATCCTCTAAATATTGCTTATAAATAGTGCATATATTGAAAATGCATAATAAAACTATAACAATAAGACTACTTACAAAATACATGTGATGACCTTGCCAAAAGCAATTATGATAAAACTGTAAAATAATGCACTACATCTGAAACATGGAATAGGTGAACTTATTAATATTATGACGACTACGGTGGAGAAGTTGGTGGAGCAATGCTATTTGTTTCACATTCTAATTGCTTTCCAGCAGCATTTGCCATGAACCTATGATACAAAATGTGTTAGTTTGTGTTATTAATAGAGACTTTAAAACGTACATAATAATGATAAGCACTATAAATATCATGCATAAACTTGTAAAATGAAATATTTGAACTGACCTTGTGATGATATTGCATAGCTCCATGTATGTGAAATGGTCTACTTTAGCTTGGGACTTGAAGAACTATCATTTAATTACCAAAATTTTAAAAAAAATTAATTTAAAAACTATATAATTTTTTTTTTAAGTAGACGTGGTAATGTTTTGTACCTGCTTTATTATCGCATCGTCCTTAACTCTCATTTTCTGTTTGTCTTTATTGTTTTTGGTGTAGAAGATTGCATCGTCCTTGATTTTTTTTGTTCGTATCTTTTTTTGCTCTTTGATGTTGGAAACCACATTGTCCTTGATTTTCATTCTCCGTTTGTCTCTGTTGGCATGAGTGTTAGAGATCACATCGTCCTTCATTTTTCCTTTGTCTTTATTCTTATGGATGTTGGAAACTTCATTGCTCTTGACAGCGATTTGTTGTTTGTCTTTGTTCTTGGTCCTTCAAAATGAAGGAAAAAAAATGTTTGTATACTAAAATTTTCAAATAGTTATTTTCCTATTTTAAAAAATAGCATAACAAACCTTTCCAATTCTTGTGACTCTAAAACTCGTTTCACTTCTCTCCAAAGCTCTTTCTTGTCAGCTCGAACAGTGAATCCCCAACCAGGTGAATAAATTTGCAATTTTCGAACCTAACCCATTCGCAACATGACATTTTTAATATTAATTTTGATAAAACAATAGAAAGGATGCTGATTAAAGATATCATTAGAAAGAAATATACCTTGTTATCAATGGCCTCCATGTTCGATATTGACTGATCATCCTTCCACTTTTCCCAATGAGCAGTAGGAAAAGCATGCACTCCATTATTTAGCATAGTGGACTCAATCCTCACATTTGAGTTAGGCATCCTTCCTGTTACCAATTAATTGTATACATAAAAAACTTCAAAGAATGAAATATTAAAATGAAGATAGCATAACCATTAAAATTTGTAAATTATTAAAATAAATCTATATGTAAGACAGTTCTTTTCAATTGTTAATTAATACCTATGATGAAGGGAACAAAACATCTTTATACACAATATTTCTTGTGTGAACACCTTCCTCCTCAGGTATTCTGCCTTTTTGCACCAATAGTTTTGTAGTGGATTGGGAGACTCCCCTTGACAATGCCACATATAATTGGCCATGACTAAAAACATGATCAGGAAGATAAATTCCAACAGTTGGAATTGTCTGACCTTGCGCTTTGTTTATTGTAAGTGCAAAGTTTAAACGTACAGAAAATTGTCGTCTGATCATTACAAATGGCAGGTGTACATTTTCTGTTGTCTTCAAAGGGATTCTTGGCAAAAAAATGCGTGTACCCACATATTGTCCAATCAAAATTTCAGCATCAATTACGTTGTTAAAACATCCACGGCATATCAATCTTGTACCATTACATAATCCGGCTTTTGGATCTATATTGCGCAACAACATAATTGGAGCACCCTTTTTTAGCCGTAATATATGTGGTGGTAAACCCCCTGGAGATATAGAATTTAGGAATTCTTGTTGATATAGATGTTGTGTATCTCCTTCAACCTCATCAAAAGAATGTAATGTAAACTCATCTCCTGGAAACTGAGAAATTATCTTTGCATTAAGTTGTTCAACATCATCATTTATAGGAGTTAGCAAAGCCCTATCAACCATATACCTTGCATCATTGACATGGTCTTGTAAATTTGGAAAAACTTGATCAATCAAGTTGTATATAGAATGCTGACCCTCCCATTGCATTGCCATTGAAGGGGGTAGTTTAATCAAATCATCAATTATATATGGTTCATTCCCATCACCAATGTGTTGTATGTGTTCAGCAAACTCTTCATCATTGCTAGACCTCATATTCTGCTTCAAATGTAACACTTTGACATCTTTCCATAATGGGGACTTGACTATGCATGCATCAATCATTTCTGCCTTTGTACCCTTTGGAACAACCGGAAGTACTTGACGAAAATCTCCACCCAAAATTAGCACCTTCCCACCAAAAGGTAAATTTACTTCCATAATATCTCGAAATGTTCTATCTAAAGATTCGAGTGCACGTCGATTTACCATTGGGGCTTCATCCCAAATTATTATGGTGGCACGTCTAATAAGCTCAGCTAAGTCTGATTGTTTACTTATTGAGCAAGTAGATGAAGCATCTAGAGTTAAAGGAATCTTAAACCTGGAATGCGCTGTTCTTCCACCAGGGAGTAATGTTGCTGCTATGCCAGATGTAGCTGTGGCAATTGCAATGTGACCAGCTTTTCTCAAGGCTGCCAATATTGTGCGATACAAAAATGTTTTCCCAGTTCCCCTTGGCCCATCGACGAAGAATATCATACTTTCGTTACGATCAATAACTGTCATGATTGTGTCATATGCAAGTCTCTGGTCGTTATTCAACTTCTCAATTAAAGTGAATTCTTCATCTATATTAGGAATAGTTAGCTCATCTTGTATGAGTCTTGGTATAGTTGAATCATTGTCACATTCTCCAGTTAAAATCGGCAAATCATACTCTGTAATATGCTTTCCATGTTGCAAGAGTAATGCCTCTAAATCATTGAGAAGTTTATTTGTACGATGTGTCTCTGTTGTAACAGATGTTGATGGGTAATCTTCTATCATATATGGATAGAACTCATTCCACAATTCTCTTACTCCAATTGGTAAACAAAATACCAATATTGTTGCGAACAATCTTCTTAAAGCTGACGGCATTCGAATGTCTCTTGCCTCAAGTAGACATTGTCGTATGCTGTTATCATTCTCTAGTAAACCCCTATGTTCAGCTGCTTGTTTAAAAGTTGGATAGGTTATCCCATTCACAGTCAATAAATCGTCAAATCCTGTTGGCTCCTTGACATGATTAAGAAGAACACGCAAATTGAACTTCTCTCCATCAAATGGTGAAACAGTATATACCCTGCCCACTACTTTTTTATGAGATCTTCTTTGTGTCCATGTTTTGTTTTTATAATCCCAACAATAATGCTCAGGGAACTCTCTATATAGATAATTTCGTGCATCATGATCAATCGTATTCATATAAAAAAATTCAGTGAGCATTGTCTTTTTACTTCCCTCCAAAACATTAGCAATTGGTTCATGTGGTCTAAAATGTACCTGTTGTCTATCTGGAAGATGAATTTGCAAACGAAAAACGGCAGGGTACATTCGATACATAAGGAAAGAAAATATCTTCCAACATGCCTCTGGAGCACATACCCATCTTGCATCAACGTACTGTTGGACCTCATCATAATTTGGGCCTGGTCTAACTTCCATAGAGACACGATCTGGGCCTTTATACACATATTTGTATAAGTACTTTACACTCTTGATACTGCAACATATTTCAACATTAATATGACAATTATATTTTAGCAGTAACCAAGGATTATATGGAACAACCCAAGTATTGTCTACCATAATCCTGCAATGATCATTCAATGGCACGGGATTATTAGTATCATATCGTTTGTAAACAGGATATGAGTCATTGCCTTGGTAGGTTTCTGGCGAGAAAGGCTTTGAGTATCCTTTTTTACATCGCCCATTTTTCATACATGGTGATTTTGGATTTTGTACTCCGCAAGGACCATGTATCATATGTTTAAGTACAGCTTTATGTAACTGAGGTTGTTCCTCCTTACACGGTATTTCTGCTTTAACAACTCGATCGTAATCCTCTGGATTATGCAATTTATCATCTTCATCGAGAATTATAAGCATGTGGGCATGTGGTAAACCCCTTTTTTGGAACTCAAAGACTTGAACATATACAATAACTCTTCCGAGAACCCCTTTAACCACAATATCATCTTTCAATTCTTCAAATTTTGATTTGAAAACTCTTGCAAGCAAGTCTGGACGATCTTGTGCGGTTTGTGCGGGTAAAAGCTCATTTTGGATTTCTTCCCATCCTGGATTACACGTCATTGTGATGAATAAATCTGGTTTCCCAAACTTTTGAACCAATGACATTGCATCTTGAAATCGTTGGATCATATCGCGTGGGCTTCCCACAAATGATGAAGGTAGAATGGTTCTATGTCCAACATTTCCTAAATATAAGGTGAAAAAGTTGGGTCATTAATAAATATTCCTACCAATTTGCCATTAATAAGATAATGTAAATTTAAAGTGTAAAATTTACATTACCAGTATCACTCTCTCCTTCATGGAAAGCATCTTGTAGGCCTTGGTACAGATCTGCCCTAATAGAATCTTGATTGTGCTCAAACCACCTAAGCTTGTGTGTTTCAATTTTTACATAATTATCAACAACATACTGTTGTGAAAGGCGTCCTCCATACCAAATCATTGATAGAGCATCGTCGTGAATCTTGGACATTAGTAAAAATAAATGTAGGTTCAGTTATTTTATAGTGTAAGCGGCATTTTGAAGTAAAAAAAATTGAAAATAATAAAACTGTTACCTGAAAGATGAATGCATAATACTCACGACATGACACTTTATTTCTATTAGTGTCGCGTGTATTGATATCCCATCCATATGTTCCAAATGGGAAAAGTATTGGGTACTGCAATGGATCATAATATCCTGCTGTATCTTGAACATTGATCAAATTACCACCAAATGTTTGAACCAAAATTTCTCTACCACTTAAATGACCAGCTTCTTCTCCTCCTACAATAATAGCTGCCACTTGGGAAGCACTGGGAAGGCAATATTAAGGTTGGTTTAAAGGTTGTTCTTTAATCAGAAGTTTACATTGATGTAAATTTGGACTTCGAGATAGTTGACGAAATTTCTCCACAAATGGGTTATGCATGTCTAAGATCCTTTGAATAAGTTGCACAATATCTTCATGAGCTTCTACAGATTGAGACATTCTGCATTGTATTTCAAGACCAGTGTCGTAGATATATAATTGTAGATGCCGTACACTTAGAGGTGTATGTGGTAAAAGACTACCAATTCTATGATAGATGGCACCTTGGGCCCGAAATGTATATATTCCTCGACTATTTAAGGCCATGGTTTCATCTACGTGCACTCCCATTGAGGTAAATGCAAACATGTTGTTGTAAAACCGTATATATTGCCTGAAATGTCTGCCTCGTGGTGTTTGCTCACAAATGAGCTCCCTAAATTTAGGACAAATTGGTATGTTGGGTAAGGATATTTTTCCATCCTTGCAACACATCAAGGATGTCTCTCGATGGAACAAACGGGCATTACAAAAGCAACATGTCTTTGGTTGTGGTAGTTGGTACCTAATGGTCTGTATACCTTCTTTATAATCCTTTGCACAATTGTATCTGCCTCGCATACAATTTATTACATGTGCAATACCATCAAACGTGTTGTCAACACCTAATTTTTATTTTGAGGAAAAAATTAGTGATAAAGAGTGTTATGATAGTTGTGAAAGAAAATATTAAAATATTAAAATATTAATAATGTTTCAAATATGCAGCTTATTAACAAATAATAAAATTGATAATGATAAACATGTAAATTGAAATTAAAATGGTGAGATTGAGTAACAAACCTTGTTCTCTGTAGCCATCCCCGTGATTTTGACAATTTGTATTTTCAACTGCTTCTGTTCTTTCTACACCTGCAATGTAATTATAGAAAATGCTCAATTGGTGTTATTTTATATAAAAAATAATGATGAAATGTTTATAGAAGGATATAAACATGAAATTGAAGATAAAAATGGTGACATTGAGAAACGAACCTTGATCTCTATAGGCATCCCCTTGGTTTTGCTCAACTATATTTTCAACTCTTTCAATTCTTTCTGTAACTGCAATGTATTTATATAAAATGCTCAATTGGTGTAATTATATATAAAAAAATATGGTTAAAGCTTTATCAATATATTATATAAGACTTACCAGTAGTAACATTAGAATTTATATGACTTGATCCAGCCTCAAAGTCATTCGCCATTATAGTTGGATAGGTTGGAGGGAGACCTAAATTTAATATTATAAAGATTGACTTAGTATCTTAGTATACATTGACATACAATTAACATGCCAGAGATTACGGATTTTATCAAAATAATAAGATTCCAATCAATGAAGAATGTTTAAACAACTTAAACTATAATCTCACCACTGACTTCTTGCATAGCCCTATGCTCAACTGGCATATTGCGTGCCAAGTTACGGATATGGGTAAGCCGACGACTTCGTCCATCCTCGTGATTAGGTGGTATTAGTGATGGGTTTGTTGATGTTGAATTAGAATGTACAACATCTTCTTCATTTAAATTTGTTGGGCCTCCCACTAAAATGTGATCACCACCTAAAGTTTGTTGCCTTTGTCTTGAGTAATTAGCACGACGTCTTGCCAATCGAATATTTCTGCTTTCATTGTCTTCTCATTGTCTTCTCAAGCGAGCATAATATCTCCATTGTTCTCGACGACGTTCTATGTCATCGGTATTCACCGCCGATGTATTTTGCGAACTCATTTCTACATAAAATAAAATTAAATTTATGGTGGTCGTTGCGCATACATACACAATAATCAATAGATTTTTCCTTGTCACAAACAGGGTGTTTTAAAACCTCATTAAAGTGAACTAATTTTGAACAAATTAATCACATGTAAGAATTGTAATAATATGTGTGATTGTAATAAATTTTTAGTAAAATAGGAGAAATAAGTTACACTTCTTAAAATTATTAAATTATTATTTTAGGTTATGATTTGTTAGATCAATATGATGAAAATATAATTCAGAAAATGTTTAATTTATTTCAAAAAATCATTTATTTATAGTTAAAATTAGATTAAATTTTTCGTACTCATTTCACACACTTTAAAAAAAAATCATGCCATTTTGGTTAATTTGGATGAGAAAATAACGTGTCTGTTTGTAACTTTATGTGTCTGTGTGTAAGTGTAAGAGAGAGAAGAAGTGGCTTAGTGAGTTTAGAAGTTGAGAGTTGTGGAGGTGATGATTTAAAGGATTTGAATGTACATTTAATTTCTTACTTTACCGGATATAAATATAATATCATACAAATATACAAAGAGGCATTGAAGTCTGAAAAGAAAAATATTGTTGTTTTATGTTAAAACTTTTTTAATCTCTTCTTTACTAAAGTTCCCTTAATTATCCGTAAAAAAAATACCCTTAATTACGTGGGACATACTGATAGATGGCTAACGTGTAAGAGTTAATTTAGAACATTTATTATAATTTTGGATTATTACATTTTCCAATCACAAAAAAAAAAAAAAAAAAAAAAAAGTCTAGGGGTGTGATGAAAAATTATTTCACTACACATAATACTCATCAATGGCCTACATGTTCAATATTGCTTGATCATGCACTCCATTATTTAAATAGTACCTTTTCCATGTACTATTTAAAAAAATCGCACTTTAAATTTAGACCAAAGCATTAAACTAAGTATATTCTCCTCTCTTAACTTAATCTTTAATTTACTTTTTGAAGTAAATAATACGTTATTTGGTAATGAAAAATATAATCATTTTTACTGTTTTATCTTTTTCGAAAATTCAAAGTATTTACATCTTGTACTTTGTTTTTTTTTTTTTTTAATATATATATATATATATATATACATCTATCCATGAACTATTTTAAAAATCCTACTTTTTAGCATCTCACGTTTTCCTTTTTTTTTTTTTTTAATCTCTTCCATATTTTGGAAAAAAAAGACTCCTACAATAAAACTACTACTATAATTTCTCCTTCCATATCCTTATATTTAGGCACTAACATAATTGATTTTGAAAGAAAATAAAATGCTAAATTTTAGGGAAAAAAATTTTAAATCTAATATTCCATTCTTGTAAAGTCTCTCACGTTCTCTCTCTCTATCTATGTACTATTTTAAAATTTTCCACTTTCTATCCCACGTTAAACATCTGAAGTTTTCCTTTCTTTTTTTTTTTTTTAATACCTTTTTGGTGTTGTTGATGTTGTTGTTTTTTTTTTTTTTTTTTTTTTTTTTTTTCAAATTTTATATATGACAGTTATCATTTTTTGTCATGTACTATTGCTCAAAATCGCACTTTAAATTTAGACCAAAGCATTAAACTAAGTATATACTCCTCTCTTAATTTAATCTTTAATATTATTTTTGAAATAAATAATACGTTTTTTTTTTAATGAAAAATGAAATCGTTTTTATTGTTTTCTCATTTTCGAAAATTCAAAGTAATTACATCTTGTACTTTGTCTTTTTTTTTTTAATATATATATACACACATCTATCCATTTACTATTTTAAAAATCCTACTTTTTAGCATCTCACGTTTTCCTTTTTTATTTTTTTAATCTCTTCCATATTTTGGAAAAAAAAGACTCCTACAATAAAACTCTACTATAATTTCTCCTTCCATATCCTTATATTTAGGCACTAACATAATTGATTTTGAAAGAAAATAAAATGCTAAATTTTAGGGAAAAAAATTTTAAATCTAATATTCTATTATTGTAAAGTCTCTCACGTTCTCTCTCTCTCTCTATCTATGTACTATTTAAAAAATTTCCACTTTCTATCCCACGTTAAACATCTCAAGTTTTCATTCTTTCTTTTTTTTTTTTCTTTTTTTTCGTTTTTGGTGTTGTTGATGTTTTTTTTTTTTTTTTTTTTTTCAAATTTTATGTATGACAGTTATCATTTTTTGTCTTTTCCTAAAATGTAGTTTTTTTAATCCTAAAATTTAGTCATTTACTACACATCCATAACATAAGTAAATAAAACTTAAATTGGAAATTTTATGTGAAGAGATACATGTTAATTGTATACAAAATAAATCTCACGTTTTCCTCATTTTTTTTTCTTTTTTTTTTAATGTCGTCCATATTTTGGAAAAGAAAGACTCCTACAATAAAACTACTACTATAATTTCTCCATCCATATCCTTATATTTAGGCACTAACATATCTGATTTTGAAAAAAAATAAAATGCTAAATTTTAGGGAAAAAAAATTAAAAGTCTAATATTTCATTCTTGTAAAGTCTCTCACGTTCTTGGTGTTGTTGATGTGGGTTTTTTTTTTTTTTTTTTTTTTCAAATTTTATGTATGACAGTTATCATTTTTTGTCTTTTCGTAAAATGTAGTATTTTTAATCCTAAAATTTAGTCATTTACTACACATCCATAACATAAGTAAATAAAAGCTTAATTTGAAAATCTTATGGCAAGAGATACACGTTAATTGTACACAAAAGAAATATAGTTTCTATTACAAAAGAAATTTTTTTACAACAGTTTCTTAGATAACAACCACTTTATGTGAGGTTTAATACATATAATAATTCTTGTAAAGTCTCTCACCCGAACTTATCTAATATTCCATTCCAATGACTCCTCAATGCAATCCAAAAAGTTTGTGCGTACGTGAACCTGAGAGAGATAAAAGAATTAGGGTTAAACCAAGTATTTTAAAAAAAAAAAAAAAAAACTTTAATTAACAAACCAACGTTTGAATGTATATGTTGTTAAAGATAATAGCTTAAGTTTGTTAGAGTTTGTGTTTGAAATTTTTGAATTCAAATAGAAATAGAAAATTCTTCTCCAAAAAAAAAAAAAAAAAAAAAAAAGAAATAGAATAAAGCAAACATTTGAATAAAATAGTAGTTATCTGAAAATGTTGGTAGTGATAGCATATAAGGATAAAAGAGATTGTGATAGAAACATGGTGAGAACGTGGGTTTTTTTTTTTTTTTTTTTTTTTTTTTTTGAGAACAAACGTGGTTTTAATAGGTGTAGCAATCCAACTTTTACAATTACCTTCAGTTATATATATTTTTTTGAAACATAAGATATATTGGAGAGTTGGAACTAAAAATTTAGGATCAAATAGTTTGTAACGGAAGATGTGGGTTTTTTTTTTTTTTTTTACTAAAAAAGTGTGTTTGTTTTAATTTTAATTTTTTTAAATGGATAAAGTAATTTAAAAACTATTAGGAGAGTGATCCTATTTTGTAGGCAACATTTTAATGAGAGTTAAAGATGTATCTACTTATCAAAAAAAAAAAAAAGGTGTATATATCTATTTAGTTTAGTTTTTTTTTTTTTTTTGATAACTATTTAAAATTTTTTTTGACATTTATTTTTTTTTTATAAAAATTAAACTAAATAGATATATACACCTTTTTTTGGATAAACTTAGGGTGTTTTTTTTTTTTTTTAATAATAATAAAATAGTATTAGAAACGTAGGTTTCTTTTTAGGAAAAAAACAAAAAAAACGTAGGTAATTTAACTAATTTTTCTATTAAAAAAAATAAACGTATAGTTAATTTGAAGAAGTGGGTTAGTGGGAGAGTGTTTCTATTTTGTAGGCAATATTTTAGTGTAAGTTAAACATGTTTTAGTCATTTACTACACATCCATAACATAAGTAAATAAAAGCTTAAATTGATAATTTTATGGCAAGAGATACACGTTAATTGTATACAAAAGAAATATAGTTTCTATTAGAAAAGAAATTTTTTTACAACACTTTCTTAGATAACAACCACTTTATGTGAGGTTTAATACATATAATAATTCTTATAAAAACCTTTTGATAAAATTAAAAACCTTTTCTAAGAAAGAATAAAATAAAAAACCTAATAAGAGAGTGATGGACGTTGTTGACCTTATTTTTTTTTTAAAAAAACTCACTATCTATTCATGAGGTGATCATTGTTATAATTTTTAAAATGTAAACAAAGACTATTAAAAGAGGTAAAGGAAGCCATACTGTTTAACTGTTGGAGAATGATTTTGAATACTTCTTTTGTAGCATAAGACAGCCCTATCTTTGGATCACAATACCTACAACATGAAATGACAATTAGTATATGAAGGAACCATTTATTTCAAAACTACATTTTAAAATAAAGAAGAAGGGGAAAAAAAAAGAGTTAACGTGATACATATAAGAAAAAAAAAAGTAGAACTTAAAGAAAGTCAATCATAAACAAAAGAAAAGAAAACAAAGAGGAACTTGCAAAAGATAGAACTTGAAAATTTGTTGAAGCCTCTGACAGTAAATATCTTTAATATGAAGAAAAAGAGAAGAGGATGTAGAGCTAAACTAAATGTCTTTAATTTGAAGAAGAATGAGAGAGAGAAAGTGAGATAGAAACTGTAAAACGTACGTGAGTTTGTGGTTTTAAAGTGTAGGAGTTTTAATTTACATATCTATCCTCGGTAGTTGAAAACTTGTAAGTGGGTATGATGAGGGTATCTTAGGCATGAAAAATATGGAATCCAAACAGGGGAAGCCCCTTAAATAGTAGTATAGATAAGCACTATAAATATCATGCATAAACTTGTAAAATGAAATATTTGAACTGACCTTGTGATGATATTGCATAGCTCCATGTATGTGAAATGGTCTACTTTAGCTTGGGACTTGAAGAACTATCATTTAATTACCAAAATTTTAAAAAAAATTAATTTAAAAACTATATAATTTTTTTTTAAGTAGACGTGGTAATGTTTTGTACCTGCTTTATTATCGCATCGTCCTTAACTCTCATTTTCTGTTTTTCTTTATTGTTTTTGGTGTAGAAGATTGCATCGTCCTTGATTTTTTTTGTTCGTATCTTTTTTTGCTCTTTGATGTTGGAAACCACATTGTCCTTGATTTTCATTCTCCGTTTGTCTCTGTTGGCATGAGTGTTAGAGATCACATCGTCCTTCATTTTTCCTTTGTCTTTATTCTTATGGATGTTGGAAACTTCATTGCTCTTGACAGCGATTTGTTGTTTGTCTTTGTTCTTGGTCCTTCAAAATGAAGGAAAAAAAATGTTTGTATACTAAAATTATCAAATAGTTATTTTCCTATTTTAAAAAATAGCATAACAAACCTTTCCAATTCTTGTGACTCTAAAACTCGTTTCACTTCTCTCCAAAGCTCTTTCTTGTCAGCTCGAACAGTGAATCCCCAACCAGGTGAATAAATTTGCAATTTTCGAACCTAACCCATTCGCAACATGACATTTTTAATATTAATTTTGATAAAACAATAGAAAGGATGCTGATTAAAGATATCATTAGAAAGAAATATACCTTGTTATCAATGGCCTCCATGTTCGATATTGACTGATCATCCTTCCACTTTTCCCAATGAGCAGTAGGAAAAGCATGCACTCCATTATTTAGCATAGTGGACTCAATCCTCACATTTGAGTTAGGCATCCTTCCTGTTACCAATTAATTGTATACATAAAAAACTTCAAAGAATGAAATATTAAAATGAAGATAGCATAACCATTAAAATTTGTAAATTATTAAAATAAATCTATATGTAAGACAGTTCTTTTCAATTGTTAATTAATACCTATGATGAAGGGAACAAAACATCTTTATACACAATATTTCTTGTGTGAACACCTTCCTCCTCAGGTATTCTGCCTTTTTGCACCAATAGTTTTGTAGTGGATTGGGAGACTCCCCTTGACAATGCCACATATAATTGGCCATGACTAAAAACATGATCAGGAAGATAAATTCCAACAGTTGGAATTGTCTGACCTTGCGCTTTGTTTATTGTAAGTGCAAAGTTTAAACGTACAGGAAATTGTCGTCTGATCATTACAAATGGCAGGTGTACATTACGAGTAAGTTCCTTTATAATCATATGTATATGAATTATTTCTGTATCATCTTTGTGTCTTCTATTTATATATCTCTCTCTTTTTTTTTGACAGTTTCTACGCGGATTGACAATGAGATAAATAAACTACTGGAACACAAGTGGAGAGAGGCTACATCTCACTCTAACATTTTTTTCCTTTTTGCATCCATTGGAGATCCACTGAGCTTACAAACTAGGTAAGGAAGAATTACAAATTATCCCTCTACAGGAAATAATTGGATGTGAGATTCGTCAAAGATATCCATTCAGCCATTTTAGAGTTTGGATTTCTACCTAGCTTTCACTTGAAAATTTGTCTTTAATAAAGATAAATTGTCAGCTGTACCAAAAACTTAAGCTATTAATAAATTGTGAATTTATTCATTTAATTAATATTTGAACAAACATAAATTTATTGTGAATGGGTAATCATTTATGTTGGAGTAGTGCTATGTTCACAACATTTTCACAACAAATTCTTGATGAAAACTTGTTATTGGTGGGTAAAAAGTGATGTCAGTGATAAACCCAAATTAAAACTAGCAACAATTTACTATTTATGATTTGTTGTGAAATTGTTGTATACATATGATTAATCTTTCTGTTGCTGAGCTTATAATAAATGGATATATTTTTTCTTTCTTAAGCCCAGGCTGACTCAAAAAGATTGCTTTATCAACATGTTATCTGCATAGTCACTCAAAAAAAAAAAAAAAAAAAATTACAAAGTATATTGTATAGTCATTACACTATTTTGTCCGAAGTATTTGTGATGTTTAACTGCAAGTTTTAAGCTTTAAGGTTAAAGTTAAACCAATCGAAGATTTTTAAGGAATCAACCATTTGGCCAAAGATTTCATAAAGTTTAATCAAACATATTGTATATGGTCCTCTTCATTAATTTTTACCGATAACCCCTAGAGAATTTTCTTCATCTATGAAGAAGAAGAAGGTTGATCAGAAGATTATTTGAAATTGGTATCTGAACTAAGTTGTCAGTTGGAACTTGGAACTATCCAAAATGAAAATAAGCCCAAATGTAGCTAGTCAATAGTCATATCATATTTCTTGGAAAATTGAAAGACATTGACATATCATTCAGCAATAGAAAGCACCAAGAACCTTTCTCACATATATATACAACCAACAAAAAATGGTAAAGCACTGAGCAATAAAGAGATTCTATTTATTATCTATGAAAGAAAAGCAGCATTTCACTAATCGTGTAAAAATCAGGACAAGCCAGTAGTGATAAGCCAAGATCTTCACCCAATGTCTGTAACTCATATATAGTAGCCAGATTTCACGATTTTTTCTGGAACTGTGACCTGAAGCATGTCATTATATTTGTGGCGTGTTTGTGACATATTGCTGGCACTAGCATATCCCAATTTCATTTTTTTATTTTTTTTTGCTGAATAAAAAAAATGGTCTCCGGTGTGAGATCAACGATCCCACGCTACATGATGGTAATGGATAATACCATGTATATCATACGGGCCTTGCTGGAGTTATTGCTTGAACCGATCCTTTCTGGGTGCTATCCCAACTTCATTAATCAATTATGAAACCGTTCCCATTTATCAAGTAGAAGAAAGAATATTTGGGTTTAAAATTTAGGAATATGTATGATAATAGGTTAAAAAACGAAGCAAATAAACAAATGGAGGCAAAGAACAGAAGATTTGACAAACTGAAGCTCCAAACAAAGAATTCTGCAATTTTTATCGATGTATATCCTTAAAGGTAGGAGTTTGCAATATTGCCAAACTATAAGTGCAAAAAATAAATTACACAACAATATGTTACGATGTGAAAAACCAATAGTGACTATCAATGGAAAAAACACACCAATGGTTTAGCCACCAATCCCAAGATAACAAAATATACCAAGTGAAATTGAAGTTTTATGATAGAAAATAATCCTAAATTCTATTGCTACTCACGTGGCCACACGTAACTCCAATATAAGTGTACTCTTTTACTCTAAATTTTGTTCACACAAACTCTCAATACTCCGGCCGTGACTCCAAGGACCACCTCAAAGATTTGCACACCAGCTTGTCTGTGTTTGATACAGCAACTTCGGACAAAATGGGCTTCTGCCCTTTTCCACAAAACTAATTAGCCTTTTGCCCTTCTTCCCAAACTAAATAGGGAAATGCCCCTCTTTTGAAACTCGACTTTTTCAAAATCGAGTTAAACCCTATAGTGACGTTTTTAAGGACCTATAGTGACGTTTTTAAGGACCTATAGTGGCGTTTCGTAACTTGATATCCATAAAATCGAGTTATAGGCAATTTTATTGCCTATAACTCGATTTTGTGAATATCAAGTTATAAAACGTCACTATAGGTTCTTCAAACGTCACTATAGGTCCTTAAAAACGTCACTATAGGGCTTTAGAATTTTTTTTTTTTTTTTTAACTTGATTTTGAGAAAGTCGAGTTTCAAAAGAGGGGCATTTCCCTATTTAGTTTGGGAAGAAGGGCAAAAGGCTAATTAGTTTTGTGGAAAAGGGCAAAAGCCCATTTTGTCCTAGCAACTTCAGCTTCTTCAGCATGAACTGTTCTTTAGATATGCTTTGTTCTCCGATTTGATGGTGATTTGAGAGAAATGATTGCACGACACTTCTCCCTTCCTTTTTAACACACTCTAATCACCCTTAAATAACTCTAGCAACTAGGTTATAGAATTCTAGTGATTAGACAACTTAATGGGCCTCATAGGCAATTAGACTTGAATTTTGCAATTCTGGATCGATCAACTAGTTGTTGGGGTCTAAGATTACAAAAGGTTACTTTTTCTTGAGCCGTAATGGGAATGAATCTTGATTCCTTGAACATGAAATGGACTTAAAAGACATACAAGACTAACATTTTTGTTCAAGGTTGATAGTGTTTAGGTTTGCTAACCTAAACACTATCAACCTAACACGTGCAAATGTTTACCTTGTAAATTGTTGAAAATAATTTAATTTGGGATATGGCAATAAACACTATCGACCTAACACGTTCATATGGGGTTTATAGTTAAGCACAAATAATCCAATCAAGGATAAAATTCAGCAAAACTTTAGGCTTAATAAGTTAAAACCAATGCTAACAATATTTGTTGAACATAAAATTCAGCAATAAACACTAGATAGATGTGTGATTCGTGTTATAACTTAAAACCAATGCCAACATTTGTTGAACATTTCACTTTTTGTACATCTTTAAGCCTAAGAAAATACTTATCTAAAAAAATAGACAAAGCCTTAATGATTTATTAGTTTGAAAGTTCAAAAACGTGTAAAAACACCTTTGAACGTTTAGACCCCCAAAATACAACTTAATCAATTCAAGCAATATGTCAAACAACTAGTGTGCGGAAACTTAACATATGCTATCATACGAAATTGATTAAATACTATCTAAGCCATAACAGATTAAAATCCACAGCAGATAAATAAAAGGCAAAGATAGAGAGGAAGGAAGATGCAAACACAAAGACAACACGCGATGTGTTATCGAAGAGGAAACCGAAGCCCTCGGCGTAAAACCTCTCCGCCGCCCTCCAAGCGGTAATCAATCCACTAGAAAATACAGTTGGGATACAAGGACAGCAATAGACCCTCCAAGCCTAATCTACCCAGTGCACCTAAGCCCTCCAAGCTTCTTGCTCCAACGAGGTTGCGCCGAACCTTTTTCTTTTCTAGCTTCCCGGATTCCGCTACTAGACCGTAGCATCAACCAATGAAGATTGGTTCCTTCCTAACTGCTTCCCAGAAATCCAAATAGCAGTCTCACAATGATGATGATGGTGAGAACCTGGTTTGGTATAATGCCTCTCAAGGATTTGACAATGGAGAGGGAGAGAGTTGAGGAATTTGAAGAGATTCTAAGGTAGAGATTGTGGGTGAAACAATCTGGTTTTTCTTTAGGGTTTCTCTCTCAAAATTCTCTCTGGAAGCTCTCTTTCAATCGTGGGTAATAGGGGTATTTATACTGGAGTGGGAGAGGAATGTGAAACGTCAGGTTTTACAAAACAGGGGTGGCTCGCGGCTTGACCTCGCGGCTTGACCAAGTCGCGAGTTCCAGTCGCGAGATAACCGTATGGCCAGTTGTCCTGTTTTGTCCTGTAGTGCTCCAGCTAGCATGACTGTTCATCTTCCAGCATGCTTGGCACGTGTGCTGCTTCTGGCGGCTTGCAGCCGCGAGTCACCCGCGAGTCCCAGCCGCGAGTCTCTGTTTTCTTGCACACTCTTGAGCAATCTTCACTCTAACTCACTCACTACCCTTACATCAAACCCACCTAAATACAGGGTTACTAAATGCTGAATTACAAGCAAATTTGGCACGGAATAAAGCCAATTAGATGGTTGAATAAATTCAACCTTACAATCTCCCCCTTTGGCTATTCCATGACAAAACCCTAAAACAGACTCTAGACTTAACATGTGAGTTGGGAACAGTTGAACAAAACTCACTCACACCTAACTCTAGAAGCTGTGAAGCACTTGAATCATATGAACATAATACTCCTGAAACACAACAATACACCATGATCATTGTAAGCAGAAAATTATAAAATGCATATGAAACAGGCAATATGTGATCAAGCAAAGATGGAGTTATGAAACAAACTATGGCTTGATCAACCAAGTGAACACCACAAGGTAGTGATCACAGTGCTCATTCACACTTGGAATGAACACAAGGACATACAAGTTAACAAGCACAAGGCAAGACACTTGTATGCTCAACACTCAACCAATGCATATCACACAAGGCATATGCATCTAGGAACAATCCTACAAGGGCACAAGAGTGACAGTACATAAACCAAAATGCAGAACATTTAGATTAAAGTACTGATTTCAACATAGCATAAAGGCTGCATTAAGCAAGGTACATACCATAAAGCCTACAAACAATGCTTAAAACATAAACCCTAAAAGCTTACAAAAGCACATGGGTACAAACTACAAAACATCCTGAATAACATCATCAAAATATATTAAACTTTAAACCAAGAGTATAAGTAAAGAGTTAGAAACAGCTATACACCAAAAACATAGTGTACCAAACCCATAAAAACACTAAGAGAACTCAAAACATAAACAAATATAAACAAAGTCTTAGAGTTTGACAACTCCCCCTCAACACATTTCTCCCCCTTAAGAGCTGCTTTTCTGCTTCTCAATCAATCATTAATGACATTATCAACAGAAACATCTCCCCCTTTTTGACAGGAATGGCCAAAGGGTCAGTGTTCAGGCTGAGTGGTGAAGCTGTCAAGTTTTGCAGACAAAACATTAATCTGATCCTGCATAGCTCTCATCCTCTCAGAGTGCTCAGTCTGGACTTCTCTGATCCCATCAAGTCTTTCCAGAATGATTTGGAAAGCATCTGGAGGTGTATCTGAAGAAGTTGATGCTCTGGGTCTTTTGCCACTCCTCCTGGGTGTTGAGGTTGATGCATGCCCTGCTGCCTCTGCTTCAGTCTCCATTGGGACACCTTCTCCTTCATCACCTTCATCTTCTTCTCCTGGAAGCCTAACACTTATTCTTTTGCAGGTAAGCTTGTTAATTGCAGAAGGTGTGGACATGGGACTGATGTCTTGTGGGATAGGAACACCCTTCCTTCTAAAAATCCTCATTAGCAAACTGGGAAAGATCAATTTTGGCCTAGAGGTTGTTCTTGTCTCATCCACAATGGTGTCATATATGTGGGAACTTATGTCTATGAAGTTCTTTTCTTTGAGATCCATCAGAAAGACTGCTCTAGCACAATTGATTGTAGTCAACTTCTTAATGGGATAGAGGTTAAACATCATGATGATTGTTAGACACCTCATGTCCACTGGAAAGGCAGTGGTATTCAAACATTTTCCTTCTCTCTGTCCACCTATCCTTTGTTGAACTGTTTCAATGGAGACACTCCTATCCTTGTAGTTGATAAATTCCTCATCATCTAATCCTTCAAGTCCTAATGCATCATCTATGACATGAGCATCCAAAATGAATTCTTTACCTCTAACCCAGCAACTTAACTCATTCTCCTTTATCACAGCATTTGAGTAAAATTCCCTAATCAGGGGTTCACACACTACAGGGAAATCACTCAGAAGTTTTTCCCATCCTCTTCCTTCAAAACAGCTGGGGATAAAGGTTTGTCTCAAATCCTCCAAATCTACAAATCTTTCTTGAATAATTCCTGCACTCATGAAGTTATCCCTGTATCTCTCAAAATGATGAACTGACCTAAATAGCTTAGAATCCATTTTCAATCTTTTGTCAGCCTTCTTTGCAGGAGTTTTCTTCTTAGGAGGTGAGGGAGCCATCTGTGAACAATCAGAAGAGGCCACAACAGTATAGAGCAATATATGTGTAGAACAAGTCAGTCCCATGTAATTAACAAAGAGATTTCATCCATACAAATGAACTTGAAACATTTAAGCACAAGCTACTTAGATCAATCACATGGAAAAGCAAGCCTAAGATAGGAAATACACATAAAAGCATCAGATATAGAAACTAACTTAAAGGCAGTTATAAGTCAATGAGACAGAAACTGGAAAATGATATGTCACATAAACAGTATTGTGAAGCACACATATGCTCCCAAAAGATTAACACAATAGAGCAGGCATATTTAGCACATTAAACTCACAGCCTAATAAAAGGAACAATTTGAAACAACTCAACAGCTCAAAGTTCAGATAAAATCAAAGAATCACTTAGCTAAGCACAGGATGAAGAGTAATAATGAAACAACTAAGATCAAATCATATTCTAGCAGCAGCATTCGCAATCTAAGCATGAACAATGAGCAAAATCCGAAACACAAACCCATTTCTAAATCACAAATATATGCGAAAAATCAAAGGGAAAAGCACAAAATCAAGTAGAAAAGAGTGCAAAAACTGAAAACCCATACCTGTGACTTGAAGATTTTGAGCTACAAGTATGCAACAATGGAGATTGGAAATGGGAGCACGGAGTGTTTGGGAGGGAGAAGATGAACAGTCACAAATATTCGAGGGAAAACTGAAAAAGATTTAAAAACTGCTCTTATTTCTGTAAAACACGCGTTTTTCGCGACTTGATTAAGTCGCCACACAGTCGCCAGCTCAAGCCGCCAAAGCACTCAAGAACAAAAATTTGAAAAATTTTTCTAAGTGTTTTTCGCGACTGGAAGGTCTACCCGCGAGTGAGTCGCGAGCTGAGCCGCGAAAATCTCTGAGTGAACCTCGCGACTGGACCTTCCACTCGAGAACAAGTCGCCAAAAATGACCAGCGAAGATGCGACTGAGGCTCGCGACTTGACATACCCGCGACTGAGCCGCCAAAATAGGGCAAAACTGCATTTTTGAAATATTCAGATTTTTCAAACAAAATACTTTCCAAAAACACCTAAAACACTCAAAAATATTTTTGTGCTTGAATTAACAAAGATTGAGCATGTGAAAACACATTTCATCAAGTACAATCACACAAATGAATATGGCATTTATTGAACATAAACTTGTGTGTTGTGTGTGGATATCAACAATGAGATAGCCCTTAGTCTAATGTGAAGCTTCAATGATCAATTCAACCAAGACATACACAATTAGCACTAGATCATGTGACCCATCTCAATTATAGAAATATGTATATATGACCTCCCACAAAACTTGATAACATGAGTTGGAGCTTTACATTTGACTCCACTTTTAATCATAACATTTGATCATTTTGATCTTTTGAGTCGGTCACTTCTCATTTTGAGAGTAATATTTGATATTTCACTTTAATGAATAAGCCTTTGGCTTTTTGAACATTCACTTCAATATAAGGTCGCTTACCCTTTTTCCTAGTCAAATACTAGAAAGTGCGACAGGCTTTTGCAGCTCAATATCTCTTTTCATTTGGAGATTTACATTTGGTGAGCTCTTTTTAGCAAAACAAAAATAAAGAGTGGAAAGATATATAGACACAAGTCTATGCAAGTCTCAAGATCAACAAAACCATTCACTAATCATTCATGACAAGTTTGAAGATCTATTTACAACAATCACAAAGATTTCAAGATTTTTCCCACAGTGATATAAGTGCATGAAAACAAGCAATGCTCGAAAATGCACAAAGCCATTAGCACAAAGGTATAAGGCAAAACAAGTTTTGGGACAAAAACTCAACAAAGTCAATCAAGCTTTTTGATTTTCTAATTTTTATGTGATTTTTGGATTTTTGACACAAGAAACAAAAAGATTGATACGACAAAATTAAAGATATTCACAAGTAGACAAACAAACAACCAACAGCAAAAATAGCAAGCAAAACAAACAAACATAGTCACAAAGCATAGAAAGTATTAATGCATGGACATGTTGTAATGCTTATGCATGAGTACCCTTTTCCACCCACACGTCACTTGCGTTTGGGGTGATTTCCTTATAGGATTGGGTACGGGAGTTAGGGCTTTCAAACCTTCGTGAGAAGCTTTCCAAGCAGTTGGTGAATGCACCAATCATCTTCATCACGTTCATCATTCCGGGATCACCATTCTGATCTCTAGATTGATCTCCAGCCCAAATTCTTCTATCATTTCTAGGTCCTCCTGACCTTTGAGGGGTTGCACTATTCTTTGCTCTCAGCTTTTGGCAATTTGGTCGAGTATGCCCTTGAAGTCCGCAATAGTGGCACACATAAGTTCCTCTAGGACCTCTTTGTGGTCGAGGACGTGACTTGGCACGAGATTCAGACCTGCCCACAGACTGATTACGAGGATTTAACATCCGTTGGTTCACCAAATTCTTCTTCTCCTTCACCTCGAGCTTCTCACCAGTAAGGTTAGCTACAACTGGATCTTTGGCCTTTACAAACTTCACTTCTTTAGTGACATTTCCAGACGAACTACCTCCTCCGGTATATCCCAATCCAGATTTGTCTGAAAAGCTCTTTTGAGATGAGATAACATCATCTAGCTTCTTGGTGGTGACCCTCTCTACTTTAGCATTTGCTTGCACAACCTCACTCTCAAGAAATCTTACTTTTGTGTAAGCTTCAGACAACTCACCATTCAGAGTTTCTATCTCACATTTGGCCTCCCTATATCGGATTAGGAGACTTTTGTAGTCCTCCTCAGCCTTCTTCATTTTTCTCACAGCAGCCTTAGCCACCCTTGTGTACTCCCCTGACTTCTCCAAGAGTGATTTGTAATTCTCCTGAAGATTTGCTGTGCTTCCATCTTCTTCAGCATCCGATTCTTCAACAATTCCTAGTGATTCATCATCACTATGTTCTCCAAGGTCTCGTACAAGCAGATTCAACTCATCTGAAGACTCAACATGAGCAATAGTCATAAAAGCCGAATAGTTCCCCTCTCCATCACAGCTCTCTTCAGATTCTGAGTCAGACGAATCCGAGTCACTCAAGGTCGTGGCATACACTTTACCTTTCGATTTCAAATAATTCGGACATTCCTTCTTAAAGTGTCCATGCCCGTTACATTCGAAACAAGTGACACCTTGTGTAGGTTGGGATTCTTTTCCATCTTTCCTTTTGAATTCCCTTTTCTCCCTTCCAGAACTTTGAAATTTTCTTTTATCATCAAATTTGCCATTATTTTTGAATTTCAAAAACTTTTTGAAATTTTTGACAAGGTATGCAACATCTTTGTCAACCACATCTTCTCCCGATGAGTCTTGATCTTCCACCTTCTCATTAATGGTCTTTAGAGCAAGAGATTTACTCTTCCGTTGATTGGGCAGCGACATCTCATAAGTCTGCAGAGAACCAACCAGCTCTTGCACTTTGATGTCATCGAGGTCCTTGCTCTCTTCAATTGCTGTCACTTTAACTCGAAAACTTTCCGGCAATGATCGAAGGATCTTCCTTACAATCTTTGAGTCCTCCGTTTTCTCCCCCAAGTTGAACTTGCTGACAACCACTTCATTTAACTTCCCATAGAAAGAGTCAAAAGACTCATCCTCACTCATTTTGAGCTCCTCAAACCGAGTGGTCAGCATTTGTAACTTGGTGTCTTTCACTTTCTTCGTGCCTTCATAGGTAGTTTCCAAAATCTCCCATGCTTCTTTGGCCACGGTAATATGAGAAATCCTGTGAAATTCATCTGGAGACACACCACAGAAAATAGCATTGAGTGCTTTACTGTTAGCATTAGATGCAGCAAGTGCTGCCTTATCCCATGTGGATTTGGCTGCCTCTAGTTTGGTCCAACCAATCTCAACAGCATCCCAAACGGATTCATCAATAGAACACAGAAAAGCTCTCATGCGAACCTTCCAAAAAGCATAATTACTACCATCAAAATATGGAGGTGCATTTAGGGATTGAGACCTATCCATCTCAAAAGGGAGTCAAGGATCACACAATGGTAATGAAACCAATATCAGTGTACCTGCTCTGATACCAAATGAAAGTTCAAAAACGTGTAAAAACACCTTTGAACGTTTAGACCCCCAAAATACAACTTAATCAATTCAAGCAATATGTCAAACAACTAGTGTGCGGAAACTTAACATATGCTATCATACGAAATTGATTAAATACTATCTAAGCCATAACAGATTAAAATCCACAGCAGATAAATAAAAGGCAAAGATAGAGAGGAAGGAAGATGCAAACACAAAGACAACACGCGATGTGTTATCGAAGAGGAAACCGAAGCCCTCGGCGTAAAACCTCTCCGCCGCCCTCCAAGCGGTAATCAATCCACTAGAAAATACAGTTGGGATACAAGGACAGCAATAGACCCTCCAAGCCTAATCTACCCAGTGCACCTAAGCCCTCCAAGCTTCTTGCTCCAACGAGGTTGCGCCGAACCTTTTTCTTTTCTAGCTTCCCGGATTCCGCTACTAGACCGTAGCATCAACCAATGAAGATTAGTTCCTTCCTAACTGCTTCCCAGAAATCCAAACAGCAGTCTCACAATGATGATGATGGTGAGAACCTGGTTTGGTATAATGCCTCTCAAGGATTTGACAATGGAGAGGGAGAGAGTTGAGGAATTTGAAGAGATTCTAAGGTAGAGATTGTGGGTGAAACAATCTGGTTTTTCTTTAGGGTTTCTCTCTCAAAATTCTCTCTGGAAGCTCTCTTTCAATCGTGGGTAATAGGAGTATTTATACTGGAGTGGGAGAGGAATGTGAAACGTCAGGTTTTACAAAACAGGGGTGGCTCGCGGCTTGACCTCGCGGCTTGACCAAGTCGCGAGTTCCAGTCGCGAGATAACCGTATGGCCAGTTGTCCTGTTTTGTCCTGTAGTGCTCCAGCTAGCATGACTGTTCATCTTCCAGCATGCTTGGCACGTGTGCTGCTTCTGGCGGCTTGCAGCCGCGAGTCACCCGCGAGTCCCAGCCGCGAGTCTCTGTTTTCTTGCACACTCTTGAGCAATCTTCACTCTAACTCACTCGCTACCCTTACATCAAACCCACCTAAATACAGGGTTACTAAATGCTGAATTACAAGCAAATTTGGCACGGAATAAAGCCAATTAGATGGTTGAATAAATTCAACCTTACATAGTTTATCTATAAATCACAGAAAAATCAGCCCAAAAAATTAGTTATTCTCAGGCTCACGAGGTCCAGCCCAAAACTCACTGATCTAACCCATAAAGTCCATAAGACCAACCAGCAAGATTGATCAACTTAGGCCCACAAAGTCCAGCACATATCAATCAAAGGACTGAATCCATACTTTTTTCTTGCCGTGTAGACCAAGCCTGCACACACACACACACACACAAAAAAGGGAAAAAAGAAAAAAAAAAGAACCAGAGGTGAATAAGTAAGAGAAGGGGATAAAGAGTCAT
Organism: Quercus berberidifolia; assembly: GCA_028535905.1. Lineage (NCBI taxonomy): Eukaryota > Viridiplantae > Streptophyta > Magnoliopsida > Fagales > Fagaceae > Quercus > Quercus berberidifolia. The sequence goes on along the minus strand of JAPQVW010000008.1, from coordinate 32,020,717 downwards.
GTTGCTCTAGCATGGGCTCACTGAAAAGTCTCTCAATTGGAACACCTATGAGACCATGAGCCTTTGCTAAGCACAACGTGTAATTTACGGGAGTTTAGGAAGAAATCTCATATTTACTAAAGAAACACCTTCACGCAAATTTTACAATATAAACCTCATAAAAAAAAGAAGTAATTCTAACATTTATTTATTGTGGCGTTTAAATGGCATTGCCATCAATAATATTTTGGTCGTGCACATCATTTTGTAAAATTTTGTAATAAATTTATTGTTGTTTTAGCATTTTTTTTATAATAAATTTAGGTACACATTAGAATTATTAATTGAAGTGATTAGTTATTATTGGTATAGATTATGTAGAGTAGTTAACCGTTTTTTAATATATCAGCTAACCGTTATCTCTATAATAGTCAAGAGTTCTCTATATAAATTAGTTAACTATTATCTCTATTATACTCAAGAGGTCTCTAAATAAATTAGTAAGCTGTTATCTCTATAATGGTCAAGAGATATCTACCAATTGCGTTGTATCCCCCAAGCCAAGACTGTCAAGTGAAACTCGTATAAAGGAGTTCAATGACTAGTATCAATGGATGATACATAGATTTATAGATCTAGATTATGTTATTTGTTAAAATTTGTGCTTTGACTTGTGCCCAACAAGTTGTTAAATATATTTTTAACTCAAAATTATTGGGCTACTTGATTGAGCTCAATAAAGCACTAGAAAATTCATTTCCACATTACAAATTTCATGACTATAATGTTTTTTTTTAGAAACTCTTGACTATAATGTTAATAACATATTGAATGACTATATAATTATTTATTATTTATTATTATTATTATCAGAGTGCTTAAGAATCTAGAATACCACCGCACATCCTTGGTGCGATGGCCACTCCATAAGTATAAGTGCTTGTAGGGTGTGGGGGGTAAGGGCTGGGGTTCAAGTCTCCAGGAGGGAGCTTCACACACATATACACTTAGATTAGGCTAGAGTAGAATTCTATCTTGTATAAAAAAAAAAAAGAATCTAGAATACCAAAAAGAAATAAAAAGGAAAATTATTGAAAATAGAATAATAAGAAGAGATAGTAAATGTGAAGTAGAAGAAGAAATTATTTTGCATAATGAAGAAAATGATGTTAGTATTGAGGATAACGGTTAACTAATTTATTTAGAAAGCTCTTGGCTGTTATAGAGATAACGATCGATCAACAAATTTATTTAGAGAGCTCTTGACCGTTATAAAGATAATGGTTAACTAAAATTTATTTAGAGAGCTCTTGACCGTTATAAAGATAATGGTTAACTAATTTATTTAATAATGGCTAACTACTATATATAATATATATCAATAATAACTTATTGTCACCTCAATTATGAAATTCAATGTGTATCTAAATTTACTATGAAAATGCTAAAAATACTACAAATTTATTACAAAAATATAACAAAATGATGTGCATGACAAAAATATTATTGATGACAATGCCAGTTAAACACCACAATAGATAAATGTTATAATTACTTCTTTGTTTGTGAGGCTTATGTTGTAAAATTTGTAATATCCTAGCATCACTTTACTTATTTCCAAACACTACGGAAATAAAAGTAAAAAGAAAGAGTAAAAAGATTGTTCTTATCTTCCTATCTCATCCTTAGTGGATTTTCGATCATTGATCCGATGGATGTGATATGTATAAGCATTTTGAACCAAATATTTTGGATCTTTTTTTTTGTTCCTCAACTATATTACTCTGGCTTGCCTCTACCAATAGAATTGCCATATTTCATAAAAATAATATAAGGATGGCAACCTTAACAAAAAAAAAAAAAAAGTATGAGAAAAGAACTAGGGTTTCATATATGGGAAACCTCTAAGAGGTGCTAAGTTTTTCTGTGTAGATTGGTTGAGAGCTTGGTTATGTATTTATAGCGTTGGTGGGCAAAAGTATCTCTCTTGGTTTCTCCACAGAGACTTATGGTACTCGGAAAGTTATAAGGTCCATATAGTAAGTCCACTTTTAAGACTGTTACTGAACCCAATTATAGCCCGAACAAATGAACTCAAATAGTATTTATTTATATATAAAAGAAAAAGTCACACAAGAATGTCATATTTCAAATAGATTTTCTTATATAATTTATAAAAAATAATAATCATAGAACTCCTTTTACATAAATAATTTATGCATTCCTTATAGATAACTAATACATGTAAATAAATGTATTTACACCATTAAAAATATTTTTTAAATATAGCTAAAATTTAGGCTACTATGGCTTTGGTTCCTGTATATATGAGTACATATAATATTATATTACAAGTTACAAAAAGGAGTTTACAAATATAAATGGTTAAGATTAATATAATTAACAACATGATCATATTGCTTGAGTAAATTCTTGAATATTTAATTATTTTGACAAACAATAACTCAAGCACACAATTATTCTTTATATTCTTAATTGCATGTGTTATTGAACTTCTTTTTGGCCCTTTGTTAGTCTTTGTGGGGCCAGAGAATTTGTGGTCCTGGCCCACTTTCCATTAGGGCCCAAGGCCCACGCCGAGGAGAGTCGTTGTCGAGGACATGCAGCGAAAGTCCAAATGGGCTAAAGATGCAGCCGAAGATGACCCTATCCTCAGCATCCCAAGGCTTAGAAGGGAAGAACGACACGTCATCAAAGGCATCCCCCAAAGCACTCCTAGAAGAAAAGATGAGTAGAATGAGACTCGCATGGGGGTACAGTGTGGGAGTGGTTCAAGGAAAAGACGTCATCTTCGCATTGAATGCGCCAACAAATGTTCTAGCCACATTGATGGGAAAAGACCCCTGAATAGTGTGGCTTCGGGTATTGCAACTAACAGAAAGTGGGGGGAGGCGGCTGATGGGACAGACACTTAAGTAGTTACCTGCCTGATCAACAGATGGAAGGTTAGGATCAACTGAGAGGGGCTATATAATGTAAGAATTCATGTGCCAAAAGGGAGGGACTCTGGAACGATTGTAACAAAAAGTGAAAGGAATAATAAGAAAATTAAACTCAATGGATGAGGTTCAAGGACAAACTTAGTTCACCTCTGTGCGTCCACCATGAACACCATGACTAACCACTGTCCGGTGACCAAGGCCTAGCCTTTTAGCCCGCTCTCTACAAATTTATTGTTTGGGCCTTTAACGTTCGAACCCAATACACCAGTTTGGGATCGTTACAAATTGAGTCCTTACAGTCTTCATTTCAATTATTTGTAAAATAAAAAAATGTGAGTAACATTAAAAAAAACAAAGTGAGTAAAAATCTCAGATGTCAAATCAATAATAATTTTTTTTATTAAAAAGTATTGCAATTAAAATGATATCTTACATTAATACTTTAAAAATTACTATATAAAATTATAATAATAAGTGTGCCATTAATAAATAGTAATAAATGGCCATAAATGCTTTCATATTACTAATAAATAGCAATTAATCAAATTGTTTCTGTTAGGTTCTAAGACTTTAGGAACTAAATGTATTAGAACTTCAATTTTTATTATGTTGGCAAACCATGATCAAAACATAGAGTCTACGTTCAGGCTTGCTCAAAGTATGTTTATTTGTAAAATTGGAATCGAGTGATTGCAGTATTTATTGGATTAAATCTGCAAGGCTTGATTAATCGAGAATTAGACTCGATCGATTGAATCACGTGCAAATTTATTTTTCTGCAGAATTTCCAATTCAACCCAAGCCTAGTTTGACATGTAGGGTTAAGTGTTTTACTTCAAGTATAAAAGGAAAAACCCAAGCTACGTTTTAAAGGTCTTTGATGTGTTGTATGTTGAATCTTTTATGAGATCTAGAGGTGTTTACCTTCATACACACACTTAAAGTTATCAAGATCAAGATTCATGTCAAGAGCTTGATAATCTTTTCAGTTACTACTTAAAAAACTTAAAAAAGATTTGAAACCTTTGAGTGGAGTCTTAAAGTCACAAGTAGGAGAACTCTTAGTTACAGTAGATCAAGGAAAGAAGTAATTCGTGGATTTGGAGCTGTCACGTGGTCATGGTAGTAAGTTTTTTACTCAAGGTAGCAGTAGGATGTTAGCGGTCTTAGTTCTATTGTACAAACTTTAATTCTTTTATAGTGGATTTGTTTTACCTTGAGGATAGTTAGGTTAAATTCTTCCCAGGTTTTTTACGGGTTAGGTCTTCCTGGGTTATCATATCGTTGTGTTATTTATATTTCTGCATTATTTACATGATATGATTTTATTGTGTTAACCTAGAACTAAATAATTTATCCAAGTAAACACTTGGCTAAATAACTAGGTTAAACAACTTGTGTTTAGGGGTCTAAGAATGTACAGTTTCCATAAATATAAAGTTTTTTTTAGGTGAAAGGCTAAATGAAGAGTATTATAATTTTCATTCACAGGAGAGTGACATTTGGCACAAACTTACACACCTATACAACATGAAAGGAAAAACATGAAAACCTTGGATGTATTTGTTGAAAATGTCAAGAGGTGCTAATCAATTGCTCTTAGATGTATTTTTAAAATAACCATATAAATTCATTTTACATAAATTAATAACTATTGCATCACCTATTAGTAAGTAATACAAATAAATGCTTGTATTTATTAACACATGGCAATAAATTCTTACTTTGACTTAAATGCAAAGTTTTGTTGAGGTAGAAGGTCAAATGAAGATATTGTATGGCTTTAAAAAAACATGACATAATAAATAGATATTAATAAATTCCCTTATTATCATATTTAATACTTCATATACAGACACAATCAAAATAAATGTCTATTAATATATATCATAATTATCAAATTTCATATTTATATATGAAATATATCTAAAGAAATTTATTTATATTTTATAGTGAACTTTTCACAAGTTTTAAACAAGTGTGTGTATATTTCATTAAAAAATGATAACCATATAAATTTATTTAACGTAAATAATTATTAGTGCAAGACCTATATATAGATCATTAATATATGGAAATAAATATATTTATTATTAAGTATTATAGCATGACAATAAATTAATATCTGGATATAAATGCAAAGATTGCTAAAGTGGAAGGCTAAATAAAGATAACTTTGCTTCTTCCAAAATATGTACAACAAGGCAAAACCTTATAGAAGAAGTATGCATTTATGGTATTCCCGGAGTATTTAATAATTTTTCATAGGGAAAGAAGATAACAATTAACTAATTAATAATGATGTGCATGGCAAGAATATTATTGATGGCATGCTATTAAACACCAAAATAAATAAATGTTAGAATTACTTCTTTGTTTGTGAGGTTTATGTTGTAAAATTTGTAATATCCTAGCATCACTTTTATTTATTCCCAAATACTATGAAATGAAAAAAGAAAAAGAAAGAGTAAAAAGCTTGTTGATTTTGGGTTGATTATTCATGGTTCAATGGATTGGATTCAATTAAAATTTTATTTTGAGTCTCGAGTTGAGTTGGGTTCGGGTTGATAATTTTTTTAAGCCATTCGATCTAACATGACCTCCAATATATATAAGTTTATTTATTACCCTTATATTTAACTTCCTAAACTGATTTATTTTGTTATTTTAATAATTAGTTTTGATAAATTTAAAAAGTTTTAAATATAATTTAGGTATGTTATGTGAATTGTAATAATTTATTAAACAATTAGTGAAAGTCTATTTTTTTACAATGCATGAAATATTTAAGCACAACCCACCAACAAAATCCGATCCATGTGGATTAGATTAGGTAGCAGGTTCCTACATATGCAATAAATTTAGGTTGGGGTGGAAAATTTTCAACCCAACAAGTTTGGGTTGGATTAAAAAAGCATTCCAACCCAACCCATGCACACTCTAGGTATATTTAATAAGATTATAATCAAGAGCTTTGTAATTTAGTGGAATTTTGGTTTTAGTATAAGTAGAATTAGAGTTTGAATCGCTCCTTACCACTTATGGTAACAATTAAATTATGAAAACTATATAAGTAATAAGATTCTAGAACTGCCAAAATGCATAGATATAAACATTTCATTTCATGCAAATAATAAAATATCTAGTTTAGAAATTTTATTTTCTCATTTCATTCTTTGTTTCCCTTTTGTCGAGTTAAGCATTGTCAATTTATTTCTATTGCTTGTATTAAATTTACGCTGTTCATATGAATAGAAAAGGGAAATTTTGGCCAAAAAAGAAAAAGAAAAAATAGATGTTAGGATTTGAAGAAGATAAATAATTGTAAGGATTTCAGATTTTGAAGGTTTTTTTTTTGGAGAAAGTGGATTTTGAAGTACCTGATTATATGAAATCTTACTCTTCAAAACTAGATCTTGTGTATATGTGAAATCCAATGTTGCCACATTGGAAAATAATTAATGCTAAGTGGAATCATCCGGATTCCACATTATTTAAATATATATATATATATATATATATATATATATATCTCCTTATAGTATCCATTAACTTTTCCCCTAATTGACTATCAAAGAAAAAAAAAAAAAAAACTTTTCCCCCAATTAATTCGCATTCCACTTGACATCAATTTTAATTACACGTATGTGTAGAATTTGGTTCACATTTATAATTTATTCTTTTCAAAATCTAAAGTCTTATTTTTTTTTTGAAATAAAAAATGTTTTGCCAATTGTCCCAATAAGATAGTGTATGACATAATAAAAATGATGTTGTTCCACCAAGGAAGGTTCACCGTTTACGTGTTACTAGGTTTTGATTACATTTTTAAAAAGTTAGTGATAGTGCCTGATTTCATAAATCTGGAGCATATCTAATTGTATCCTCCCTAGATTTTGCATTTATTTGTATCCAAATTTCGAACTTCTATTTCCTCCAAAAAAAAAAAAAAAATCCAACTTCTATATATGCAGTCCACGTTTATCAAAAAAACATATGCAGTTCACCATTATCAAATTCTTCATATGACCTAGAAGGTTGTTCACCTAGACATGATAACCCTATTTGAGGTTGCTTTGTCCAGTTTGTACATAAGAAGTCCTTGAAAATGGATAAGAAGAAAAGAAGCATTGTTGGAGTTCTTCACAATGTTATTGCTTATTGCTCAAAAGTTTCCTTAAGTTCTTATCGGATCAATGATTTACCAAAGTCGTATTGTGTTTTAGTAATCGTGGTTTTAATAACCGGATCGAACTGGCCAGTTCAATCAGGAATCAGGACCTCAACTGATCTATTAAAAGCCATAAAAACCAGTGGTTCAACTAGAAACCGGACCCTTTTTCGGTTATTTGACCATTTCAATTTTTAAAACCATACCCTTAATTGCCCTTTATTTTGAAGTTGAAACATGATTTTCCCAAGTTATGATGAGCTGGTTGTAGTGTTATTTCCCTTTTTTGCCTCTTTGCCAATTGTCACTCAATCTCAAGACATGCCACAAGCCTTCTCTTGGATTAGTGTAGACGTGAGTAGCAAACTCGGCTCCTCGAACTAAACCCAAGCCAGCAAAGAAGCGCAATCAGGGTGTGTAATACAAGTGAATCGGTACATAAAGAACGAAGCATGATCTTCAACAAATAGAAGACAACAACAAAAGATATATTAGCAACAATATTGTGGCAATATATTGCCAATTAAGTATCTGGTAAATCACTGACCCGAGTCAACGGTTACAATATCTAACATCACACTCAAGGCTGTAAAGCCAACAACACTATGATATGATCTTTGCACAATCAAACTCACATTTTACAGCCTCTGTTTCTACATCTATATATAACCTGAAGGAAATATTATGGTTGGCTTAGTTGGTAGCTCATGCCGACATCGAACGTTTTTGCTGGGATTTATTCCATCAAATCAAACCCACATAACTCCAGATTCTCCTCTTGCCTTCTTTTCCTCTCTATCTTATACAATCTGCATCACTCTATTTTATCCTTCAGATTTTAAGAGTCTTTATGCAGCAAACTTTAAGAGTGGGCTTATACCAGCCCATCATTGGAACCGAATTGCTGCTAATGGAATGACCAGTTGTGGCTGAGAAAGATTATCAGCATCACCTGATTAGACCAGGTAAAAGGACGTGAAACATGAAAGCACCAAGGATCAACTCCATGCGCCACCACATGGCCCTTTTGCTCACAGGAGGAACTTGGGGTTAGCAATGACGGAAATGGTTGGCATAGGCAGAAGCAGCAATCTGTCCACTTTAAGAAGGGATTGCAAAATTATCATTGACCTTAAATTTTTTATTTTTTATTTTAGAGAAACAAACAAACACACACAAGGAAAAAGGAGAAGAGGTTCCAACTCAAAGGCATATATATCACAAACTCCACTCAAATGTCACAATAACTTTTAAGAAATGGTGAAGCAAGTTATATACATATGCACAATACTCTCTCTTAAGCAATATAAAATAATTACCCTTAATGATCTTAAAAATAATGCAACTTAGTGCTTTACCGGAAACAATTTTATGGAATTGCTTGAATGGCAACATATAAGTTAATGAAAATTTATTATGTATTCTTGAAATATAGTACCGTGGTATTCACTCATCTCACATCAATAGTAAGTTTTATTATGAATTTAATTAGTTGAGTCCATCATTTCTTTGTTTGACATTCGATTGCCTAATCATGATCATATTTATTCCATTTCATTGAAAGTAATTTCTTGTGGCGGCTATTATGTTTATGGTAAAGTTCTACCAAGGAAAAATGTGTTTAACAAGAAGCACGAAGCTCAACGGTGATGGAGCTCTTCGACTAAAAACAAAAAACAAAAACCAAAATGAGCTTGATCAAAGCCATCATCACTTGATTTTCTGGCTTTGTAGCTACTTTCATTGATTGTGGCTGATAACCCTAATATTTAACCCGAAGCACGAAGCTCAACTGTCATGGAGCTTTTTGACTCAAAAACGTTGCCAAACAAAGCTTAATCAAAGCCATTTGCTAACCATCTATGAAGTCAACAAAGCTGAGCTCGTCACTCAAGCCAACCAAAATATTACATGCACCTAATAAATAAATATCATAAGGATTAATTAAACTATTGTATAGTTACTATAACTTGTAAAGTTTGGTTTTTAGTTGTTTCTTAAATCCATATCTTGTAAATTTTGGTTTCAATATATAGAAGCCAGAGAATAGTAGTCACATATATATTCACAAAAGAATGTAACAAAAATTAGGTACGTGCAACTTCAGTTAAAGAGTCTAAGAGAAGGCTGGAGTGGGGTTTATACTTACACTTTCCAGTCAAATACAACACTACAATCTGGTAATTCACTAATTCGATGGACGTGATATGTATAAGCATTTTGAGCCAAATATTTTGGATCTCTTCTTTTCTCAACTATATTACTCTGGCTTTCCTCTATCAATAGAACTGCCATATTTCATAAAAATAATATAGGGATCACAACCCTAACAAAAAAGTATGAGAAAGAACTAGGGTTTCATATCTGGGAACCTTTGAGAGTTGCTAAGTTTTTTTCTGTGTTGGCTGAGAGATTGGTTATATATATATTTATAGTGTTGGTGGGCAAAAGTACCTCTCTTGGTTTCTCCACAAATACTTATAGTACTTGGAAAGTTGTGAGGTCCATGTCCACCTACCATTAAGGATGAGATAAGAAGATAAGAACAAGCCTTTTACTCTTTCTCTTTCTTCTTCTTTTTATTTTTTATAGTGTTTGGAAATAAGTGATGCTGGGATATTACAAATTTTACAACATAACCCAAACAAACAAATGTTTTAAAAAATTATTGAAAATAGCATAATAAGAAGAATAAATGCTAAAGTAGAAGAAGAGATTATTCTCTGCACGATGATGAAAAATGTATATATATGAGTACATATATTATATTAAAATTTACAAGTATCTAAGAGGAGTTTACAAAATAAATGTTTAAGATTAATATAATTAAAAATATGATCATATTGCTTGAGTAAATTCGTGAATGTTTAATTATTTTGACTAATATTAATTTAAATGTACAATTATTCTTTATATTCTTTTATTTTTTGAGAAATTTATTCTTTATATTCTTGATTGCATGTGTTATTGAACTTCTTTTTGGCCCTTTAATTGTTAGTTTTCATTTAAATTATTTGCAAAACAACCAAATGTGAGCAATATTCCAAAAAAAAAAAAAAAAGTGAGTAAAAATCTCATATGTCAAATCATTTTTTTTAATATATAAAAATTATTGCAAATAAAATAATTTCTTACATTAATTTTTTCAAAATTACTATACAAAATTAAATGGGCATAAATACACCATTAATAAATAGTTAATAAATCTCCATAAATGCTTTCATCTCATTAATACATGACAATTAATTAAAGTTTCTCCAGAAATACAAAGTTTGTTGAATATTTTATTATTTTGACTAACAATAACTTAAGCATGCACACATTAATTCTTTATATCCTTGATTGGATAGGGCAAAACTTAGGTACAATTCTTTAGGTAAAGTTCCTTAGGTTCCCTCGTTAAATTTAAGCCACATGTCCACTAAAGTTAACTCAACAAACGGCATTTAAACTTTAAAATAGTAATAACTCAACCAACATTGTGCTCTCAAGTGGTCAAGCTTTTACTACCACACCTCAAAACAAGAGAAAGTGCAGTAAACTCATTCAGAAGGAGGAGAGATCAAGAAATTAAATAGACCCATCACCCATCAATATCATTCACGTGAGCCATGAGTCATGAGCTTAGTCTATAAGGTAACCCAACCTGTAATAAAACCAGATGCTTATTCAAATGCTTTCACCTTCATTTTCCTAAGAACCAAACAAGTTCCAAACAAAAATTTTGGCTAAAACTCAACAAATTTTCGGCAAGATCCCTTCGCTACCACACCTTGCATTTATTTTGGCCACCATGTGTGGAGGTAGATTGGTTTTCACCCACATGAAAACCCCATAATAGAAGCTTTAAGAGAGAACTAGCCTAAGAGAGAGATGAAGAAGACAGCTAGGCATGGCAGTTGCGTAGGGATTCATGGTGGATCTTGATTTCCTTGAATCTAGTAAGAATTTTTGATCCATGGCCTTGCTCCTTATTTCTTTCGATCTATTGTTGGGTAAGCCATAAAAAGAGGTGAGGATTTGAAAAAAAAAAAAAAAAGCCAAAGAAATATTAAAGAGAACATAAAAGAAACCTGATGTTTCTGGAGGAAGAGACTTTAGTACAAGAAATCTGAAGGAGGAGACTTGGTTGAAGAAGTCAACTGGGGAAAGATTTGATATCTGAAACTAAAATAATCAATTGCGGGCCAATGGGGAAAAACACAAAAACCAATGCAAGGAGACGACGTGTTATCTTTTAATGCCGTTTGTTGAGTTAACTTTAGTGGACATGTGGCTTAAATTTAAAGAGGAAACCTAAAGAACTATACCTAAGTTTTGCCCGATTGGATGTGTTATTGAACCCTTTTTTTTTTTTTAACCTTCTGCCTTTCCTTAGTTTTCATTTCAATTGTTTGCAAAACAACCAAATGTGAGCGACATTCCCACCTAAAAAAAAAAAAAGTAAGTAAAAATCTCATATTTCAAATCAATTATTATTTTCTATAAAAAAAATACTGCAAATAAAATGATAATTCTTACATTGATTTTTTTGAATTACTATTATAAAATTAAATGGGCATAAATGCACCATTAATAAATAGTTAATAAATGGTCGTAAATGATTTCATCTCATTAATACATGAAAATTAATTAAAATTTGTTGAGGTAGAAGACTAAATAATGAGTATTCTATTTTTCATTCAAAGGAGAGTGGCATTTGGCACAAACTTAGGCACCCACAACAAGGTTCTTTATAGTTTATAGGTATATATATTTTTTATAATTCGATAGTTACAAAGGATAACAGAGAATTTTAAAAACCTAAAACCTTGGATATCTTTGTTTGAAACATCAAGATGTACCAATCAATTACAAATTTTGTAAAATAATCATATAAATTCATTTTACATAAATAATTATTGCATCACCTATGATTAAGTAATACAAATAAATGCATGTATTTATTAACACATGACAACAAATTATTTCTTTGACATTAATTAATGCAAAGTTTTGTTGTGGTAGAAGATTAAATGAAGAAATAGTGTGGCTCTTTAAAAAAAAAAAAAAAAAAAACCCATAAGAAATAGATATTAAAAAATGTCATCATTATCATATTTAATATTTCATATCCAAACACAATCAAAATAAATGTCTATTATTTCTTTTGGAAACAAAAAATATCTACTAATAACTATTATAATTTTCAAGTTACATATTTATATAAAAAATATATATGAAGAAATTTTTTTTTATAAAATTATATTTTATTGAAATTTTCACAAGTTTTAACATGTGTGTTTGTATATTTCATTAAGAAAAGATATCTGCATACATAAATAATTATGAGTAATGTTAGGGATACATATTTTTTTACAAACTATTGATGTGGTGAGTGGTTATTGGTAAATGAAAAAGTGATATTAATGGTGGGCTAGATGGAAATCAATAAGAAGTTGGCTATATCAACAATGTGTAAAAATGTTGTAAAATAGTTTGTGGCTGTAGTCTGTAGTATTACTCAATAATTATTATTGTAAAGCCTATAAATCATTAATGATATGGAAACAAACACTATAACAAAATGTATTTTCAGTGACGAAAAAATTCGTCACTAAAAGTTCAGTTTTTCGTCACTAAGGACCTTTAGTGACGAAATTGAACTTTTAGTGACGAAACTCATTTCGTCACTGTAGCCCCGTCACTAAAAGTCCTGGCGACGAAAAATTTCGTCACTAAAAGTCCGATTTGATTTAAAAAAAAAAAACTTTTAGTGACGAAAACGTTTCGTCACTAAATGTTTTCCTCACTAAAAGCACTATTCAGTGACGAATAATTTCGTCACTGAAACCATGTTCAGGTACATATAGTGACGAAAAAGTTCGTCACTAAAATTATTTTTAAGAAAATCTAGGCACATATAGTGACGAAAATTTTCATCACTAAAATCATTTCTTACAAAATTTTGCTACATTTAGCAACGAAATATTTCCTCACTAAAACAATTTTTTGTTGTTATATTTGTGACGAAAAAATTCGTCACTAAAACTTATTTTCTATTTTTTTTTCATGGCTTTGATATTAATCTATAACCTGTCATTACATTATTAAAACCTTACATTTGAATAACACATTTATTTCAACAACACATTTATAAAAAAAGATCCATACATTCTACAAGTAAAAAATAAAACAAGTATCCAATTCAAACTTCTTCCATACAATAATTGTTTGCAACACATACAATAAGTGTTTTAACTTGAAGTTGAACCACCCCTATTGGTAAGAGCTTCATCATAACTCTTACTCCTCAAAAAGTTAAGAATATTCTTTTGGACCTCTTCTTACTTAGCTTGTGCCTCTTGGTCCCTAGCTCGCTCCTCTTGATCCCTAACTCTTTGCCTCTTTAAGCTTACAACTTTCAGAAAAAAATCCAAAGTTATTGCAAACAATGTGTATTTACCTTGCAAAAGAAAAGTTAAATTTATAAGTACTTCAGTCTTGCAAATGATCCTCTCATAAATTACAAAGGCACAGGTTCCAAATTAGAAAAATAAAAAAAATAAAAATAAAAAAAGCAAAAATTTCACAAATGATCTCTGGCTCAAAGAGTTTGATGCATACCTCTATATGTAACTCAAAAGTTTCTCTCCAACAATAAAATAGAAATTTTGCATGGTCATTGTACTGGTTCAAAAGTTTCTCTCCAACAATAAAATAGAAATTTTGCATGGTCATTGTACTGGTTCAGCAAATAATAATAATAATAATAATAATAATAATATTCTGTTGGCAATCATCAATATGCGTGAACCCATCCCTTCTCAAGGTAGAATGACTACAATTTGTATGTATTATTTATTTTAGATTAGGAGCTTTAAATATGCCAGCTACCATAAAGCATGGAATTCATTTCATTGTATCAAACACCTTGACCTTGACCTTTTTTTTTTTTTTTTTTTTTTTTTTAGCTGGGTTAGAAATATTACTGACTAGGTACGGTCCGGACTAATGAGTGCAATAAGTGTCCATCAATTTGTATCATTGAGTAATTTGGGCTCTACTTAAAAAAAAAAAAAAGCAATTTGGGCTTTACTGATCCAATAAGCAAACAGTGAGGATAAATTAAAAATTCATAATACAAATTGTCAATTTTGGGCAATAGGCTTGGTTTTATAAATTAAAAATTCAAGCAGTGAGCTTGAAATAGTTGGGAGAATTGGACTTCTGGCCCAGTGGCAGTGGAATAGTTGGCTTGCTGGCCTAGAATCCATGACTCCTCGTAAATTCAAGCAGTGAACGCTACATAATTTCTTTTCATTTTTATTTTTCTAATAAATCTTTTCTTATTTATCCCCCAACGCCCCCCCTCCCCACCAAAAAAAATCTCTAATTAAACAAAAAGATAAAGATAGAAACACCACACCCTTGTCATATAGGATGGAGGACTTTACAAATCAATCCCCACTCAGTTTCACTCTTCAAAAAACAAATTTAAAATACAACACAAACAAAGGTAAATTAAACAAAAATAATGACAACCCTTAAAAGATCATATCTGAAAGTACCCCTCGAGAGACATATCATTGCTAAAATAATCTAATCAATCATATATTGCATGCTTAAAAGGAAATTTTGATTCAAGGGTTAAAAAATGGAAAAAATAAAAGTACTAACATATTCTAAAGAATGAAAAAGCCCATACCAGCCGCAATAGTTGCATCATGAACCACTCCAATTTTATTACACATTAAATTCCACTAAAAAGTGTAAGTACAAGTGTACCTCAACAACATGCTGCAGATCACTATTGGGCTTTGTTTTTGGGATACCCTACAAGTTAAACGGCAAGAAAAGCTGCATGAAAACCACATTTGACTTAATATAAAGAGCGTGGGTGTGGACAGTGCCCACAGCACTCTAGCTAGAAAAGACAAAATCCAGCTTCAGCAATTGTCGAACTACAATCAAATCAGCAAGGACAAAGTCCATCTAAAATATTGAGTGAATCCATATTTGTGGACAAAAAATCCTCTAGTGAGAAGAAAAAGACACGCATATGAGTGTAAAAAATGATACTCAACATGTAAAAAGAAATGAGTTAAAAAACTCACATCAGCTGCCCAGTCAGGAAGCTCAATATGAGCAGGTACAGCACGTCTACTAGATATAGCATATGGCCTTAGTTCCCTGCACAATAGTCAACATAATACATAGTGGGATAGCACCCCATATATCTGCACTTCTGCAGAATTATGACCACCAAAAACCCCTTCCAACACGCCAGCAAGTCCACCACTCGCTTAGGCACCACCACGTGATGCCGAACAAACAAAACACCAAGGACCATAAACTTTATACATAAGCACAGAGGAGAAGAAAGTGATCCATAGATTTCCCCACTGTTTTTGCATCTAGAACACCATTCTGCAATACAAATACTTCTCTTCCTCAAATTGTCCATATTAACAATCTTTTCAATAACCGCCACCCATGTAAAGGGCTACTTTATTAATGTCCCTCACCTTCAAGATGCTTTGACAATAACAAGAAATTATGGTGTGAAGCATACTTTAACAAAAATCAAGGAGGTGCAAGAAGCTAGGAAAAAAATTATTATCATAAAAGATCAAAGGGTAAAAAGCTCACTAAATTCCAATAAAGAACACTGCCCTTAAAAAGTATTAGCTGCTAGCTGATTTCGCCTATTCAAAATTTTGATAATCTACTGCTGGCAGACTTTTCCATCTTCTCTCTATGTCACATAATGGTGGAAGTTCTAAATTTCTTTCCTTAGTAACCATTATTCAGGTAATTGGTAGATATAAGTCCTAATATTTACAAATAAATCTAGGAAATTTTATATATATCTAAGACTACTTAGAACCAAACAGATGCTTTAGTCATATATCAGATTAGGTTGCAGCTTAACCTAACAAACACATGCAACAATATTCCTAGATGGAACATGTTCCCAAAACCCGCAATTGCAAAGTTAGATCATCAAGCATTACCAGATAAAGGATCAATTAAGCAAGTGAATCAGATTGTATAACACATCAAACTTAAGGCAATCTGAAAGCCCTTTTCTAAGAATAGAACTGAAAAATCACCCCCTTTTTTTTGGCTAGATAAATCACCCCTCTTTAAACATAGTGAATAAAGGGAGATATCCTTACCTCCAAATGCAGCGCTGGTACCAGAAAAGAGTAGCAATGGAGGAAGCTGTGAAAAAAAAAGACAATGGATCACGTCATGCAAGTTAACAGACAAATCTTCGGCAATTAATGGAAGAACAGGAAGATCAATTTACATTCAAAGAATTATAAAATCACAAAAGAAGTATATAAGATCTACCCCAACTAGGAAAGGAAGCCACTTCGGTCCCTTCACACGATTTTGAAGGTATGGGATCCCTGCAATTGGAAAAACACTAAGCAATTTCTATAAATTAACTAAAAAAAAAAAAAGGTAAAACACAATGGGGCACAAATTTACCTGTATTGAAACCGTGAACTGCACTAAGCATTGCACCAATACCTGTCCCCGCCTATTTAAACGAAAACAGCAGAAAGAGTTCAAAACGGTAAAATCACTTGCACAACTATACTCATTAACAATATCATATAATTAAGCAGTCGGGTCATTAACGGTTTCGGTCCATACAAGAGCCAGAACTCAGCATAAACAAACTAAAACTAATGTTCTTGCTCCACCTTTAAAACCATATACATCATATTCCATCAAGTTTACCGATACCCGCATCCTTTAACACACTTTTAAGAGAGTTCCATTAATAATATAAATAAATTACATGAGCATAGATCTAAAATCCAATTAATATAATGAAATTCACTTCAGAATTCTACATAAGCAGCAACTAAAAAGTGTTGTGGAAAATGAGAGAAGCGGAGAAGAAACTGACCACAGCAGTGGCGTCGTGTAGGACGGAAGTGATAGTCCATTCACCTCCACCCTGAATCATCATCATCAATCAAAAAGCAGTATTATGAAAGAGTAAATTGATCAAACAGGTAATGTGCATTGTAAAAGAAAAGGGAGAGAGAATGGTTACGGAGTTAGGGTTTAAGAGGGAGAGACAGCGATTCAGCATGACTCGGTGATGGCGAAGGAGTCGAAGTTCGGCGAACGGTCTAAGGAGAGAGTGCTGTGAAGGCGAACGGTCGCCGATTCGAAGGAAGGCGAACGGTCGCCGAGAAGTCGAATGGTTGCCGATTCAAAGGAATGCGAAGGGTCGCCGGGAGGTCGAATGGTCGCCGATTCGAAGGAAGGCAAAGGGTCGCCGGTTCAAAGGAATGCGAAGGGTCGCCGGGAAGTCGAATGGTCGCCGGTTCGAAGGAATGCGAAGGGTCACCGGTTCAAAGGAATGCGAAGGGTCGCCGGGAAGTCGAATGGTCGCCAGTTCGAAGGAATGCGAAGGGTCGCCGTTGAGCTTAATCGGCGACGGTTGGCTCTTAACGGAGCTTCATCGGCGACGGCTAAGCTTAATCGCGACGGTGGGAGCTCAACGGCGCCGTTGAGCTTAATTGCGACGGTGAGGTTGTTTGGCTCTTTGTTTTTTTTTTTTTGGACTGAAATACGGCTTTGAAGAGAGTTTCAACTATTTAGATATAGTGCTCTGTTGAAAAAAAACACTCTAAAAGCTTTTGGTGCATTTGCTGGGTATTGAAATTGGGCTTTGAAGTCTTTAGTGACGAATTCCAGTTTCGTCACTAAAGACTGAGCTTTGTTAAGATATTTAGAGACGAAATTCATATTTCGTCACTAACTTATACTTTTAGTGACGAATTATGATTTCGTCACTAAAAATATATAAGTGCACAACTATTATTATTTTTAGTGACGAATATTTTTCGTCACTAATTCTTCCTTATAGTGACGAAAGGATTTTCGTCACTAATACTATTCATAGTAATACCTACAGTGACGAAATATTTCGTCACTAAAAATTTCAACTTTTAGTGACGAAATATTTCGTCACTATAGATTAATTAAATTTGTGCCAAAATTTCCCTCTATTGGCGCCCATTTTTTAGAACACAATAGTGACGAAATTTATTTTTCGTCACTAAATGTTATATTTTTTTCATTATTAGTGACGAAATTCATATTTCGTCACTAAAGCTGTATTTTTAGTGACGAAAAATATTTCCTCACTAATTTTCGTCACTAAAAATACATTTTGTTGTAGTGAAATGTATTTACCGTTAAAACATGACAATTAATTAGCATCTTAATATAAATGCAAAGATTTCTAAAGTGGAAGGCTAAATAAAGATAATTATCCTTGCTTCCAAAAAATGTACCAAAAGGCAAAACCTTAAGGTTCCTACTATTACGTATACTATATGATCTATGTGTGATGTGTAGATTAGACAATGAATAAAAATTAATAGCATTTTTTTTTTACCTAAGATAGATTTCTACTCTAACTTAATCTATGTGTATGTGTGTGATCTTTATATTATTTGAGAAATTCCACCAAATACAATCCCACAGCAAGTTAATTTCCTCTATTCATCTCCTTAATTTTTTTTACTATAGCTAAAATAGTATTTAATTTAACTTATGCTTATATTTGGCCTAAATTACACATTGTACCGTCTAACTTTGACCAAAATTCAATCTAGTCTTCTAACTTCACTTTCATTCATGGAACTTTCTTTATAGGAACAAACTGGCCTGAAATGAATAAAGTTGAAAGTTATATATAGGACTTAATGCATGAGAACGAAGTTAGATGATTAACTTGAATTTTGGTCAAAATTAGTGGGTGTACTTTATAATTTAGCCTTATATTTGTGTAAATATATAGTTGTATGTAGATTATAGTTTTTTGCTTTTTTTTGTTCTTTTTATTTTTCATACATTGTTTTGATAGAATAAAATTTTAACCTATAGCGATCGCTCCATGATGATTACTATTTATTATCAGGCCAAGACACCAATTAATTTTTTGTATAAGAGGAGTTCAAACTCTAGATTGCTTATTCAATGACAAGAGACATTATTAGTGTTTTTATTTCTGTTTTTTTTTTTTTTTTTGGTTGAAGATTAAGTTGAACAAACTAAAACCCACCCCACTTTATATCTTGTTAATGTTATAAACATTTTTACTGAGGCATATATATGCAACGAGGAATGAGCTACAAGTTGTAAATGGAATATGTGTGTTATGATTTAATAGCAAAATGGTGATCAAGTGAATAAAAAATAATAGCATTTTTTTATATCTAAGATAGAATTCTACTCTAACTTAATCTATGTGTATGTGTATGATGCTCTCTCCTGGAAACTTGAACCTTGGCTCTTGCTTAGTTCTCACACCCCACAAACACTTATACTTGTGAAGTGACTATCACAACAAGGGTATGCAATAATGTAATAGCATTTTATTTAATTGGTTGTTTAATGAAGGAACTCTTACAACTATATACATTTTCAAACAACTCTACTCCACTACATCAACATATTGTATGTTTTTAAATCTTTCTTTTTGCTTTACTTTTGTTAACTCCTTGTTAAGTTGAAATTATGGATATATTTGTGTTGATATATTTATAAAGAAAAAATTTAGTTACAGAATTAGTTGTAACCTAAAATGTTGTAATTAATATTTATTCAATAAAATAAACATTACTACATATATATTTTGAAAATCTAACAGTTAAATTGCATATTATTTACGCTCTTAATACACTTGTCAAACTTTATGCAAAATTTTAAACTACAAAAACTTGCAATTTAAACAATTCATTGATGACATAGCCATTGATCTTTAATTTTCTAGAAATTTTGTAAGTATGGAGGATATAAGAAGAATATGTAATCCAATAATGGATTAGTCAAAATTCACCTTCAATAAATAAATATTAAGTAAGGTTATAACCTAAGGTTGCAACTAATTTTATAGTTAAACATTGTACTTTTTATAATGGTAGATAACTATACATAGCTTTTATTTGTTTATAATTTTAATGAATATTCGTTGCACTTTGTGAAATGATCTTGATGTAAACCTTTTTATTTTATTTTCCACATTAAAAATATTAACTTTTCTCCAAATATTCGTTTCAAAAAAAAATTTCTTCAGGTATTCATAAAGAGAAATCTCAATGTTGAACATCCAAATTCTCACTTCGGGAAAGGCAAAAAAAAAAAAAAAAAGTAGAATCACGTAGTGTAAAGAAAACAAATTAGTTAATTTGATTCTAGATGTTGGATATCAGCATTCCACTTGACAAGTTGACATCTGTTTTACACGTTTTGCATATAATTTGGTTCACATTTATAATTTATTCTTTTCAAAATCCAAAGTCTTACTTTCTCCGTCCCACTTTGTTTGTCCTCTATTCCACTTTGTTTATCATCTATTCCATTTTAGGATGTCCCAAAATATTGTCCTGTTTCTAAAAATAAAAGTCATTAATTTACTAATGTTCCTATTATATCCCTATTAATTTACTAATTCAATTTTTTGATAAATTTATTTAAGGGTAGTTTTGAAAACTTATACATTTTTAAAAGGTAGACAAGACAATAAATGATGTTCCATTAAAATTTTTGACTTTTCAAATAGGACAAACAAAATGAGACGGGGGGAATATTTATTTTTGAAATAAAAAAATTAGTCCCAATAACATAGTGTATGACATAATGACAATGATGTTGTCCCACCAAGGAAGGTTCACGTGTTACTAGGCTTTTATTAAATTATTAAAAAGTTGCTGATAGTGCCTGATTTCATAAATCTGGAGCATATCTAAGTGGATCCTCTCCAGTTTTTGCATTTAAATGCATCCAAATTCCAACTGCTATATATGCAGTTCACCATTATCAAATTCTTCATATGACCTTGAAAGTTATTCACCTAGACATGATATCCCCTATTTGAGGTTGCTTTTTCTTGCTTGTACATCAAGGAGTCCTTGAAAATGGATCGGAAGAAAAGAAACATTGTTAGAGTTTTTGACAATGTTATTGCTCAAAAGACTAGTTTATAAGTTCTTATTGGATCAATGATTTACCAGAATAGTGTTGTGTTCTAATAGTAGTGTTTCGTTGCAA
The DNA here is from genome assembly GCA_028535905.1 of Quercus berberidifolia. Classification (NCBI taxonomy): domain Eukaryota; kingdom Viridiplantae; phylum Streptophyta; class Magnoliopsida; order Fagales; family Fagaceae; genus Quercus; species Quercus berberidifolia. Next base: position 31,999,534 of record JAPQVW010000008.1, on the reverse strand, counting down.
GAAAATGGGTTAGTTCCTTTACAATCATATGCATTTTTTTTTCTCTCTCTGTGTCTTCTAATGACTTCTCATATTTTTTTTCGGCAGTCTCTACCAAAATTGACAACGAGATAAATAACTACTGGAACACAAGTGGAGAGGCTACATCGTCACTCTACCATTTTTTTCCTTGGAGATTTATTGAAAACTAGATGAGGAAAAGTAGCTAATCCTTACTGAAAGAATAATAAATTTTTGACACTTTGTTTGTTTCGATGTAAAATAATTGTAAATGTAAAATATTTTACATGTAAAATATTTGCAGTAAAATATTTTCATTTTACAGTGTTTGGCAGTGTACATGAAAATGTTGGTAAAATATTTTCTAGTGTTTGGCACAACGTAAAATGGATAGAAAAAAAAGGGTAAAAATTGAAAACATTTTTTTATTAACTTCCAAAAAATACATAGAGACAGGCCGAATGGTTAAAAAGGTTGAATCTACTTATACAAGCTCAAAATAATGAATATATATACATTGATCATGATCGTTTAAGGGATACTATGATAAATTGTACTAAGATATCATCAATGGTTAAAAAGGTTAAATTGTACTATGATAAGTATCGGGGTGCGAGGAATTGAGCAAATGTAAAATGTTTTCCCAAAATTTTAAGTGTAAAATATTTTACATAAATTTGCTTAGGTTGATTTATTGATTGAAAATATTTTACTTTTGACCAAGTATTTTATTACAAAACAAACACTATAAAATTGGAAAATATTTTCCTAAAAATATTTAATATTGAAACAAATAGAACGTACGAGAAAAAATTAAACGTGAAATTCAGTAGAAATATTTGTTCAACCATTTTAGCTACACACAAGATGTCCTTAACAATGGATTCCTAGAGTTAGGATCCCTAGCTTCACACGAATGTCAGATTTTGAGATGAATATTAACGTGAACAGTGCAAAGCAAGATTATTAGTCATGATTCATAAGTCATGACTAGTTCTATCATTTTCCTATACTGACTAAATACATGTATATGGTCGTGAACAATCAAATCAATCGGTTAGTTAAAAATTAGCTGATTTTCTAAAATACATATATTCTTTTATATTGTCTTAAAAGTTTAAACTATTAATAAATTGTGAATTTAATCATTTAATTAATTTTCTAACAAACATAATTATATTATGAATGGATAACCATTTTTAAATTTGTTGTTGATCATATATATATATGCAATAAATGGAGATATTTTTTTCTTTTTTGAGCCTAGGCTGACTCAGAAAGATTGCTTGGTGAACATGTTGATTATCTTAATCATTCATATATTTTATAATTAATCAAAAATAATAATTAAAAAAGTATTTACTCTATAGTCATTACACTCTTATTTTGTTGAAAGTATTTGTAATGTTCAATTGCTACTTTGAAGCTAAAGGTTAAACCCAGTGGACAATTTTTATTTTTTATTTGGTATATTGATACTTTGAGGTGAAAGATTTGTACCATGGATGTGTCTATTGAAAACTTTAAAAGGTGCAATGATTTAAAATTTATCAAACATTTGGTCTTTAATCAAACTTATTGTATGGTCCTCTTCATTAATTTTTACTGACAACAACCCACCCCCCAACCCGGCCGAGTGTGGGGGAACGGTTAAGCACACTCATTTGGACTCTTATCTACAATTAATTTGTTTTAAGGGGACAACTAAAAATTGGTAGAGCATGACAACATGCTGTTACATTCAGTATACTTATTAAGAAAGCTAGATAATTTTTTTCGGGAGATTAATTGAAATTGATACCTGAACTAATTTATTTGTTGCGACCATCCAAAAAAAAAAAAAACCCAAATGTAGCTAGTATAATATTTATTGGGAAAATTTGAAAAACATTGACATATTATTCAGCATTAGAAAGCACCAAGAAACTGTGTCACATATACAACCAACACAGAAAATGGTACGTATTGAGTAACAAATAGATTCTATTTATCATCTTTGAAAGAAATGTTACTTTCACTTACCATGTAAAAATCAAGACAAGCCAGTATTAATCCAATCTTGACCCAATGATCTGTAGCCCATAATAGATTAATAGCCAAATTTGATGATTTTTTCTAAACCATTAAGCATGACCTTATATTTGTGTCGTGTTTTGACCGCCTTTTGCCCAATTTACCATGTAAAAATCAAGACAATCCAGTATTAATCCAATCTTCACCCAATGATCTGTAACCCATAATAGATTAATAGCCAAATTTGACGATTTTTTCTGAACCATAAAGTATGTCTTTATATTTGTTGTGTGTTGTGACTGCCTTTTACTTAATATCTTATGGTCCGTTTGAATTGAAGGGGAAGGAGAGGGAATAGAGTAGAGTAGAGAGTAGATTTAGCTTAAAATTAACTTATTTTCAGTTAACTTTACTCTACTCTACTCCCCTCCACTCCCCCTCCTTCCCCCCTCCATCCAAATGGGCCCTTGAGGAAATAAGTAGTCTTAGCCTTCTTTGTGATTTTAGGGTTTTGACTTTGTTCATATATGTGTAACAAAGGCTTGATTGGCTACAAAGATAATTGTAAAAAAATAGAAAAAGACTTTCCTTAACAAACTCACTCAATCGAATTTTGAGCTAGTTTCAGGTGAAACTCTGTAACTGTTTTTTATAAACTATAAATATAACGGTTTGTTAAAAAGTATAAATTCACTCAACAGTTCACTCAACTGGATATAATTGAAATATAATTACAATTATATTATGAAATTACAAATAAAATTTTTGACATGGAATTTAGCCAACATTAATATCCTCACACACTAATTATTAAGAGAGTGTAATACAAGCAAATCTGTATGTAATATAGAAAGCATGATCTTGAACAAATAGAAAATAACAAGAAAAGATATATTGCAACAATATTGTGCCAATTGCCAAACATCTGATAAATCACTGACCCGATCCACTGTTTACAATATCTAACACACAGTTACACTTAAAAAACCAATAACATTATGATATGATCTTAGCACAATCAAAACCATCTTTGACAGCGTTCTTCCTTTTCAAATGACCTGAAGAACCTATCAAAAAAAAAAAAAAAAAAAAAAAGACCTGAAGGAAATACTATGGTTGTGCTTAGTTGATAGCTCATGTGGCCTTAAACCTTTTAGCTTCTATCATCTTGTTGTCATTGTGTTTCAATATGTTGTCATCGTTAACCAAACTCCTGTGGTTCATTGTAATTCAAAAAAATTTACCGTAGTAAAGATGTAGTCACTGAGAGATTTTTGCAGCGGATGTACACCACCAAGCCAAACCACGTTTATTCCTTCATCTTTTCAATTCTCTCCTTTTATTTTATAGATTTTAAGAACCTTTTCCATAGAAAAAATCTCCCTTGCTGTTGCTATATTTGGAGTCGGCTAGCAGCAAACTGTAAGAGTGGACTTTTACCAGCCCATCAATGGAACCCAAATGCTGCTAATGGAATGGCCACCTGTGGCTGAGAAAGATTAGTACCATCACCTGATTAGATGTAACAACCATGGATCTATTCCATGCACCACCCCATAGCCTTTCTGTGCAAGCGAGGAACTCAGCCCTAGAAATGCATGTTGGATTTGGCTGGCCTTGGCAGAAGTAGAAAACCTGTCCGCTTTAAAGGAAATGCAAAATCTATCAATGGCCTTGAAGACAATGCGTCTTACTGCAATTTGGGCAACAATTTTATGCAATTGGACTACTAATTGTAACAAAGAAGTTAAGGAAACTTCTGAGAGATGCTAATTTTTTTTTTTTTTTTTGGTGTAGACTTGCTGCGAGCTTGGTTACATATTTATAGCATTGGTGGGCAAAAGTACCTCTCTTGGTTTCTCTACATAGACTTATGGTACCTGGAAAGTTGTGAAGTCCATCTCCACTTGCCATTAAGGATGAGATAAGAAGATATGAACAAGCTTTTTAATCTATCTTTTTCTTTCTTCTTTTCATAGTGTTTGGGAATAAGTAAAGTAATGGTAGGATATTACAAATTTTACAACATAAGCCTCACAAACAAAGAAGTAATTCAAACATGTATTTATTGTGGTGTTTAAGTAGCATGCCATCAATAATATTCTTGCCATGCACATCATTATTAAATTAGTTAACTGTTATCTCTATAATGGTCAAGAGCTCTCTACCAATTCCACTCTGTCTCTTAAGCCAAGTGGAACTTGCATTAAGGAGTTAGATGACTGGTATCAATCAGATGATACATAGATATATGAATTTAAATTAGGTTATTTGTTAAAAATTGTGCTTTTACTTATGTCTCCAAAAAGTTGTTAAATTTATTTTTAACTCAAAATTATTAGGCTACTTGATTGAGCTCAATAAAACACTTGAAAATTCACTTTCAAATTACAAATTACTTCTCTATAATTTAAATAACATATTAGATGACTATATAATTATTTATTATTAATATTATCATTGTAAGCCCAAGAATCTAGAATACAAAGTAAAATTATTAAAAATAGAATAATAAGAAGAGATAATAAATGTCGACGTAGAAGAAGAAATTGTTTTGCATGATTGCGAAAATGATGATAATATTGACGTAACTAAAGTTCATTAGGCAATATAATGAATACGATGAGAAATAAATTACTATTTCTGGCTTGTATATCAATTTGAATGTGAAGGTTATAAATTTATTTTAATTTGATTTATTTAGTTAGTTTTGTTAATTTTATTAGATAGGTAATGATTAAATTAGTAATTAAATGAATATGTTTCAAATTTTTATTGTATGTATTTTTTATATATGTATATTTATAATATTTTTTCAATAAAGTTTTTTAAACATAGCATAGATTTAGGCTACTAAAGTTTTGATTCTTGTATATATGAGTACGTATATATTTTACAAGTCGAGTTTACAAATATTAATTGGTAAGATTAATATGATTAACAATATGATCATATTGCTTGAATAAATTCATGAATATTTAATTATTTTGACTAACAATAGCTCAAGCAGACAATCATTTTTTATATTCATGATTGCGTGTGTTATTGAACTTGTTTTTTTTCCCCTTTGTTAGTTTTCATTTCAATTATTTGAAAAAAAACTAAATGTGAGAAACATTCAAATATGAAAATAAATAGAGTAAAAATCTTGTATGTCAAATTAATTATTATTTTTAAATAAAAAGTACTACGAATAAAATGATTTCTTACGTTAATTTTTTAAAAAAATTTATATATACAAAGTTTGTTGAGGTGGAAGGCTAAATGAAGAGTATTTTGTTTTTCATTCAAAGGGAGGTGACATTTGGCACAAACTTAGGCACTCATAGCAAGGTTCTTTATGATCTGTTGGTTTTTTTTTTTTTTTTTTGATAATTCAATAGTTAAGAAGGGAGAATTTGAAAATCTTGAATATATCCATTGGAAATGTCAAGAGATGCCAATCAGTTGCTCTTGGAATAATTAGTTACATAAATAATTATTGCATCACCTATAATTAATTAATACAAATAAATTCATGTATTTATTAACACATGAAAATGAATTATAACTTTGACATAAATGCAAATTAAGTTTTGTTGAGGAAAATGGTTAAATGAAAATTTTGTGTGGCTCTAAAAAATATTCCATAATAAATAGATATTAATAAATGACATTATTATCATATTTAATGTTTCATATTTCATATAAATACACAATCAAAATAAATGCCTATTAATAACTATCATAATTATCAAGTTTCATATTTATATACAAAATATATATGAAAAAAAATTTAATAAAATTATATTCTATTGAAATTTTTACTTGTTTTGACAAGTGTGTGTATATTTCATTAAAAAAAGATAACCATATAAATTTATTTTATGTAAATGATTATTAGTCGAAGACTTATAGATTATTAATATAAGAAAAAATAAATGTATTTACCATTAACACATGACAATTCTTTCTCAAAAAAAAAAAAAAAAAAAAAAAAAAAACATGACAATTAATTAATACCTTGAAATAAATGCAAAGATTACTAAAGTGGAAGACTAAATAAAGATAATTGTGATTGCTTCCAAAAAAGAATACCGCAAGGCAAAACCTTAAACTACTACAACTAAGGTTCCTACTTTTATGTATACTATAATACTAGTATCTATACTACTATTTAAGGGGTTTCTCCTATTTAAGAGGCATTCTTTTTAATGCTCAAAAAAAAAAAAAAAGAGGCATTCTTTTTTAGCAAAAAAAAGTATTTTTATTTTTTATATATAATTTTTATTTTGAAAATCTTATTTATAAGTGGAGGAAATAATTTGAAAATTAACAAGAAAGTGGTCCTATTTTTTAGGCAATGTTTTAGTGAAAGTTAGATTTGTATTTTTACTAGATTGTCCTTTAGTTTTATTTTTATTATCTTTATTTAAACATAAGGGTGTATGGGCATTTTTAAACTAAAAGAATGAGGATCCCAAATAGGGGAAACTCCTTAAATAGTAGTATAGACAACTAAGGTTCCTACTTTTATGTATACTATAATACTAGTATCTATACTACTATTTAAGGGGCTTCCCCTATTTGGGATCCTCATTTTTTGGGTTCAAAAATACCCCTAGATCCCTATGTTTAAGTAAAGAAAAAAAACTAAAGGACAATCCGGTAAAAATACTGTAAGCGACTAAATTTCTCGGTTCGAAATAAGTCAAATAAGTAAAATAGTGTCGCAAATGCGAATTTGTATTGATGATTGTGTGGTACAATTCTCTGTAATTACAAAAGAGTGATCCTCTGATTCGATCTCCTTAAAAGACTTGTTGATTGGATTTGTAGTAATGTGATTTTGACTCGAACACCCAATGTACTTCAATTTGGCTGAAGAATGGATCGAAGATCTTTGGAACAGAATTACAATGAATCTTTGGCTATGAGCTTGTTGGAAATCCTTTGTTCTTCGCGTTCTTCGTGTTCTTCGCGCTCTTCGTTGAAAGTTTGTGGTGGAAGTTATTCAAGGATTTAGAGGCTTGAATCCGTTGAGTTTCACTGATTTGTGATTTCTTGAGGTTTCTGGAGGCTTTTAAGCTTGATTCCAGTGAACTTTGTGATCTAGGAAGATGATTTGGATGATTCCTCTTCGAATGTTCTTTGTATTTGAAGGTTTGTGGTGGAAGTTCTTCGGGGCTTTGGAGGCTTGAATCCGTAGAGCTTCACTGATTTGTGATTTGTTGATGTTTTCAGACCTTTGAGCTTGATTCCCGCAAACTTTAGGATCTAGGCAGATGGTTTGGATGATTCTGCTTCGAATGTTCTCCGATTTTGGGGTTGAAGTTCTTGAAATTGCTGGAGGCTTCAGGGCTTGATTCCAGCAGCGCTTTTTCACTTCTGAATCTTCGTCCTCCTAAATGTCTTAGGAAGGCTTCTATTTATAGGAGTTTGGGGGTGGGTGAACAACATGTGGCGGAGTCTGATTGGTGACACATGTCACAGCCTGATTGGTCCGCTTATGTCATCGCTTACACGTGTTGGACTGCTTGTGTCATCGCTTACACGTGCGAGGCTGCTTGTGTCATCGCTTACACGTGCACTGATGCGTGATTGGTTTTTGCATGACACTTGGCAAATTTCCGTTGGCTTCTGACTAGTAATAGCAAAACCTAGTAGCAGTACGTGGTGCTTTGTAATTGGCTGTATTTTGTGGACTTGGTAATGTGACGTGTCAGTTTGTGATAGGTTGGGAATTTTCCCTCTCTATAAATGCCCCCTCGAGACTCGTTCACGCACACAGTCTCGGAGTGTGGTGTGGGAATGAGTTTCAAAAAAAAATGGATTTTTGTACTTGACTCTTTAAGTGAAATAGTTGAAGGTGGTGGAGTTTTCAACAGGATGAGATAATTTCCGAAGAGTAGACCCACCCATATGAAAGGCTTTGATGAGACTGAAAAGGGGTCTGCGAGTATTTGAATGTACTCGCGTGATGGAGACTTCTCAGCAGAGGTTTGAAGTAATTTCAAGAGAGTATTTTGGATTGTTGGTGGCGATCACAGGGTGTAGAAGATGGGGAAGATGAGAGAATGGTGGCTGGGTACAGCATGCAGAGTCATGAGGCTAACCTCGTGTTTTTAAGAAGTCCAGGCGAAGTAATTTCCGAAGAACATACTTTGGATTACAACAAGGACATGTGGGAAAGTGGTTAAATGTGTGTATGTAATTGTTTCACCCAGGTTAAGTTGAGGTAATTTCAGAAGCTTATGGATTCTGGGTATGCTGGTGTTGGTGGTGAAGAAGTCGGGAATGAAGCAAAGCGAATGGGTGAAACATACGCCACCATGGTGCTGGCCCTGTATGTTGGGGCCCTTCTGGTGTAGATGTTTATGGGAAGTACACCTTGGGATCCAGGACTGACTGCATGCTGAATGAGGTCCGACGGTAAGTCATAGAATGTGCATGCATGATGGGACCATGCCGACGGACGTTAAGTTGAAGTAATTTCAGAAGAGTACCTTCTGAAATTCTTCAAGCTGATTTTAAGTTGGAGTAATTCTAGAAAGTGAGTTTTGAGGTACCAGCAACGATGACCTTTGGGTCCCATAGTAGTGGGGACATGGGATAAGGCTTTGGTGACCATTTACTGGCACCAAAGGCTGAATTCTGATGAGCTGGCGCCTTGGAGGTTGTTTCAAGTGTTGGATGGAAGACAATTTGTAGGATACCCCAACACTTTTTACCATCTTCACCTACTGCCACTTGTTGAAAAAGCACAGAAAAAATGAAAGATGGAGCTAACTTGTGAACCTGGTTTGGAAACCAAACAAGTTGCTGTTTGTTCCGAACCTTTACCTTTGCTGTAAGACCAAACAACTTGAGAAGGACTATGGAGTTCCCAAAGCAGTTAGGAAGCTCCTTGAGCTAGGGTACGAGAGATTCAGTTGGCCTTAGATCTCCTGATTAGGTAGATCTGAGACTACAAGGAACAATGATATAGGCTATGTTATGAGAAATTTTATGGACAAATGTACTTGTTAAGTGGAGAAACAAAGTTTGTTTGGATCTCAAAACTACAATGATGTTGTAAAGAGGGTTTCGATCGAACCATGAGAGGGTTGATCTCAAATCGATTATGAAGCAATATCGGTTGCTAGGTGTTGAGAATGATGAGGCCATGGTTGTCAAAAAGAGGACTTGAAAATCTAAAAGAAGCAAATCTTCATTTCATGATTCAGTGTTTTTTTTTTTTTTTTTTTGATGAGTTTTTGATGAACCCGGCCCTCCTATTTATAGTAGAGAGACGAAGAATGGTAGATAGGTAGTTGAGAATGGTAGTTGAGAATTTTTGGTGAGAACGGTAGATGGGAACGGTAGGCACCGAACGGGAACGGTAGGTTGAAGACTGGTAGGCACTGAATGGTAATGGTAGGTTGAACTAATGACCCAGTGTAATTTCAAGTTCAAGACACACTTGTGATAGTTTATTTGTATTTGGAAAGGGAAGCCTTGATGAAGTCTTGAGAATAACCTTAAGGGAATCCAGACCAAGTGGATGAATCTCAAATTTTGATCTTAGAAGCTTAAGTTTTGGACACTGCTAGTACTTCAGAGAAGTCGGTCAGATTGGTGGTTTCCAAGTCACGAAAAATTGAGCAAGACAAGTCTGGCTTGAAAATCTTGACTTTAGGTTGACTCCAACACAAAAGTCAACTACCTTGGAATCGAGTCATTCATGCAATTTCTGAGTCTCAAATGACAGAATGAACTTCAAAATTGGAATGTACGCGAAAAATTGAGCAAGATAGGTCCATCTTAAAAATTTTGACATTTGGTCAACATTTGCACAAAAGTCAACTTTTTGGAAATTGGACGTTTGCACAATTTCTAAGCTGGTCCCAAAATCAGAATGTACTCGAAAAATTGAGTGGGACAAGTCCGTTTTGAAAATTTTGACTTTTTGGTCAAGGTCAAAGGTCTACTTCGCGGAAGTATTTTCTTTCTCTCTTTTCTCTCTTTTTTTTTTTTTTTTTTTTTTGGCAGGCAGTTCGGACCGGATCAGATTTACGGGTCGGTCCGGGTCAAACCGGGTCGTCTGGACAAACGGGTCAGACTGGTAGTAGAGGATGATGTCATCCATGGATGACGTCATAGCGCTGAGGGCACGTGTGGCACGTGCGAGTGCCTGGCTGGGTGAGGTGGCGCGTAAACTGAAGGCAGCCACCGCCGAATCTTTTGGCGGCACATGGAGGCGCGTGCTTGGGTTTTTGGGCCTGAAATTTTTGGGTTTTGTTGATCTAAGGCCGTAGAAGACCATGGTGTAGTCAGTTTTCTAAAATCATGGGCAGATTTGAAGGACTAGGCCGCTGGTCATCGCGAGTCAGTGGCGGCGCGTGGTGGCGCGTGGTGGCCCTGTTGTTGATGACTTTTCTGGGTTTTGCTCATCGAGGGCCACTGGATTGAGTGGTATGCTTAGTTTCCTGAAATGATGCCTGGATTTGTACAGACTTGTGTGAGAAAGCCACGGGTCACTTACGGCCTTTTCGTCTACTCTTGCGGCGGCCATTCTGATAAGGCTGTGCTTGTATTTAGACTTATGAGTCTTGAGATAGTTGGTGAGCTACCGTAATCTGTATGTTATCTTGCATTTCAATATTCGGTGTAGTTTTCTTTGATTTTGAGTGCATTCGAGTTGCTAAGTTTGACTTTGAACATTTTGGTGGCAACATTTCTCCCTCTCTTTTTTTTTTTTTTTTGTCTGTTATCACAGAAATTTTCTATATAAAGCCACTTGGGTATGCATTAAGCTGTGCAAGCAGTCTCCAGTAGCTAGCATGATACTTTGAGTGAAGAGAAATTATGCCTTTTTTTTTTTTTTTAAACAGGCTAGTGGTTAAAATTGGAGCTCTCTCTCTGTTTATCGAATTTTTTTTTTTTTTTTTTGCTTGCTTGTTTTTGTTATGCAGCGTAGTTTCCTTGATCTTTAGGTTTTGACATTAAACTTTATGCTGCCGTTCTCATAGAAGTGTTTGCCTTCATTTATCAAATTATTGCCCTTTGTCTTGGCAATTAAGCTGCACCAACACTTGTCTTTTCAATGCAGCCATCTCAAGACTCTTTGCAATGCAGCCACGTCAACACTTCATTCGCATCGAAGCCGTGCCAACGTTCATCTTTGTCATGAAGTCACGTCAACACTTCATTCACACCAAAGCTGTGCCAACGTTCATCTTTGTCATAACGCCATGTCAACACTTCATTTGTGCCGAAGCCATGAAGCCACGTCAACACTCCATTTTTGCCGAAGCCGTGCCAACGTTTATCTTTGCCATGAAGCAATATTTGCACTTGCATCTACTATGAAGTCGCACCATTATTTGCATTGAAGTCGTGCCAATATTCATCTTTTCCATGAAGCCATGACAACACTTCATTTGCACTGAAGCCGTGCTAACGTTCATCTTTGCCATGAAGCAATGACAATACTCCATGGTAGCACTTGCACTCGCATTGAAGTTGCACTGATATGGACCTTTATAACAAAACTATAATGGCACCAATTTTCAGAGGCAATATAGCTCAGACATCAAGGGTACATAACATTTGAAGACGCTAGAGCATGCTACCAAGAATTTTGACATTGCACGAACATGCCTATAGAGGAGAGATGATGCCACACCGACTTCAGATATATAATTTATCATCATTCTGAAGGAAGTTGACGTTGTCCAGATTTCAGAGACATGATGTGAAATGACACCACTCAGAAGGGAGATGATGTGGTTCTAATTTCAAAGCTATGTAGTGGCACAACCTAGAAGAGAGACGATGTAGCCTAGACTTGGAAGGTACAAAGAGATGCCTCCAGGAGATAAGTGATGCAAAGTATATTTCAGAGATGTGGGAGGTTGTCCACAAAAGATGAGCAATGCCAAGAAGACTTCATTTCTTACAAAAGAGGTTGGAGATTTTGTTGAAGACTTCATCTCTTGCAAAAGAAGTTGGAGATTTTGTTTTACTCCACAACCAAGCATCAACTTATGTTCATCGTCATTTCAAAGAAAGTTAAGCAATGTCAACTCCTTACAGTCTTCATTTTCTACTACAACGATCTTTGATCATCCTTTTGAGCAATCGACTGTTTTTAAGCAATGCCTTGCCAACCAAAGGGACCTTAAAAGCCTATTGATGACTGTTGGAAAACTCCTCAAGTTAGATTGGCCATCTTTCTTCTTTTCATGTGACTGAACTTAGTGACAAGTACTAAGTTGCCTACGTACCTCGGAGAGGGATCAAGTCATCACGTAGTTCAACAGATTTTTTTTTTTTTTTTGATGATCTCTTTTTTTTTTTTTTTGATAATTTCTTTTTTTAGTGCGTGATTGAACTCAGCAAAAGATACTAAATTGCCTACGTACCCTGGAGAGGGATCAAGTCATCATGTAGTTCAAAAGATATATTTTTCTTTTGATAATTTTTTTTTTCTCTTTTTCTTATGTGTTTTTGCAAAAAGGAGGGCTTAGTGTGCAATAGTGGGTATCACCACTAATCGAACCCGAGACCTTGGCCTCAAGGGAGACACGGGCGTCCAACCGCTACGCCATACTAGCAATTGATGACATAGAGTGGGATTAATTTCTCCTTATTGGTACGCTTTCAAGGGTAATGGGAAGACATCATGTACTCTTGCAGCGCTACAGTGGGTAGTTTAAGCTCTTACTGAGGAGTAATCCTTGATGTTCAAGCATAGAAGTGTTTAAGGAACTTCCCATTGATGGGATCGATCCTTGCATCATCATCGTTGATCAACTTGTGAGCTTGGTTAGTGTATGCCCCCTGCTTGAGAGTTGGAAGTACATCATAAGCAACGGTCACATGGTTTGACCCGACAACTTCATTGAAGTCTAGATCAATCTTGTTTTCTTTGGCAAGCTTCATGATTTGTTCTTTGAAGACGAAACATTTTTGTATTGGGTGGCCAATGATGCGATGATATTTGCAGTAGTTAGGGTCATCAATTTTCCCCATGTCTTCTGGTTGCCTGCATTCTGGCAATTCAATTAGCTTCAATAGTTGTTCTAAGATGTTTGGCACATCTTCATCGGGGAACGGATATACTTTTTGCTAACGTTCCTTAAAAGTCAGGCGACGCACTTCATTCTTTTGCCACCCTTCAAGCTGTTTTTCATTTGCATTTGCTCCTCTTCTTGGAACCTTGACTTCGGCAGTGTTAACAACCATTGAGTCTTTGAGGCTGACTTTTGCATTCCTGTCATTCCTCCTTACTTCCTTTATGCTTTCCTCAAGTATGGGAGGGTTTGTACTTCTGCGGCTAGCAATGCTCAACTCCATGTCATGGGCACAAGTTGCTAACTCTTCAAATGTTCGGGGCTTTATCCCTTAAAGGATGTAAAGAAGTCCCCAATACATGCCTTGGATGCACATCTCTACAGCAGATATTTTAGAAAGTTTATCCTTGCAATCTAAACTCAAAGAACGCCACCGATTGATACAATCAACGACGGGCTCATCCTTCTACTGTTTAGTATTGGTAAGCTCCATCATGCCTACCGTGTGCCGTGTGCTGTAGAATCGGTTGAGAAATTCTCTTTCTAGTTGTTCCCAACTATTGATTGACTTAGGTTCTAAGTTTGTATACCAATCAAAGGCATTTCCCTTGAGTGAACGAACAAATTGCTTTACAAGGAGGCCTCTTAGAGTCCCTGCGTTCTCACAAGTTTCTACAAAGTGAGCAATGTGTTGCTTAGGATTTCCTTTGCCATCAAACTCCAAGAACTTGGGGGGTTGATACCCATTTGGCATTCTCATGTTGTCGATGCGCTTTGTGTAGGGTTTTGAATATGTGAGAGAACTTGTAGAAGAACCTCCATATTGTGCTCGGATGGTATTTGTTATCATGTCTTGTAATTGTTGGACTGACAACGAAGCAACCGAAGTAGATTGTTCTCGTCGGGGAGTGTTTTCAATTTCTCTCCCTTCGTCATCCTTCGCAGATGTGAATTTATGACCATGGCTTGATTCACCAAGATCTTGTACTTCAAGTTTGTTCATTAAAGTTGCAATTTGGAGGTCCTTATCTTCAAGTGCCTTTGTGAGAAGGACGACCCTTTGTTCCATTTCAGCCATCTTTTCTTCCATGGTAGAGGTGTTAGTCATCATGACTGACACAACTTCCCAAGATGATGAAGAAAGAAGTGATTTAAAGTGAGCACGTGAAATCTCATTTTTTGGGTTCCCTTCGGTGGGAGAGAAATTGTGCAACCAAATTTTTGTGAAGGAAGAAGGGGATTTGCCCCCATACTTGAGGTGTTCCAAGGTGGAGACGTCCTTGTTGATGACCTTGTTTCTTGTAAGAGGGTCTAAGGAGATGATTGTCTGGACCTTGGCTTCCTTGGTTGATTGAGATTGAAGTTGATTATGAGCTTTAGGTTGGCTACAATTGATTGCACCAATGCAATTGTTGGTGGTAGCCGTACCAACTCTAATTGAAGTAGCTATTGTTGAAGTTTGAATGTTCTTGCTAGAAGCCATTGAAGTAGCTAGGCAGCAAGATGATGAAGATTTCTTTTGTTGAAGGAGAATGAGATGAGAGGTAGAGATGTCCCACCGGGCCTGCCAAAATTTGTAGATGACTAAATTTCTCGGTTCGAAATAAGTCAAACAAGTAAAATAGTGTCGCAAATGCGAATTTGTATTGATGATTGTGTGGTACAATTCTCTGTAATTACAAAAGAGTGACCATCTGATTCGATCTCCTTAAAAGACTTGTTGATTGGATTTGTAGTAATGTGATTTTGACTCGAACACCCAATATACTTCAATTTGGCTAAAGAATGGATCAAAGATCTTTGGAACAGAATTACAATAAATCTTTGGCTATGAGCTTGTTGGAAATCCTTTGTTCTTTGCGTTCTTCGTGTTCTTCGTCTTCGAAGGTTTGTGGTGGAAGTTCTTCGAGGCTTTAGAGGCTTGAATCCATTGAGCTTCACTGATTTGTGATTTCTTGAGGTTTCTGGAGGCTTTTGAGCTTGATTCCAGTGAACTTTGAGATCTAGGAAAATGATTTGGATGATTCCTCTTCGAATGTTCTTTGTATTTGAAGGTTTGTGGTGGAAGTTCTTCGGGGCTTTAAAGGCTTGAATCCGTAGAGCTTCACTGATTTGTGATTTGTTGATGTTTTCGGACCTTTGAGCTTGATTCCCACAAACTTTAGGATCTAGGCAGATGGTTTGGATGATTCTGCTTCGAATGTTCTCCGATTTTGGGGTTGAAGTTCTTGAAGTTGCTGGAGGCTTCAGGGCTTGATTCCAGCAGCGCTTTTTCACTTCTGAATCTTCGTCCTCCTAAATGTCTTAGGAAGGCTTCTATTTATAGGAGTTTGGGGGTGGGTGAACGACACATGGCGGAGTCTGATTAGTGACACATGTCATAGCCTGATTGGTCCGCTTATGTCATCGTTTACACATGCTGAACTGCTTGTGTCATCGCTTACACGTGCGAGGCTGCTTGTGTTATCGCTTACACATGCACTGATGCGTGATTGGTTTTTGCATGACACTTGGCAAATTTTCGTTGGCTTCTGACTAGTGATAGCAAAACCTAGTAGCAGTACGTGGTGCTTTGTAATTGGCTATATTTTGTGGACTTGGTAATGTGACGTGTCAGCTTGTGATAGGTCGGGAATTTTCTCTCTCTACAAATACAACTTTAACTTCCACCGAAATATCACCTAAAAAATAGGGCTACTCTCCTCTTGATTTTCAAATTGTTTTATCCACTTATAAATTCTAAATGTGTAATATTAATGAGAAAATGTACAAACCTTAAATTGAAATGAATAAAAAATTATGATACTAAAAAAAAAAAAAAAAAAAAAAGCCTCATTGTACACACTTCACACATGTGATTGATACTATATGATCTTTGTGCAATGTGTAGATTAGAGAATGAAATAGATAATAAAAAATAAATAATAAAAATACTTTTGGGAAGGGGGGGGGGGGCGTGGGTAAGAGGACACTAACGTGGCTCTGCCATTTCTATTACACGTACTAGATGATAGGCTTTCACTTTATGAACAATTCATTGTCTTATCTGTATATATCTGTATATTAAGAGGATTCAAAAAGTTAGTTATTATTTTTTTTACTGTAAAAAATATCCCTAAACTAATTAACCAACAATTTAAAAATGGGGTTAAAATAGTAAATTGCCAAAAGAAAGTTAGTTATTGCTTTATTGTAAAAAATACTCCTACCTAAAACTTAAAAATGGGGTTAAATGCCTTCCTACTTCTAATAAATTTCTACTTCTACTCAATAGCTTAAAAAGCTCCCCATGTATTTACCTTTCCCACATTTTCTAAATAGAATTTCTCATAAAAAAGAAACGTGTAAAATAAAACTTCCTCACATATTATTCCTAATTGAAATAGATTTTTTGTCAGTTGCACATCAACAACAAATGCATAATACTCATCAGATTTTCATCACAACCCTAGGGTTTTTTTTTTTTTTTTTTTTTTTTTTGATTCGAAAATGTAATAATCCCAAATTATAATCAATCTAAATTATTAAAATTTACCCAAAAAATAGAAGAGCCTTTAGGCACGCGTGCTCAGAGGCTAGTGTGTAATTGTTGTTCACCACTTTATTCATATTGCACATATAATCAGTTAATTAACTATTCGATCAATTAACCGTACAATACTTGAATCTTTGTGATACTATGGTCTTAGACTCTTAACCCTTGTACCTGAGTCTGTGTGACATTGGTAACATAGTAACCAATGCCCTTTAAAGATGGATAACTTTATTTAACTCTTAATTATATCTCTCATTTCAACATATCCTTTCACATTTGGTTGTTTGTGGTTTAATAGATTGGATTGGGTTATTTTCAATATCTAGTTGAGTTAGGTTCGGATTGACAGTTCTTTTAAGCCATCTAACTTAACTCGATCTCCAATATATATGAGTTTATTTTATTATCTTTATTTTTAATTTCCTAATTTGATTTATTTTGTTATTTTAAGAATTATTTTTGATGAAATTAGAAATTTCCAATAGAATTTAGGTATATTATGTTAATTATAATAATTTAATTAAGAAATAATTAAATAATTAATGAAAGTTGAATTTCTTACAATGTATGAAATATGTAAGCATCATTACAAGAAATCTGGGTTTAGGCGGCGTTTTTTTTAGTGACGTTTTTAAATTCACCACTATAAGTGGTATGCTGTGACGTTTTATAAAAACACCGCTAAAGAGTGAAATTTTAACGACCTTTTTCTAAAAAGTCGTTGTCACTCAAAACAATAGCAGTGTTTCTTAAAACGTCGCAAAAATATAGTTTTAGTAGTGCATTTATGGTTTACAGTGACGTTTTCTGAAAACGTCACAATAGTTATTAAGGAAAGTGTGTCAGTATGTTATAAAAAAAAAGACTCTATGACGACATTTTATATAGACTCTATAGCGACGTTTTTAAAACGTCGCTATATGTTATTAACTTTTGCCATTCCACCACTTTTTTCAGGTTCCCACACTTTTTTCCCTTTTTATTTTTTTATTTTTTTTTTTATAGTTAGCCACTCCGTGTCCCACTTTTTCCTTTCTTCAGTCAACTATTCATTAAACCCTTCTTTTCTTTTTTGTTCCTATTGTTTCTTTCGCTTTGTTTGTTTCGACATAAAAAATTTTCAAATGTAAAATATTTTACATGTAACCATTTGCAGGAAAAAATTTTCAAGTGTTTGGATTGACCTCAATACTAGAAAATGCAAATACAAACCAACAACCACCAACCACCACAAACCCAATCACCACAGTCACAACCAGCCACCTAAATCACAAATCGAAGAGAAAAAATCAACAAAAGCCAACCAGCCACCACAACCCGCCCAACCACCACTACCCACAAACCCACCCAGCCACCCATAGCAACCCCTAAGCCATCCCAGAAACCCAGATCGTGAAGGAACAAAAAACCCACTCACTCTCAGCGATTCCAGATCAGAGATCTTAGCAGTGGCATTTGTAGATTTCAAAACCAGATCCAACCAACGAGCAGCGGTGATAAGGCTCACCTCAGGCCTTTCACGACGACTTCTCCAATGACAAAATAGACCGAAATCTGATGGTGGTGCCACCAGAATGGAGGTGAAGGGCGGTGAAGGGTGCTGGCGGAGTGGAGGCAGAGAGTGGCCGATGGGTGTTGTTGTTGGTTTGGGCTAATGTGAGAGAGGATGAGTAAAGTATGAGAAAGGGAGAGACTCGGGTGTGAGGCTGTGAGATTTTTGTAAAATATTTTACACTTGTTTTTTTGGTAAAATATTTTACAAGTTTTTAACAAAAAAGTTTTAGTCAAAGGAAAATATTTTACAACTTTGACTATATTTTACATGCAATCAAACACTTGAAAATGGGAAAATATTTTACGGAAAATATTTTACATCGAAACAAACGGAACGTTTGTGAGCCATTTTCTCCAACACCACCACATATTTTGCCTTCCACCCACTGCCACCGTGGCCGTCGTCGACCTCCACCAAGACCCATTGCCACCACCATACTTTTTTCCCTCTTTTTTGTTGATCTAGTTTCTTCAAAGTGCAAGTCTTTGTTCTTAACTTATGGGTTTGCATTGATTGGGTATATCTTTAATGGGTCACTGAGTTTTTGTGCTAATTTTTGCTATTTTTCAGTTTTGGTTGGAATCTTTTTGTTGTTCAAGTTTCTTTAGGGTGTAAGTATTTGTTTTTAGCTAATGAGTTTGCTTTGATTTGGTTTTTCTTTAATGGGTCATGGAGTTTTGTGCTAATTTTTGCTGTTTTTCTATTTTGGTTGGAAATTAGTAGAGAAAACTCTTATTCAGATTTGGCTTCTTGTGCAAATGGACTTCAGGATCATGGGCTGAATCATTGTAAGTATTTTTTTTGAGTGTACATATTTGTTTTTCAATATTATACCATGAAAGTTTATATATTTATTATTATTGTTTTTTTAATAAATCTTGACTTCTTTTTAAATATGGCTCTGTGTGATGTTTATTGTGAATGCAATTCTTGGAAGCATTGATAATTTTTTATCCATGAAAGTTTATATATTTATTATTATTATTATTATTATTTTTTGGGATGTTGACATTGTGATAACATATGTCAAAAATGCTAAAAATGAAAGCCTGGGAGTGAAAATTATTTTGGTACAATGAATTGAGTCTGACTGGCCCATCTCTACACTAGCTAGCTAGGCAACATATGAACAAAAGGGATCAAACGAACTCATCTTCTATTCTTCTTGTAAGTGGGTCAGAAGCCCACTAGAAGCATGGAATTCAAAATGGCCCTTAAATAATCCTGACTAAATCTACTAACTATATAAAAAGTGTCTATAGTCATTTCTACAGTTACATTGGTTTAGTCAATTTTTGTCTATTTGTGAGCAAAACAATACATGTTGTTGCAAAAGCCAAAGTTATTTCACTGTAAGACCAAAACAAAACTTCAGTGGCTCCCAATTACATTTTTTCAATATTTTATCCATATTTTGAAATCAATGGCAGGTTATGGATCCTTATCAATAGCTAGGATGCTTCTTCTTTTTTTTGGCAATATCTACAACAAAGTGTCTCCTATTAATTATTTATACACTAGGTGTTTTCCATGCATGTGGGAAAAGTGAAAGCTTGATGAAAATATAACCAAATGTGGTCCTAGACTTCTAGTTGATGGCAAGTTTAGTCATGATGAACACTATCCGATTCAACAAAAAATATTTTCTAAAAAATCATTTTTTTCATTTTCTAATATTTAGTAGAGTAGAAAAATCTAGTCAATAAAAAACTTGTAGTCTAATCATTGAAAAACAAGGGATTTGAGGTGGGGAACATTTTCCTTTTCTTTTCTTTCTTTTTGTTGTCAAAAAACACTTTTAACTTTTAAAATTAAAGCTACTAGAGTTAAAATAGTTTCTATTTTGGAACTATTAAATTAGAAAAAAAAAAATTAATAGATTTCGAATGTACTGGGACAACACTATGCAAATCTTGGTGTACTTAATAGTCAGCCATATATACACTATGTGGGACGGTTTTATTAATAAATTAATAGCCACTAGGTGTACTTCTTAACTTAGTGTTGTCCCACTATAGTCAGCCACATAGTGTTGTCCCATATATACAAGATTTTGAATGTACCCACTATAAGTTTGTTTTGGGACGGTTTTATATGTGGCTGACTACATGTTAAGAAGTAATACGCAAATCTTGTATTTTTTTGTTATTTCTACTTAATTTTTCTATAGTTTTTAGATTTCGAATTTTTTTTTTGGTTATTAGTTTTGTGGTTTAGCTAACTTGAGATTAATTTTTAAAAAGAGTCAACTGCCCACTAATGTCTACAAGGATTTTTGCTTAAAAATTATATCTTCAATGTGTTATCATCATTCAACATGTGTGTGTGCGCGCGCGCTTGCTTTAATTTTGATTTTTTAATTGAATGTAGTAAAAGGCTGTTTGTGACTGTATATGGAGTTGATTTAGAGCACCTATTTCAGTTGAGACATTTAGGCATAATGGGTAAGTTTTCTTATGTGTACCAAATGACAAAGTTTGGATACAATTAAACTTCAAATATTATTTGCAAAGTAGTCTTTAATTTTTCTGCCTAATTGTACTAAGTCCCGACTCATTAAATTTTTTTGCAATGATACTCTTATTTGCCTTCCACATCATTTAAGTGTCCTCTTTTATTTTGCAGGTTAACCACTCACTTATTGTGATAAGTTTGGAATTTATATTTTTGGAAAGGTGCGTGCTTGGCTTGGACATATTAAATTTTTTTGCAATGATACTCTTATTTGCCTTCCACATCATTTAAGTGTCCTCTTTTATTTTGCAGGTTAACCACTCACTTATTGTGATAAGTTTGGAATTTATATTTTTGGAAAGGTGCGTGCTTGGCTTGGGCATAGTAAGTAATTTTTGCTTAAAAATTTGTACTTGAGATGTTGATGATTGTGTTGGGGTGGATTGTTGAGTTGGAGCAAGCAGGTGGCTTGCATGGTGTTATAAGGCGGTTTACATTTATATTGGAAGTGTTTATTATTTTTTGAAAATTTGGATGGATATTTTTGAGTTATATTTGTTGATTAATTTTTGGACTTCAATACTTGTAAGCATTTTATATTTATGATTATGATAATTATATTGGGTGGATTGTTGTGTTGGAGCAAGCGGGTGGCTTGCATGGTGTTATAAGGTCATTGTAATTGATATTGGAAGTGTTTATTAAATTTGGAAATTTGGATGGATATGGTTGACACTTGATTGAGTCTTTCTAGCATCTTTTAATGAGAAACAAAACAAGGAATAGAACTACTACCAATTCCAAATAATTATTATTATTATTAACAAATTTCAATTCAATCAAACAAAAAGATATTGAGTATTTCTAACGTATTAAGAGGAGCATAGTGCCTAAGTGCAAAACTTATACTAATTACCATGACTACAATTATGAACTAATACTCATTTGTCACAAATTTGCA
Source organism: Quercus berberidifolia (assembly GCA_028535905.1). NCBI lineage: Eukaryota > Viridiplantae > Streptophyta > Magnoliopsida > Fagales > Fagaceae > Quercus > Quercus berberidifolia. The sequence goes on along the minus strand of JAPQVW010000008.1, from coordinate 31,977,980 downwards.
AAAGTTATAATAATTATAATGACTACCAATTATGAACAAAGATTCGTTTGTCACAAACATCTTTTTTACTATTTAATACTTTGGTTATTTGCAAAACCCACTTCATCCCTAAAATTGGAAAATTATGCCAATAGTAAACTTGGTCAATGCTTCACATTTCAATGTGATGCTACTCATGGATTAGCTAGAAAAATTCTTCAAAGAGAGGAAGATAATAAAATCTAAATTTAGTGACTAGCTACATTTTTGTATTGGCATCATTGGATAGTGGTAGCTTTATCATATAGTTATTGAAACATTCTCTCCATTAATAAATTTTTTTTTTTCTTATTAGTTAAAAAGAATATAAATATTTGTTTTTGAGTTTTTTACCTTTTAGGTTAGGAGGGGGGGGGGGGATAAGGAAAACAAGACTTGAAGTCAAATGGGTACAATTAATCAAAACTTCATCAAATATTCAGCATAATTAAATTGCATAATCAAAACAATATCACCCTAGCTTTAATACCATTTGTTATTACCTAAGGGAGCGCTATATCTACATTATGCCCCAAAGCATTAGTTATAATTGGGGCTCATCTTAATCACATGAATAGCCTAAATTGATCTATAGTACATGTTAAATGCGAAACTTAGGACATGTTGGTGTTGCACACACTCGTACAATTCAATACCCACAACCTAGAGTATCACAACAACTATATAACAAATTTTTATTTTTATGCTACCTTGATTTCTTGAACTGTGACTTCCAATTTGATGACACCTCAGCACTACTAGTTACAAATCACGGCTTTAACTATTTCACTTATACATTTATTGGGGAAAAAAAATTTAGTAATTAACAAGTAGCTTGTAAGAATTCACCTTATGAAATCTAGTTTCAATATATAAGGCATCTTGTTCTTTCTCTAGTCTTGTGAGCTCTATCCAGTTCTTTCTCTCTTTGTGTTCAATTTTTTTCCTTTTTTATTGGTGGATTTATTAAATTTGGAAATTGTATTGGAGTTATATTTTTTGATCAATTTTTGGACTTAATCTTACATTCTATATTTGTGATTATGATAATTGTGTTCGGGTGGATTGTTGAGTTGGAGCAAGCGGGTGGCTTGCATAGTGCTATAAGGAGGTTTACATTCATATTGGAAGTGTTTATTATTTTTTGAAAATTTGGATGGATATTTTTGAGTTATATTTGTTGATTAATTTTTGGACTTCAATACTTGTAAGCATTCTATATTTGTGATTATGATAATTATATTGGGAGGATTGTTGTGTTGGAGCAAGCGGGTGGCTTGCATGGTGTTATAAGGCAGTTTACATTCATATTGGGAGTGTTTATTATTTTTTGAACATTTGGATGTTGTTGAGTTATGGATGTTGATTACTTTTTAGACTTCAATACTTGTAAGCATTCTATATTGTTATATTGATAATTGTTTTGTGGTGGATTGTTTAGTTATTTTGTTCTATAGCTATGGACAAGAGTTGGATGGACATTAGAGATAGGACATTTATGGAATATAGAAATGGAGTTGCACAATTCTTGAATTTTGCATCTCAACATAAACAATGAGATGGTACGATTGTTTGTCCATGTCGAAAATGTGCACATTCAACAATGTTGACTATAGATGTTGTACGAATTCATCTAGTATCACATGGGATTTGTAGGGGTTATCGACGTTGGATTTTTCACGGGGAATCATCATCTAGAAAGACTTCTGTTAGAACTCCTAGTACTTTTGTCCAAGAAAACTCAAATGAAAATAGTAATATGAGTGAAATGTTGCATCACATGTTCCCTATGCATGATATGGTGCCCGAACTGATGGAAGAAGATATGGCATCAGATCCTGTGGTAGGAGGCCCTAGTGTGGAACAACCTACACAAGATCCTAACGAAGAGTCACTCCAATTTCTCAAATTGCTCAAAGATGTTGAGGAACCTTGTTATGAAGGTTGTACAAAGTTTAGCAAATTGTCAGTCATTGTGTATTTGTACCATTTGAAGTGTCTACTTGGTTGGAGTAACAAATCAGTCACTTTCTTGCTTCAATTTTTGCAAGAGATACTACCTTCAAGTGCAAAGTTGCCAAAAGACTGTTATGAGGCAAAAAAAAATTATTAGGGATCTGAGTTTGAGTTATGAAAGGATTGATGTTTGCCCCAATGATTGTATGTTGTTTTGGAAGGAAAATTCCAGCCTCGAAGCTTGCTCAAATTGTAACCTTTCAAGGTGGGCAAGCAACGAGGCCGGAGTTCCAAAAAATACAAATGCTCCTTCCAAAAAGGTAAAGAAGAAAGCTGCAAAGATCTTAAGGTGGTTCCCTTTGAAGCCAAGGTTGAAACGATTGTTTATGTCTCCCAAAGTAGCTCCCCACATGAAATGGCATGTTGATGGTCGTACAAATGACGGGTTAATGAGGCATCTTGCTGACTTTGAAGCTTGGAAGTCATTTGACTCTAAGTATGTAGAATTCTCATCTGAGCCTCGTAATGTTAGACTTGGATTAGCAGTTGATGGATTCAACTCGTTCTCCAATATGAGTACTACTTATAGCACTTGGCCTGTCATGTTGGTCCCATACAATCTTCCTCCTTGGATGTGTATGAAAAGGGCTTATTTCATGTTATCACTATTGATTCCTGGTCCAACCTCTCCTGGGAACGATATAGATGTGTACTTACAACCCTTAGTACAAGAACTCAAGGAATTATGGGATGTTGGAGTAGAAACGTTTGATGTGTCTTCCAATAGCTCATTTCAAATGCATGCAGCATTGTTGTGGACTATAAATGATTCTCCAGCATATGGTGATATTTCAGGTTGGAGTACCAAAGGAGCTCTTGCATGTCCTTCTTGTAACTACGATCCTCAATCTCGTTGGTTAAAACATGGAAGAAAATTCAGCTATATTGGACATAGGCGATTCTTGGATAGTGATCATAAATTTCGTAATCATGATAAGGAGTTTGATGGGCGTAAAGATTTCAGTCAAGCTCCTATTGTAGTGTCAGGAAGTGAAATCATTCCGCAAACAGAAGCTGTGGTTGATGTTGTTTTTGGGAAGAAAAAAGTTAATTTGACGAATAGGAGAAAAAGAGGGGAGGAAGCCTTGTGTATATGGAAGAAGAGAAGTATATTTTTTAGCTTGCCTTATTGGGAGAACCACATATTGCGTCACAATCTTGATGTGATGCATATAGAAAAAAATGTGGTTGACAATATAATTGGCATAGTGTTGAACAAGGATGGAAAGACGAAGGATAACTTAAAGGCACGCCTTGACTTAGAAGAAATGGGTATAAGAACTGAACTTTATCTTGAGGAGCTTGGTAGTGATAAGACATATAAGCCACCTGCTTGCTTTGAAATGACTACTAGTGAAAAAGATAGTTTTTTGCAAGTTTTGAAGGGTGTAAGTGTGCCGGATGGCTATGCTTCAAATGTATCCCGTTGTGCTAAACTTAAAGAGCGCAAGATTTCTGGGATGAAGAGCCATGATAGTCATATCTTGATACAACAACTTTTTCCAATAGCTATCCGTGGATCTTTGCCAGATGAAGTGAGCAAGCATTTGATTGAGTTATCTTGTTTCTTTAGGGAAATATGTTCCAAAGTATTGAGTTTGGAAGATCATGAGAGTCTTCAGAAGAGAATTGCAGTGATGTTGTACGAATTGGAAAGGATATTCCCTCCTTCTTTCTTTACAGTTATGGTACATCTACTCATTCATTTGATTGACGAAGCCAAGATTGCTGGCCCAGTTCATTATCGTTGGATGTATCCCATAGAATGGTAAGACATACATAGTAAGCCTGTCCATTTGCTTTCATTCAAATTCAATGTTCCATTGTTGATTTTCTTTATTCACATAGGTATGTACTTATCACGATTGAAGTCTTATGTTCGAAATAAGGCTTGTCCAGAAGGTTGTATTGCAAAAGGGTACTTGGCAGAGGAGTGCTTAACATTCTGTTCACGATATTTCAAAAATGTCGAAACTGTCTTCACTTGGCCCATAAGGAATGTTGAAGAATCTAGAGGTGCGGTGTTGAGCATCACCTTAGACTCAAAATCATGGATCCAAGCACATCGTTATGTGCTATTCAGTTGTGATGAAATTACCCCATTTCACATGTAAGTAATTAAGACATCATCCAGTACCGCTTAATGTCATAACATAACTTAAGTTTATGATACTAACACACATATTCCTACACAGTGTGCACAAAGATCATTTAAAGGAACTTCACCCAAATGTAGTTAATGATGTTATTGAAAAGCAACACATGGAGAGATTTTGTCACTGGTTTAAGTATCATGTAAGTGTATGACATATAAAAGTATTTTTTGTTGTAACTTTTTTGAGAATATACTTTTAATAGAACACATTGTTTATATTAGGTGTTGTCAATGGATGTTGATGAGAGGGAGAAACTTCTTGAAAAAGTTATATGGCTTGCTCGATATCCAAATAATGAAGTTAAACGATTCAAGTGTTATGTTCTAAATGGATTGAAGTTTCGCACCAAAGATTCTGAGGCAAATAGGAAAACTCAAAACAGTGGAGTTAGTGTCGCCACTGAAGGTGGCGTTAGTTACTATGGTGTCTTAACTGACATTGTTGAGTTGAACTATTCTGAGAAGTTACGATATGTATTATTCAAATGTGAATGGGTCAATGTGGATAGTGGAAAGGGATATAAGACAGACAAGTTTGGTTTCCCTCTTGTCAACTTTACAAGATTGATACATAAGGGTGATCGATTGATTGATGAGCCGTATGTCTTAGCTTCTCAAGCTTCACAAGTCTTTTATGTGGAAGATCCAAGACATAAAGATTGGATGGTCGTTGTTAAAACAAAAGCTAGAGATGTTTTTGATGTTGGAATTGGTGCTTCATCTGATGATGATGTAGATAACTTTTGTGAGAATGTTCCTTGTAATATAACCATTGATAATGCACATGATGTAAATGATAACCTTGCATGGACTCGTAGAGATGTAGAAGGGACCATTTATGAAACACCGTTATTTGTTGAGCGTGAATTGGTTGAAGATGACAATATAAATGATGAAGAGTTCATTGATGATGTGTATGAGTCCAATGATGAGTCTACTAATGATGAGAATGAAGATGGTGAAGAGCTCAATGATGGGTTAAATGATGAGTCGACTGATGATGAGAGTTAATATGTCATTCATCTTTCTTGTGTATTTCTATTTGCTTTGCTTGTGAAGAGTTTTAAAGTTATCTTGTGTAATCTTATTTGCATGTTTATGAAACTAAGTGGCTATGAAGTTGTTGTGTATTATAGGACAAGTTTATTTGTAATCCTTTGTAGATGGTTGTTGCTTGTTTCTTAAGATGTTAAAGACTTAGTCCATTTGTGTATTCCTATTTGCATGTTTATTAAACTATGTGGTTTTGAATATGTTGTGCACTGTATTTAAGTGTATGTGTAATTCTATTTCCATGGTTTTTGCTTAAGTTTGTAGAGATTCAAGACTTAATCCATTTGTGTGAATGAGAATATTGATAGACTTGATATGATTTGTTTAGTATATTTAAGATTATGTGTAATCTTATTTGCATGGTATGAAACTATGTGGTTTTGAATATGTTGTGTACTATATTTAAGTGTATGTGTAATTCTACTTCCATGGTTTTTACTTAAGTTTGTAGAGATACAAGACTTAATCCATTTGTGTTAATGGGGATATAAATAGACTTGATATGGTTTGTTTATTATATTTAAGATTATGTGTAATCTTATTTGCATGTTTATAAAACTACGTGATTTTGAATTTGTTGTGTAAATGAAGATATGGATAGAAATGGATATAAATCTTCTTTGCTTATTTTAGTTCTTGAAGGTATAAATGAAAATGAAAGGTTTAGTTATACATGACGTTTCGGTCGTCACAACAAGCCTCTAATGAAGATGTGGATCATGAGTCACAACAAGAAATTGGCCAATCATCCACAGTTAATCCATCAAATGCACCAAATCTAGGTATTTTATATATTTCTAAGATCATGTTTGTGATTATGGTTAATATTGTTTGACACATATCCCAAATTGCGTGACAATGGCTTTTATTGTTTTATTCTCATTACAGTTGTGCCGCTTCCAGTATGTGCTACTTGTGGTGCTAGCAAGTACTCATTCATTTGGAATCTCCCTGAAAATCACAAGATTGAATTGCCATTAACTAGTTCAAATTAGCCAATTAAGAAGGTAGGGAGGAACTTCACAGGTTGGTTGGGTACAATTGCACGAAAACCCCATTTGTGCCCAATTAAGTATAACAATTGGACAAGAATGCCAGATGAATTTAAGGAACAAATATAGGATATTGTTCAGGTATTCAGGAAGTTATAGACTATATGTGTATTATTCTATCTTGTACTGAGTTTTACACAAGTGTTTAGCTTGATATGGATTTTGCCTGAAGAACCTGCTAGGTTGGAGGCAATGAAGAATAGGACATTGTCCTCAATTACAAAATCTTGGAAGAACCACAAGTCAGCTTTGAAGAAGAAGTATTTCCTAGGAAGAGGAAATAGAGCACGAGTACCACCAAATGTAATTTCTGAAGATTATGAAGACCTTGTTCAGTATTGGAGTTTACCAAAAACGAATGTATTATTCTATATTGATATGCTTTAATTGTTCTACATCATCATCAGAATAAGAACATTCATATGGATATCTTTATTCCACATTGAATATCTTCCATGAAAAATATATTCAAATAATACTTTGTTTAAATATGAAATTTTTTGAATGTAGGAACTTGCTTTGAAAAACAAGAACAGTCTTTCCAAGCAAACAAATGTGCATACTAGTGGTTCAAAAAACTTTGCTTCATATGCAGAAGAAATGGTAATGACTTAATAATTATCTTGTAAATGACTTATTAGATTGTTCTTAAGTTTGTATGAAACCATTATTCCTAATTAAATAAATGAAATGACCATAATTTAGGTAACAACACTTGGGCATCTTGTAGAGCGTGCAGATGTATATGTAAAACTCCATCTTCATAAAGATGGTACTCCAGTTAACACCGTAGCAGAAGACAACATTGTAAGTAATATCATGATTTGCTAAGTGTAATATTGAATCTATTAACATTGTCAATTTCTAATGTGTTATTGTGTTCAAATTTTGAATATTAGGAAAAAATAAACGAACTATTGAGTGAGTCCTCAAATCCTGTGCAATCATTCGACTTTACTGGTAGTATTGCATGGGCACCAGATGATGTATATGCTCAAGTGTTTGGTAATGAGCGCAATGGTCGTGTTTGAGGTGTGGGATTTGGCCCAACTCCAAGTATGCATCCTACCAAGAGCACTCCTGCAATTGCTCAAGTAAGAAGCCAAGAAAGGGATGCTGAAGTGACTCAGTTGAAGAATCAAGTGGCTTCTTTGACGGAGAAAGTGAATCATTATGAAAACTTGGAGGAGCGAATGACCCAATTGATGCAACTAGTGCAAAATCAGCAAAATCATTCTTCAGAAGCTAGTCAGGTATTAAATTTTAATGTTTTAAGAATGTATTTGGTTTTTAAATTTTTTAAGTATAGCAACTATTATTTTGTTACTCGAAATGATTACTTTATGAACTTATTAGATACTTTAATTTGTATTCAGGGTGGTTTCGGTTTAGATCATCAATCTCCAACTCCTTACAGGTCACAGGCTTCATCCCATCAAGAAACTAGCATATAGCGGTACATGCAGTGTTTTAAGGACTCCATGGGCTACTACATAGTTATTTTGAACAACCACAATTATTTTGGAACTATTGTACTTTGTTTATAATATTGTCATAGTTTGGGTGGTGGTTCTTTTTTGGTATAGGTAGACAAGTGTTTTGTTACAACCACATTTATTTTGGAAGTATTGTACTTTGTTTAATATTGTCATAGTTTAGGTGGTTGTTTTTATTTGTAGGTAAACAAGTATTTTGTTCAATTCAAGATGATATATGTATTGGTATTAAACACACACACACACACACACACACATATATATATATATATATTGAATCTATGGTTAATGTGTTATTGTGGAATATTGATGATCAATAGGTATATTTGATTTATTACAAGCTTGTTCTAGTTATTGTTCAATTTTAAGCAGGTTTATATAGCATTTTTATTTTATTTAAAAAAAAAATAAATGAGCAGGTTTTTGTGACATTTTGAAAATGTTCGACACCTTTAAAACATCGCAAATAATCAATCCTATAGCGACGTTTTAAAAATGTCACTAAAAAACAAGGGGACAAATGCTTTTGTGACATTTTTGAAACGTTGCTATAAGTATGATTATTTGTGGCGTTTTCAAAACATTGCTAAAGAATGACATATGGCGACGTTTTTCTAAACGTCACAATATATCTATAGCGACCACTCTATTGCAATGTTTTTGAACGTCACAAAAGAAAATGTCACTATAGACCATTTGTGTCTATAGTGACGTTTTTAAAACGTCGCCTAAACCCAGATTTCTTGTAGTGCATAACCCACTAACACAACAAGACCCATATGGATTGAATTAGATTGGTTCCTACACATGTAATGGATTAGGTTGGGTTGGAAATTTTTCAACCCAACAAGCTCGGGTTGGATTTATAAAGCATTCCAACCCTACCAATGCACACCCTAGCTAAATTTAATAACATTATAGTTAAGAATTTTGTAACTCGGTGGCATTAGAATTTGAATCCCTTCTCACCACTTATTGTAACAATTAAATTATAAAACAAATATTAGTAATAGGATTCCAGAATTGCCAAAATGCATAGATATAAACATTTCATTCAAGCAAAGTTAAGAAATTTTCTATCTGATTTTATTCTTTGTCTCACTTTTGTCAATTTATTTCTATTGCTTGTATTAAAATTACTTTGTTCATATGAATAGAAAAGGGAAAATTTGGCAAAAACAAAAAAGAGAGAAAAAAAAGATGTTAGGGTCTGAAGATAAGAAATAATAAATGTGAGGATTTCGGATTTTGAAGAACCTGATTACAAGAAATCTGACACTTCAAAACTAGATCTTGTGCATACGTGAAATCGAATGTTGCCACATTGGAAAAAAAAAATAATGCTAATGGAATCATCTGGATTCCACATTTTTTTTGTCACTTTAATTAATATTTATGCCGTTGTTCATCTCTGTGAATTCGAGTTACATGTAGAACTTGAGTTTCAAAATAGTGGTAAATTGCTAAATATTTCGCAAATAGTAGTAAATTGCTATAAATATTTCATCAAATAGTCCTATTTGGCCATCTTTGCTGAGTTCTACCCACAGGTTTATATCATTCTCCATCCGAATTCTTTTTAGGCCACTAGTTCTATTTTTCTTTTATTTCCTCACTTTTTTCTTCTGATACGTGACTAACTCCCCTCTCTCATTATAAACATTAACTATTTTCCAGATATTTGAAAAGTGAAATCCCAATGTTAAACATCTGGATTCACTTTGGGGAAGGGGAAAAAAGTGGAACCACATTGGAGAAAGAAAACAAATTATTTAATTTAATTCCGGGTGTTGGATCTCCACATTCCACTTGACATCAAATTTACATGTATGCACAAAATTCGTTTCACAGTCATAATTTTGCCATTTCAAAATCCAAAGTCTTATTTATTTTTGAAATAAAAATATTTTGCCAGTTGTCCCAATAAAATAGTGTATAACAATGATGTGTTGTCCAACCAAGGAAGGTTCACATGTTACTAGGATTTTCATACACGTTAAAAAAGTTATTGATTGTGCCTGATTTCATAAATCTGGAGCATATCTAAGTGGATCCTCTCCAGATTTTGCATTTATATGTATCCAAATTTCCAACTACTATATATGCAGTTCACCATTATCAAATTCTTCAAATTACCTTGACAGTTTTTCACTTGGACATGATAAGTTGATAACTCCTACTTGAGGTTGCTTTTTCTTAGCTAGTACATTAAGAAGTCATTGAAAATGGATCAGAAGAAAAGAAACTTTTTCGGAGTTCTTGACAGCAGCGTTATATGTCAAAAGGCTAGTTAAGTTCTTATCGGATCAATGATTTACCAGAGTACTATTGTGTTCTAGTAGTAGTGTTTCGTTGAGGGAAAATGGGTAAGTGCTTTCACAATTTATGCATTATTTCTCTCTCTCTCTCTGTCTTCTAATGAATTCTCATATCTTTTTTCAACAGTGCCTATCAGACTGACAATGAGATAAAAAAACTACTACAACACAAGTGGAGAGGCAACAATGTCACTCTACAATTTTTTTCTTTTTGGATCCATTGGAGGTTTATTGAGCTTACATACTAAATCTAAAAAAGGAAGGTAGCTCAACCCCACTAAAAGAATTACAAATGATCGATTCTACGGGAAACAATTGAATGTGAGATTCACTATCTATTCAGCCATTTTAGCTACATGATGTCTTTATGAGTGAAATTACTTTCACATGAATATCTCCTATTTGTTTTATATGGAAAACCTTAAATTAAGGCTTCCACGTACAACCATTGGTTGAAACTTGAAATGAGTTAGTAGACATCCATTTTGAGATGATTGTTAACATGAACAATGCCAAGCAAGATATGTTGTCATGACTAGTGATCTATAATTTTTCCTACGTACGCAGTAATTAAATATATGTATGGCAGTGAACAATCAAATCAATTGGTTAGTGAAAATTTAGCTGATTTTCTTAGTGCATATTTTTTTATTGTCTTTTAATTGTTATAGAAAGATCTATCCTTAACAAGTGATAAATTATTAATTGTCTCAAAAGTTTAATAAATAATAAATTTCATTATTTAATTCTATTTTAACAAACACAATTATATTGTGAATGGATAAACATTTTTGTTGTTGAGCATACAATAAATGGAGAATTATTTCCTTCATGAACCCAGGCTTCCTCAAAAAAATTGCTTGGTCAACATTTTATCAGCAAAATCTCTTTCATAAAATTATTTTATAGTTAATAAAAAAAGCAATTAATTAATAATAAAGTATCCACTATATAGTCACACACTATTATTTTGTTCAAAGTATTTGTAATTTTTAATTGCAAGTTTGAAGCTTTTTCAAGGATTTCATTAAATTTAATCAAACATACCGTATGTAACCCCCCCCCCCCCCCCCCAAAAAAAAAAAAAAAAAAAAAACAATTTAAAGCAGATCCTGACTAGTAACTACTATTAATTAAATGAAAAGCCTACGCCTGGACAGCATGAACGTATTATACTTTTTTTTTTAAGGGAGGTGACCTCCAAGTTAAATAAATAGGTCAGGAGATTATTTAAAATTGATTTTTTAGGAAAAATTTAAAATTGATACCTGAACTAAGCTATCAATGATCGAGCCCGTCCAAAGTGAAAAATACGCCCAAATGTTGCTAGTCATATTTCTTGGGAAATTGGAAAAAATTCTTATCGTTTAGCATTAGAAAGCACTAATTAAGAACCTTAGTCACATATACAATCAACACAGAAAATTGTAAACTTCTTAGCAAGAAAGAGGAGTAGTATTCCACTAAATGTAAAAATCAGGACAAGCTAGTGATAAGCCAAACTTCACCCAATGTCTGTAACCCATGTAACCAGATTTAACGATTTTTCTGGAAGTGTGACCCGAAAGCATATCTTTATATTTGTGGCGTGTTTGTGAATTGTTGCCCAAACTAGCATCACAACTTCATCAATCAATTATGAAACTCTTCCCATTTAGCAAGTTGAAGAATTTAGAAATATTGATGATATTAATTGATTAAAAAAAATGAAGTGATGGAGATATTATGGTCCAAGATTCCCACACCAACTGTAAGTCTATGTAGTTGTAGAAAAAGAAAATTAACCTTCAGCTAATCTGAAATTAGCCTAAGGTTCTTTTTTAAACTTTACATTAAGTTCATTGTAATACAAGTAATTAATATCGCTTCATTTGTTTTGACGTAAAATATTTTCAAATGTAAAATATTTTACATGTAAATATTTTACTTGTAAAACATTTGCAAGCAGGTTTTGGGTGATGCCGATCAGCGGGTGATGCCGGTCAGTTGGTGGTGCTGTCGGTAGGTTTTGGGAGAGATGGATTAATGGGTGAGAGAAGAAATGTTGTGTTGTGACTGTGAGAGAACTGAGAGGGAGAGATAGCGTGAGAGGGAGGGAGGGTGAGAGTTATCGGGATAAGAGCTAGTGAGCAAATGTAAAATGTTTTACTAAAATTTTAAGTGTAAAATATTTTACACAAATTTGCTTAAGGTTGATTGAAAATATTTTACTTTTGACTAAATATTTTACTGCAAAACAAACATTGTAAAATAAGAAAATATTTTATTTTACATCAAAACAAACAGAGCGTATATATATATATATATATATATATATATATATATATTTGCATACTAAAATACCCTCACACAAATTCTTAAACTCTCTAATACCTTTATCATTTAGTTAAATAATTTTAAATTAAAAAACATATACTGGTTAAAAAAGTAATTTACTTTTCCTAAGCTTTAGGTTTTTTCATTTATCTTCTCCATTCAACCTAAACTTAGGACACCATCTATATCTCATTTTTAAACATTATTACACGTTACCTTATCTCTTTCTTTAAAAAACAAAATACACACAGTTATTTATATATCACTTTTAAACATTATAACACTAAACCAAAAAAACAAATAAATAAAAAAGAAAATTATTGCATGCGTAATGCCTGTGTGATGAGTTTAGTAGTATTAATAAAAGGATTCTCGGATTAGTTTTCAACTTTTTACGTACTAAAATATCCTCACACAGATTCTTAAACTCTCTAAAATGCCTCTATCATTTAGTTAAATAATGTTAAATTAAAAAATAGAAACTGGTTAAAAGAATAATTTACTTTTCCTAAATTTTAGGTTTTTTCCTTTATCTTTTCCATTCAGCCTAAAACTTAGGACACTATCTCTATCTCATTTTTAAACATTATTTTACGTTACCTTATCTCTTTCTTTAAAAAACAAAATACACACGGTTATTTATATATCACTTTTAAACATTATAACACTAAACCAAAAAATAAATAAATAAAGAAAATTATTGCACACCTAAAGCACATGTGATGAGTCTAGTAGTATTAATAACAGGATTCCCAGTTCAGTTTTCAACCTTTTACTTACTAAAATATCCTCACACAAATTCTTAAACTCTCTAAAATGCCTCTATCATTTAGTTAAATAATGTTAAATTAAAAAATACAAACTGGTTAAAAGAGTAATTTATTTTTCCTAAATTTTGGGTTTTTTCCTTTATCTTTTCCATTCAGCCTAAACTTAGGACACTATCTCTATATCATTTTTAAACATTATTCCACGTTACCTTATCTCTTTCTTTAAAAAACAAAATAGACACAGTTATTTATGTATCACTTTTAAACATTATAACACTAAACAAAAAAAAAATAATAAATAAAAAAGAAAATTAGCACACGTGCAAAGTGCGTGTGATAATTCTATTGTGTATATATATATATATATATATATAATGTACTAGTCAAAGGCCTTCCACTAAGGACTTAGGCCATCAAACCAAATCATGTTAAAACCTTACTTCTGGTCTTAATTATCTCTTTGAACTTTATTCAATCACTCAATCCTTAAATAATTGACAGATATTAGTTTTATATGAAGTGTGTGCGCGCACACACATGTACACCCACTTAACTAATGATATACTAGTTGCAACTAGCTGAAAAACAAGTCATGGGTTCGAGTTCAAGAATCAACATTTCCAAAAAATTGAAGGAAATGCTACCTACCAATGACCTCTTTCAAACTCTGCAAAAATAGAAATTTTGTAAACTAAGGTTGTGTTTGGCATTGGCTTAAAAAACCAGCTTTTTTTATTATTTAGCTTATTTTTACTACTATTCAGCTTATTTTTAGTATTATTTATGAGTCTCATTGCAATTTTTGGTACTATTCATTGGTCCTATCGTACTATTTCAGCTATTTTTTAGCTTTATTTGCAGTACTTTTGATAGGCCAAGAATGTATTGACCCCTTGTGATGAATTAATTGATTAATTAGCCAAGTTTATTAATTAATCAAATTAACATGCAAAGCGCGTGGTAGCTTAAACAAATCACCAATTAACTAAAATATGCAGCGGAAAATAAATGACACGGTGATTTGTTTACGAATAGAGAAAACCTACACGACAAAAACGCCACCAGGTGATTTTAAGGTCACTACTCCTGAGAATACATTATTATCAAAACAAATAGTTACAAGTAAAGGAATCCTAGTACCTTATACCAACCTACAATTGAAGCCTTACCCCAATACCCAATTGGACTTGTTCAATAGTGACAATTTCTCATTTTCAATGCACGGCTCTTAGGACGTAACTAACCAATTGCGTGGATTCCAGTACGAGACTTAATCACCAACTTGAGAAGAATGTTGGCTGTAAAGTTCTTTAGTTCATCACACGATGAAGATCATGAAGTTACTTAGTCACAAAACCCTGTGGTGTACAAACACAGCAGCTTCTTCAAGAAAAAAAAAGAAAGATGAACTAGGGCATATGTCTCCTGATAGGCCACAAACTGAATGACCCCTTGTGATAAAAATTAATTAATTAATTAATTAGTCAAGTTATTAATTAATTAATTTATCATGCAAACGCATGGTAGCACAAACAAATCACCAATAAACTAATTATGCAGCGGAAAATAAATAACACGGTGATTTGTTTACGAATGGGGAAAACCTAACGGCAAAAACCCCACCGGGTGATTTTCAGGTCACTACTCCTGAAACTCCACTATTATCACAACAAGCGGTTACAAGTAAAGGAATCCCAAGTACCTTACCAACCTATAGTTGAACCCTTACCCCAATACCCAATTGGACTTGTTCTATAGTTACAGTTCCCCTTTCAGATGCACGACTCTCAAGTACGTGACTAACTAGTTGTGCGGATCCCAATACGCGACTTCAATCACCAACTAAGAAGGTTGTTGGTTGCAAAATTCTTCAGTTCATCCACACGATGAAGATCAAGAAGATGCTTGGTCACAAAACCCTACGGTGCATATACACAGCAACTTTTTCAAGATAAAGAGATGAACTAGGGCAAGAACTTCGTCTCCGGTCACAATTTGCTTGAACAGAGTTTGCTCAATGCTTGTACAACTTGTGAACTGTTTGACGGCCCTTAAAACAATCCTTTTATATGTCTAGGGTTAGGAGAAAAGAAGGCCCAAAGACATATTCATGGATCCCAAGAAAATCATATTAGAATTCTAAAATTTTTAAACTTCGACAGATAAAAGGTGTCGAGCAGCTGTCGAGAAGGTGTTGAGCACATTGAATCTAGAATAGCTTTCTTAAGCTCGATAGATACAGCTGTTGAGACAGCTGTCGAGCTTTAATGAATTTGCACTATCAGCTTGTTTTCTTGGACAGACTTGAAGGCTTCAACACTTGATCTTAAAACATGGTTTCTTGAAGTATTTAAACACATCCTAAATTTACCCAAATACAAGTAAAGTGCGTTTTGTCAAAGGATAAACCAATTACATAAAATCATGACATATGTTTTTAACATGTGAAACACATATGTCCTAACATCTCCGGTTCACAATATGCTTATGAAAAACTTTTGCATTGAGTTGCATCAGCTGTGACGGCCCTTAAAACAATCCTTATATATATTTAGGGTTATGAGAAAAGAATGCCTAAACACATACTCATGGATTGGAGTGAAATTAGTTTTGAAAAACTGAATTTCATAAACCTCGATAGATAGGGCATCTATCGAGCTTCGGGCTTCACAGCTTTGAACCTCGATAGATGCTAGTTGTTGAGCTTTAAAAACCTACACTTTCTCACTTGGTTCTTGGACAGAATTGCATGGTTTTAACACTTGAACTTGAAATCTTGTTTTTTGAAGCATTAAACAGATCCTAGATCTACCCAATTACAAGTAAAGTGTGTTTTGTCAAAAGATTAGCCAATTACATAAAATGTTGATATATGTTCCTAACATTGAATCACATATGTCCTAACAACTTTCAACTAAAAGTTTTCTATTTCAGCTAAATAAGCTGTTCTTAAACGAACTCTAATATGGAGTTTATAGTTTAGCACAAAGAATCCGATCAAGGATAAAATTCAGCAAAACTTTTTTTGGTCCAGGTGACCCAATCCAAACTTGGAAAGCTACCAACCACGATTAGCAGAAATAGCTAGATAGATGTGTGATAAATGTTATAAGTTCAAAATCAAAGTTTGCAATTTAGTGTTTGAAAGCTCAAATTTGTGTGAAAACAAAAGAGCTATTTAGACCCCCAAATTAAAAATTATGGCTCGGTTGATTTTACTTTAACTTAAACTAAATGCGGAATAGAGTAAATGTGAGTGAACAAACAATATAACTACTCTAAGCCATATTCATCAAATATCAACAATAAAATGAAAGCTAAAAGAGTAGGGAAGTATAATGCAC
Source organism: Quercus berberidifolia (assembly GCA_028535905.1). NCBI lineage: Eukaryota > Viridiplantae > Streptophyta > Magnoliopsida > Fagales > Fagaceae > Quercus > Quercus berberidifolia. The sequence continues at coordinate 31,961,442 of JAPQVW010000008.1, read as the reverse complement.
AAGATAACACCCCGATGTGTTATCGAAGAACTAGGTGAAAAACCACTTCGCTGCCCTCCAAGCAGTAAATCGATCTACTAGAGAATGAGTTGGAGTACACGAATAATAAAAGACTCTCCAAGTCTAGTCTACCCCATGTACTTGAGTCCTCCAAGCTCCTGCTACCAACTGACTTAACAAAGCCTTGTCTTCTCTAGCTCTCCGGATCACACAATTCAGCCCGATTGCATCCGCCAAACAAATGACTTCTTCCAATGCTTCCCAGCAGCACCAAAACCTCACTTTACACTCAGGATGGGTGTGGTAATTGTTTGGGCTATCAACCTCTCAAGGATTTGGATATGGAGAGGTAGGATTTGAGGAAAACTACAATAGATTGTGTAGAAGATTGTGGGTATGACAATCTCTAACTCTCAAGGGTTATGGCTAGGGTTTTTTCTCTGAAAAGCACTCCTCTCAATATGTGGGTAATGTGGGTATATATAGTGTGGATAAAGAGATGGTGTATCAAATATAACAAAATAGAAAAACAGAATGTCTCACGAGTATCTTGCGGGAAGGCCTTAATCACAAAATTCTCGTAAAAACCAGTTGTCACCATATGTCATGAATCTTCGTATTCCAATCATATGCTGAGCACATGGCTTCACTTCACAAGAAGTCTTCTTGCGAGCTACCCGTGAAAACTCTTTTGATCTTCAATTTGTCTTGAGTCTTCACACACTCTCTCTCACACAACTTATACAATGAAATCCCACATAAAATACAGGGTACATAAGATTGAACAAAATTACAATCAAATTTAGCACGGAATTAAAGTCAACACAAAATAGTTGTAAATCACAACTTTACAATCTCCCTCTTTGGCTATGAAAGTTCAAATAGTGTGTAAAATACCAATGAACATTTAGACCCTCAATTTATTAAAAAAAAAAAAAAATCCACAAGCTAAACCTAAATTATATGTGCAGAATATGAATATGAATATGTGCAGAATATGAACAAACAATATATGAATATGTGCAGACCCTCAATTTATAAACAAACAATATATGTGCAGAATATGAATATAAACTAAACCCAAATTGGTAAAGCACTCTAATCCATAATTAATCACAACCACAGCAGCAATTAAATGATAAAGAGTAAGGGAAGAAGGATGCAAACATAAAGACAACATGGCGATGTGTTATCGAAGAGAAAATCGAAGTACTCGGCGAAAAACTTCTCCATCACCCTCCAAACGATCAATAATCTACAAGGGAATAAAGTTGGGATACATGAATAGTAGAAGACCTACCAAGCCTAATCTACCCAGTGCACCTAAACCCTCCAAGCTTCTTGCTCCAACAGGGTTACGCCAAACCTTATCTTCTCTAGCTTATCGGATCCCACAATCACCCATTGCATCAACCAAAATGAATTGGTCCCTTTTGAACTGCTTCCCAATCACCAAAATACCTCCTCACTGATATGGGTATGGTGAGATAAGGATTTGACTAAATGTACCTCTTAAGGATATGTTAATGAAGAGGGTGAGAGTAGAGGAATTTGGAGAATCAAAGGATGAAGATTTTGGATGAGTCAATCTTGTTTTTCTCTAGGGTTTTTCTCTCAAAATTCTCTCTGGAAGTTCTCAACATTTCTTGGGTATAAGGGTATTTATAGTAGGGTGTATGAGGAATGTGAAAGGTCAATTTTCATTAAACAGGGCATTCTGGTGACTCGACCTCGCGACTGGAACGAGTCGTTAGTTTGAGTCGCGAGCTAACTGCTTAACCAGACTGAAAGTTTTGTCCTATAGTGCTCCAGTTGGCGGGACCCTTCAACTCCCACTGCATGCTTCACACATGTGCCATTCTGACGACTTGCTAGTCGCGTGATCTAGTCGCAAGACTCCATTGAATTGCACCCTTCTTGAGATTTCTTCCCACTCTCTCACACACTATCCTTACATAATTCCCACCTAAATACAGGGTCTCTAATTGCTAAATTACAAGCAAATTTAGCACGGAATAAAACCGACACATGATTGAATAAATTCAACCTTACAGGCTATTCCATGACAAAACCTTAAAACAGACTCTAGACTTAAATGTGAGTTTGGGAACTAAAAGTTCAATTAGTGTGTAAAACACCAATGAACGTTTAGACCCCAAATTTAAAAATACCAACACAAGCTTATACACAAACAATATATGTGCGGAAAGATAAATATAAGCTAAATCCAAATCGGTAAAACACTCCAAACCAAAATTAATCACAATCACATCAATAATTAAAAGGTAAAGAGTAAGGGAAGAGAGATGCAAACACAAAGATAACACGGTGATGTGTTATCGAAAAGGAAACCGAAGTACCCAGTGAAAAACTGCTCCGCCGCCTTCCAAGCGGTCAATAATCCACTAGAGAGTAAAGTTGGGATACATGAATAGCAGAAGACCCTCCAAGCCTAATCTACCCAGTGCACCTAAGCCCTCCAAGCTTCTTGCTACAACAGGGTTACGCTGAACCTTGTCTTTTTTAGCTTACCAGATCCTGCAATATCCCATTGCATCAACCAAATGAATTGGTCCCTTCTGAATTGCTTCCCAAGCTCCAAAACACCTCCTCACTAATATGGGTATGGTGAGATAAGGATTTGGCAAAATGTGCCTTTCAAGGATATGTCAATGGAAAGGGTGAGAGTAGAGGAATTTAGAGAATCAAATGATGAAGATTGTGGATGAGTCAATCTTATTTTTCTCTAGGGTTTCTCTCTCAAAATTCTTTCTGGAAGCTCTCTACATTTCGTGGGTATAAAGGTATTTATAGTAGTGTGTATGAGAAATGCGAAAAGTCAGTTTCAACCAAACAGGACATTCTGGTGACTCAACATCATGACTAGAACGAGTCGCGAGTTTGAGTCGCGAGCTAACTGACTAGCCAGATTGGAAGTTTTGTCTTGTAGTGGTCCAGTTGTCATGACCCTTCAGCTCCCCTGCATGTTTCACACGTGTGCCACATTTGGCGACTTGCCAGTCGCAAGGCTCTTCTTGTGTGCACACATCTTGAGTTTTCTTCACACTCTCTCACACACTACCCTTACATAATTCCCACCTAAATACAGGGTATCTAATTGCTAAATTACAAGCAAATTTGGCACAGGATAAAGCCAACACATGATTGAATAAATTCAACCTTACGATCTCTCTCTTTGACTATTCCGTGACAAAACCCTAAAACAAACTCTAGACTTAACATGTGAGTTGGGAAAAATTGCCAAAACTTACTCACACCTAACTCTAGAAACTGTGAAGCTCTTGAACTATACGAACAATTTTTTCCTGAAAACAATAACATAAGATGATCATTGTAAGCTGAAATCTTGAAATGCATACGGAGTAAGCACAATGCAATCAAGTAGTAAAGAGTATAGCTATAAAGCATGGCTTGACCAAACAAGAACAATCACTTTAAATAGTGATCTCAATGCAAAGTATCATTTGCATATCCAACACTTAACTAATACAAAAACCCAAAGTAATTGCATCAAGAATAAAATATCCAACAAGGGTACAAGAGAGATGTACTAAAGAAAATGCATAACATTAACTAAAAGTACTGAGTTACAAAGCAAAAGTACAAAAATAAAGTACTAAAATATTTAAACCTGTATGGCATCGAGATCCCAAGACCCATATGGGCCCTGGGCCCAGGCCCAATGGAACGGCCCCATTGCCCTAAGCCCTTCTTGAAACTGCCTTCATGTAAAAACAAGTTTTGGGTCTCGAATCCTGAGAAGTGTTCAGCATAAGCTTTCCCAAACAAACATATGAACCCTGTCCTGGAAAATCATGAAATGCTCAGGGAACAGCATTACCGAGCACAATCGACTAAGCTGGAACCAAGTTCCAAGGCCATAATTGTTGCATCCCACTCTCACCTAAACACTCACTTAAAACAGATAATATTGGACATTCAATAGTACTAGCGATGGCTGTAATCATAATCTCCCCACTAACCTTAGCTATAAATAGCAGAAGTTTGGGAAGAGGAGGGGGTTCAGAAAAAAGGAGAAAAAACAATCAGTGAGGAAGAGAGGATGAATATTGCTTTGAGTCTCTCTGCCGAGAACGACCCAGAGTAGGAAATCTTGAAGCCCACTTTACAAATAAATTGTGAGCCCAAGTGAGTTCAAGCCCAACAGTCTCATCTTTGGTTCCCACAATTGGCGCCCACCGTGGGGCTCTCCTACAAAGCTATGGTTCAACTGAGACTCAAACAAGGGAAATGTCCGAGGAGCGTTCGGGAGGGCGTGCACCGAGCAGTTCCATAGGATCTTCTCGGGGATCGACGTGGAGGGAGAGAAGGCAGAAACGGCATGAGGATAGGGAGCACCCCAGAGGAGAGGAAAGGTTCGGATTGGGAGAAGGGTCGGATCAGACCCACCGAACGGTTTCGGGTGTCTCGACGCATAGGCAGTATGATGATAGAGACCGAGAACTGGAGCGGTTGCGCAGACTGGTAATGGATCTAGAACTGGAAGCAAAGGGTCGACGCTAAGAAAGGAATCGCAACCTCCGGCAAAGGAGAAATTGGGGCGAGGAGGGCTCTAGTCAATCTGGTACGCAACGATTCCAAAACCGATCACGCTCTCAAGAGTCACGCTGGCACTCCCGAGAGACACGTCATCACCGAGACCGTTCACGGTCGCATGGATACGATGACTGAGGGTCAGAATCACCGGAGGAACGGTAGCCCCACAATGCTGCCATGGACGCCATGAGCCGAGCCCTACGAATGGCTGCCCGGTCAAAGTTCTCCGACGAGATTGAACGGGCCCCTATGCCGAGTAGATTTACACGACCGCCATTCAATTCCTACGATGGGAAGACAGACCCTGTGGAGTATGTCAGTCATTACATCCACATGATGTCCTTGCATGCACACAATGATGCGTTGATGTGTAAGGTATTCCCCTCCAGTCTCGGCTCAACGACCCTGAGATGGTTCAATGTGTTACGAAAAGGCTCCATTTGTAGCTTCGCCGAGCTGATTCAAGAGTTCGGCAGTAGATTCGTGACATGCAGCCGAGTGCCACAGCCGGTGGACGCACTACTTTCCATAAAGATGAGGGTCGGAGAAACCCTTCGGAGTTATGCCAGCCGATACTGGGAACTCTACAACGAGATTGGTGGAGGAAATGAGAAAATTGCGGAAAACACCTTCAGGATGGGGCTCCCCGAAGACTCTGAATTACGGGAGTCATTGACGAAAAGACCTCCCGAGGATATGAGGCAACTTATGAGACGCATAGAGTACAAATGCCTGGAGGATGATCGGCTGCAGAACAGGGGGAAAGCTCCGTTACTCGGGAGATCTCGGCAAGGCGTTGTGTCGGTAAGACCCAAAAAAGACTTCAGAATGCAGGAACCAGAGGTGCAAATTGAAGGAGTTAATGTGGCGTTCAAAGAGCCCGTACACAAAATCTTAGATCGGATTAAGAACGAATCATTCTTCAGGTGGTCAAACAAAATGGGGGGCGACCCATCTCGGAGGAACCAAAACCTGTACTGCACATACCATAGAGACAAAGGGCACACCACCGAGCAGTGTCGGGTACTAAAAGATCACCTCGGGCAGCTAGTAAAGGCAGGGTACCTGAAAGAGTTTGTAGTAGACTCCACTGACCGAGAAGCCGACCAAGGCGTTCAACAGAAAAGGAACCCCCTCCCGCCACCATTGGGGGTGATCGAAGTCATCCACGCTGCACCAAGAGGTACGGCAGCAGTAAAAAGGGTATTGACAGTGGCTTGCACGGAAAGAGATTCAGCCGAGAAGAAGAAGAAAGTTGAATGGCTGACCATCTCGTTCGGAGAAGAGGATTTGGAAGACTCATCCCTCTCTTCCCTAGGCCTCAAGTTTGAAAAAAGCTGTGAAGCTATAAAGGATGGAATGACTTATCCTAGCTACCTATTACAATACTTACTACAGGAGAAAGAAGAGAGCCAGGATTAAGCCCAGCTCTATTTATTGATCTGAGCAAGGTACGACTTATTCGAAATCACTAGCTATAGTAGGCATGAAGGAGCTAAATGAGATACGTTATTATTATATATTATAACTTTTTATATAATAATAGTTTTTAAAAAACTTACCTAAGTTTCCATTTTTGCAAGATTCGAGGATAAGAAAAAATACCAATTGACATTTTTTGATTCATCAGTCATTATCATTATAGACGGCACTAAGAAAGATAGAGTGACAGAGGTAGAAAAAAAAGTGGATTCATGATCTGTTACATTTACCCATCCCGTGATTTCCGAATCAACAGACCCCATTACCGAGATACGGAAACTCTTTAAAAAAAAAAGTAAAAAGAATTGTATCGAATCCATTTTCTATTTTGGAACGAACAACGGCCAACTAACACTTTGACTTTACTTTAACTCATTAGATTCAGTAGTAGGTTCATTAATTGCACATAATATCTCGAATAAGAAGAAAAAAAGTATCGCACGATCGCTCGAAGAAATCAAACCTTTATTTCGGTCTAACTCGATTCTAAGACTAGTAATTCCTATGTTCTTTTCCTTTTGGGTTTTACATTTTATCTTTCAATATTACATAGTCCCATCTTTGTAGCTAGGTCAAGAAAAAACCTTTGGATCTAATACAGCAATGCTTGCATCACGAATATTGATTGTTCCAATTATTTAATTGTTTGTTCTCTTTCTTTCATCGAAGACTCTATATACTAAAAAACTTGTTATTGTATAACCAACCAATTCCTTAAAATGAAAGGATTCGAACAAAAAACCTTTTCTACA